>CAKMXS010000016.1:0-600000 GCA_928852645.1 Mycosarcoma mackinlayi | reverse complement strand
CCAAATCGAGGAAGCCGAACGTCGAGAGCAAGAAGCGGCGCGGGCCAGAACGCAAAGTCGCGAGGGTGACCACAGTAGTACAGGTGGGCCTCGAACGTCTTGCGGCTCTGGACGTTCATCTCCAGCATCGTCAGCGTCGCCTGCCATAAAGCCATCGACGCCCGACGTGGTCTCGACCGCGATGCAGGACCAGTCCTACTTTGAACTGGGTCGAGCTCCACCCGAGCGAGTGCGGTCGCCGTTGATTCCCGTTGATGTAGTTTGCTATCCCAAACCTGGGTACACGAGGCCGACGGGAAGTGACGCTGCCCCCTTGTCGATGGAGAGTGTAGCCAAGACACTGGAAGGGCTCGCCTCGCCTACCGCCTCACCGCAGAGCAGTCCTTCAGCAGAGGAGCCGAATGCAGAGGCAACGAGCAGACAAGAGGAATGAGAAGCAATGGCGTGCGCCCACATGGCATCGCACACTGTCTTCTTTTGCAACAGCATTTCAGGCTCATCACAGTAATCACATGGACGCTCTCTCTCCCTCTTTCTTTCTCTTGAGCCTGATATGCCTGACGAAGACCCAAGCTTGGCCTGCTATGGCAATTGCCGTCGAAATCATCAAGCCACCGCTTGCATCACCGTCGGAAAGAGTTCACCTCAGGTTGGAATCAGAAGCAAAGTCCATGTCGCGATAGTGCAGCAGCATGGCACGATTCTTTGGCTCCCGACCCAAGGCGCAATGCGCATCTCTCGTACGAGCACCCTTTTTGGGGATGTGTGTTGAAGATTGGCGTAACAGCTGCTCTCCAAATTTGTGGTGAAATCTCAACCTTGCGACGACTGACAAAGCGCAGCACGCGGCCGCTCGCCTGCAATTGATCCAAAACGTCACTTGGCCTAAAATTCGATTTGAATGGCGTGCTCTGGAATTCTAGGGGAACAGTGTGGCCTATTGCCTGCCTCCTGGCAATGAATCATGCCAAGCCTCACGTTTGCTCTTCATCTAGCAACAGTGCGTTCCGGATGCTGTTTTGATTGCTCTGTTGAATCTCTCGCAAATGCAACTTCAGCCGCTCCGCCATCCTGGCCGCAGCAAATGGCGATGTGCCCATCAGGAGATGGTCCGCCGCGAGCCAATTTAATTCTTGTTAACTTTTTCTTGTTCTTTTTCCCATGCGCAAGGTCTTTTCTCGATGTTGTTAACTTATCGTTCCAGACGTTCCACCGCGGTTTCTAACGAGGTTTCAAAGGTTGGGCACTCCACCGGCGGGCGCACTAATCCACCTTTGCCAGTCACCTCTGGAACGTGTCAGTGCAATGTGCTTACATGCAGAGCTACCGTATCGCCATCTCTTCCAATTGCGTTGAGCTGGCTGGAAACATAGTGCATGGAGGATAGGCCACTGGCGCTGCTGCTTGAAGGAACGGACAATTTGATTAAGGACGGATTTCGATCGCGGTGTGGCACCGCTTTTGTTTGGCGTGCTTGTCAAAGCACGGTCGCTGTAGGGAGTTTGGAAACTGGGTTTGCGGCGTGAGGAGCCCAGAGCAAGGCCGCGCTGAGTGACAGCTGCGCGTGCGATGTCGCAATCCGATGCAACTCTTCTGTCAGAGCTGCACGCTGTATGCTTGCTTTGATTGCCATAGCCGGCTCTCGCCTTCTCCACTTCTTCTGGGCACCTTTGTCGACTGTATTCCCGCCGCCATCGTCGCTTTCGCTGCTCTTCATGGTCCGTCTCCGCAAAGATGGGCTGGAGATCGGCAGTTCTTCTTGTCGGGCATTCAAATTTTCATCAATCACACCATGGCTAATTCCTGCTCTCTCTCTGCCTTTTCCGAAGTAGAAGGCTGCTGTTCCATTTGTCGTCGTGCCCTTCGAGATCTGTGAGGTGGCGAGTAGACCAGCAAGTGTCTTCTCCAGGCTCGTTCTTGTACCATCCTTGACGACCCAACGACTTTGCCTCCAGAGCACGCTATCGGTCGCCTTTGACAGATTCCCGCTTGCTTGACAAGATCATCTCGGCAGCCTCGTTGTCGACTCGGAGCGGATTGCCATCTTTTCCTCTGGCCCTGCTTACTTGGCCCAGCACGCCATTTGCACACCGCCTCTGGCTTTGTCTCTCCTTCTTGCTCCTCGTGTTCCTCTCCTTCCCGAATCCTTGATCTCGCGCCATCGCAGACCACATTCTCCCTTCGCCTCACAAAGCTACTGCCTGTTCACGAGCAACAACCACACTTTGCATCCTTCCCGCTGCTTGCCAGGAACCGCGCTAGTGCCGCCATCCATTGTTCCCACCCAAATCGAGTCCAGACTTTCATTTGGAGTCAAGCCTTACCCACCCTATCCAGCCATCCAGTCAATCGCTCGACGCAACCGGTTCCTGCTGACTCGCCATCAAAGCTCGCTTCTCTTCCGCTGCATCGTCGAGCATCCATCCCTACACGAAGCTCCGCTCATCTTTTGGTTTCAGCCAAGCCCGTATCCAGCCGCGTGGAGCCGCAGGATCAATCCTACTATCCTTCCACGCTTGCTAGCCTAAGCTCTGGTCCCGGTGCCTTTTCGAATCCTTGTTGCTTGATTCGCCCGACACTTTCTGGGTCTATCAGCCGCCATCCCGCCTTTCTGACGCCGGCATTCACCTTGTCTTGGACGGTAGCGCCGAAACGGGTTCGGCTCGACCTTGGCACCTTGCCAGTCCTTTCGCATCGTCCCGCGGCTTACAAGCGAGCCTATTCGTTCAGACAGACGCACACAATCGTGGCCTAGCTCGTCTGACTCCGCTGCAACAAGACTTTCCCAAGATTCTTCCGAAGATTGCAAACACTTGCCACCTCTACGCTCGAACCGAAACAAACTATATAGACACGCTTCCGATCCGTCCACCATCTCATCCTCCCATTATCTGATCAGTCACCTCTCCCTTTCCCTCCGTCCTTCCTCCCTTCTCCGTGTCGGCCTCTCGCGCCACGCACCCCACCTCAGGCCACATCATGGCCTCTCAATCTCGCCAGGAGGCAAAGCCTTCGCTTCGCCAGCGCGGCTCCAACGCCTTCAAATGGGCCATTGGCTACAATGACACCGAGATCAACCGCCTCGGCGTTCCCGTCGTCAGCAGTCGTGACTGGGTCGCCAACATCTTTCACCACCCTGGCTCCAAGGCCGTTGATTACTTTGACAGTCTCTTCCCCTTCCGTCGTTGGATCGCCTCGTACAACACCCAGTGGCTCATCGGCGACATCATCGCAGGTATCACCGTCGCCCTAGTCGTCGTTCCTCAGTCCATGTCGTATGCCAAGCTCGCCGGTCTGAAGCCCGAATTCGGTCTCTACTCGTCGTTTGTCGGTGTTATGATCTACGCCATCTTTGCCACCTCCAAGGATGTCACCATCGGTCCCGTCGCTGTCATGTCGCTTCAAACCTTCAACGTCATCCAGCACGTCATGGCTCATACCAAAGCTTGGTCCGCCGAGGTCATTGCCTCGGCGCTTGCCTTTATGGCTGGTGTCATCTGCCTCGGTATCGGTCTCCTTCGCATCGGCTTCATCATCGAGTTCATTCCCACGCCTGCCGTGGCTGGTTTCATGACGGGCTCCGCCTTCCAGATCGCCGCCGGCCAGGTGCCCAAGCTGCTCGGTCTCAGCAGCGTCAACACCAATGGCAACCCAGCTTACAAGATCGTCATCGACACGCTCAAGGCACTCCCCAAAACCAATATCAACGCCGCCTTTGGTCTGCCAGCGCTCTTCTTCCTTTACTTTATCAAGTGGTTCTGCGGATGGCTCCCCACTCGCTACCCACGCACCGCCCGCACCATGTTCTTTGTCTCGGTGCTGCGTAATGCCTTTGTCATCATTGTCTTTACCATCGCATCGCGCATCTGGCTGGGCCACTACAAGAGCTCCAAGCAGTACCCCATCAGCGTCCTTCTCACCGTGCCTCGTGGTTTCAAGCACATTGGCAGACCCAACCTCAACACGACGCTGCTCTCGGATCTCGCTCCTCAGCTGCCCGTCTCGGTGGTTGTGCTCCTGCTGGAGCACATCGCCATCGCCAAGTCATTTGGTCGTCTGAACAATTACAAGATCAACCCCAACCAGGAACTCATCGCCATTGGTGTCACCAACCTGGTCGGCCCTTGCTTTGGTGCTTACGCCGCCACCGGTTCATTCTCGCGTACCGCCATCAAGTCCAAGTCTGGTGTCCGCACTCCTCTGGCCGGTTGGTTCACCGGCATCCTCGTTCTCATCGCCATCTACGCGCTCAGCGGCACCTTCTACTGGATCCCCAACGCTGTGCTCTCGGCCGTCATCATCCACGCCGTTACCGACTTGCTCGTGCCCTTCTCGGTCTCGTACAAGTTCTGGCTTATCAATCCCTTTGAGCTCATCATCTTCCTTGGCGCCGTGTTTGCCACCGTCTTCTCCAACACCGAGAACGGTGTCTACGTCTCAGTGGCTGCCTCGTTGGCACTGCTGCTCATCCGCATCGCTCGTCCTCGTGGACGATGGCTCGGTCTCGTTCGTGTTCAGCACGGCTCCACCTCGCCTGAAACGTCCAATGTCAGCCTCTCGCACCGCGATGTCTTTGTGCCTCTCGACGACAAGGATGGCTTGCGTGACCCTTCGATCCACGTCGAGCCTCCGCCGCCGGGTGTCCTCATCTACCGCTTCGAAGAGGCCTTCACCTACCCCAATGCATCGCACCTTGCCGACCTTCTCATCGACCGAGTCAAGGAACAGACGCGTCCAGGCAAACCCACCTCCAACAACAGGATCGGCGACCGACCCTGGAACGACCCTGGCCCGCCCAATCCAGCTATTGTCAAGGCTTTCCGCGCTGCCACCTGTCGCGGACGCAAAGATGCTTTCGAGGATGCGGCTGCTGCTGCGCATGTTGTCGACAGGCGCCCCATCCTGCGCGCCATGATCTTTGACTTTAGCTCGGTCAGCCATGTCGACACCACCTCGGTGCAGACGCTCGTCGATGTTCGCACTGCCGTCGAGCGCTATGCCGATGCCAAGGTCGAGTTCCACTTTGCCAACGTTCTTTCGCCCTGGATTCGTCGTGGCTTGCTTGCCGGTGGTTTTGGTCTGGGTTTCCCCTCGAAGCGTATCACCGAGATCGCTCCCGTCGTCTCGCAGCCGCAGAACGTGACACTTTCGGCCAACGAGCTTCGCGCACGTGAACAGGCCGAGGCCGACCGACGTGCAAAGGCTCTTGAGCGCATGAGCCACAAGTCGGCCAACGAAGGCTCAGCCTACCCGTTCAAGGGCCGCCCCAACAAGCAGCTCACCGAGCTCGAGGCTGGTCTGGCTGGCGACGGTGCTGCTGCCAGCCGCAGTCGCGTCGATCTGCACGAAGAGGATGACGATGTCGATGAGATTCGCAAGGTGACCATCGGTGAAGCCTTGTATGATGTCAACACGCTGGATCAGAATGCCGCGCACAAGGGAGCTTCGTCTTCCTCGTCGGGCAACACCCCTACTCGCGACAGCGTAGAGAAGGATCTGGAAGAGGGCGTACACCAGGCTGATCGACGACCCTCCGAGCCAAACAGCATCTCCGTGCCAATCATCTGGGGTAACGACCTGACACCCTTCTTCCACCTGGATCTGTCGGCTGCCCTCGCTGCAGCCACGGAAAACCTGGGCGTGGAATCGCAGGTCAGCTCGAGCATCGACAAGAACCTCTAGACTCGTTTTACCCTTTAATCCTCGCTAGCTTTTCCTATGCTCCCGATCCTGTTCTCTGTCCTTTCAAGATGTCACCAGGGCCTATATATGATGTGGCTTATTCAGTCACGGATGTCACTGCTTCATTCATCTCGGTTCTTCCTTCTCTCTCTCTCTTCTCCTTCATGCATGTAGTTGTAAATGAATCGGAACGCGTTCAATCAGCTATACCTTTCAGTCCGAGCATTGTGAGTGCAGCATAGTCGACGGTGACATGCTGGTGCCGAATCAAAGCGCATGCCAACCGATTATCTGCGGCATCTGGCCCCCCGTTGGCCACGCGTCCAACCTCAACAACTGTTTTCCACCCTCGCTGTCCACCCTCCAAAACGCATACAGATCTCTGTACACCCTCCCTCCTCGCTCGTCGATGTGCGGGTGGTTCATCCCCCACGTTCTTGCCAACGTGCTATCGTGCGGGATCTTGGTTGTCACGTACGTCCAGCGTCGGTGCTCGCCGTAGCGTACGTGGGCAGGACCGAAGCCAGGCTGCCTCGCCAACGCCCACGCCTGGCGCGGCCCTTGAGGGTGTGCGGAAAAGAGGTGCGAATAATACTCGCGGCGTTGCTGCCCGGCAAAGAAGCGCTCTGGCGGCGGAAAGGAAGATTGGATGCGCGCCTGCGAGTCTTCGTAAAACGTGGCGGCTTCAGAGGTGAGCGACGGTGGCACTACGGCTAGTGTCGAAGCGGCAAAGGAGAGCAAGAGGACAAAGGTCAATGTGATGGATGCCATCTCTGTAGAGGAGGTAGTGAGGCTGCTCTGCTCAGGAAGAAGGACCAGTGAGCGCTGATCAAGATCCAAAGGCAACAAGCTACGAGAAGGGCTCATGGATTTATGCTTTCTGAGCGATGAAGTGACTACATCTGTCCGGGTAACTTGCCGAGAAACCTTACGGGAAGGACGGAGTGCAGCTCAAACTCTTTGAATCCAAGTCGACGCCTTTCTCTGACGCTGCATTGATACAACATCACAGCAGCTGGCTGTGATCGCTTCGACGGCGCTAGTCTCATAACGATACCGCCCAGCGACATGACATTACGTTTCCTGTTTTCAATGTGCAAACGAGGCCTCTCTCGGGCTGTATTGACATCAAACGGACCCCCTGCTGCACAATTCACTCCCACCAATGATACTTCGTTCTGCCTTCTCATTTGCAGCAACGGACACCGTAGTCAAGAGGGCATTGAAATGAGAGCGAAACACCTGACTACCCCTCCCCACCGTATGTAATGCATAACTTTATTGGCAATCGAACGGCTTCCAACGGCTGTGTACCTCGCCGAAGCAAACAAAACATGAGTGCGGAAACGTCTCATGATGGTGTGACACGGCGGCCGAAATAAGAATCGAGCATTCACCCAGGTCTGATTTTGGTCATGTCGCCAGACTCCAACAGCAGCGACTCGGTGCCCTTGGGCAGAAACATCATGCCCAGAAATGCCGTCATCGAGCCACGCTGCGCTGCGATCGGCGAGGCCAATCTTCGCTCATAAAACAGCCAGAGCTTCGAATCCGTCTCGCCCTCTGCGAGAGTAGTAAACACGTGTGATCTCATTGACGTCGTCGCTAAGACGTACCTTTGCCCTGTGGACGAATCCAGCTTGAGCATGAACAGGTTCTCGTACGATTTGATATCGCGTCGTAGCCGCGTAGAAGGGATGCGTAGCAGGCGTCGATCGAGCACTGAACTTGGCATCTGCAGGCCATTGGTCGTCTGGATCAGTGGCGGCCAGAGATACATTCCCTCGCGAAAGCGCGGGTCACGACTCACCTCGTGACTGCTCCAGTTGATGGTCCTCAGGCGACCGAGAATGGTCGAGCGAATGTTTTGCAGTACCTCGGGCTCGGGTCGGTAGACGATCGGCGCCCACATGAATCGTCGACCTTGCAGCGCCGGCTTGAAGCCCGTCGACACTGAATGATCTGGCTGGTAAAGATGCGAAAGAGTTGGAATGTCGAGTGGATAGTACGTGAGCTGAAACTTGTCACCGTGCAGTCGGTACGGCCCCCATTCGATGCCCGAACTGTCTCGGTATGTAGGCAATAAGCTCGACAGACGTTCCGAACTACCCACTGCAGGGCGAAGAGCAGGCAACTGCCATTGCACCAAGCCTTTGCGCGGTGCTCGGACCGTTTGAGGCGTCGTAGGAACCACAGAGTTGGGCGAGGAGCTACCAACACTGTCAGATTCGCGAGTGTAGGCAGGTGACGTACCGCCTGTGCTTGGTGTCGAGTAAAACGCATTCCCACGTAAGACTGCGGAAGGATTTTGGAACCAGGAAGAAGATCCAGACCAATCGGCGTCGTCCATCGCCACGAGCCGTTTGATCGTGGCAACGTGCATCAGCACCAAGGTTGTGCATAGCCAACGTGTCAAATGAGTCAGTAGCATCTCGCAGACCTGTCTGCAACTCCTCGAGGGTCGAAGAAAGAAGGTTCCGCGAAAACCGAGACCATGGAGCGACCCTGACGCTGAACAAAAGGCAAGCTTAATGCCGTTTGGGGTGAGCTTCGTCCTAGCTCGAACGTCTCAACCTCGTCCTTTTCACTACTTGAAAGCTTCTTACGCCGACGTTGGATCGATCCATGGTCACACGAGGCCTGTCTTTTTCGGTACAGCCGTAACCTGTTCCGGATTTCATCAGCACATCACGCCAACGAGGCTTGCCCAAGTCTCATCGTCCAAAACTCGAACGATCGAGCCTTCATAAAGTGTGGGCGGCAGATGCAACATTTCCCGCAAACATTGCAAGACGATCAAAGCTATACGAAGGGTCACGGCAGATGCTGTCTGTTGAGCTACAGCTGCTCAACAGGGAACTCTTGAGCGCATTCCACACTCTCGCAAAATGGTCGCCATCCGTCGTATTCTGACGCTCTGCGTTCTCCCTCTTGCAATTGAGAACGTATTTGCTCCACAACCACATCTCAGCAGGAAGCAGGAGAAGCACTATCAAGCCTCGCTCCGCTTCCTCCGATCTATCCACGGCGTCGACGTCAACTACAAACCAATCGAGTACCTCCCACATCTCACATCTGCACATCCGAACCTCGATGCAGATGCATGGCGCTTTGCATCAACGCCTGGCAACGGACCTGTACTCTGGACAATGGACGACAGCGAGGAAAACATCTTTGTTACGACCAAGATCCCGAGCCAGAGTCGTCTCGGCTCTAGGTGGAATTTAGATTGGCGAGAAAGCCCCAAGGATGCCTATGCGCTTTGGCATATCAAGCAAGACGGGCACAAGCTGCTTCGGTTTGATGTGTGGCCTGCAGGCGCACATACCATCGAAGATGCCACCATGGACTATGTCCTCGCGCGCATCGCACGTCTTGCAGAAGTCCGATCGGCATGCCGCATAGCCATGATGCGCTTCTGGGGGTAATGTGTCTGTTGTCGCCCACCAACGTATAATTTACAGAATGTCGGTATTGTAATTGCTGCCAAAAGACCCAAGTCGACCGTCGACACAGTACGCTATGACACAGCTGCGATTGAAGTTGCGCAGAGTGTAAGAGTCAAGAGCAGAGGCTATGGTAGTTGAAGAATGTACAAGAATGAAGTGGGTTTGGCGTTGACATTGCCGGACGCCGTACTGCCCTGCGAGGTTGATTATGTAGCAAGCACAAGGAGGATGCAAGCAACTCGGACGTTGCCGATATCACCGGACTCGATGCGCAGTGCGAGGTGGGCGAACGCGACCCACACAGCTCTCCGGAAAAGTGAGCTTGCGTCTGTCACCGTCACATGTACCTTTAAAAAAGCCCGAAGGGGTCTTGTCACCCGGTCGCCTTGACCAGATGACGCTGCCGAGGTTTGCTGAAAGCTATCACGAGGTTCTTGTGGAGAATGAAAGCAACGTGTATACTCGTGGGCAGGATTGGGACCGAAATTTCACCGAGGTCTTGTGTCACAATGCTTGCATTAACGTCTTGCTCATCGAGCCAGCCACAATCGTCTCAGCCAGGACGAGGCCCCTCTCTTTCACTTCATCTCTTTGCAACAGTGGACCTCGTTGGCATGCCATGCAGCATTGATCTCTTCAAGCAACCGGCGAGACGGCCATGTTTGTCTTGCCTCTTCCATCGTTGGCATTGTCCTAATTTCCACTCTCACCTACAGCACGGATGAAGCACGTTTGGCATCTCGGCGGCCTTATTAGCTTTGCATGTCTCATGGAGATCGTTAGTCCGTCCCCTGTCGGTCCTGGCGACCGCGATATCCCACGGGTCGAACTCGTGCCTGTCTGGGAGTACCACGATCTTTATCGAACGCGGCCAGTGCATTTGCACTACGAGCCGGACTACCTGTCTCGATTTGAGGCAGGCTCTTCGGATCAAGGCACACCCTTTTCGCCGGATCGCCATCACGACACCTATGCAAGCCATGGTAAAATGGCTGTCCAGTTTCCTGCAACTACTTCTCAAGGTGTCATACCGGGCTTTCGAGACGAGAGAGGCCAATACTGGGGACCCTACGAGCTTCATGCCGAACGGTTTCAGCCTGTCCAGTATCCGCTGTCGATGCAAGCTCTGGCGCATCTGCACGAGCCTGATGACACCTTTATACCTCCAGACAAGGTGCGACTCAACGGTCCAGTGCTGCCATCTCTCAGACGAGGTCGGTATCTGCCGTCCGAGATCCGGCCCATGATCTTTCGTCCCGAGCCTGGGATTCTTGCGCACATATTGGACGTAATCAGAGTCGGTCTGCAAAAGTTTGGAATCCCACTCAACGCTGTCACGCGGCACAACAAGCACTTTCACCAAGGCATGTATCTCCTGCCACCGTTGGAACGGACGCAACACGGCCTAGAATTTCCCGAGGGCCTCCTCGAAAGTAGATTCAGCGATCTGTTGTACTACCGCGTGAGAGACATGAAGGATAAGGAGAGGCTCTACACGCTTGTGGTGCCCACAGAAGGCCATCCGAGGTACATTTACGTTGCTGTGGCCAGAGCTTCGCCATTCACGACGCTAACAGCCATGGATACCGAGAGCGCGCTGTGGCTGTTCTACGAGCCATTGTACGTAAGAGAACCCGGAACCGAATCCGCGAGACGGCACGGAATGTCGTTCTTGGGCGCCATGTTTCTGCCGAAGAGCGCGGCAGAGGCATTGTTGAGCTCAGGAGACATGATCAGTCACCGAGCTCATTAATGCACGACGAGACCCTGTCCGGTGCTGCATACATGCGAAACGCTCAATCTTGGTGGACCATGTCTTTCGCGGCAATGCATCTTGTCTGCCTTTGACTCTTCAGAACTTCATACGAGCTTGACTGTCAATGAGCCATTTGTCAATGTCTCTGTGTGAGATCTGCACGCTTGATACGACCATCCTTCGCATCCCTTGCGATGTGTCTTTCTATTTGAAACACCCTGGCCGCCAGCCAGACATTGATGCGTAGTAGTCTCTCTAGAGTCGTAAAGTGTCGACGTCCGACTGCGCTCTTATGCTGTTCCCAGCCCCACCGACATATGTGAATGAGTGTTGGGGCAACCGCCTTCGCAGGCTTGGCGGGTCCATGAGTAGTACTCCCACGCAACAGAAGCCCCCCTGACTGCCTACGTTTTGGACACAAAGAATGTGGCGGCCATTGCAGGGAACATACACCGACCGTGTAGGGTCAGCAAGAGCGGACGTAGATACCGATGTTTTCGGTTGTAGCTGCCCGGCATCCTTTGTCAATTGGGAGGACTTGTCGTGGGAAGCAGTGCGTGTGCTGTCACAGCCTATTTCGAAAGCCAATACTTGGTCGATGACGAGAGGCTGCTTGGCACAGATAAGCTATCGCTGGTGACATTCGTGAGCAGTCCAATCGCCTCGCAACGATCCCGTCACCATGCGGAAGCTGATTATCTTTGCGCTCGCTCTCTCTCTCACCAGTTTGTCCTTGGGAGCCGACGAGGTAGTCCCTGGGCATGTCTGGATTCCTGAACGACAACTGTTTCCGGTGACGGAGCTGAACCCAGCCTACAAGACAGAAGGAGGAAGCTCTCCAGGCACGCCGATCGATTTTCATCGTATGATCGAGGTGCCTACCTGGCGACAGCCTACCGCGACTGAGGTCAGTGATCCACCGAAACAAGCTCCAGCAGTTGTGGAGGGCCTCTCGCTTCCTCGATCGGATCCTGTGGACCAAAGTACCCGGACTCGATCGGTCCCAATCTCTGATGAAAGCTTTGCAGCCGGATCCTCAGCACCTTCGGATTTCAGCTCCAACAAAGCACCAGCACATGGACCCGCTCAAGCTCCTTCAGTTCAGCAAGATGGACACCAGTGGCCGCCGCTCAAAGTGAGAGATGACAAATTCGGGCTGCACGCGTATCCTCTCGATCATCCTGGATTCAAGCATCTCTACGAGGGTCCCGACCTTGTGCCCTGGCAACCGTGGAACTTTGAAGAGTTTATCGAAGATGGCGTCTTTCGCACATTCATGACTCGTTTCCAACCCGAACCTGGTCTTTTACGGACGATTCAGGTCACGCTCTGGCGCCAGCTGCAGCACGATGGTATTGGATCTCGCCGAGTGAGCAAACAGGGCTGGGCGATGCAAGGCGATTATCTCTGGCCTCCTGTGCAGGCCTCACCCCTCACTTCCGAGGCGCTCGACATTCCGCCTAGTGTGCGCGCAAAGCGCATCCGACATGCTCTCGCCGAGTCGATTGAGGCTCATTCATTGCGGAAGCCCGATGCGTTCCATCTCGAGGTGCCGATTCGAGACGAAATGAGGCATGTATTGATGGTGCCCGGCAAAGCGCACAGATACATCGACGCTTGGAATTCGATCGAGGGATCCCAACTGTGGCTCTTCTTTGAAGGCATGAGATCCAACTACGATGGCAAGAACAGGCTGGCCTTCCTTGGGGCCATGTTTTTGCCGGAAGACGCGCAGTGGGCTCTGCTCAAAGCTCGAGTACTCAAAGTCGCTTTGACTTCGCTTGCTGGTTTGTCTCGGGTAGCCAGTTGAAACGTCTCATGGCCAACAACCGACCTTGCATGACACTTCTTCATTGCAATGCTGTCTCTGTGGTGCTCAATGCAGCTCGGTCCCGAAGTGGATTGGTCAGAGACCTCGGACTTGAGCGGCTGTGGGATGTTGTCCAAAAGTGGTTGTCTGCCGGGACCCACTTACAGAACGCCGATCAACAGACGTCCTTGTTATTTGAGTTGCTTCGAGTTTAGGTCTGGTCCTTTACTTTGCGCAAAGCGCCCACTATGCGATACTGTAAGAAAGGGCAGCGTTCAGCCAGGAACTGAACTAATGAGAAGTCTTAGCGCCTTTCCTTGGCACCGATAGTCGCGTGGGCTGCAGATCGAGTATGAACAGATGGGTTCGAGTTCATCTTTCAATACATGAAAGCTTTGAGCAGCAGAACAAGAATGATCTACTGCGCCGCTTGCAAAGGTTTATAAAGTATGCAAAGCATAACCCAGTCTTTCCTTCTTGGAAAACACAAAGCAATCGACATCATCATCATGCGGAGCTATACAGCCATGTTGCAAGTCGTGCCACTTCTAGTACTGCTGATCGGCAACGTCGGCACGATCTCAAGCACCAAAGTGCTGAATGATCAAGTTCTTGCTGCATTTGATCAGCGGCTTCCGAGCAGATCGGCAGAGACAGTCTTACCTTCGACTGCCGGCAGCACGCATGACATCAAGCTGGAAGACGCTCTCGAGTACCGCCTCTTCCCTCCAACGGATCAACACCAAGGAACCCCGCCTGAAAGACAAACTTCCCCTTCCAAGGTGGGTCCGATTGCCCGTCCGTTGAAAGGCACCTCGCCGCCAACAGACGGATCCATTCCAAACTCTTTCACGAATCGGGATCGTTCAGCTTCGCTGTACGGACCGAGACATCCACCTTGGGGTCTACTCGCCACTTCGCCCGAGCAGACTCGACTGCTGAAAGTACACCAGTTTCCTTGGGACGATGGCAGATTGTACGGCCCATTCGTTGTCGGTGGGGCTCGGTTTCAGATCAAACCATATCCTCTCGGCGTCTCATTTTTCCGAGCCTCTTACAAGTTTGGACTCTTGAAGCCTGCCAACTTTGAGCGGTACGGTTGGGGAAGCTTGCAACCGCACGATGCGCCGATCTACCGTCCGGAACCTGGACTACTCCGGAAGATTCAACAACAGATCGATGTGCCGTTGCGATTCCACGGGTGGACACCGGAACTGGTGGATGCTATCGAGGGAAGTGCAAAGGAAGGCGAGTATCTATGGCCACCCTCCAGCCCTCATCCTTACCGGTGGGAATTGCAGATGACGCTCAGCAATAGAGTCAAGATGCTTCGTGCAGCAACTTCGGCACTCACAGCGCATAGCTTAGCGGTACCGACCGCATGGACGATGACAGTCCCAGCGAATGGAGCACAGCCCGAGCGACACGTCCTGATGACACCGGTCAGTGCGAGATTGTACACGGATCTTTCGACTAGGAATGCAAGATCGGACTTTTGGCTGTTTCACGAAGCGGCTTCGGACGGGCTTAACGGTGGTAAGCCAAGGATGGCGCTGCTCGGAGCCATGTTTTTGCCCAAGGGCGCTGCCGACGTCTTGGAGTCAGAAGGATTCATTCGACCTGCCTTCTCCGCCATTCCTAGTCATGCTCCTTAGATTTTGGCCCTGTAGCGTTCTCGACAAGATTTTATCGATTCGGCGATGCAAAGTAAATGATCTGCATCGTATGTCAAACCGTGCTCTACTGTTGAGAATCTGGAGTTGCGTCGCTTTTGTCGAAGGAAGTCAGCCACAGAATGAATACTTGCATCGGTAATGTCCGGTCTTTCCGCTTCGCTCTCTTTGCCGCTGTCGCCAAGCCCAGGTTCATCTGCAGACTTGGGGGTTGGTGGCTTTGGCAGCAATCGACAGGATCGAAGTCGTGTTATAGATTGCTGGCAACTTGGGCTTTGTTGACAGCGAACGCATGTCGACAGCAACAGCTGATGTGGACGTCATGCATTGCAGTTGTTCGTGATGGGCCACAAATAGCCGCTCGTTCGGTAATACGATGCAGCAGTCAGACTTATAAGCGATCCCCCCATGAAAGCTTGAGGACATCTTCTTGGCGCTCCCCCCTCTTGTCACTCCGAAACGATTCGACTGTATGGCAAGTATGTGGGCTAGATTGTGGCTTTGGTCACTCGTAGCCGTCCTTTTCATCTGCTCAGCCGCAACTGTAGACAGCTCAAGTGGCGAATCGACCAGTACTCCCCCCAACTCACCAAAACCCATCGAGCCGGAGTGGCCAGACGGGCTGCCTTCCGAGCAAGACCTTGTCACCGCAATGACGCAGCGTCCATTCCGCGAAGGAATGCGACTATACAACTTTCGCGAGCCAGGACCGCCTTGGCTGCCCTCCGAAGCTGCTCGCTACGACTTGGGGCAAGGACACTCGTTCATTCCGCCGTTCACGCGCGCCACAGACGGGTACCACTTTGGCCCGCTTAGCATCGGCGGGTACAAATTTGGCCTGCTCAACTACCCGCACGATCTCCCATTCCTCCAAGACACATACGCAATTGGCAGCGGCTGGACCCCAACCAACTTTGAGCCGCTCAAAGAGGGACGAACGCTGCAGAGGGGAGTATGGATCTTTCGACCGGAACCGACGATCCTCGGCGACATCCAAAGCAGCTTTGAACGCTGGTATCGGCTCGAACGACGCACACCTCAGCGAGTCAGGAAGGCTTACGGGGTTAAGCATGCACAATTTGTTTGGCCACCGGTAGAAATACAGCCGAGCCACGACGCGGATCGGCTATGGATGACAATGGACGTCGTATCGCATCTTCGATCGGGTGTGCTGCATCGCGTGGCTTTGCACGGGAGCGATGTGCCGGGCATCTATCATCTGACAGTGCCAACATACCACGGAGACCGACACATTATGATGACGCGTCTCGACGCCGTGTTGAACACAGAGCTGCGGGGACGAAGCAAAGAGTCTGATTTTTGGTTGCTGATGGAAGCGTTGGCGAGACCAGAGATCCCGCTACCACCGGGAAAGAGATTTGCGCCCATCTATGCTGTGCTTGGCGGCATGTTTCTGCCGAAAGATGCGCCTGAACTGTTTGCGGATCACATGGTGCCAGCCTTTGTGCACACTCCCTAGACAGCTTTCGACGAACTCAAAGTTCCAATGTGGTCGACATTCTAGATGCTTTGCTGATCGCCTCGACGTCGTTTTGGTGCACAGTGCACGTGGTTGAGCCGAAAGAGCTGCATCTGTCATGCTCTGATGTATTTTTGGAGGATGGGCAGCTCGACAGTCTCGGCACAAGTGTTTGTAAATTTTGAATTGAACCCTGCATCCGTCCCGAGAGTCAGTGTAATACACAAGAAGAGACAGATCCATTTGGTTCCCGCGCCGGCCCGTGGGCAAGGTCTGGAGCGGCGGCGCTGTGCATCACAATCAACAGCACGGCGACTAAACAGTGAGAGGCCTGAGAGCTGATTGCGGACTACCTGACGGCATCCCACTTTCCTATCTATCTCCTTCATCGATTTCCCGCCCTCGATTTACTCTATCCATCGACTTGGCTCCAGATTCTCGGGTCGATACAAGCTTCTCCTCTATAGAGATGCTTTCATTGCCAGCCTCCCTGGCGCGCCCATAGCCAGTGGTCTCTCTGCTTTGCACTTGCTATCCTATCACGACAGCATACCGCTGTGACGGAGGCCTTCCATGCGGCGGTCCATCGCACCAGCATCGTCAGTATGACCAGCACCGAAGCAGATACCACGCAGGATGCAGCACCGGAGGAGAAGGCGGCAATGCTGCCAAGTGCAGCTTCACCAACGCACGTCGCATCCCATCTTCCGCCGATAAAGTCGTTGCAGATTCGTCATGCTAGCAAAACGCGAGGTCGCTCACCGTTCCAACGTCGAAAAAGCCAGTCGAATGCAGAAGCTCACCGTCCTCCAACCTACTCGACCAAAGGCGTGCCACATACCAGCACCTTGCAAACGTTTCTCAGCGTCACCGACGTTGGCTTTTCCAACCACCCGACCGGATCCGGCCACAATGAAGCCGGTACACCGCCGCACCAGCACGCGCATTCGTCGGAAGCGGGACATGCGTGGCGGGTGCGCAAGACACCTATCTTTTCCGGCCTCATGGCGCCGTTCTCGATCATGCTCGAAGTGCCCGGACTCACTTCGAAATGGTACGCCAAGATCGACGAAAACGGCATCGTCGAGCGTTTCATTGACAATCCGACCATCCTCACCATAGGACTTTCCATCTCGCTCAGTGCCGCTGTCGTCGGCAATATGGCCATCGTGTTTCGATTTCTCGAAGTGCTACGTCCACGTCAGAGCATCGCATTGGCGTTTGCGGGGTTCATGCTGCACGATTTGATCAACGTCGTAGCGCTTGCTACGTTTGGTGGTATCTACGGCCCCAAACACGACGGTTTGAGCCTCAGTGCATCCTACTGGATGGTGTGCGCTTCCACTATCACCTCGACGCTAGTCACCATCAGCCTGGTCGCCGATTACGTTCGTACGAAAGATTTCCGACATGCAGGATCCGGCCTCACCCAGCTGCAAAAGGGGCTCGTGTTGGCAGGTATGGGCTTGCTCCTCTACCTTTCGCTCGGATCGCTCATCTTTGTGTTTGTCATCGAAATCGATTTCATCACGGCGCTCTACTTTTCGTGCGCGACGGTGCTAACAGTGGGATTCGGAGATGTGGTGCCGGCAAGTCCCGGTGGCAAAGTGTTGGTGATCCTATATGCGCCGATCGGAATCGTACTTGTCGCGATCGTAGTATCGGCGGCGAGGAACGCGATCCTCGAGACGTTCCAAGCGGCGTTGCTGGCGCGGACAAAGGAACGACGTCGACGCATCGCGGAGCGGAGGGCGGCCCAAAAGGAGCACAAGCGTCAGGACCGGGCGTTGCGAAAGATCATGCCTCGCACCTTTACGTTTGGACCCAACGCCAACGCGCCGACCAATGGCAGCAATGACAATAGCGGAAACGACTTTGCAGAGGCGCTGGCGAGGATGGAAAAGCAGGCTACCGGAGCCACTGACGGTCCAAGCGGCAGCAGCGGCACGGCCACCACTCCTCCCTCTGTCGATGCTACTGAAACCTCCTCATCCCCCACCGACGCTGCCAAGATCGGCGCTGACATTGATGCAGTCGTCGAAAAGTCCTATTCGGTCACCGCAGGCGACCCTGCCTTACAACGCGAGATTTCGGCGCTCCAACAGCATCTGCTCACGGCCAAGCAGCGAACCGAAGAAGAATTCCGTCAGTTCGAGGAGCATGCACGTCGCGAAGCCATCGTCGCTGCCCGCATGAAAGTGACGCTAGCTGCCTCGGTCACAGCTGCCTTCTGGCTTCTCGGCGCTGTAGCCTTCACTTTTGCCGAAAGATGGAGCTACGGCGGTGCCATGTGGTTCTGCTTTATCTCGATGATCACGATAGGGTATGGAGACTACCATCCGTCGACCCAGCTGGGGAGAGCGATCTTTGTGATTTGGGGATTGCTGGGAGTAGCTGTGCTGACGATTCTGTTGGCGGTGGTGCAGGATGCGTTTGGCAGTATCTTTCATCGGGTGCTGACCAAGTCGACATCGAGGCTGTTCGATCGGGCCGAGGCGAGGGCGAGAAAGAGGCGGCTGAAGAAGCAAAAGGAGTCAGGGTCGGATGTGGAAGTGAGGTCGACAGGGTCGAATGACCACCGAACAAGTGGAAGTTCCACAAGAAGAAGGAGACAGAATCCAAGTCGACCTCGCCATCCGCAGCAGAAGAGCGACAGCGAAGTGGTGCAGCGCCGCACTTTGACCATCAGGGACGCTGCAGCGGCGGTGGACAGAAGGAGCATGGAAGCACGTATCGGACGTGCTTCACATGGAGCTGGCTCGCGGGTCGAATCACTGAAGTCCACGCCTGATCACCCTTTCCCATTGCTCCGTCTCGAAGACGCCACCGACGCGCCTGGGGACAGCGACTACCATTTTGCGCTTCCACTGCAGGCCGCAGCCAGGATGGAAGATGCGCTGGTCTCTACCCCGCAAAAACTCGCCCTCGCCGCTCTGCAAACCTTTCAGCATTCCGTGTGCGTGCTTCAATTGCACGATACACTCATCTCGCAAGCAATGACCGACGTCCCCGCCCTTCGACACTACTACAACTCTCGACAGCCATCGTCGCCTCGCACGTCTAGCAACGACGAGCAACGACCTGGATCTCGTATGGATCCTGAAGAGGCGCTGCAAAACCTGCACGCCTCGATCAGGCAAACAGCCAATCCTGAGTACGAAAAGGTGGCCAAATTGGTGGTGGCAAATTTGGAGTTTGAACATCATCTCAGGGTGCTACTAGACGGATTTCAGGGATTGAAGGATCGAGTCGAAGGGTTCAAGCAGTTGCAACGATCACGAACCATGTCACTTTCCGAAGCGGATAGGCCAGCCAGAGAAGAATAGAGTGGAGACGCTTCCTCGATACCACGGATGTGCAGTTCGCATTGGAGAAATCGGAAAGTCTGTCCCTGTGCATTCATTGCCGCCGTAAGTCAAAGGCTATTGCGATGCTGTTTTGAGATGTGGGAATCTCGACTGGACGATCTTGAGGAGATGTGGCCAGATCTGAATGCTTTCGTCGCCTCTAAGGTTGACAAACAGCGCATCCTCGTTGCCACCTTTCAACGCCGTCTCGGGGTCCGTCTCTCTTGTGCAGTCGATATCGACAATCTGGCCCGACTTTTCTCGGTAGTGCTGCAACATGGGCTCGGTCTGTGCATGGAACGATTTCAACCGCTTGCCAAACGTTTCGACATTGTCGTCTTGTCGCTTTGACAGGGGCTCGCCCGTGACGTCGTCTTTGCCGGCGACTTTTGGCGGGTTGTAGGAGAGATTGTAGACTCGACCCGAGGGCAAGTGGGTCCAGCGCTCAAGGATGCGGTCGAGAATCACATGTTCGGGCACGTCCAGGTTGACCACCAGGCTCAGCGGCTTGCTCTGCTGTTGCAGCATGCTATCGAGCATCTCTGCCTGGCCTAACGTTCTAGGAAATCCGTCTAGCAACCAATCAGAGGAAGAAAGAGCAGATACCTCTGACCCGATCAAGTCCATCATTACACTGTCGGGCATCAGTCCGCCTTGCTTGATCACGGCATCGGCGCGCTGTCCGATCTCGGTCTTGCGTTGAATGTGCGACCGAAGCACGTCGCCGGCAGAGATGGTGGTGAAAGCGTAGTGCTTGAGTAAGCGCGTCGACTGCGTTCCTTTGCCAGAGCCGGGAGATCCGACGATGAGCATTCGCATCTGCGTATCGGCGCAAGGCCGAGCGTGTGATACTCTGAAATGACGGATGCTTGCCGAGAAGCGAGAAGAGGAAGCATGTGCCGGGCGGATAGCCCGAAGTGTGATGAAGCTCGCCATGATGCAGCACAAAGGAAGGATCGATTGCGCTTGTCGATCGTATAGCTAGCAGACGAGGGAAGGACGCCGATGAAGAGATAACGCTGAGTGGACAGGAAAGAAAGAAAGGGTCCTGAAGAAAAGGAATGGCCCTTGCGCGTTGTGTGAAACGAAAACGCGGACCGGACGCGAGGTGCGGGGATATTTTTTGCCACTTTTTTGGCCCGCTATCACTTTCATCGTCATCACCATCATCATTATCATCGTCATCATCACAGAGGTCAGCGTAGCACGCTTCAATGGCACAGAAATATTGATCTATCTGCCATGAGCAGGATGTGGTAGATCCTATGTCAAGCTCGCGACACAACTTTGATCGATTTGATCGGGCTGAGAAATTGGAATTGAAGACTCTCTATACAAACAAACTTTCGCCAACCTTTGCCCCGCTCTCGATCGCATCAACGGCCCATCCAGCCACCGTCGACGACGAGCATCTCGCCACTCACATACTGACTTGCCTGGCTAGCCAAGAACAGCAGCGGGCCTTTGAAGTCGGCCGGTTCACCCCATCTGCCCGCCGGGATCCTCTCGCTGATCTGCCTCAACCTGGTCGGGTCAGCGAGTAGCTTCTCGTTCATATCGGTAGCAATGTATCCGGGAGCAATGCCGTTGACCTGAACATTGTGCTTGGCCCACTCGTTGCTAAGAGCCTTGGTGAGCTGGCCGACGGCGCCCTTGGCCGAAGCGTACGCGGGCACGGTGAGTCCACCTTGGAACGTGAGCAGAGAGCCAAAGTTGATGATCTTGCCGGAACGACGCGGTACCATGTGGCGACCAGCGGCTTGCGAAAGCAACCAGACGGCTTTGAGGTTGACGTTGAGCACTTCATCCCAGTCGGATTCGGGAAAGTCGGTGGATGGATGACGACGTTGGATGCCTCCGCAGTTGACGACAATGTCGATGGCCGAGGTAGGAGATTGGGCGAGTGCTCGGTCGAAGAGCGTCTTGACCTGAGACAGGTCCGAGAGATCGGCGTCGACGGTCGAGTGTTTTTGCGACGATGACTGGTTGGCCACCGACGTGAGAGCGGAGAGCGCGGGGTGGTCGCCCGAGCTGGCAGTGCCGGGGCGGACAGCAAGGATGACGGAAGCGCCGGCCTCGACGAGTGCTACAGCACATGCTTGGCCGATACCACGTGTACCACCGGTAAGCAAAGCGGTCTTGCCAGAAAGATTGAAGAGTCCCAACGACGACGACGAGGGCGTCTTTTCGCAAGCCGCGTCCGTAGCCGACATGTTGTTGAAAGATGCTTGGTCGAACCGGATGTCTCGTGCGCGGGAAACAGAGCGATGTTGATGGGAAGGCAAGAAAAAGCTTCACGTAGAGGATGAAGGGGATCTGTAAGGTTCAAGTCTGAAGACGAGAGACGACCAACTTGCCTTTATACACCCGCCAGACTCGTTGGACAAGCTTGAATGCAGCAAGTAATCCGTCTCGAAGCCAAGCTTGAGCGTAAAACAAAGCCCAACTCTGCTTCTTCTTGGGTGCGGGGGTAAAGCACGGTTGACCGCCAGATTGCCCGCGGGCGGGTGAGTCTGGGCAGCTCGATTCCAACGGTGGCTCCGGACCGTGTCTCCGGAGCAGCTTTGCCTTTAATTTTTCCCAAAGTGTTGTTTTTGCACCGATTCAACATTCAAACGTAGACTTTTTGAGCAGCCTCGATTTCAGCAAGTTGAAACAAATGTCGCAGTGACGACGGATCTCGTCGAGCAACGCGTGCTGCTGCCTGCAACACGCCCATGCACATGCGGTTCTGAGTCGTTAGATGTCATCGCCACTGTTTTGGAGCCCACCGGCGCAAGCAATGGCGGGATCGCCTCCCGTATCATTGACACGCGTCTCCAAGATGCCAGCTGTCTCGGACGTGTTGCTCTTTTTCCAAAGCCCATCTCGATGCTGGCTGCAATCAGCGAAATGCGAGAGGGGATTCGTCTCTGCTTATGATCTTGTACCGACCTGTTTTCCTATTTGTCTTGGACCGTTGGATCATTCGGCGGCTCGCTGGGGCAAGGGTGCTGCAAAGGATAAAAGTACAGCGCCTGTCGCTTTGGTCTTTCTTGACTGCTTGGGTCTCCCTTGATGCCGCGCCTCTTTCAGACTCTGGTCGGCTGCTCCTGCTCCATTATCTCAGACCAGAAGCTGTCTTTAGAGCGAGAAAAGATGTGCAGGGCCACTCTCGTTGCGCTCTTGATCGTTGCGCTTTTCTTGGCGCTCACGATCGCTTATCCCCTGCCTTTATCTCGACCATCGCCCATCTTGCGCCGACATACGCACGAGCACAGACGTCAGTTCGAGGACGACATTGTTCAAGGAGCAGAAGAAAGCATCGAACTGTTTGAATATCCACGTGTCCACGATTCGTCGGAACAACTGCACGAGCACACGGCTCAGCAGAACCTCACTACGAATCAGGTTTTGGCCGACATCGAGGACGAGAAGCGCAGACAACAAGGCTTGCGCAGGCTAACACTTGGAGAAGAGATGGGGTAACAGGGTTGCAAGGGAGAGCAATGCAGCCGGCTTGTTGATGCAGCATAATGGTGGGGATGGAAGTAGGAAGGGTGAGATTACCGTGGCCGAGCGTCAGACCGGGGTGGGGATGTTCGAAGCGGACGAATCCAGGTAAGAAGGGTGCGTGGTGCCAGGATGCGCCACAATTTAAAGTCCAAGTCAAGATTGCAATCTACCGTCTACCTGTCCCTTGACATCGATCCCAACATCCATTTCAACCGTGACTTTAAAGAAATGGACCGATGAAATGCGGGCTTTCGGTCCATTCGGAAAACGGTTGTGAGGCATGTACCATTGCTGCTTTGTGCATCAGCAATGTGTGGGTACAATGAGACAGGTGGGAGCACGGGTGTTGTGTGAAATTGTGTTGGTGGCGAGAAATTATGGGTACAAATGGACTGCACGACTAATTCATCTCGTTTGCTTGTCGGTCGGCGCTGTTTTCCTGTTCGCCCACGAATGGGCTGCTAGCCAGCCGGCAACCATCTTATGCCTGTGCGAAAGAGACTGTTGCTCTTCTCAAGCCAGTTTTGATCTTGCTCACCTGGTTGAACCTTGACCTCACCCTTTCTCGACATGCGATCAAAAGTGACCATCATGCTGCGAGCTGCCGCATTTCTAGCGATCTCGCTCCTATGGTATTCAAGTCCAGCTCGAGCGGACACGTCTATACAAGACCCAATGTACGCCCAAGCCACAAGCTTCGGATGGCTGGCGATTCGAAATTTCACCTACTGCATGTCGTCTCAGCCCGATCCTCCCAACAAGCCTCTCGGCTTTCAACCGAAAAAGGAGACCTTTGCATCGCTGAGTGCAGCTGCGGTAGCCAAGAAAGTACGAACAGGAACGGGAGACAGTGTTGTGGTGCTGTACCATCCTGAGAACACCAACAAGGCGATTGCGTGGTGCAACACGCTGGTGGCGTTTCAAAGTTCAGACCATGTAGATTGCCATGTTGCGCTGCCGACTTGTCAGCGATGCGATGCTGTCAGGTCCAAGAGCGATAAAGGTGCACTAGGTGCAGGAGACGCAGAAAAGCAGACTGGGAGCAAGGCGCCGAGTGGCACATTGAACCGGCCAGGGAAGGAGGCTGAAGGTGGATTGGTTAGGAGAGGGATTGGTGGAGCAGATCCGTACGATCCATGGATTGAAGTTTCAGGTTTGCAGCCACAGATCCGGTCGCAGCCACAGACTCGGCCTCGAGCTGAAACTGGGGCTCTTCTTTCAGCAAAGACGCCACGCAGACGAAGATCACCCCGACCGTTCGGATCATCCACCACCATCATCGATACCGACGCGTCGGCCGATCCTGAGCTCCAAGCCGCCATTTTCGAGTTCCAAGACTACTGCGAAAACAAGCTGACGCTCGCCGTCCGCGCCGATTGTCCCCTGCACATTGTGAAAAGCTGGACAGACGAGCCGCCGTTTGATCTGCATCGCTTTTGCATGTCGTTGCGTGGCAACGATGGGTCTACACTTCACACTGCCAACGACGGGGATTCCGACTCGGGTGGATCGTCGGTTGCTACGGGAGGATGGGCCAGAACGGTTCCAAGTCAAGGACGCGCAGCGAGCGTCAGACAGGGAGCAGGGCAAGGAAAGGCGGATGCAAGCAGCGGAGGCGCCAGAGAAGCAAAGGGCGGTGGAGGCGGTAGCATTTCCAAGGGTGTCGCGGATCCAAATGACCCGATTGTGCCCTACCCTTTCGATGGCGGAGCAGCCAAGCGTCCACTGTCAGCCCCTTTGCCAGCAATAAGATCACCACAGTCGTAGTTGTAGCCGTCGAGACCCATATCAGAGCCGTACACCGCAATAATTTAGGACGAGGAGGTCGCCATGTTGACGCCGTTGCCAAGTTTCGAGCTCACAAAAATATTGGCAACAAACCCTGACCAATTTTCGGAACCTCCCTTTCTAGCCGGCAATTTCGTTCCACTCGATCATCCTGTAAGATTTCCAGACCTCCGAACTCTGCTTCTTCTAGTGTCATCGCAAGAACGGGATTGCTCCTATTTTGACGCAGAGCTGCAGCATGAGACGGGCGCTCATTGTTTTCCGCACTGACAGCACATTGCTGCCTGGCTCTGTATGGGTCGGTGAACGAAAGCAGGCTGAATATGCACGAGATGCGGATCAAGATCGGAGCTGAGCCAATTGCTGCATTGAGATTCAGGGTCCACCTTGAGCGCTTGCAGTCGTCAGTCACTTGCGCACCAGCCATGCAGCTCATCTCTCTTTTTTTTCTCCCATTGAACTCGACTCCTCCACCTTTTCCCGGTTTCCGCACGACCATCTTTGCTTCTATCACCATTCTCTGCCACATTACATCTCGCTTCTTCATCATCAAGCACACCTGTGCAACATTGTTCCACACCGCAAGAATGTCGACCAAGCTTACGCTGCAATCCACCTACCCGCTGTTGGGCGAGGCAGGCGTCGAAATGCCCATCCTGGGCTTTGGTGTGTACAAGAGTCCGTCCGACGTGACCGAACGATCGGTGACGACGGCGCTCAAGACGGGATATCGCCACATTGACAGCGCCCAGTACTACGAAAACGAAAAGGAGGTGGGTAACGCTGTACGAGCGTGGTGTCTCGAGACGCACTCGTCTCGTCGCGATGTGTTTGTCACCACCAAGATCATTGCACCGGGCAAGACGAAAGACGAGACGCTCGAGTTGCTGCGTGCGTCGGTCGACAAGGTCAACCTGGACGGCTATGTAGACTGTTTCCTAATCCACACGCCCACCTCGGGTCCAGAGGGACGCAAACACCTCTGGGAAGCACTCAAGGAGCTCCGTGACGAAGGCAAAGTGGTGACCATCGGCGTCAGCAACTACAGCGTCAAACATCTGCAGGAACTCATCGACAGGAATGAGACGCCTGCGGTCAACCAGATCGAGCTCCACCCTTGGTGCCAGCAACGTCCCATCGTGGAGCTGTGCAAGAAGCACAAGATCGTGTTGCAGGCGTACTGTCCCATCGTTCGAGGCAAACATGCCAAAGATGAAGATGTGCTCAAGATCGCTGCTAAGCACAAGGTCGACTGGTCGCAGGTGCTGTTGCGCTGGTCGTTGCAAAAGGGGTTTGTGCCGCTGCCCAAATCCGACACGCCTTCGCGCATCGCATCCAACGCGGATCTGTATGGGTTTGAACTGGACGAGCAAGACATGAAGACTTTGGACGCAAAGGATGAGGGCGCCAAGGGTGCCGTTGGGCCCAACCCGGTTGACTGCGAATAAGTGTAGAAGCGCAGCAGCAGCAGCAGCAGCTGCAGCAACGCTATCTATCTGTGCCACGCAATGCATTTGAACATGTGATCGTATCGGGGAGACTGTGAACCGAGAGGCCTGATCGATCGAAAAATCAATTCTCCGATCCAATTTCACAAAAAGGGTGTCCCTTGGAATACAGAGGCAGACGACGACGTCGGAGTGTCAAACATTTTGACAGCGAGAGTTTCCAGAGTCGCGTGCCCGCGTGTTGAGGGATGCCATTGTCGAATGGGCCCGCTCTCCATGTGCAACTGGGGCTCGGCGAGTCAAGACAGCCTTGTCGGAGACTGTGCAGTTCTTGGCAAGCCAGGTCGCGTTGGCTGTGCATCCGAGTCTGCGTGCTTTCCAACTTTCGCCCGCATGCCCTCCGATGTTTTTGATTTTTGAGCAGGGACAAACGACAAGCAGAGAGACGACCTAAAAGCGTAGAAAGAGAGACAGACTATCGACGACATTTGGCAGATGGAGAGAGAGGCGCGCGCTGAGAGGGTCAGCCGAATTGGCAGGCAGAGAGATGCCAATGCCGGTGCCGTGGCAGGAATTCGGTGCCAAGCCCCTGGGCATGCTTTTCTCCACCGAAGTTTCTGAGAATCCCGTCATTCGGCTAACAAGAAGGCGCGTAAGGAAACACAAGGGTCGATCTCTTTTGCCTCTCCTCTTGGCAGCATCTGCACTGACGGCGCTGAATCTAACGTCTCGACCGTCCTAACACACACACACACACACACTCCCTCTCTTCTGCCAAGCAGGGAGAACGAAGTTCTACGACGAAACTGCGCCATCAACGCAGTTTGTGCAGTGTTGCGATGCAAAGCCGCTCAACAATCTTTTCTTGACAGCGGAAAAACAGCCCCCATGAGCATGCCGACCCGAATATGCACAGCCAAATTTGTGCAGGCAGAGCCGATGCTGCACCATGTGTTGTGTGGGTTGTCTTGGCTGCTTTCTCTGCTGCAGTGCAACTCACTGCAGACGATCTGCCGTTGTCATTGCAGTCGCGACCCAAGAAGCTTGCCGTCTCCTTGCAATCTTGCTGCATTCACCCTGATCGACGGACGTGACTGCAGATCAATAACACCGAACGGAAGATCGGCAACTTGAAGCGAAATCTGCTCTGTCTCTGTCTCTGTCCTCCATCCCTGCCCCTGTCCCTGTCCCTGTCCCTGTCCCTGTCCCTGTTGCAACCGACTCTCGTGGGTTTTGCTCGTCCTTGACCGCATTCTATTAGAACCAGCAGAAAACGGCAACCACGTACCGCTCCTTGATCAGCTCGAGGTGCCACTCGCGCACCATTTCCCAGCTTGCGCTCCACCATCATCATCTCGACCCACCTCGATGGACCACCTGCGTCGTCGGCAACCATGAAGGTCTTTGATCCCACTTTATCCTCTTTGACAGGCTTGGTGCTTGGTCTCGGGGCGGCATTGCTTGCCAGCTCGAGCCCCGTCAACGCAGAAGCTGGCTCGCACCGTCCTTTTCATCTGCAGCGACGTCAAACCACGACCACCGGAACCAACGGAAGCACCGCCGACCAGCGCTCGATCTACGAACAAGCCTTTACCGACCCGGTCGCCGCTGCCAAGGCTGCCAATGCGCTCCCCTACATTGCAGGCCAATATGCCACAGGCGCGCTGTACAGATACAACCTTGCCGCAGACAATGGCCAGCTGCCTTGGAACACAAATGTGCCCTTTATCGCCGAAGCAGCCGTCAACGGAAGCGTCGATGGCGGATGGCAGGCGCTGCCCGAGATTTCTGGAATGACGCTCAACCGCACCTTTGCCGCTGCACCGGGTGCCGTGATGCCCTTTTACCAGACTGCAGGCTACGACGCCACCAAGATCAAGCGCGCCGTCATGATCATGCCGGGCAAACCGCGAGACTGCTGGAAGTACACTTCGCTCGTTCAGAATGCGCTCCAGGTCTACGAGACCAATCCGCAGAGTTCGAGCAGCAATGCGGATGGCTCGTCTGCCAACAGCAGCACCAGGACGACGCAGGACCAAGTGTTGATCATTGGTCCTTGCTGGATGAACCAGGACGATCGCTCGGCCGGTGCGATCCAGAGTGGCGAGTTGTACTGGCACAACGGGCAGTGGCAATCCGGCATGGCATCGCGCGGTCCTGATGACACGCAAGTATCCTCGTATCAGGTCATGGACTCGTTCCTGGACACGCTTTTCGACAAGACGCAATTCCCGGCGCTCAACACGGTCGTCATCGCAGGACACTCGATGGGCGCCCAGATGGTTCAGCGATATGCGGTGGTCAAGCAAACCGCCTCGTACGATGCCAATGTCACGTACTGGATCGGCAATCCTGGAGGCTACGTCTGGCTCACCTCGTCGCGACCCAACCAGAACAATGCCAGCTGCGCTGCGGATTACGACGACTGGGCCTATGGCTTGGACGGCAGCGGTTTGCCCAACTATATTCGCGACCGTGTTAGGAACAACAAGCAAAGTGTCGTCTCGACTTTCCAAACACGCAACGTCCACTACAATTACGGTTTGCTCGACAACGGTCAAGGTGACACGTCATGTGCTGCGTCGTACCAAGGCGCCAACCACTTGGAGCGTGGATGCCACTTTGTCGAGGCGGTTGCCAACTTGGCTGGAGGCAGCTTGCCATCGACCCAGACGGCCAACTTTATGCCCAACGTCTCGCATCAGGACTACTCGATGCTGAGCTACAACATTTCGCTCTACCGCTTGTTCGAGGAGGTCCCCGCCAGTGCCAGTGCCACCACCAACACTTCCACTAGCACCTCCAACACCTCTACCAAGGGCAGTGGCGGTAGCAGCAGCAGCAGCAGCAGCAGCCGCCCTGCGACGTCGATGTACAAGGCTGGCGTATTGGTAGCAGCTGCAGGTACCACACTTGCATTTGCAGTGAGCTTGCTTTGAATAGAGAGGAAGCAATACCCAAACGGACTTTTCTCATAGCACACGATCGCATCAGGGGCCGCTTCGTTTTGGTTGGAACTCTTGACTTGCATTTAGCATCTCTTTCATAGAACATTGCAATGAAGAGAATGGACACCGGTTGTCCTCTTGTATACCTTTCCAGATGAGAAGCTGTGGTCGATTCATGAACGGGACCCTTGTAAGTTATGGCAGCGTTGCAAATTCAGTGCCGTGTATAGAGCAAGCGTGCCGGACGGAAGATCGGCTTGTTCAGCGGTGTTTTTCGAGTCGTGTGCGCCTCGCCATTTTCCCCGCAAGAGGAAAAAGCGCGCAGAAGGACTCGATTATTTTCAGCAGAGACACGCACAGCCCACTCTTTCCTTTGGCCCTCGGCAACTCGGAGCAGCCGATTACCGCTTCTATCCCCGCATCAGCTCCGGGGATGCACTGCAGCTGACAGCGGAGCCACAACACCAACTACCGCCAACTCGAATAGCACTGACCATTTCTCGATTCTATCACTCTTGCCATCACCACCTCTCTGCGTCCAAGTCAGCACAACATGCCCAAACCAGGTCCAGCCAGTCGTAGCAGCATCGCCAACCTCATGCGCCTCTCGCATGTCGCTGGCTGCCCTTGCCATGGCTGCTCGGTCGCGCGCGGCGGTGCCAACCTAGCGCGCGCAGGTCTCAACATGATTTCGAAACACAATGCGCAACCCGGTGCCAACGCGCGAGGCTACGCTACTCCGGTCGACAATGCGGTTCAGAAGGAATACGCGTTTGAGCTCGCCGCCTCCAACGTGCGCTTCGGCGAGGGCGTCACCAGCGAAGTCGGCATGGATTTCGCCAACATGAAGGCACGCAAGGTCGGTGTTTTCACCGACTCGACAGTTCGAGGATTGACAGCCATGAAGCAGAGCATCCAAGGACTCGAAAAGGCTGGCGTCAAGTATGAAATCTTTGACAAAGTGCGTGTCGAACCCAACGAGCAGTCGTGGCAAGAGGCGATCCAATTTGCCCGTCAGCAGGACTTTTCGCATTTCCTCGCTGTCGGCGGTGGCAGTGTGATGGACACGTGCAAAGTCGCCAACCTGTTTACCTGCTATCCTGATGCGGATCTGTTGGAGTTTGTCAATGCACCCATCGGAAGAGGCACGCCCATCGACAAGGTGCTCCGCCCTCTACTTTGCGTTCCCACCACCGCCGGCACGGGATCCGAGACCACGGGCACCGCCATCTTTGACCATACCGCCACCGAGTCCAAGACGGGCATTGCTTCGCGTGCACTCCGACCGCTGCTGGGCATTGTCGATCCGCTCAACACCGAAACGTGTCCTACCGCCGTCCACGTCAGCGCTGGGTTGGATGTCTTGTTCCATGCGCTGGAGAGCTACACGGCGATCCCGTACAACGAGCGCACGCCTCGACCCGCCAACCCGCTGCAACGCCCTGCCTACCAGGGACGCAACCCCATCTCGGACGTCTTTTCGCTGTGGGCGCTCAAGCAGACGGTCAAGTACCTGCCCCGCGTAGCACGCGACCGCACCGACGCCGAAGCACGTGGTCAGATGCTCCTCGCCGCCACGTTTGCCGGCATTGGGTTTGGCAACGCCGGCGTCCACCTCTGCCACGGCATGTCATACCCCATCTCGGGTCTCAACAAGAAGTTTGGCAAGTATCAGCATCCAGGCTATCAGGTCGACCACCCCATCGTGCCCCACGGCGTCTCGGTCGCGCTCACCGGCCCAGCCGTGTTTGATTTCACCGCCCCCTCGGCTCCCGACCGTCACCGCGAGGTCGCTGCCATCTTTGACGGTTATCAGAATGGAAGCGAAAGCACCGACATTGCGCGTCTTCCCGATGCCGAGGTCGGCTCGTTGGTGTACGACAGGATCGCCAGCTTTTTGGCCGACCTCGGTGTTCCTCGCGGTCTGGAAAAGATTGGCTACAAGCAAGAGCACGTCGAGGCTCTCGTCAAAGGGACCATCCCGCAGAGGAGGGTGTTGGACTTGGCTCCTGGTATCGGCGATGTGCTTGGCGCCGATGGCCACGAACACCTAGCGAGGATTCTTGAAAAGTCGCGTACGTTTTTTCCGCAATGTCGACCGAAGATGTGATGATGAAGCGCTGACCACCCCCACTTTTTTTCCTTTTCCCCCCTTTCTTTCCATTTTGCTATGTGCTGAAACACAGTTTCGTACTGATAAGGCGTAGGCTCTCGATCACAGACAACAACCTCTCACAATCTCTGGCATACGTTTCTGAGCGATTCACCCTCATGATGACATCCAACGAGCAAAATGTGCATGTAACGACAATCCAAGGTTTGTGCTAGTGCGGGACCCGACGAGAAGAACAAAGAGGGAACCGCGCGCTGGCTGCGCTGCGCACACCCACCGTCCGTGTGCGTGTGCGTGTGTGTGTGCGTGTGTGTCACTGTGCAGCGTGCTACTGCATTGTACTGGATAAGTTAGTCTGGGTTTGGTCATTGTCGGTGTAAAGCGGGGTTTAAAGATGTCGCGTGAAATGACAAACGTTTTGGCAGATTTTTCTTCGGATGCACAGACGCAGACCGCGACTCTTTCCCAATGTGCCGTGTGTGGAGAGATGATCTGCAGCCACCGACCTTTCAACATTGCCAACATTTCAGGATCCGGTCTTCTCTGATCTTTGTTCATCCTCAAATAGGTCCCCCCTCTTTTTCCGCCCACACTCCAGTCCCTTGTTCCACCATCATCACCACCACCACCACCACCACCACACTTGCTGCTTGCTCTCGCATCGCAATCATGTCGGCAATCTACGCGCTTCCGTTCGCCAAGGACATTATCTCGTACATCACCGGCGGCAAGGACCCGTTGCACAACCTCTCGTGGGCTGGCGCGCCCATCTCGCTCCTCCTCGCGGCGCTCCCGCACTGGTACACAATTTACCTCGCCGAATCCAACAAGATCCAAGGCGGTTGGTCCAACGTCAACCCGCGCTTCTGGGTACAGTCGCTCATCGCCAAGAGTCAAACGAAAAAGCTCACGCCGCTCGAACTCACCATCCTCCGCGGCCAAAGTTGCCAGGCCAATAGCTTTGAAAACACCCCGCTCTTTATCGTCACCCTTCTCTGGGCCAACTACACGGGTCTGGATGTTGTCACCATCAATAGGTTTGTCGTCGGATATCTTGTCAGCAGGGCCATCTATACCGTGTTGTATGTCAAGGTGAGCGGAAAGGCCGAAAGCTTTGCTAGGACCGCCGTGTTTCAGGTCGGCATCGCATGGATCATTTCGATTTGGTTGAAGGGCGCTTGGAAGATCAGCCCTGCTCTCAAGTAAGAGCAGTTGTGCCAACTCTCAAAGTAGAGCAGTGCAGCAAGACAAGCCCGATAGCAGAACAGACTCAAAACATCAGCACAAGGACACATTTTGACTCGACAAGCAAGCACACTTGCACATACGCAGGATGCATTTCTGCCTCGGCGCCTACTCTCTCCGCCGCTGACCTTACCCAATCTCGAACGCTCGCAGTTGTTCTTGCTCCCCACGCTGTCACACATCTCGGACGCGCGGAATGGTGAATTCGCCACCACGACGACCCCTTTGAATCCGCGCCTCTTGTATTTATTTGCGAAGACACTACAACTTGGAAGCAAACCTGGCCCGCAACACGTTCTTCTGCACTTTGCCCGTGCTTGTCTTTGGCAGTTCGTCCACCACATCGAACCACTCGGGCACAGCAAATCCGCTCATTCTCTCCTTGCAGTGCCGTTTCAACTCGTCCACAAATTGCCTGTTCTCCTTGCTGCCGCCGTGTTGCACCTCGCGGCCCACCTTTTTCTTAGCCTGCTCGGTCAGCACAACAAACGCTTGTCCTCGCTCGCCCCATTTTTCGTGCGGACGAGCGATGACACAGCATTCGAGCACGTCGGCGTGAGCAGCCAGTTCCTGCTCGACCATGAGGCTCGAAATGTTTTCACCGCCAGAGATGATAATGTCTTTGCCACGGTCCAGGATCTGAATCTCGCCTCCTGCGTGACGAACAGCCAGATCGCCCGTGTGGAACCACCCCTTCATTACAGCTTTGCTCGTAGCTGCAGTGTCGTTGTAGTAGCCCAGCATGACCATGTTGCCTCGAATCACGATCTCGCCCGTCTCTGTGCCGTTGCGTTCGACATCGACCAAATCGTCGCTCGAACTATCACTGCTGCTGTCTGTTCGGATGACACGAACTTCATCCGATGTGAGATACGAATGTCCCTGACGAGCCATCATCCTCGCCCGCGCATCCACGTCGAGCTTGGCCCATTCCGGTTCAAAGTATCGTCGTGTAAACGGACCATACGTCTCGGTCAAGCCGTAGACGTGCACGGGATAAAGGTTGAGCGACTCCATCTTGGCCAGCAAGTTGGCGGTAGGTGCCGAGGCTGCTACGGCAACATTGACGCGGCGATCGAGTTTGCGCGCCGAGGGATGGTTGACGAGGCCAATCTGAACCGTGGGTGCACCACAGTAGTGCGAGACGCCGTGATTGAGCAGCGCATCCCAAATCACGGCGTTGTCTACCTTGCGGATGGTGTGATGCGTTCCAAGGGACGCAGTGACCGCCCAGGGAAACGTCCAGCCGCAGGCATGAAACATGGGAAGCACCCACAGGTAGACGCTGTCCTGAGTAATGTTGGCCTCGAATGCGTTGGAAATTGCAGAGAGGTAGGCGCCGCGATGACTGGTCAGAACTCCCTTGGGTCGACCTGTAGTGCCCGAAGTATAGCAGAGCGCTACAGGCTGTTCCTCGTCTTGCGGCGCATACAGCAGTTTCCATCCCGTCTTGGGCTCGGCCGATGGCTTGCTTTGAGATTTGTATTTCTCCACTTGAGCTTGCTCGGCCCGCTGCCACGCCTGCCAGCCTTGATCGAGAAACTCTTCATAGGCGTCGTTGGGATCCTGTCCACCGGAATCGTTGCTGATCACCACCGTCACATGCTTGCCCGGATTCTCGGGAACAAGATGCTTGAACTCATGGTCGCACAGGATGACGGTGCTGCCCGAATGCTCGAGGACATACGCCACCTCTTTGGGCGTATTTCGAATGTTGATCGGTGTAATGACGCCTCCTGCAGCAGGAACGGCCCAGTGCGCATCGGCGATGAGCGGCGCATTGGGCGAGATGACGGCGACGCGATCCCCCGTCTTGAACCCGGGCACTGACAGCAGCGCAAATACGAGCGACAGACAGCGCGCAGCCCACTGTTCGTAGGTGAACGCATAGCCACGCTCTGGATGCGCAATGGCAAGCTTGCGTGGCGTAATCAGAGCGGCTCGAAGCAGAAAGGCTACAGGTGTCAGCGAGGAGCGGTGGTGCGGCGTGTTGGGGTGCGTCGACAGGGACAGCTCCAAGGGGATCGAGGTAGGCGCACGCGACGAGCGCGGCGGTGTATAGGGCGCCATCGTTGATTGGCACTGAAAGACACAAAGATGAAAGGAGCGCGGTGCACATCCGATGCCATGGTGGTCGAAGCAAGGCAAGACGTGCCTTTTGTATGCTCGCCACACATCCTCGTGTTGCATGCCAAAGTCCAAAGCCGGCCAATCACTTTCACCGGTGCCGAGAGCGGGTCATTTTCGCCTCACAATTCGGTTAAGCCGAAAAAGAAAAATGCGGGGTAAAACACGAAACGACTGCACCGTGCACCGCACAGTACCGTAGACTGCTCATCTCTGCCAAAATAGCGCTGCTATCATGTCTCTGCCGGACTCCAATCATAGACGGACCTACTATCTCGCGATATGAGCTTCAGCGTGACGCTTCTGCACACTTGATTTTGCTGCAATTGAGAAAGTGGAACAGTCAAGCTTGAGCAAGTTTGCCTTTGCTTGAACTTTGGGCCAGCGCTAAGCTGCATGGAAATGGTGCAAGACCGTGCTCAAGGGCTGCAGTCCCCAATGCACTTCAAAGTCGGGCACCACGCTGATCCAGAGCAGTCGTTTTCTGCTGTCCTGGCACCAGAACGCCAGAGCCAATTCGGTTTCAAGGCCCATCTCTCGTCCCAGATCGTCGCTCGGATGCACAATCGTCGAAAACCAGACAGCTCGGTTGCCATCGCGAAGAGAGCCCCTCACCCCAACCTTGATTGCTCCTTTTAGCTTTCCACTGATCTCCGCCGTCTCGAGCAGCTTCCCCTTGAGATCCGCGATGTGCTGAAATGCTTCGATGCCGACATGCACCGGCTCAAACGGGATCAGTCCGTGCGCCCTCCTATACTCGTCTTGCGCCCCTCTCCACATGTCGAAATCGTACTCGTGCGGCCTCTTGACCGCCTGAACGAGAAGAATCTCCAACATCACCGTGACAACAAGCCAAGCAGCAAGGTTCAGCGCAAACATGGGTGCCAGTAGGAAAAGGACGTGATGGCTGAAAGAACCGTTGGCTACTCTCAACAGCATACTCAACCTCAACCCAGCATTCACTTTGCCTCGCCCGCACGCCCGGCTGTCACACTGCCCGAAAGCGAGCACCCAGAAGCTTCATCAGCACCATGACTCCTCTTAATCACTGTGGCTTGCTCACCAATCGATCGACGCCGAGCATAAAAATTTCGAAAATTCCGAATTTCACTTTATCCACGTGTTTTTATGATTGCCCTACCCAAATTCGGCTTGCAAAAAAATGATCAGTACGCAAGTGGTATAGCGTGGCTACTTAAGGGCGGACTTAGCGGCTTTACGCAGTTAACAGCCCCATGGCCTGTACGCGGGTTCGAATCCCGTCTGATCAATCAAATTTTTTTCGCTCTTAAACATTTCAGAACGGTCGAGATACAAAGAAACGACGCGACTCTTGATCTAATCTTAGATTTTTTAGAGACCCTGCATCTGCGTGCATGAAAGTGAGAAGGATTTGCCCAAAGTCGCAAAGCAAGGCCGTCGGAACAAAGGAAGGGCCGACGAGGCCGCTGAACTGCCCTTGAGGCGCCTGGACTGTGCCTTGAAACCCAGTTTCAGCGCCGTGAGTGACAAACCCAGTTTCCAGCGCCGTGAGTGACAAAGACTCTGCATCAGCTTGCATGAAAGTGAGAAGGATTAGCTAAAAAGTCGCAAAGCAAGCCGAAACATCGTGGGAACAACATTGGAAGTGCCAAAAAGGATGCTGAGCTTCCCTTGAGTGATCACGCTTGGCCGCGCCAGCCGCAGCCTTCCGGCGCTCTTTACGGACAGTTGCCGCTCACTCTTCCTTGCGAAGATGCGGCCTGCCCTCAAGTAATTATTGTCTCTCGAGAGAACGGCGTGACCTCGTATGAGGTCCGACCCAGGGGCAAGAGCACAATTCACCTCTGCAAGATCGGCACCGCGAACGAATGGATTTTGGCTCAAGAACAAAGGCACGCAATGGAAGGTCAAGTACGAGTTTATGCGACCTTGGTACCTCCACTACCTGCCAAAGTTCGAAACGAACGTCGAGAGGATCCTTTGCATCTATGCATACAGGCGCACGGGTAGGAAGGATTTTGTTCGAGAGCTCAACACGCCTGTCGAGATGGCTTCTCCATTGGGCAAGCGGAAACGCGATGAATGAAATGCAATTGGTTTCTGATTGATCGTACGGAACGATGAAAAGCTTGAGATGAATTCTAGACACGACGGGGCTGGTCGATGAGCTCGTACGACTCGTTTGCGGCGCCAGTGCGGCGAGACATGGCATATGGAGGAGCAGGTGCAGACAAAGAAGAGGGGAGGCCGGTAGGGTGGCGGAGCCGGCCCTGTTCGAGTGCGTTGGCGGGTGACAAAGGTCGCGATGGCGGTGCGGTTCCAGGAGCAGTGCCAATTTCACCTGCGACCTCGTCAAACACATCGTGGCCTCCAAATGTTGCACCGGTGTCCATAAACTTGTAGGCGCGCTCGCCGGCGCCCAAAGTGCTCTGTACACCGGCCTCGGCAGTGGTGAAAGTCTTGGTGGCGTCGGGAGGCGGGAAAGGGAGGGTGACGACGTGGCTGAGCGCAGTCTCGCCGGGATCGCCCTTGGGACCATAGATCCTGCATTCAGCCAAAAAGACCTTGAGCTGACATAGCCAGCGGTTGCGTCGCTGAGCCTTGAGTCCGCCCTGCTGCCAGTTGGATTTGTATCGGATGCCTGCGGAAAGCAAGAGACTGCCCTGCTCTTGAAAGTCGACGACATTAATGTCGAGCCCCGGCAAAAAGTCACGCTTCTCGCCCTCGAGCCAATGCACCATCTTGGTGCGCAATGCCTCGATCTGAGCAAATGAGGTGCTGTAAGCGACTTCAAACTTGAACGTCTCTTCAATGGCGCCAGATCGACGCAAGTTGACAATGGGCTTGGTCGCTAGCTGGTTGTGGCTGATCATGACGTTTTTGCCGTTGGTCGTCTTGAACACGGTGGTGAGCAGGCGCATCTCTTTGACAATGTACGAATCGTCACCAACATCGACGCGATCGCCCACGTCGTAAGGGTGCTTGACAAAGAGAAAGATGATGGCGCCAAGCGTCTCTTGAGCCGTAGTACCAATGAGCCAGGAGAGACCAAGGATCAACGTGCCGAATGAAGTAACGAGCGTGCTGAATGCGATCGACAACATGGCGGCGATGATGATGGCGGCAATGAGGACAAATACACTCATAAAGATCGAGTCGAGGCGACCGACGGCCGAGTCGACGTCGCGCATCGAGAGCTGCAGAGCTAGTCGTTCGCGGTGAATGTCGATGCAGGCCGACTCGAGCTCGTCTTTGGTAATGTCGCCATTGAGATCGCGATCAAAGATCTCAAAGGCGGCCTCGGCGGTGGTTGCATCGGGGAAGCAGTGGCTGATATCTTCGACGACAAGCTCCGACTTGCCCGGTGGACAGAAGCTGTACCAGATCCTTCGTGCCAGCGCTTGGGTCTGCTTGCGCGAGTTGAGCGATGAGACGACGACCGACCGAGCGTTACCAGGCAAGGGCACACCTTGACCCGCGATTTCGCTTGCGACGGTTCCGAGCACACTGGTGCTGGTGAGCGCTGCTTCTCGCACCTTCTGGCCCGTCTTGCGCAGACGGTGACGCGCCACATGAAGACCAGTGGACTTGCGCTTGGCTTCGTGCTCGGCAGCAATGTAGGTGTCTTTGCGAGAGATATTCTTGGCGTTCTCGTAGAGTGTGGTGAGCACCTTGATGTTGAACTTGCTGGTCGAGATGCGGTCCTCGTACGAGACGCGGTGGAAGTTGTAGGCGATGGCTTGGATGATGAGCTTCTCGCCGAGCAGGATGGCAGCACTGAGACAGATACCAAACCAGAGACGGTAGCCGGAGAGCATAATGTCGCTCGTCGATGGCCAAGAGCTGTCGCTGTTCTTTTGAGTGATGACGGTAGTGGAACCCGAAGAGGAGGACGAACTCGAGGTCGAGGTGGAATTGGAAGGCGTCAATGAAGCCTGTTCGATGGCGTTCTTGTCGGCACCCTGGAAGTTGCCGATCACGATGGCAAACCAAAGCACGACAAGAATGATGGTCCAAAGGAAGAAAGCAACAAATTTTTCGGTGGTAATGAGAAACTCGGTATAGCGTCGCATCTTTGGATGAAGGTTGCCGATGGTCCAGCGGAGAATGCGAGGGATGAGGATGGCGCCGACGCGGCACAGCCACCAGCCGATCCAGATGGCGCTGAGCCAGATGGACCACCAAAAGAGGCCGACGTCGAGCACCGCAGGTTTGTTGAATTGGTTGGCGGGCCTGGCATCGTAAATGAGCAGTCCAACAATACCGGGGATCCAAAAGAGAGCAGTGGGGATCAGAATGTAGAGAAAGAGGCGGACGGATGCATGACCCATTACGGGAGCGTCAGGGTGACGACCATTGAGACCGACAAAGCTGGCATTGGCACTGTCGCTCGAGTATCCCGCACCTTTGAGGAGACGCTCCCAAGAGTCGCTGTCCTGACGCTTGTATCCCGGACGCTTGGCAGTGGAAGAAGCTGCTGCTGCTTTGCCCTTGTTGAGAGCGGACTCAAGGCGGGCCGTCATGTCGGTGGAGGTCGAGTAGCCTTGCTTGCGATGGGTCTGTGGAGCAGCGTGAGTAGGTGGGTAAGTGTTGGACAGGTCGGAGCCATCTTCGTTTGCCCGCTGACCTGCGCTGGCGTAATTGGAAGCGTAGTTGTCGTACTCCTTTTCTGAAGGATACTCGGCCACATTGTCGTAGTATGCAGCGGAGCCCACTGGCTGCCCAGCCAGAGGAGCGTTGTAGGTTCGGACGGGCGCATCAAGCGTGGTGCTATCGTCGGAGCCTCGGGCTCTGTGTGTGGAAGCGGAAGCACCGCCGGCGGGCACACGCGACCACGACGCCGACATGATGCGAAACAGTCCTGGTCTATGGCTCTGTCGAGGATGTAATTGCAGCTGGCTAGTGTGCTGGGTACACGTCTCTGGGGAGGTGGTAGTCTGTCGTGAAAAATGTTGATGGCTCGTTTTGTACGGAGTCAAAGTGTCCCTGAGAAGATGACGAATCGGCAGCTACAGCTACAAAGTGACTCTTCCGAGCTGCTGGCAGAAGGCACAAAAAACTTGCAGCGACGACGAAAAGGGGTTCTTGAACTTGAGTGTTGTTCTGTGTTGTTCTGCCGCCTCTGAATCACTCTCCTACTGTACCGTAAACTTCGAACCCCATTTAACCATAAATTCACATCAAAACCAATCTGAGCTCGGACCTCTGCATGAAGAAAAGGGGCACCAGCTCGAAAACTTGACCGGAGACTATGCCGTGACAACGGCTGAGCAGAAAAAAGGTAAGAGGGGGGGTGCCGAACTCTGGCACAACAAAGATGATCTGCAACAAGACGTCGTATTGGCCGCTCGACACTTCTAGCCTAGCCGAGGTTTCTGCTACTCTCATCAAGTTTGCGACCGCCGAAGCTGTTGCATGAAACTCTTTTTTAAGCTCAACTGTGACCATCATCATGCTCATTCAGCACTGCCTCACCAGTTCTCTCTCCCAAGAGGGTCGTGGTCTGACACTGATATGCATCAGTGTACAGTCTGCAGATGCATTGGAAGGAGTCTGTGCGTGCTCACACGATCACGGGAGGGTCAGAGTGTGATTTCTCAACATGAACGCGCAGTCGCGAGAGTGATTTGAGATGTGCGACTGTATTTTACGAACTTTTTAAAGAAAAGACATGATCTCACAATGCAAATTCATTGTTGAAAAATTGTCCGCGAAGGCAGCAACTTAGTCACGCCGAGCTACAACTTGCCATCTGCTGGTCATAAGTTCCGGCGCGAAGGTTTCGGCACCAGGCAAGGAGCATGCGGTCGGGCAGGAGCACGGCGCACAGGTTCATGCGAAATGCTGACAGGCGACCTAGCTCTGCGCACCTTTATGCCTGAGATGCTTTCCCCCCGTCTTGATCTCCACCACATCCATCTCGGCCTTGTTATCTTTACATTTCGGCAGTGGAGGAATGCCATTCGTCCAGGCAGCCACAGACATGATCGGGGCAGCTGGTGGAGACACAGGATTACATAAAGATGCTTCAAGTGCCATCGTTTCGCTCTCCTGGATCATTCTAATCATGTCTTGCGTCTTTCTTGTAGCCGCCTTTGCCTGGATCATGATCAAGTTCAGCGAACCGTCCGAGTTCCCGCAGACCAACGGTTTCGGACATGCCGACCACAATGCAGACGTCCAAGACGTGACTGACGACGAAAAGGAACAACTGCTTGATGCCTTTAGCGAATCGCAGTCGCACTCTGCGTCACGCTCAGATTCAGCATCCAGCTCCACTTGGAAGATCAACAGCAAGTTCAGCACCACTTCCCGAGGCGGGTCAATCTACTCTTCCTATCCGGATCCCAACGCTTCCTACACGTCGCCAAAAGGCTCTGCTTCATCACCAAAGTCAAAGCGTTCCAGTATCGGTCTCGATGCAAATGGCAACAGATCCGTGGTTGGAAGCAAAGCTGCCAAGGTGCTCGCATTCAATCGCGATCGTATGATGCAGGATCTCGAGAATCTCGACCCCATCGATAGAGACGAGCTTCAGCGTTCTTCCTCGCGCGCTAGCGATACACGCAAGTCCGATTGATACAGTGCTTTCAGCGCGGCCCACATTCATTCCAGCTTTCCTCCATCGCATTGCATTGCAGCGTTCGACCTGTATTTCTAGCCTGTCCTTCGATTTGATCCGCAATTTTGAGTTTGCCCTTGTTGCAGCCTGATAAACTCACCTTACAGCCAATCTTCCCGCGTCGTGTCCGCACGTGGTGCATAGACAATGAGACGGCGGCGTGTTTGTCACTCCACGCCAATTACGCCCGTTCTCACAGCCTGTGCGAAAGGGTGGTTTCCTACCGGTATCACAGTGCCGACGGAATGGTGCGGCGTTACCCGAGCAATACGGCGCCACGAAAGTTAGGACACCAGTCTACGTGTCCCAAAGGAGCGTCCGCAGCTAGCCACGGATATCGCCGATCTTTGCGGCATATAAGATGAGGTTGAGGCTCCTTTGCGTCCAGGATATACAATAGTACCTCGGGACGGTCATCATGATTCTCTGTTGCAGCAGTCTGGCGTCGCTCTGCATCGTCGTGCTGCAGCTCGCAACGGTCTTTGCAGTAATCGATGGTCCTCCACTGAGCAAGACTGACAGGGCTATGCACGATCATTCGCTCAAATTCTATTCCGCAGTCGGCACGTATCTCGAAAATACGCCAAGATTCACGACCTACCCAGAGCTGAACCTGGATTACTTCAAGAGGAGGGATCGCAGCTTAGCGCACACGCTCCACAACGAGGCGGTCGATGGAGAGGGCGTCATCAAGATCGGCGAACATAAGAGCTGGCTCTTGGGTCGAAAGCAGGTCTACTACGCATCGATTCTCCGTCCTGACACCGATCTCGGAAGAAAATTCCATCTCGACTCGATTGACAACTCGAGCCCTATGGGCAAGACGGCCTATGTGTTCTGGAGACACAAGGGCCAGAAGATCAAGCTGCTCAGGATCAATACGTACACACATACAGGTGCCGACTTCCACATGCAGAGCCTGAGGGACCTGATCCCTCTGAGCAAAGTACGCGAGGTTGTCTGAAATGGAGAAACAGGTTTACATTGCACCTCTTAATCGAACCCGGTTTTGAACGTTGGCTGGAATACAGGCAATGGATGAGCCTCTGTGTTCAAGACCCACTTGTTCAACGGTAACAAGTCCCTGTCCGAGAACAAGAGATACAGATACTTGAGTGTTTCGGACAACCAAAAGGTCTCCATCTTGTTCATCTGTTGCGGAGTGTCGGAATCGACATCGTCAATGCTCGAGTAACCACCCGTGGCGACTTTGCAGTATTTTTCAAAGGCTTGGAAGATGTGCCATCCCCATTCTCGGTAGATGGGGTCACCGGTGAGAGCGAATCCGTAGAACAAGGATTCGACGGTTTCGGGACGGAGGATGTTGCGCGAGTCGATGAGTGGATTGGGCTTGTTGCCGTAGGAAGGAGGAGGCTTCTTGATGTACCAGTCGACGTTGGGCGGTAGGGGGGCACGGTTCGAAGCGATCATCTGGGCGTTGGTCAGGCCGGCATCCTGGGGTGTCTTAAAAAAAGCAATCTCGGGCGAAAGGCCGGTTTTAGTCTTTGTATACGTATCCATGCAGGTGCGGACGAATTCGTGACCGAGACGCCAGTCTTCTTTGTCCGTCTCATCGCCCGTGCCTACGTCCGAGATGGGAGGGATGAGCCGCTTGGTAATGTCGCCAAAGATGTCTTTGGTCGAAGTCGAGCCGAGCATCATGGAACCTCCCAAGAAGCAGACGAGGTGATCCTGCTTGGGTACGAGTTGCATGAACGGTCGGCCGTCGGGTCCTCTCCTCGGTGCAAGTTCGACGGTAAACATCAATGGCGGTGTCGAGTGGACGGATGGCTTGGTGAGAAGTCGCTTGATCCCGCGCAAGGCATTGTCGTACATGTCGCGGTAAACGGTTTCAGTGCGACCGGTTTGCAGCCATTGCTTGATGAGGTACTCATAGTACGAGTCACCGCGAGAACCAAGACGGACCTCTCCATTGTAGAAATGGCCGTTGATCGGGTTCAAAAAGATGGGCAGCAATCCTTGATAGTGTGACAAGAGCTGGCTTGCGTTGCGTACGGCTTGCATGGGTCGTTCTGCAATGCGCCAGTATTCAAGCTCGCCCGTGAGATGGGCGAGATACTTGAACTCGAGCTGTACGGTGGTCGCCTCGGCAAGACTGGAGGAGTTGTTGTTGTTCATGTCAGGGAATGCTTCGCCCGTTTCCAGGTCGACTTCGCGCAGCGGCACGCCCGAAGGAGTATCGAAAGCAGGCTTGAGACGCTGCGCCAGCTCGACGGCCTTTCCGATCAACATTTGCGCATCTTGCTCGCTTGGTGTGAAAGCAGGATGCGGTGGGTCTCGGATCAAGGCGGCAGCAGAGAGCAGACCGCCGAGCGTGCGGATAGTCGTTTCAAACACATTCATGCGTCCTGGAACATCCCAATCCAATTCGTCCCTGACCCAATCACGAGCTTGTTCGTAGTCGTCCTTGAAGCCCATGAGGATGAGCGTATCGAGCGTGTCGACAATCGTGTAGCCGATACCTTGGCCATGCTTGCCACTGAGATTGGAACCATGCTTGCTGATGGGATGATATTCATCGTAGCCCCAAGCGTCTCGTTTGTAAGCAGCCCACGAGTGATTGAATGCTTCCAAGATTGCATCTCGTCTGTGCTCGTCGGCTTGGCGTAACGGTTGGTCGGGCAACGGCCGTGTCGGTGGTAGTGGGTAAGGAAGTGAAGGCTCTCTTTTGTTCGAGGTCGACGGCGGCTTGACTTGTTTGCTCCACAGGTCGTTGGGGACCGGGTTGCCCGTCAAAGTTTGTGCCTGTTGAGGCGGCTGCCGCGGTGATGGCGCTGAGCTCTTGATGAGACGTAGCGGCAGCTCACCGTTGTTCTTGTAGGTGAGGTAGGCGAGCAGGAAGAGCGCCGCCGAGCATGCCCATGATAGCCAGCGCCATGCGGATGCTTTGCGCTTTTGCGATCTTGGCGTTGGTTTGGACGATGCGCTTGCTGGTTTGGCAGCTGGAGCTGATGCTGGCTTTTGACCGCCGGGCCGCTTTTTCAGCTGAGCACCATTGGCGTCGCTTTTGGGAGGCATGCTGAAAGTGGGACAAAGGCAGCCGCTCGAAAGAATGCTGCGGATCACAAAGAAGGAGTGGATGAAAGAGGCAAGGCAAGGCAGCGAGGGGACTCGAGGGCAAGAAGCGTCGTAAAATGAAACAAGCGAAAAAGGCGTTCAGGGTCGTGTGCTCGTGCGTCTGTCTGTGCTGGCGTGCCCTGGGCGAGCCTGTCGGTGTGTTGGTCGCAAGAGCGGAGCGTCAAAAGGTCGATCGGCAATTCCGCGTTCCGCGTGGATATTCTTCGCTTGTGCTCGCGAGCGCTGAACGCAAGTCGCCGACGCATGTGGTTGCGGCCAAAAAAAGCACATGGTGGAAGACTGACCAAACGAGGTTCTCGCAGGGCTCGGGCAGTCACTTGCTTGGCCAGTACAGGTGTGCATAGCGCATGTCTGAAGAAATGCCTAAGTTTGAGGTGACAATGAGAGACCGTCTATGCTACAAAAAAAGGGAATGCAGAGTGTCCAAGATGCGATGCGATGGTAGAAAGGAGCAAGATCGTTGCTATCAGCCACCATGCAGTGTGCTGATGAAGACAACTTCATCGCCGTCTTGCAATACGTAGTCGCCTTCACCTTCAAGTTCCCAGTCGCCATTGTTGATCAAGACGAGGATGCCTGGACGTCTGTGATGTGCACACACCATGAAGAGCAACGGTCAGCACAAGGACGCACCATCTTGTTGAACGAGCCCCACGAGAATCAATTTCAACTTACACCGAGTCGCCATCGACGAAAAGCTCTTCTCGTTCTGTGATCAAATTCCTGCGGATGTACTGAATGAGGAATGCGACGTTGGTCTCTTGGCCAGCTGCATCGAGGCGTGGCAATGTGAGTCTGTGCTTCTTCTCGTGCGGTGGTGCTAGAAGCAGTTCAGTGCCTCCACCGAACTCGATGTTGACCTTGACCGCCTCTGCCGACATTTGCGTATGCTCTGATCGTCCTTTGACGTGTTTTCGTAGGACCGTTGAGTGATCCGTTGCTGGATGATGCGACAATGTCGGAAGCAAGGAAGAGCAACAACAGAAAAAAAAAGTGACTTTCGGAAGTCGGTTTCGGACAGAGCCTAACACGCTCGATTAAAAACACAAATCGGAAGCTGCTCCGACCGACCGGTATTTTGCACGGAGCGTGTTGACATCATCGCGCGAGCGATGGCTCAGGAGACGAAAACAGTGCAACGGGATGAGGTAGCCCCTATCGCCATTGCCGCATTATCGGGGCAACTAGCGACGAGCAATATCCGGTTCAATCGCAAGCGCGGCTACAGTATACCGAACCGAGATACCGTCCGGCGGCATCTGAAGATGCGTTGCTGAGAGAGACCAAGCCTCGACTGCATTGGAGGGACAAGAGCGAGTCTTTGCACTGCCTCGGATTGCCATGTGCGTGGTCCCCGGTCCTAGCACCACACCTGCCACCTGTCTAAGCTTGCATGGCCAAGCGACCGGCGGCGATGGTCTAGCGCTTTGCTATCATTTGTTCAGTTATCTCGCATCTCGCCCACGATGACGCTATTCTCATATCTGTCTCTAACGTCCATTTAGCCGAAAACCGCCCGTGTGCTTGTTTCAGACCCCGCTCCGTCCCTTGAGTGTCCAATCTGTCTCAGTCTCGACTTGGCACAACAAACGTCGACACTTTGCTCAAAAGTCGCTCTTGTTTGCTCCATCTCCCTGACAAGATCCAACCATTTTCCTCCTCCTACAGCCTCGCAGCACCTAGCTTTGTTTCATCAGCACTCCTAGCTTTATTTTGTGGCTGCCTGTATGCTGCTACCGCCGCCATGACCACCACAACGCAAGTTCGCACCATCCCACCAGTGGTCCAAGTACAGCAGCAGATGTCGCGCCAAGACAAAGATACCCCTGCTCGCCAGCTGTCCTCCTCCAACATGTCTAGCAAAGCTAATCCAGATACCCAAGAGTCTAACAGCAAGGAAGAACAACCACCCAAGCAGCAAGGAACGCATGCATCGACACAACAAGATGAACCCAAACCCAAACACGAGCACGAGCACGACAATGACCAAGACAAGGCCGCGGCTCTCTTGATTCAACGCAACTATCGCGGCTACCGGACCCGACGTCAACTCGACGGCTGCAACATCTCGGCAGATACGCGCTGGTCCGATGCTGTCCACCGCATGCGTCTGGAACAAGCAAACAAGCAGTCCAACACGGGCCGCAATGATGCCTCGTCCCGATGGAAGAGAGGCAAGCTCCTAGCAGGTCAACTCTCGGGAGCGGAAAAGATGGACGCATCGCCCGGAAGCGAAGGCGGCACCGGACGCACCGATGCCCCTGTCGAAGGCGGACCCTCGCTCCAGCCTAGCGAAAAGGAACAAGACAAGCAATCTCTGGTCCAAGCCGATACAAAGGTAGGCGACGTACCTGGCGCTCAAGACGGCGACAAGGTCGACAACATCCGGAGCATCGCTCAGGGACAGAAGGGCCTCAAGCTGATCGAGTGGTGGACACGCGGTGGCAAGGCGCAAGAGCTGAGCAAGATGATGGAAGAGCAGTACTGGCTCGAAATGGTCGATCGCAAGCATCGCTACGGCTCCAACCTCAAGTACTACCACCAAGCATGGCAAGATGCCGACACCAAGGACAACTTTTTCCAATGGCTCGACCAAGGCCAAGGCAAGGATGTCAGTATCGAAGACTGTCCCCGCGAACGACTCGATTCTGAGTGTGTCATCTACCTCAGCTCCGAACAGCGACGCAACTACATTGTCGACATCCAAGACGGTAAGCTCATCTGGCGTCGCAACGGCAAGCCTGTCGATACCGCGCGCAACAAGCACAAGGACCTGGGCAAAGGCAAAGGGATCGTCGACATTGGCGAGGATGAGCAGAAAGAGATCCGTCAAGACCGTCAACGACGGGCTTTGCAACGTGGTATCTCTGAAAGTTCGCTCGACTCGTACCTTGATGGTACTTCTTCCTCATCTTCGTCATCGTCATCGGCCGATTCTAGCGATGGAGACGAGATGTCCAAAGGCAAACGGACCGAGGAAGCTCAACACTATCAGTCGGAGCGCAGCGGCAAGTCGCGTCACCTCGATGCCCTCAACTCGTCCAATTGGTCCGACATGCTCCTTCGCAAGACGATCGGCAACAACACGTGGATCTACGTCTTTAACTCGCGACACGAGCTCTACATCGGCCTCAAGCAGATGGGCTACTTTCAGCATTCCTCCTTCCTCTACGGTGGGCGTGTCCTCTCTGCCGGTCTGCTCAAGGTGGACAACGGTACGCTCACCAGTCTGAGCCCGCTCTCTGGACACTACCGAGCCGGCACCGCGCATTTCCGCTATTTCGTCAAAAAGCTTCAGGATTCGGGCGTCGATCTCGAGCGTGTCACACTTTCCAAGAGTCTACTCATGTTGGCCGGCATGGAAAAGTACGGCAAGTTGATGAGCAAAGCCAAGTCGTCCAAGAAGCAGGAAAAGAAAAAGAAGGAGAGGAATCGAACAAAGGCTGAGGGAGGCGAAGAAGAAGAGGGAGCTAAGCAGTCGCTGGCCAAGAGACTCAAGCAGAAGCTTAAGCTGGGCTCTAAAAGGGAGAGTGCCGAGGATGCGGATGCCGGTGAAGAGGCTGACACGGAGGACAAGCCAAGTGGTCTAGCGCGTCTCAAGGAGAAGCTGAGGTCGTAATGTAACGTCCCTCCAAGTTGGCAAGCCAAACTCCTTTCTTTGTTTCAATATAGAACCGGCTCGCCGTTGCGTGGAAAATCAACGACATCTTGCAGACCTCGAGACCTCCTAGTTCAGCTTCATTTGAGCATAGAGCAAGACACTTGAATGCATTTTCGCAAGGGCCGAAAAGATCAACTGAGTTACGGTTTGTGGCGGGGAGCATCTCTTAGCGATCAGCTGGTTGTAACGGGGTCGCCGACGTTCAGCTCAAGCCCACTGCATTCATGGGAGAGTAACGGGAACAGCATATCCTGAGCATCACATCGACACAACGGCAACGGCACGAATTCTATTCTAGAGCAACAAAGCCGGCAAGCGCATTGTCAGTTAGCTCGCCTATCGCACATCTCTTTGGACTGATGTAGAAGCGAGCGCGTGTGTGAAGCAGGCGCTGCTGACGCCCCCTGAAAACGTTTTTGACTAAATTTCAGCGCCTCGATTTCCCAATCAACTCTAATCTAATTTATTTTGAGCACTGCAGATAAAGTGGGCTCGAGGCTGTCAATTCTTGACAGGTGTGCGTCGATCGACGTTTCTTCTTCCGAGAACACGTTCTCTCTCACGATTCGCACGCTTGGTCCAACATATTGTCGGGACAAGATCCGTTGTAACCGCTGCTCCCGCCGTTGCGGATCATGTTGTCAGAAAGAAAAGGTCAAGGCTGGATAGGGGCCAAAGTTATACTGAATGTGTCCACGAGAAACTTGAGCTTGCTGTAGCGTAGATCGAGCGCATACGATGGGCTACCGAAGAAGGGTTTACCTACGGAGGGCAACGTATCGTAATGCTGTGCGGAACGTATACAGCTCAGTCGCTACGCTTCCGTGTCTCTGTTTGAGTAAGCTGAGCAGTACATATATGCATAGCTCCATCGCCCTCCTCCACCTCGCCCCTCGTCCTAATCCACCTTCCCCACTAGTCTGATACGCAGCTCCTCCTACGATGCCGCCGCCCCTGATCAAATCTCCCTTCAAGCCGCTCTCTGCCGCCGTATCCAACTACATGACATCTCACAAAGCACGCATTGAAGCGCAAAAATCCGCCCAAGGCACCAGCTCCGGACCTACGGGTGCCCAAGTCGATGCACACGTCGCCAACACTCTATCCAAGAAGCAAGGCGCTCAAGTCCTCGTCCAGCTCCACTCCAGCGATGCGTATCCAGCTGTTCAGACGGATGAGCAGGGTCGAACGCTGGGACTGGAAGATCCCCACGAAGCGGCCTTGCACCCTGACCCAACGCTTGCTCTTCGTGCCACAGCTCGACCCAACATCATCCCTACAACTCCCGTGACGGATGCTGCCCTGATCGCCGAGGTGACCAAAGTGACCTATGGTCAACAGACGTCCATCCCGATGCTTCCTACTCCCACAAGCAGTGTGGTCGGAGACGTCGACGCCAACCAATACGGCTTTGTCGATCCGCGCCTCTACTCGGGAACATCCTTCGATCTGGTCGGGGACGGACTGCACGAGCCGCTCAACGTCATTGTCTCGTCATCCTCCTCGCCCTTGATCCTCACGCGCAAAGGCTTACAAAACTACTGTCGATCGCTCGACTTTGACCGCGAGTGCCTCGGCTTGCACGCCGGAGGCTACCAAAAGGCATACATCGACCCGCGCGGTTGGCGAGACCAGGAGTTCATCTATCGCCAAGTCTACACGCCGCTCGATCACGTGTTTGGCACTTGCATCGAATCGTTGGTGGGAGGCAACCATATTCGAGCTTGGCAGCAGCAAGGGAGCGGTGCGTGGTTCTTGGCGACCAGCCGTGAAGAAACGGCAAGTAAGAATCACATGATCGTTCCGAACGGATACAATGTGGGGAGAAATGAGTTGGTGAGGCAGGCGCTGGGCAAGCAGAAGGACGGAAAGACGAGCTTCATGTTGACCAAGTATAAGACCGAGGTACAGTTTGTAGCGGGATTGATGCCGCAGGGCGTGCAGGGGGTGAATCACGATATCGCCGTGGATGGGTTGACGGCGGTGTTGACGGTGACCGTGCTGCCAGAGACCGGCTGGTTTGCAAAGAACTTGGAGGCAAAGACGACGGACATGGTGGAAACTGCTGATGAGGCCAAAGAGCGAGGACAGAAAGAGTCCAACCAGCGTCGGACATTGCTGGCAAAGAGGTTGAGCCTCTCGCGTTCTCCGGATCGTCGTCGGAGCGAGGAGCAGCACGGCTCGACGACGAATGTCTGGCGAAAGCTCAAGAGCGGATCGGCCGCTAAACACCAGCCTGTCAGTCAAGCACCTCCGGCAGAAATCGATGCCAAGAGTAGCAAGGTTGCCTCTCCTGTCGTAGAGATCGCCAATCCCGTCAACGACACCAAGCCCCAGCCGAACGGCCTCGTCATCGCTGCTCCGCCCGTTGCGGCCTGATTGTGTCTTCCGGCCTCTCCTGTCTGGCACTTCCTTCTTACGCCATTCCGAATCTTAGCGATGACTCCTCACGAACAGTTGATACCCTCGATACCATTGCGCATTGGCAACATCACATCTATTTGCCAAAACCGGTCTTGCCCTCGTTGAGCTTGCTTTTACTTTGACATCGCCTCCTTTGCGAGCTGCTTGCTCTTTTGAAGCTCGACGTTGTCCTTGCTCTCAATGTCGCGCTTGACCTTTTCCGTGCAGAACCAGAGATCCCGCAGACGCGGCGTGCATTTCCTCTCCAGCTCCTCATCGCCCTTCGAGGTGTACTGTTCGAGACACTTGTCGTACGCGATAACTTGCGCCACGCAGCGCTTCTTGATCTCGTTGAGCAGAGGCACGGCCGAGGCAGCGCAACGCGAAAGTTCCATCTTGTATTGCTCGCATGTGCCCGGGTTTTGCTGGTTGGCCAGGATGCAACGCTGGAAGGTGTCTGTGAGCAGCCAAATGGAATGGGCGAAGAGGTTAGCGCTGGAGTCTGTGAACGTCGGGGATAAGAAGCTAGACCTACCGAGCTGCTTGCCGCACTTGGCAGCGACTTGGTCTATTGACGATTCCATGTTTGGATAGAATGTGTGTGTGAGCAGAGGTGGTCAAGAGGATGAAACAAGAAGAAAGCTTCGAGAAACCGTTGGATGCGATTTCCTCCACTTCTTCCAGAAATCACCCGATCGACACGCTACAGCACACTTTGGCGCAACTCCGATCGAGATTAGGAAGTATTCCTCCACACCAACACAGAATGCAATGCACACGACTCAGCCTTGCTATCCACCATCACCTTAGCTGCTTTCACCTCCAGGAATCTCGACAAGATGGCGAAAGGCAGCGCAACATGGATCGACCAGCTCGTCTCCCTGCTGGGCTTGGACAAGGAGACGGTCAAGACGCAGATCCTTCCCTTTCTCGACTCGTTCGACGACGAAGCATCGCTGCGAACCCATCTGCAAGGTTTGGTCGGGACCGACACTCCGCAAGCCAAATCGTTCGTGCGTGACTTTACCCGTTCACGCTTTCCACAATCAGCAAGCGCCTCTGGCACATTGACGCCAACACTACCGTCAGCGACAATGTCTGCGAACCCATCGCAGATGGCAGGGGCAAAGAAACGCGGAAAAAAGACCTTGGCGGAACGCGCCGGGATTGGACAGACGCTTGCTCCAAGGAAAGTGCAGGAAGCGGAGCTCGATGACGAGGAGCAGATGCAGAGGCTGTCAGAAGCTTTCGGCGGGATGGGCACCGTATACAGAAAAAAGCAGGACGAGGACGAGTTCTTTGCAGGCACCAAAGGCAAAAGAGCAAAATTGCCAGGTCCAAGAGCGGAAACACCGATCGCCACCAGCACAGCACAAGTTCATGCTCCCTCGGACTTTGCAGCCGCTCTTGCTGAACCAGATATCTCTTCCCACGCTAGCTCTCTCGCAGTGAGCCATGAGCCGTCATTCCCGTCGTCGACACCAGAAACCTTGGGAGAATTGCAGTCGTCTCCCCCGCCAACCGCCGAAATGCTGGCCATCGACGCCGTCGTCCATGAGCTCACCACTACCTTACCACCTCCATCCTCGTCCACTGCATCCTGCCAGAAAATGTGTTTCTGTCAAGGACGTCAACATGCACTGGCACCCTACGCACCGCTCTGCTACTCGTGCGGGCTGATCCTCTGCTCTGCGATCCACCCATCGCCGCTCAGCCCACTTTCGTCGTGCCCTTCGTGCTCTGCATCTCCGCTTCTCGGTGCTGCTGCGCGGTCTGACCTCGTGGCCAAACTGAGCGCTGAACGCGAGATCCTGTCTGAGCAGCAGCAGCTGCAAATCCAACTGCAACGCGAGCAGAAGAAGCTCAACAAAGCCAGCGCTCGGAGCGCTAGGGAAGAAGAAGCTGCTACGTTCCCGCAGCTCGGCAAGGAGGCGTCCACGGCAGGAGGAGCGGGAGCAAGCAACGTGCCGCACACATTCCCGGTAATGGGCAAGCATGGAGCGTTACAAAAGGCCAAAGCGATTGCAGGCGATGCACAGAGGACCGCCAAAGTGTTGAGCCTGGACATGAAGACGCACAAGGTCAAAACGCACACCAAGGTGGCAAGGCCGAAAGTGGTGGCGGCCAAGCCAGAACTCAGCGTGGTAGAGACGGAAGCCGAGACCGAAAAGGAGATGGATCAAGATCGCTTTGTGGGCATCGACGGCTCAGCGCTCGTCAGGAACGACAAGGACGATGGTCTGCGCGGAGAGAGCAAAGCTGGAACCAGTGCGAGATTCAAGTCGGTCAAGGGGCCCAAGTCGATCCCGCCTCGTCTGTGGAGCTTTTCCGGTCAACAATTTAGCCTCACACCCACCGCAGCTGTCCAGTAGACTTACTTCTCCAAAATTACCAATGGCTTTCGATGCCGATCTGGCATGTCAGTGTCAATTGATCATGACAACGCTGTTGGCGCTTTGAACAATGGAATCAGGTCGCCCCCGCCGCCGGCCAACTGAGACGGCGGCTTGAGGTCATCGAGCCGAGCAAGTTGCACGTCACTTTCGATCGAGCCGAACAAAAATGTTCCCTTCCTGTTGGTCTCAAACACGTCACAAAAGGGCGACCGAAGAGCAGAGATGGCAAAAGCGAAAACAAAAAAAAAAGAAAATTGGGAGAAACCTCCGTTTTTACGATGTTTAGTCACCGAGACAGAGCGAGCGGGGCGAAGTTCTCAGCTCGATGGTATTGCATTACTCACCCCTGCCGTTGGTCAGCGCTCATGCTGCTGATGGACATGCGCTACTGAGAGACGTTAACCCGAGCAACCGTCTGAAGAGTCAGGTAGATAGCATGTAGCCGCTCTTGATCGCTGCGTCTCGCCTTCCGTCCACCAGCTCCAACCGCAAACGAATCACCCAACTATGGATCCGACCAACCTGCCCAAGCGAACCACGCCGCACTGGTCGCTCTATCAGAGAGAATGCTTCGAACACGGAACAGCCGCTCACGAGCTGCCAGCGTTCAATACACATCCGGATGAGCTCGAGCGTCTCGCACGCGAACGGCTCTCTGCCGGCGGGTGGAGCTATGCCTCTTGCAACGCCGGACTGGGCACCACCCACGCTCGCAACCGTACGGCTTTTGATACGTACAACATCATCCCACGGATGCTCGTCGACACCAACCAGCGCGATACCACAATCACACTCTTTGGCAAGACACTCAGCTCGCCCATCTGCATCTCGCCCATCGGGATCAACAAGATCTACCATCCTGAGGGAGAGCTGCCCGTAGCAAAGGTGGCGGGGGAACTGGGCATCCCGTATTCGCTCTCGACGGCCGGAAGTGTCGCCATCGAAGCGGCGGCCGCTTCCAACAAGCAAGGCGCCAGGCAAGGCGTCGAGGACGGCAAGGGGGCGCAGTACGAAGACGGTCTACGATGGTTCCAGCTCTACTTGCCGCACCAAGATGATCTAGCGGTATCGCTGATGCAACGTGCGCACGACTCTGGCTTCGAAGCATGCATCCTGACGCTGGACACATGGCAGCTTGCCTGGCGACATCTCGATGTTGCGCTCGCCAATTACGGCTTCTACAAGGGGATTGGAAACGATATGGGCTTCACCGATCCGGTGTTCAACAAGATCTTGCAAGAACGGGGCATCGACAAGGACAGAGATGTCAAGGCGGCAGGCCGAACGTGGATCGATCAGATCTGGCACGGCAAAGCCTTTTCGTGGGAAAAACTTCCCTGGGTCATTGAGACGTGGAAACGCATCTCGTCCAACAAGCCTTTCCTGCTCAAAGGCATCCTGTCTGCGGAGGATGCGATTCGCGCGAGAGAGGTGGGATGCGATGGCATCGTCGTCTCGAACCATGCTGGTCGACAGGTCGATGGCAGCATCTCGTCGCTCGAAGCGCTGCCCGAGATTGTAGCCGCGGTAGGCAAAGATATGGAGATTCTGTTCGACTCGGGTGTTCGAGGTGCCAGTGATGTGTTCAAGGCGCTGGCGTTGGGTGCCAAAGCCGTCATGGTGGGGCGACTGTGGATCTACGGACTGTCAATTCAAGGCGAGCAAGGAGTGCGCCACGTACTGAGGAGCTTGTTGGCGGAGTTTGACATTCTGATGAACGTCGCTGGATTCAGGAGCGTAGCCGAGATCAATTCGACCGCGATCCGGAAAGCTGGCTGGGTGCTGCCTTCACGAGACGATACGAAGCTCTGATTGTTCTCCTCGACTGCTGTCAATGCCGGTACTTGTCTGACACAATTGAATCGCGACGAGGTGTCGGAAAGATGCCGAGCAGTTCCGATGGGAGGGTGTAATTTATATCGATGGTGGCTTGCCTCGCCTAAAGTGTCGGATGGACCGGGAAAGCAGGCGAGCATCAGTCATCTTTTTTCTTCTTAGGTTGCCGCCGTATCCGGTCATGCAGCTACAAGTAATTTAGCGCAGTCAGCACCATTTTTTGTGTCTCAGTTGAAAAGGAGACCTGCGTTTCTCGAAGTTGGCAGTGCCGATCGCTGTTACCCATTCGTTCGGCAATGCACACACAGACCGACTTTCCTCTCTCCCACCTTTCCGCTCGACACTCTTTGATTACGATGACATCTGGTAGTGATGACTCTCTTGTAGAGTGGATTCTGTCCATTGAAGCGTGACAGTGGCATTGCCCTCCAACAAGGGATGCGCTAGTAAGGCCGACTTGAGGCTGGAAATGGAGGCTGTTCCATCGCCGTCGGCCAATTGAACAGGGGCCAGTGTCGTTGCAGCCGCCGCTGTTGTCGCCGATGCCGCAGAGAAAAGCGGACAGACAGGCAACTGCGCCTCAAGAACCAGAAAAGGGGCAGGAGAACGGTTGATGCGGAAATCACGAGTGCTTTCGGGAAGAGAGCGATGATGGACAGGGTCAAGTGACACTTTCCTTTTTCGTGGGACTGAGACAGCTTCGGGATCGCAACGCATCATTTTTGAAGAAATTCCGATTTTGAATTGCATTGCATCCAATCACGGTCGAAGCGCAGCTGCTTGGTTGCTGCAGGGCTGTCATGCTCACTGTCACACCACTTTTGATTCTCTCACATCTCTCTTCTCACTCCATCCAACCTCGTCTCCACCATCCTTCCCTCACGATACCACCGTTTCATCTGCGATCGCTGCGCCTTTCGACTTGCAATATACCCACGCAGCCTTTTCAGTTGATTTGCTCCTTACCATCGCACCCGTCCACCGGCAATCTCCAACAACGTTACCCCACTTTTCTCTTACAGTTGTTCATTTGCTTCCACCGCTTCTCGCCTCCACCCCACATCGCACACTACGCTCTTTGGCTCGCCCCATCTCTCGTTCCCTTGCATCCGGCTCACCATACGAAAGCGCCTTGATCCAACGCCGCTCTCATTCTTGTACTCAACCATTCGCAAGGTTGCATCTTTCCATCCCTCAAAGGGAAACGTCAAGGACCGTTTGCAGCTACTTTAAACCCTTACAAGAAACCACCGGTGTCATCGGAATCCTCGACATCCGCGCCTAGCTACTTGCGGCAAACGCGCACCATGCGAGCCATTGCTCAAATCGTTCACTCGTCCTTTCGGCGTGTCGAACGCGCAGCTGACTGGCTCACAGGATGCGCTGGACCCGCCTTTGTCGCCATCTGCATCCTCCTCGTCACAGGCGGTATATGGACCTTCTTTACCACCATGTTCCTCGAGCTGGCTCCCGTACCCACCGAGCTCGCCAATCTCTTTCACACCTACTCGCCAGCACACATTGCTCTCGGCCTGGTTCCAACCTTACTCGACTCTGCGTGTAAAGATCCTGCAGCGACGCTACGCTTCTTCCTCTGGCTGGCATCGTGCCTTTTCATCGTCTACAGCATCGGCTGGCACTATTATATGGCTTGTACCACTCCACCTGGATCTGTCTGTGATGGGCTAGGCGATGCCGTTCCCGAACGAAGGAGTGGGCCAGGCAGCCACATCTGGTGGGCTAGGTATAGAGCCAGAGCCGCAACCGCCTCGGGCCCGAAAGAAATGGACCTGAAAAGCACATCAACCCATGTCATGGCGCATGGCCATCCCGAAGCTGCTGCCCCGGTTCGCGTGTCGTCCATGGCCGATCTCAAAAAGCTCAACAAGGCGCTCGACGGGCTTGACAGCAACCGGACCCGATCTGCCTCGGTCACGACTGGATCCAGATCGTCGTCGGGAATCAGCATTCCCTTTTCTCCATCGCATCGAGCCAGCAGCGAAACAGGTACGCCGCGAATGCTTTCCAAAAGCGAGCTCCCCCTCTCGATCCACGATGCCGATCCCAGCCTCGTCTCAACGCCTGCTGCGCTGGACGCCGAGCCATCGAGCAACCCGTTCTTTGCTCGAGCCACCACGGCACGTCCAAGTCAAGACAGCCTGCTTGGCGATTCCAGCTTACCTCAGATCCACACCGATGACCACGATGAGGTGGACCACGACGACGAGGACATCTTCCCGCTGGCAGGCATGTGCCACAAGTGTCCAAAGATCGCGCTTGCGAAAGCCCTCACCGTGCTTCCACCCGAGCTGCGCAAGATCGAGAAGCAGATCCGCACCAACAAGCCTTCGCAGACGTTTGACTTGAAACTCACCGCCGACGACATGGACGAAGGCGAAGCCGAAGTCCGTCGCTGGCTCGGCGACGAGGCCTCCGCCAAGCTCGTCGCGCCCCCCAAACCCGAAAGGTCGCACCACTGCCGAGCCTGCAAGTCGTGTGCGCTCAAATTTGACCATCACTGCCCCTGGATCAACCAGTGTGTGGGGTTGGGCAACGAGCGCTACTTTGTGCTCTTTATGGCGTGGCTCAGCGTTGGCTGTTCCATCGTTGTGTGGTCAGGGATGGGAGTGATGCGAAAGTCGTTGAGTTGGACTGCCAGGTGGGAATACCCGTATACGCCGAGGGTGTTGGTGATGCTGTTGTTCATCCTGGCGCTCGTCATGGGGCTGGCGTTGGGCGTGATGGCTGGGTGGCAGCTCATCTTGGTCTCGCGGGGAGAGACGAGCGTCGAATCCCAAGACAACACACACTACCGCGAACTGGCCGAAAAACGTGGGCAGCAATTTGTCAACGTGTACGATGTGGGCAAGCGTCGGAACTTGGAGCTGTTCTTTAATGTCGGGCAAGGTTCGCCGTACGGCTGGCATACGATTCTCTTGCCCGTAAGAGTACCGCCTTACTCGGATGGCTGGCACTTTGCCAAGAGGCGAGGGCTGGGTGGTAAACATGCGGGAATTGAGCTGCAGGAACAGCTTACAGATGAGGAGTTTGAAGATGAGCACTACCAGGCTACTCCCATCGCCGAGTCGCTCAATGCACCGTCTTCCTAAGTGGGGACGTTGCACGCGCTACGCACGTCTCGCACACCGCACCCCTTTGTATACCCCAATAGCGATGTTCCGAGCAAGCGTCTGATCCACAATGTCGAACGTGTTACTGTTGATGAGCGGGCATGAAGACGAATCTGAGCCGAAGCACTCGGAATGAGCGTTTCCGAAGTTGACCGAGCTCGGACCGGCGGGGATGGACAGCTTTGCACGGCCAAGTGAGCTTACTCCGGTACCGTACGTGCCAAGACAAACAAAACTCGAAACAAGCAGCTGCGTCAACACCGCCGAGGGCAAAGGGACGGTGCGCGCCTTACTGTTGAATAATGAGCACGTTTCTGCAGTCTTTGCCATTTCGCCGCCGGTCAGAGAGGAGCGGAGTAGGAGCGATCAAAATCGCCGGTGAAGGCATTAGCACGTTTTCCGCCGACGCGCATCTCTGAACCCTGAACAAAGCTGGCTTCCCAAGGACCCTGCATGGAAGACGCTTTGTCCAGCACCCAATGACGCGGCAGCGTACAGAGTCGACGATCCTTGTCCTCCTCGGCCTACTGCAGCCTTCTCATCCCGGTGCAGATTCGCCGGCGCACGTGAGATCTTCATCGGTTCCCAAGGCATCAGAGGAAACGTTGATGCAAGGAAAGGCGATCATCATTGATTCGGAGATCCTATTTGCTTTCTTGCGCCTCGCTTAAGAGCCTTGCATCGCACGTTGCCTCTTTTGCTTTTTGTTTCGGTGCATCTCACTCGACATGTGCTGTCGCTGAAGCTGCTCCCAGCATCGAGTGGGCGAAGAAGGCTTTTTCGCTACTCCAAAGGCTTGTAGCACTTGTTCGACCAGGCAACAAGGATGGAAACGCTTAAATAGCCTGCTGAATTGGGCGACGAACAAAAGATGATCTGGCAACTCACAAGTCAGCTTGCCAACTACTTCCGCCAAGGAGCATCGAGTAACATGAGCGTCAGCACCACTCCCTTCCCGGGTGTGTTCAACTCGAGTGTCACACCCGCCGGCCTGCCTTGGGACACGTACAGTAAGTTGCTGTCTCACACCTCTTCGAATCGAAGCATTGCACTGACGTCCTTCCTTTCTTCAAACCGTCGCTGTCTGCAGACTACTGTAACGCGCCCCACGTCAACCGCCAAAAGTACCAGCGACCGGCTTCCAGCGATGCTAAAAACGCCAAGCTTGTCTTTGTCAACGTCGTCCAGCGTCATCACAAGCGTACTCCCGACAACCTCTACCCGAACGAAAACGTCTTCAACCCGCCTTCAGGATGGGACTGCTCCAACTTTGAACAGATCTCGTACGCTGTCGGTGCTGGACGCGATGCCAACCTGCAGGGCCACGGTATCTACCGTCAGATTGAAAACCCCTCGTGGCACCCGCTCAACAGTCTCATCTGGAACGGCACCTGCGATCAGGGCATGTTGACCGCCGATGGTCTGCGCGACAGCATCCAGCACGGAACCGACTTTGCCAGCGTCTATGGTCCGTGGGGTTCCAACCCTCTGCTGTACTCGGGCATCAACGAGAACGATGTCTACTTTAGGACCAGCAACAGCGATCGAACCTACCAGGTTGCCGGTGGACTCATCGCCGGCATGAGCCAGAACGTCTGGTCCTTCTGGGGCAACTTCCCTGTCCACACTATGCCTGCCAACATCGACGACATTGTCCCCAACTACAACTGTCCCTGGGCCAATGGCTACCGAAGCTACGCGCAGTCCCAACCTGCTTGGAACAACCACCTCAGCTCCAAGGCAAGCCTGTTCAGTGCGCTCAACAATGTGGTGGGAACCGCAGGACAGAGTGGATGGAACAGCTGGATCGATCACCACTTTGACGCCATGGCTTCGCGTCAGTGCCACGGCCACGATCTCCCGCGCAACCCGTCGACCGGCCAGAGCATTTCGCAGGACCTCGCCAACCAAGCGTACAACGAGGGCCACTGGGAATACGACTACATCTGGAACTCGGGTCCCGGCGCCGACGACTACGTCAAATACGGCTTTGGCGTCTTTGTCCAGGAACTCAGCCGCAACTTTAAGAACTTTGCTAGTGGTCAGGAAAAGTACAAGCTCAAGTACTACGTTGGCCACGATGGCACCATGGTGAGGCTCTACAAGTCTTTGGGTCTGGCTGGACAGTTCCAGTGGCCCGCCATGGGAAGCGAAGTGGTCATCGAAACGTACGATTTGAAAGGACAGTACTTTGTGCGCATCTTGAAGGACGGAAAGACCATGAAGACGGTCGTTCCGGATCTGGCTTCGGATGCGCAAGGCAATGCCGACTGGATTCCCTTGGACAAGTTTACCAAGTACCTCGACTCGAGAGTTCCGAGCGACCTCTACTCCAAGTGCGTTCTTGGAAAGTAGATCAAAGAAAAACACTTCTCATACGCTTCAAACTTTCACGGATTGCTGTGTTGGTTGCTGCTTCTTGGTCAGTGCTGTCAGAAAAGAGCTCGGCAGTATATCCGCGTACGCTGCTCTGGACACCCTTTGTTTCAGGCTGGAACGCTGTGATCTTCGCATCTGTAAAGTCTCGCTTCGAAATCGCATTGTTTATAGATGGACCGGCTAGCCATGTTCGTGAGCTCAACCGCAGCCTTTTAAATCTCTCGTAAGAAAGTTGGCTGGCGGAAGGAGCACCAAGAGGAATGCACTCGACCATCTCGTCTGCACTCTTTGTTTTCCCAGACTATCGCCCTGCATGAATGAAGCATGCCACGGAGAAGGGCCATTGCAACGTTCAGACCACCTCGCGCAGGCGCGCTTTGTTCCGGACATGGGAACGCAATACGCCACTGCTTTTTTCCAAGAGGAAGCACAAGCCCTCGATTCGAACAAGCTGCATAGCGGAGAGAAGGTTCGATGAGGTCCGCTCGCGCATCCCGACTTTGAGAAGCTTGTTGGAGCGCAATGCACGTTCCTATCCGGGCGTGTGCCTGCTTATTGTTGCAATCGAAGCGTCTTGTTGCCTGTCAAGACCCCAGACCTCGAAACTTCTTCCCCTGCGTCACCGCAAATCACTCCGAACACTGATGCAGTCGAACTGAGATCTGTCAGCCGAACAGACTCGAAAGGATCTTTAGAAGCAAGTCCAAGTCGCGTTTGCTATGCGGGAGCTCGGGGCGCTCGCGTGACGTTTGGCGACTTTGTTGCGCGCTCAAAAGAGGCTTTTCGCAGCAAAAGAACAATGCCACATGTCAGCAATATGCGCGGTCCGTGTCCTGGCACTAGAACACCGCTCGAAGCGCCCTTTTGGACATGTCCGCGGTGATCTGATCGTCAGAGTGCAGCGCAAACCTTGTGACATCCGATGGCTGCCTTGGTGGCGCTGGAATGGAGGGTTTGCCGCAACAAGGACATGCAAAACACCCGCCACCCGCATGCGCTCTCTTGTTCTAACCTTTTGTGGACGCGTGACTGCAAAGACGTAGCGTCAGCAGGTCGCCAATGTCAGAGTATTGCTGTGTATGAGTACTGTATCGCGATGTGATGGATAGAGTAATGCTGTGTGGGCATATATAACGTCTTTGTTCAGGCTGGTGTCTCTTTCTTTGTCCTGGTCGACTGCAACACATTCTTTTCACCTATCGCACATTCACTATCTTGCCTCCTCCAACCTTATTCCAGTGCCTCCAAGCAAGAAACACCTTCCTCTGCCTATACTACAACTCGTAGCTACGGTGTCAATCCATCAGCATGCCGCGCAACATGTTTCAACCCATCACCGTGGACGATCTCGACTATCCGTACAAGATGACTACAAATGCCATGCTGCGTGCATTCTATATCGAAGTCGTCTGTCCGTCTCCCAGCACGGCGGTCAAAGTCTACATGTTGCTCGACATCATTCAAAGCCTCTTCACAGCCGCCTTTTGCGCGCACGTGATGTTCCGCAAAGGTCGAATACGCACCACCAGTTTCATCACACTTCGTCGAAGCCCCTACGGAACATTCATTGTGCCCAACGCTGTCTGGACCATGTTGACGTTTATCACGTTCTATCTCGTCGCATGGTCTGGATTTTGCAGCTACATTTTTTTCGTCTCGGTGACAGACATGCCGCTGGTCGAGTGGCTGTTCTATGTTCCTACTCCTTGGACGCCGTTGGGGATCGGTGGATTCTATGCCATCTACAGCTTTTTGGTCACTTGCAGTCCGCGCTCGCCGATAAGCCGGTTGACCGCCAAGGATAGCAAAGGGCTCGTCCGATGGTATCATCTGCCTCTGCCACATTCGGCGTGGGTGATGAACGCATTTATGATTGGCGTCGGCGTCGTCATGACTGCTTGGACCTCGGCGATGCTTTTCTTCAGTTCGGAACGGAAGCTTCGTGCCGACGTGCGAGACATTTCCGGTTTCAAACAGCTAGTCCAAGGTCATCTAACGCACGAGTGGCTCAACTCGCCACCGACCGCAGAGTCGTTGTACGAGGTACGAGCAGCGTGGTCCGATCTGGCCAACGTGTACCGATGGTGCTGCGTTAGCCTGGCTGCGTACATGGCGTTTTGCGTCCTCATGGCTGCCATGATCATCCTGTACTGCATTCCAAACCATATCTATATGCTCGATCATCTTCTCCGCATGTTCCCAGACGAGGATTTCGACCAACCAAAATCACGCAGCACTTGCAGCACCATCTGTGCGCTGTGGAAGATCGGAAGACCAAGCAAGCTGGTGGGGCCACAGTATTCAGCCTTCAAGCGGACATGGATGGTGACGGTGGTGGGACACTCGCAGTCGGTTCTGCTGCTGACGGGTGTTGGACTGTTTGCGGTGCCACCGTTCTACCTGTACTTTGTACCATGGGACAACATCTACGAGGGCAAGGGAGCAACGCATGAGGTCGAGTTCATTGTGGCCTACGTCATCACCGCCGCTTTCATCACGGCTGGCTGGATCACAGGGCTTTCGGCCATGCTGACATACGACGACGTCTACCGCGCCGTCTTGGGAACAAGCTGCGACGGCCCTGCAGTCAAGAGCATGGTGCATTGCGGTTCGATGATGAATGCTGAGGGGGGGAACCGTTCGCCGAGCCACGACGACGACACTTGTACACGGACGACGTTGCGACCCATGCACAGCTTGGCCCCGACTTTGTCGAGCGAAATCACTTTGCTGCAGGAGGGGAAATCAGAGATCTTTATCGATGCCTCAGATTCGAATGGCGAGGAGGATAACAAAGTGATCGTAGTTACAGAGACGACGGTTCACGTTGATCACGGAACCGTCGACCTTTTGCAAGGCACAAGGCAATAGCAAGGATTCCGGACGTCCGCACACGTTTTCACATGCTCATGGAGCAAATTGGCTGTTGGCATTCGCTTTCAACGCCGGAAGCTGGCTTGACTGTGGGCTTTGCTCGAAACGCATCAGAGTGGTAGCATCATGTAATCGCATGTGAACTGTCCATGGCTGTGTCTAGATTGACAAAAATGGGCGACTCTACGGACACTAGAAGAGGGCGGATCTACGGATTCGATTCCTCATCTACCCTTGGCACTATAATGATTGATAAGGAGCGAATTGGGCACCTGAGCATGGACCAACTTCAAGATATTGGCCGATAGCGCCACCACGAGCACAAAGCATCCCCAAGCAGCAAGGGCAATCGCCGCTTTGCGCAACCTTGAATCGGGCTGATCGTGAAAGAGCGATGCGTAAAGCACACCGGGGAGGATAAAGCTGATGGTGGTGCTGCCTACCGAGCCGACAAAGCCGAGAATGATGGAAAGATCATCGACGAGCAAGCTAATGACAAAAGTGGTGCTGAGGATGCCGGCTGTCATGAGACACCATTTGCCGAGCGGGATCTCTTCGTCGGATGCTTGCAGGGCTTGCTCATGGTTGGACTGCAGCGGCGCAGTTTCGCCATCGTCGGATTCGTCGTCGCGATAGGTCTCAATCGTTTCCCCGTTCGCTTGTCCGTTCGCAACCTGGATAGCGGAAGCAGCTGCATCGTCGAGCATCCTCTGTCTTGTGCTAGCCTTGGAAAAGACTTTGTCCAAACTGGCTCGACACGGATGCACCTGCAAAGGATAGCTAAAGATGGTGAGGATAATGATGCTGACCCTCCCAAAGCAAACAAACAGGCTGGTGCTCGGGTACATTGCGATGATGTTGTCGCCAACGTTGCCGCCGAAGCTAAGATAACCAAGGATTCCTACGATCAGGTACACCACTCCTCCGGTGCCAATCGACGAGCCGATAGCTGTACTGACGCGGCCATGCGAGTTTTGGAACAGCTCGTTGTAGACGGGAAGCATGTTTTGCGCGCATGTAAACGCAAAGACAAATACGGGAAAGATGCTGATGGTGTGCCAGGACACATTGACCATGTCGACCTTGCCTTTTGGCGGCAACGAAGCTTTGGCATCGCTACTAAAGCTGTAGTGCAGCACGATGATGACCAGGTAGAACACGGCAAGCAGGCTGAGATAGGATGTATGCCGCAACGAGTCGAGCCTGCGCAAGAAGCAGAGCGGAATGAGCAAGATGATCAAGGCCAGGATCCAAAAGCTTCGATCGAGAAAGATTGGGGGGATTTGATGAATGTCGCGATGGAAAGCGCGGAAAAAGCTGATGATGACCTGAGGCATGAGCTGACCGCAGATGATGAGGTACGAGATGCTAACGCCGTAGCATTTGAGTGCGATAGCGAGGTCGAAATACCATGCACCAGCGGGAAGAGCTTGACTGGCAATGGTGAAGAAGCTGTTCTTTCGACCGCCGACGCGGGCTGCACATCGTGTCAGCAGATATAAGCCCAAAGCGGCGGTGAAGCCGCAGAAAAAGATGAGAAAGGCACCGAGGAGCAGACCGGTGTACTTGAAAGCTCCCGGCGTGGCGAGCATTCCGGTACCGATGATGGTATTGGTGAGATTGCTGATACTGGACATAAGACTTGCTTTGCCCTCGGGCGCTACGGATGCTGTGGAGACAACACGGGCACTTCTCCTTCGCTGGTTGAACGAGGCATGGCGAAGATGCGCAGGTGGTGTTGGATGGCGTGGCTGCTCCTCCGGTGCATATGTGAGCGCGACCATTGTGGTGCAAACGAGCGTAGCCGGCGCTAGCCTAAACGAGCCCCTTATCGCATAAGTGCACAATCGATGTTCAGTGCGAGGACCCAAGCGCAGTAATCAGCCACCTCTATGTTGTGGGAGAGACGCTTCTATTGGGGGAAAGGCTGAGGTATGGTGGTCGCCAAGGGTAGTTGCAGAAGTGTGTTACGCTGACGGTCGCAAGGTAGATAGATTGGTGTTGATGGCGACAAGCAAAGAGTCAAAAGGCGCCAAATCAACATTCTCCAAAAGCACATCATTTGGAAAGATGAGAACGTAACTCAAACTCTAACACGATTTCATTTCAAGGTGGAGGCATGCCAATGCATATCGGCCCTTCCGAGGTCGACTCAGCTTTGCTGTATCCGACGTTTCCGTCCCACCATCCAGCCATCATCTCTCTATCACCCGTACTTTCGTCTCGGCAGTCAATGAGGGAACACATACACCGCAGAGGCGAACGACTGCCACTTCGATCAAAGACATGGTGTCATCTCCACTGTAGAACTCACCCCGATGAAAAAGGCCGGCCCAAAACAGCAACAGCGAGATGAAGGTGGCTCACGTCCGTCTCGCAAGCGCAAGGTGCAATGGGCAGATGAAGAAGACGACGAGAAGGAGCTCGCTACGACTGCTCTATCCGATGAAACGCGAGCCAACGAAAAGTCCAACGCTCCGGGTTCTCTGGTCGACGAGCACGGCATGCTAGTCTCTGCTGCCGTGGGCGAGCATACAGGCCAAGCCCCAGCTGACCCGAGCAACGCAGCTCAGAAGCTATACCTTGGAGCCGAAATCTACGATCCCATCGAGTACGGCGACTTTCGCTCCTACATGAAGCATAAACGTGCCAAGCTCAAAGTGCAAGAAGCTTCGCTGCTCCAAGAGGAAGAGTCCCTCCTTCGTGTCAAGGATCCGAGCGTTCCTGTTACCGAAAAACAGGACGGTTTAGCTGTTGAGATCCAAGCACTCGGAGGAAAACGCTCAGACGCGCTCAAAGGATGCTGCATCTATATAAATGGCCAGACACACCCTCCTTACAGCGAGCTCCGTCGCCTCCTCGTGCTTCACGGTGGTGATCTCATGGCCTATCTCGACCAAAAGACGCCTGTCACGCACATCGTAGCCTCCAATCTCACGCCGAAGAAGCGGATCGAGTTCAAGGACTACAAAGTCGTTCTGCCAGGCTGGATCCTGGAGAGCATCGAGCTAGGTAGGAAGGCCGACTGGCGAAAGTGGCGTTGCGATGCTATCACCGGATCCAACGGCCACACTTCGGACAGCATGATCGGTAAACCCAATCATAGCGGCGTATCTGATCACAATGCAGCGTTGGGAGACTGGCGCAACTTAGATCGTTCTGCAAAGCTGCCGAGACCGTTGCCGCGCATTGGAGATGAGGACGAGAGTCCTTGGGGCAAGCCCACCAATCAGACCAATCTGCTGGATCGTTTCACATCCAACAAGGTCGAGGTGGCGTCTTCAAAGATCATTAAAGCCGAGCAAGAGCTGGCACGACCTCAAAAGGCGAATGACAGCAAAGGGGTGCGCTTCGGCGAGGAACAGATCATCCAGCCACCTGCCGCCGAACCGCCCAGTGGAGCCGAAACCGCGCCGCCATCTGCAAGCGCTTCCCAGGTGGCCAGAGCGAATGACACCGAGTTGTGCGTCGTCTCGACACCCACAAAGGACATGACAGCGCAGCATGCGAACATCGTGATTCCAACGAAACCGAAAGACAAGGTCGACTACAGCATGGGTACCGACCCCGCTTCCAAAAAGGCTGCGCTCGCTACTAGTCGAGGCCATTATGCCTCACGGCCTTCCAATACGCACGCTGCGCGACTGCTTGCCAGTCCCAGCTGGAGGGAGCGGAACACCGCCACCAGCGAAGGTTTTCTTGCCGGCTACTTTGCCAAGTCTCGTCTCCACCATCTCAGCACGTGGAAGACGAGCTTGCAAGATATGGTCAGCTCGGCTCTTCGCGAAGCAGGCCGTCCCCTCGGCAGCTCCGATTTGCCCAAAGATGTTCAACGCGTCATCATGCACATCGACTTCGACAGCTTCTTTGTTGCTGTCGGTCTCAAGAAGCGTCCCGACCTTCAAGACAAGCCTGTCGTCGTATGTCATGGCACCGGCTTCGGTCTGCCAGCCGCAAAGCCCGGAGATGAACACCGCCCAGCAGACAATCAGTCCTCGAGCACTTCCGAGATCGCATCCTGCAGCTACAAGGCACGCGAATTTGGAATTCGCAACGGCATGAGCCTCGGTCAGGCAAAACGCCTCTGCCCCGCGGTCGAGACGATCCCGTACGACTTTGAAGCCTACAACTCGATCAGTCTCACCTTTTACACCTTTTTGCTCGAGCATTCCGACGCCCTTCAAGCTGTCTCGGTAGATGAGGCGCTCGTCGACGTCAGTCTGCTATTGCAGAGCATGCGAGACGGCGACACCACCGCTGGCTCGCTCTACGATCGATATCGCGATCACCTCGGCTCGCAAGGCCAGGCCTGGACCGCCGAAAAGCAGCTGGCAGAAGCATTCCGAGACGAGATTCGAGAGCGCTGTGGCTGCGAGGCCAGCATAGGCATCGGCTCCAACATTCTTCTCGCCCGACTTGCTACTCGCAAAGCCAAGCCGGCCGGCTCCTTTCACCTCACTGACGACGCCAAGCAGCCGTTTCTGGATGCGCTCGATGTAGATGATCTGCACGGCATCGGATGGAGCCTTCGAGACCGGGTACGGCAGCTTTTCGAGACGATCAACATTGGCGAGATCCTGACCAGAACCAACGAACGGAGATTCGTCGCTGAGTTCGGTCCCAAGAAGGGCAAGATGATCTGGGACAAGATGCACGGCATCGATGCTGACCGCCTTCAGGGCAACAAATTGCGCCAATCGGTAGGCTCTCACGTCAACTATGGCATTCGTTTCTTGACGGAACAGGAGGCCGAGAATTTCGTCGTGGGTATGTGTCAGGAGGTGGCTCAGAGAGCAAAAGCGGTCAAACTGCGCGGTAGGCAGGTCTCGGTGCAGGTGATGGTGCGTGCCAAGGATGCACCAGTGGAAGCGCCCAAGTTCCTAGGACACGGCGTCTGCGATACGCATCATCGAAGCGCACAAGTCAGTGGGCCTGGAGGAGTCGCGATCGACGATGAGGTACGCATCCGAGCTGCTGCCTGGCCATTGATTCGTGATCTCAAGGCGGATCCCAAAGAGCTGCGCGGGATCGCGATCAGCTTGAACAAGCTTGAATCGGCGGAAGGCAACACGCTGTCGCCAGTCAAACCCAAGGCTGGTCAATCGGTGCTCCGGTTTGCTTCGGCTTCCAAGCCGATGGGAGCAGCATCGTTGTCCTCGATTAGTGACCTGGGTGCTGGAGAAGAAGCGGACGATGGCAGCGATGAAGAGCAACCTGACGAGCCTGGTGTCGAGCTGCCGCCATCCCTCGAAAAAGGACCAGATGCGGCCACGCCAAGGCGACCTGGCCATGTTGACCAGCTTCTGCATCGTTCAGGAGAACCTCTTGCAACCGATGCTAGCCCAATCACGATGCCGCCGGCAACCCAGCTCATGTTGCCGTCCAAGTCGCAAATCGATCCCGACGTCTTTGACGCTCTTCCGACGCAGTATCGTCGACAGATTGCAGCCAAGTTCGGTGCTACCATGGGCGACGAGCTCGAACTTGCCACCAATATGGGTCCAGACGATTCGGTCGATACGCCAAAAGCCTCTCCTCGCTCCTATCAAGCCCATCCAGCACCGCAAGGGCGTCTGCGAGTGCTTCCACGGTCAACCCCGACCACGCCTCAAAAAGCTAAAGCTGCACCTTCACCAGCAATGGCCGAAGCACTCATGCTACCCTCGGCCTCTCAGATCGACCCATCCGTTCTAGCCGAGCTCCCCGACTCTGTGCGCAAAGAGATCGAGCGTCAAGTAGGTTTCGTGGCTTCTTCATCCGGCCCATCCTCGGTTGAAGGCACACCCACCTCGCGCAAAAAAGCCGCCAACAACTCGACGCTCACCAGCTTCCTCCGTTCCGATCGGAAGGGTACGCTCTTCCGCTCTGTCTCCGAGTCGCCGACCAAGAAACGCGTCGTCCATCGTCTCCTCCAAACAACGGGCCAGTACAATGCGAATCAACCGGTGGTAGATCGGGCTGCGATCCTCGCGATGGACCCATCCAAGATCACGGCTGCCGACTTGGTGCAAGTGGGAATCGATGCCGAAGTGTTTCATGCGCTACCGGTCGAATTGCAAACCGAGATGTTTCGGTTTCATTCCGAGCAAAAAAAGTCGGAAAAGGCTAGGTTCAAGGCTGGCAAGAGCCATACGTTTGAGGAGGTGGCGATGGCCGAGGCAAGGAGGAGGGCGACGGTGAGGGCGGCGCAGGCGGATGGGGAAGCGCAGAAGAGGATCGAAGATCAGATGCGGGCGCATCAAGGTGCAGGCGGAGAGGCAGCGGTAGGTGCGGGTAAGGGAACGGATGGGGCAGTTCCGGTGTATCTGGTGGCGAGGCCGCGATGGAGGGTTCCCCCGATGGAATCGCAGATCTTTTCAGATCAAGTGCAAGAGCAACGCGAAGCGATGCCGAGCATTCGTGGACTCTGCAGCTACAGTGACGTCGACAAGCTGATCTCGCAGTGGATTTCTGCCTTTGCTACAAAGGGTCCTCGCGCAGGCGACGTCGATCGCATCGCCGCCTTCCTCGCCGACGTTGTTCAAGCCGCCGCGACGAACAGAGTCGAAGATGCGCAAAAGGCAAGCTCGCTGCTGAGATTGATCGGAGACCGGCTAGCAGAGGAGCAGCGGAAGCTAGGTGAGCGGTACGCAGAGGCCGAATGGGACAAGGCAAAGGAAATTGTGAGGAGCGTGGTGCAGACGCGAGCAAGGGAGGTGTTTGGTGGAGCCGAGATGGAAGATTAAGCCGTGGGCCCAACTCCCCAATATCCGATTCTTCGTGGGATTTTTACCATGTCTGCTGTACTGTTCTTGGTCTAAGATGAGCATCTTACGCATGTCCACCCTCCGGTTGCTGCTCTTTGACGTCTACATCCTGGACGACATGTGTGTTCCATGCAGGGAAACAGATGTGGCCGCTTGCATTTCGAGTTTACGCAGAGCTTTCAAATTTTGTGAGTTGTGAGAGCCGAACGTAACATTATTTCAAATTGAATCGAGGTGGAGGTTTTGGTGTCTAAACGTGCAGAGTTATTTTACGCCTTGGATTCCCCCGACGCTGACGACTGTCGCCGCCACCTGTCTATCCCTCTACCATCAGCTGCGATATCATTGTCATCATGTCGCCGTCGACATCACACACACTCCCAACTGAGCTCAGCGATCTGCTCGCACGCAATCAGCAATCATTACCGTCACTGCGACCTCAAAAGCCTTTTGCCCCCAAACTTCAATCCACTATCTCGTCGCTCCCTCACCCCGTACCCGTACGCGGCATCCTCCATCTGCTCAACGATGACATCGAGTCGGCCCACACACTGGTGCAGGACGACGATGCAAATCGCGATTCCAACCTGCTCCACTCCATTCTGCATAGAAGAGAAGGTGATTATTGGAACTCCAAGTGGTGGCTCAACCAGTTTTCTCATCCTTTCCTGGCCGAGCTGTACTCGGAAAAAAAGCTGGACGGCAAGATGGGTGCAAAGCAGTTTGTAGACATGGTGGAGCGCATCACTTGCAAGGGAGCGACAACGGCGTGTGCTGCACAAAGAGATGTCAATGAGGCCAAAGAGTGGCAGTGGAAGGAGCACTCGCGGTTGGCAAGGTATCTATTCAAGCAGTACAAGGTGGATATCGCCGCATAAGACTTTAGTCGATGCAAGAGAGAAGGTCAGAAATGTCACTGCTTCCAGCGTCCGAGACGCCGAGACGAACGAGAGCGTCGTCGTTGTGGAATTTGGAAAGGTGACGAGACCCCGAGTCACAGAGAACGGTGACAACGACGGGCGGTGGATCGTCGCCTCGTTCGCGTTTGAGTTTGAGCGCGGTTCGAACAGCAGCGACGCAGTTGACGGCGGAGGAAGAACCGAGGAACAGACCGTCGTTGAGGATGAGATAGCGACCCATTCGAGCCGCTTCGTCGTCTGTGACGCGTTCTGCATCGTCGATGCACTGCAATCCCATCTGCAGATTCCTCGTGATTCGATTGATGCCGATGCCTTCCACCACCGAGTCGACTTGATGCCGTCTTCGTTTGCCTTCTGCTTCGGTAGCGCTATACATGACGCCGTATTTGACCTTGTTGTAGAGTCCACTGCCCTGCGGATCGGCAAGCACCACTTTGACTTCTTGCGCCGATCCGGCACGACGAACAAAGCCTCCTCCTTGCTTGGATTCGTCTGGATCGCACGAGACGCGTTTGAGAAAGGCTGCGCATCCGGACAAGGTTCCGCCCGTGCCCGCGCCTGCAACGAAAGCGTCGATCAGCCCGCCCGTTTGACGCCAGATCTCGGGTCCAGTTCCATTGTAGTGTGCCCAAAAGTTGGAAGGATTCTCAAACTGGTCTGCGAAGAATCCACGTGCTTGGCTCTCGTTGACACCGTCGGATGGATCGTCGGTGCTGCGGGCCTTTTTCGAGGAGACGACAAGATCGTCTCGATGGACATAATTTTCCCCCTGGCCTCCGTCCGAGCCTGCATAGCCAGGAGTGCCGAATTCGGTTGGATGGGGGCCTATGAGCTCGACATCGCCAAACGCTTCTGCTCTGGCGCGCGCTTCATTGACAAAGTGGCGTGGGTCTACAATGCCGCGCGGGCGAACCGATTGGATGTCAGCACCGAGTTTTTGGAGCAGTTCCACCTTTTCCCTCGCGACATCGTCGGGAATCACAATCGAGCAGCGGTATCCTTTTGCCCTCGCCAGCGTGGCGAGCGAAATCCCTGTGCTACCTACGGTACCTTCAAAGATGCAGCTGCCCGTGTTTGGATATAGCAATCCTTCCTCCTCGGCATCTTTCAGGATCTGCAGCGCCACCCTGTCCTTTGGCGATCCTGCCGGATTGAGAAACTCTGCTTTGCCCAAGATCTCGCATCCTGTTGCATCCGAGAGACTGTTGATCCTCATCAGCGGTGTATTTCCAATCAGACCTTCGACACCGCTCACCACCTGGCCCGAACGGATCTGGATCGGATCGCGTCCACGAAGCTCGCGTCGTCGACGCTCTTCTTCGTCTTCATCGTCGAGACCGTACGATCGAAGCTTTCTACGTCGACGTTTGCGTTCGCGCCGTTCCGCGAGAAAGAAGACCGAGGTGATGGAGCCAAGGCCGAGCACGAGACCGGTAAAGACGCCGATGAGAAAGGTGGATTTGCGGTGCGAGCGCGAGTAGCGGGCGATGACGGTCCAGCCAGGAATGTGGGCGAGTTTGGAGGTGGAAGGTGATGCAAATGCCGACGACGTTGCGCGAGCGCCCAAGCTGGACATGGTGAGGTTGCGCAGCTGCCGCTAAGGAGAGTTGACGGTAGGAGGGAAAGCTTTCTGTAAGATGCGAGAAGACCCTTCTTTTCCGGATGACGTCCGAGCCCGAATCGCCTCGAAAATCGGCTTGTTTGAACAGGCAGATGTAACAACTACAAACGAAGCTAAAGATAAGCTGACTTGGTGCACTGTCCAACACGCTTTGCCGTGCGCAGTCGAGCGTATCTGTCTCGGACTCGGCTCTTCCGTTTGCTCGTCGGATTAGCCGAGCAGCGACGACGCTCTTCTGTTGCTTTGCCGCAAGCGCCATTCCTCGCATCAGCACGTCAGATTGCTCCACGCTCAGTAGCCTGAATGCAAAGCCGGTCGGACGGATAGATAACAGTTTGCACGGTCATTTGTCCGGCGTATTGCTGCTTGGAGTCGAGTCCAGCTCTGACAGTGCCCTACCGCTCTCGAGGCGGACCGCGTCTTTTCCTTACATGTACGACCTCGTCTGCCCATCAGATCCTTTCGGCTTTCATCGAGCTCCCACCATCACTTTGTTTGGTGACAGCGATCATTCAGGATGGCTCCTCTTCCAGTCCTCGACGAGGCTTTCATGCCGCTCAAACTTGAGACTGATTTTCTCGACCAAAAAGCTTGTCCAGTTCGGCCGTTGTCGAACGCCAAAAGTCGCAGCTGGATCGAACTCGAAATCGGCCTGTGTGGTAAGAAGCTCCTCCTTGGCGGCTGGCGATTGCTGCTGCTCGGCTTGACAGTCTACTGGTACTTTTGGGGCACCTTCCGGCTCGCCGATCTTTCCAACGTTGGCAGCGGAGTTTTTGCTCCTGGCCGTCCCTGTCCCCATACTATCCACCAGCTCAAAGGTTATTCCGAGTACCTGCGCAGCTCGGGCTTCTTCCCGAGTATCGGCGCTTCTCAGGCGGAAAACCCCGAGACACGATGGAAGACGTGGTTCGCCAAGCTCGAATCCGACTTTCTCGCCGTGCCGACCGCCGATGGCGCACGCGATGCCTTGAAAAGGTACACCAACGTCAGCCACGTCGCGGGTTCCGAGGGCGACTACAATTCTGCCCTCCAAATCCTCAAAGAATGGGGCAACCTCGTGGGTGCACCTCTCACGGACGACCTCAAAGAGCTAGTCTTTGACGCTGGCTCCGCCGACAGCCAAGCTTACCTTACAGGCGCCAAAGGCAAACAAGGCGTTCGAGCTTGGACCGACACCTACTCGGTCTGGCTCAACTACCCCATTAATTCGTCGCTCACCCTCGCCAAACCCAATCAGCTTGACCAGCCCTACTGGACTGCAAAGCTCGAGGAAGATGTGCTTGACGCTGATCCCACCAGTTCTCGTGGCGTCCCCCTCTTCCACGGCTATTCGGCTTCCGGCAGCGTTTCTGGCCAAGTCGTTTTTGCCGGTATGGGTCGCAAGCAGGACTTTGCCGATCTGGCGGCCAAGGGGATCGACGTCAAGGGCAAAATTGTGCTCGTCGACTACGGATCCAACTTTCGCGGTCTCAAGGTTCGCGCTGCGCAGGAGGCCGGTGCCGTCGGCGTCATCATCTACACCGATACCATTGAGGACGGCGAGGTCACCGAGGCAAACGGCCACAAGGCGTACCCCGACGGCCCTGCGCGCAACCCATCCGCTGTGCAGCGTGGTTCCGTCCAGGGACTTTCGTTCTACCCCGGCGACCCATCCACGCCAGGCAAGCCTTCTTATCGCAATGCTACCCGTCTAGAGCCGGAACAAGCCGACTCTTTGCCCAAGATCCCTTCGCTGCCACTGTCGTATTCTGAAGCCAAGGTGTTGCTCGACTCGATCAAGGGCAAAGGTGTCAGGGCTTCCGATGTCAACAGCCGCCTCGCTGGAGCCATTGACGGCGTCGAATACTGGACGGGCCCCTCGGACGATATTGTCCACCTGGAAAACTTTGTCGATCTCAAGGTACGTGATATCTGGAACACGTACGCCGTGCTTCCGGGACACATCAAGGATCAAGTAGTCGTGCTAGGCAATCATCGCGATGCCTGGACGTTTGGTGCTGCTGATCCCAACTCGGGCACCGCCGCGTTCCACGAAGCCATCAAAGGTCTCGGTGAGCTGTACCGCAACGGATGGAAGCCGATGCGAACCATTGTATTCGCTTCGTGGGATGCCGAAGAGTACGGCTTGGTCGGATCCACCGAGTTCGGCGAAGATTACGCCCAATGGATCCGCGACCACGTGGTGGCCTACCACAACGTCGATGTCTCTGTCTCTGGTTCCGTGCTGCAAGCTTCGTCCTCGCCCTCTCTCTCGCGCTTCATGCAGGACGTCGCTGCCAAAGTCGACGACCCCAACAACGCCACTCGCAAGATCCACATCGACGCATTCAACCCACTCGGCTCCGGCTCTGACTACACGGTCTTCTTGCAACATCTCGGCATCGCCTCGACCGACTTGGGCTTTAAACGCTCCGCCACCGATCCCGTGTACATGTACCACTCCAACTACGACAGCTTCTTTTGGATGGACACGTTTGGCGATCCCGGATTCAAGCGGCACGAGGCGGCGGCCAAGATGGTCGGGCTCATGGCGATCGGCTCGTCGACCGAGCTGTTTGCACCCATCCATGTTCAAGACTACGCGGATGAGTTGGCCAAGTATCTGGCCAAGGTCGAGACGTTGGCGGAGAAAAAGTTGGGCATTCCACGCTCTGCAAGCGCCAAGCATCCGAGTTGGTTGAAGAGCCTTCGACGCTCGATTCGTAAGCTCGGTGGCGCGGCGAAGCACTTTGAACACCGAAAGGAGCATCTCAAGAACAAGCTGGTCAAGTTGGCCGAAAAGCATGGCAGGAAACAGCACCCGCATCACGGTGGCAGAGGCGGAAAAGTCGACAAGGAGCTGTGGAAGGTGCTGGGCGAGATTCAAACGCTCAACAAGCAGCTGCAGACGTTTGAGCAGGGCTTTATCTCGCGACAAGGGCTCAAGGGCCGAGAGTGGTACAAGCATCTCGGCACAGCTCCGGGCCGCTGGTTGGGATATGGAGCGACGACGCTGCCCGGTGTGACCGAAGCGATCACACTGGACAATGGTAGTGGACTCGAAGCCGAAGCGAAGCGCCTGTCGCTCCACTTGGATGCTCTAGTTCGACACTTGCACAAGCACTGATAGTCTATGTGTTTTGCTTGGATTACAAATACAATTGTGGCGGATGTATGCATTCTAAAAACCTCTGGAAACAAGCAACCGCTTTGTCGTCTCATACGTTACAAACAGCACCGCATTCACCGGCAATGCGCGCAGCACGGTCGGTCCTACACCGACGAAAAACGCGCTGCATCCACCTTGTCGATACGTTTGTCTCGCTGTTGACCAGAAGAGATTGCTGGTATGTGGATGATTGATGTGAGTGGAAGCTTGGATTTTGGTCTTGATGACGTCGGCCCAGAAGGTGCTGATCCAGGCGATGACGCCTGCGAGAGCGCCGCTGAGCGCCATGTCGAGGTTGGTGGGTGGCGATCCGGTGTAGTTGGAGATGGCGTGATTCAAGAGTTCGTAGCTGGCAAAGTAGGGACCGTAGCCGAGGTCGCGGATGGCGGTTGTGCACCAGCCACGGTAGATGCCGTTGCGCCAACCTTCGGTTCGAACAATGTGGGTGAACACCGACCAGGTACTGCGTCTTGGTGCCGCGGTGGTGGTCATGTCCATCTGCTCGCGGATCTTGATCAGTTCGATAGGTGACGTGATGAGCGACGATCCGAGACCGGACAGCATTCCAGCGACAAAGATTTGAAGTGTCGCATGGTGGGCCAAGAGGTGGTGCGATTTCTGGTAGCTAAGCGAGAGGTTGTACAGTCCAAAGATGGAAGCGTTCATGATGGCGACGCCGAGCATGGGCGAGGTGACACCTTTGTAAAGGCCCGAGAGGCGTTCTTCTCGTACAATGATGCGGAAAGCATCTGTGGCAGAACGGTAGATCGGCAGAGCAACGTGCATAGCCCCGACCGACACAGTGCGCGGCGATGCGGGTAGAGAGAGTGTCGCAGCGCCGGCTGCATGGCGCGGTGCTGTGGAAGCGTAGTCGACGCCAGACGATGAAACGAGCTTGGACGTGCTGCTGGCGGGCAAAGTGTGTATTGACTGAGCATCGGAAACGACCGTCGCGCAAGGCTGGGCCTGTAGTCGAGTCTTGATCGTGTCAAAGGGATGTCCGGCTAAAACGGAAGCGATACCGCCCGCGGTACCTGCGAGAAAGTCGACCAGTGCGGAAGGTGGAGCGCCTGTCGTCGTCATTGCTGCCGTTGCGAGAACAGCTTGCTCTGTCGACAACCCTTCCTCTGTCGAAAATAGCCAACAGGCTCGGAAAGAGAATGTGGGTGGGTCAAGCGAAGGTGGACGAGACAAGTCGAGATTCGTACCAGCACAAAGCAACAACCGGGTCGAACAGTGAACACGGCCAATTGCCGATCGTGAAAGCAAACTTGTGGAGTGTCCAGTTTGCCAGAATCGGGTCGACTGATCGGTCCAAGATCGATCGTAATCTCGATATCACGAAGGTTGCGAGGCGAGAAATTTGTGCGAATCAGGACGAAATGGCGTGCGTTTGTGCGTTGAAGGACCTGTCGAGTATGGCCGCTTTGCCTACATCGGAGCACGCCATCCTTGCAAAGACCAGAACTAGCGCCATTCGGCTCTTTCCTTCGAGGCCTTGGTTGTGCTTTCCCCGCAAGCAGCCGCTGTATACTTGTGCTTGTATAGGCTGCACTGCTGGACGTGCGTGCGTCAGTGCGCGCTGGTACCGCTCTGCTTCTTGAGCAGTGCGTCCACGCTGACGCTTTGTGTGCGAGGCAAGGTATAGATGGCGCCATTGAGATGTCGACGTTCGCAGTCACGTTTCCTTTGGCATTTCAACTCGAATCATTCATCGCTTATCAGTTGTCCTGCTGACAAGTCTTGCATGTGGGACTAGAAGGACTTGTGCTGTTTGCCGACCCTTGTCGGTCGGACATTTCAACCTCTGTCGCCCTTCTTCCTAGATCTAGCAGATGCATGCTTCTCTTGATGGTGGCAGGCCTGTGCGTGACCGAGAACTTTTTTGCTGCAGTTGCTACTGAAACCTCTGTCGCGGTCTTTGTTTCCATAAGTACCTGCTACTGATCATCGGACTCGTCCTCTTACTTTACCAACATCAACCAGCCTCTGTGTGGTCGACAACAATGACGCCTCCTACAGCGACCAACGACGCCGCTACTGGCGTTGGCCAGCTCAACCTCTCCTCGGATGCCTCGCCCAACCGTATGATTCTGTACGCTTTCATGATGGGCTGTTCGGGCCACCAGTCGCCTGGACTCTGGACGCACCCCGCCGACCGTTCTCGCCACCACAACAAGCTCTCGTACTGGATCGATCACGCCAAGCTGCTCGAAGCGGGCCATTTCGATGGTTTGTTCCTCGCCGACGTGCTCGGAGGCTACGATGTCTACGCAGGCAACCTCGATGCTGCCTTGGCTTCGGGTGCGCAATTTCCCGTCATTGATCCGCTGCTGTTGATCTCGGCCATGGCGGCAGCGACGACGAATTTGAGCTTTGGCATCACAGCAACCACCTCGTATGTGCACCCGTATGAGCTCGCGAGACGGTTCAGCACGCTCGACCACCTAACCAATGGTCGTGTCGGGTGGAATGTCGTGACCGGATATCTGGATTCGGCAGCACGCCAGTTTGGAGCCAAGAATCAAGAGTTGCATGCGAAACGCTATGAAGTTGCCGACGAGTACATGGATGTGGTCTACAAGCTCTGGGAGTCTTCGTGGGCCGATGATGCGGTGGTGCACGATCCTACCAAGCCGGTCTACACACGACCGGATCGCGTGCGACAGATCAACCACAAGGGCAAGTACTACGAGTCAGTTCCCGGCCCGCACATCTGCGAGCCCTCGCCTCAACGCTCGCCCGTTATCTACCAGGCTGGCTCGTCCGGTCCCGGCATGGCTTTTGCCGCCAAGCACGCCGAAGTGATTTTTATCGCTGCGCACAAGCCCGAGGTGGCCAAGAAGCGCGTAGAGGCGGCTCGCCAAGGCGCAGCAGCAGCAGGTCGCGATCCTGCCTCGCTCAAAGTGCTCGCGCTCCTCTGCCCCATTATTGGCCGCACCGACGCCGAAGCCGAACAAAAGTACACCGAGTATCTGCAGCACGGCTCTGATGAAGGCGCCTTGGCCCTCTTTGGTGGTTGGACCGGCATCGACCTTTCGACCTACTCGGACGACGAAGAGTTGCGCGCTACCGAATCCAATGCGATCAAATCTGCCGTCGAAAATTTCGCCTCCCAAGACCCTCACGTGCCCAAATGGAACAAGGCCGCCGTCGCCCACAAGATCAAACTCGGCGGTCTCGGCCCTACCATCGTCGGTGGGCCCGAAAGCATCGCCGACCAGCTTCAGGATTGGGTCCAAACCGCAGGCGTCGACGGCTTCAACCTGGCTTACACCCTCGCCCCCGGGACCTTCCAAGACTTTGTCCAGCTCGTCGTCCCCGTGCTCAAAAAGAGAGGCGTCGTGTGGAATGATTATCCGCAGGTGCCACAGCCCAACGCCGAGGTGGTCACCGCTGGCCCCACCCAGGGTTTTGGCATCAACGAAACCATCGGCATCACCTCGAGGGAGAAGTTGTACGGTGTAGGACAAAAGACGTTCAGGAAAGATCACTACGCTTCCAAATTCACTTGGAAGGCTGGTCAGGATGCTCCCGCGCTCGACTAGACATCATCCAGGCAACCTAGATTACCAGAAAGCAATGCAGCGTCTCACATACCTATCAAACAAAGACATTCTGAGAAGCAGTGTGGTTGAGATTGCTACCAAAGGATAAAAGACACGCAAACGTGCGCTCAAGTGTTCTCAGCAGACGCAAGAGGCAGCAGATCAGGCTGCCAGAACCGAATGCATTCGAGCACGAGATCCGATGCTTGACTCGGCCTCTCTTTGCTCTCCTCGACTCGCTCCCTGGCTGTCTTTGTCTCGGACGCTTCGTCCTCGACAGCTGCGGTCGATTCGGGCATAGCCTCACTGACTGTATTGAGACGCGGCGTGGTCGATCTCGGTGTACGGGGCAAGGTTGCAGAAGAGGACGACGAAGAGCCCGCGTCGTCGCTGCTCGGTGGCTGCGAGCTCGGGTCGTCGCCTGCATGGAAAGCGCACGGTAAGGGGATCGGTTCCCAACTTTGACGGTACAGCGGCTTGACGGTGGAGCTCGGCACCACCGAGGCGCCAGATAGCTCGAGTCCGGATGCGATCGGCCCAAAGATGGTCTCTAGCTCCGATTTGGCGCTCGAAGCACGCCTGCCATAGGCCGAAGGGCGCTGTTGCCTATCGTCTGGAGCCTCTGATATTCTCCGGTCCATTGCTTGAGGGCTGTTGCCGGCAAATTTCTTCTCCGACTGACCGGGACGAGCCTCGAGACGGATGCAACTGTCCTGGTCGATACTGATGCTCTCCGCGACGCTGTTGCTCTTAGTGATGTTGCTGGTGTTGCTGAGGGTGTTGCTGTTGTTGCTAGTGTTGCTGATGTTGCTAGAGTTGCTGATGTTGCTAGGACGATTACTGCGACTGGTGACGATGCTGGTGTTGTTACAATTGAAAGAGTCGCAAATGTTTTCGGGTCGTACTTGAGCCGAAGAGTCTGATTCTGATGTTGTGATTGTGGATGCTAATGATGTCGGCTGTGTCGATTCGCATGCCCTCTCCTCCGAGACACTACCTTGGAGTGTATCCGGTACCGAGCAATGCGTGCGTCTTGGCCGGCAAATGCCCGAGTCGATGGCCGAACTGACGCGCTGCAGAAAGGGCAAGGCCTTGGCCGCCAGCTTGCACCGGTTTGCGACGCTCTGAAACGAGCAAACGTTTTTGCCCAGATCTCCGCGGACTTGAGAATGAAAGTGCGAAAAGCGGCCGCGATGCTCTGCGGCAGGCACTTGTTCCGAGGTGCCCTTGAGAGGACAAGAAAGACGAAGCAGCGCCGTCGCTTGAACAATGGCAGCTGCGAGCGCGTTATTGGTGAACTGCCACCAAGCCAATGCTTGCGGGGGCGCACATGCGGTAGCGCTCGCGTATGTTTCTGTCTGCCAGGTGGCCGATCGCAAGACGGCCGACAGGGAGAACATGGCCGAAGGCGATGGAGGCTCGGCCGACTGAGCATCCGTCTCTTGTCCTTGGCTACTGTTGGCGTCGGACGCGAGATTGGCGATGACTTGCGTTTCAATAGAGTCTGCCTTGGCGGCCCGAGATCGACCGGCAACCGCAGAGAGGAACCACGGTCGATGGAGAGCCATGAGCATGCGATGGACCATGGAGCATGCTAGATGACGTTGGCAGATGATCTGCGCCAGCTCATCTTCATCCACCTTGCCGGCCATCTCGATGGGAAGGGGCTTGTGCAAAAGCAGGAAATCGGGCAGGCTGGCGTGGTAACGTCGTATCCTTTCGTCGAGCTTGACGAGCTGCTCATGACTAGGCAGCATCGAAGCCATGCTCTTCGCTGGCGAGGACGACGAAACATGGTCAAGGGAGGTGGTCTGATGGGTGAGGAGTGAGACTTGGTGCATGAGATCGGCAAGTCCAAGCTTCCAATTATGAAAGATATTGGGGCTGTAGCGACTGCCAAAGGCATCGAGACAAGGGTAGAGCGGTGTGCCAAACGCGGACCAGATACTTTGAATGGTGGGGAGTTCTGCCAAACTGGCGAGAGAGGGACCACTTTGGGCAGAGATTCCCGTCAAGCAAGGCTGAGCAAAGGTGAGGACCTGGCAGCGAAGGTGAAAAATGAGATCACTCAGCAGCCGACTGCAGTGTAGACGATCTTGGTCGTTGAGCGTGGACGCTCGAGCAGAAGACGACGAGGCTGCAGCGAACGTCGATTCGACGGCTGGCTGGTGTTGGCTCGCCACGGACGGGGCGGCCATCTGGCATTGCGGCAACGGGTGAGCAGAAGCGGCGCAAGATGGAAGGAGGGCTGTCTTTGCGAGGAGGAGGGCAAGACCAGTGAGACCCTGGGAGCGATGGAGGAGCTCTTCGTCATTGGAGCAGAGCAAGTAGGTAGACATGAGATAGAGTGCCGAACAAGCGTCGGGGGTTGGATTGTGCATGAGCTCGACATTGTTGGGAGAGCCAGCGAGACAGGCAGAAGCGACGCCGAACCAGATCCTGCAACGTTTGTTGGACGTCTTTGCGAGAGCAGCAGATGGAGGAAGCCCTGAAGATGGATAGCACGAGCAAAAGAGGTCTCCAAGGGCGAGTGCGGCTAAGAGGCAAGCGAGTCGATGAGGATGGATCGCGTCGGCGCCATGGCGTTCTGCCTCTTCGAGCGTTTCCAGTAAGGTAGTACGGTCGACAGGGGTGTAGACCCAGCCGATGCTTTGATGGTAAGCGTGCAAGAGGTCGAGGCCTTCGCTGAAGGGGAGCAACGACGTCAGATGAGGGATGCCGAGAGAGTAGCGCGGAAAAGGGTCAGAGGAGCTGCGCGGTTTGGGCTTTCTTGATGATGACGAGAAGGATGACGCCAAGAGTTCGCCGTCTCGGATTGGAGCATCTGCTATGCTGCAGCTGGAGCTACTCGATGAAGTCGAAGTGCGCCTGGGTTGCTTCGTGTGTGTCTGCGACGATGCTGATGGATCGGCAAACGTGCGCTTGCGAGGCAATGCCTGATCGCAGCTGGCCATATTGACGTGCTCTGGTTGCGCAAGACTTTCTATGTAGCAAGCATGGGAGGAAGATGGAGGCGGAGATGCTGTTTGGTCGACGTCAATGAGGATGATTCGACAAGCGTCATATGACGAGCGGCACGACCCGCTGCGGCGTAGAGTGTTGTGGGACGACGTTACTGAATGAAAGCGAGACAAGTGCGATTGTACAGAGCCAGCGTCGCATCGATCGCAACAGGGGGCGGTCCTGTGGCAAGAGAAGCAGGCGTGAGACGGAATCGAAAAGTGTACGTTGCTAGAGAGCAGGGGACAAGTGGACAAGGTCACCAGTGGGACCGAAGCCGGAAAGAGTGTCGGATGTAAACCGAGGGAGTGGTCAGGGGACAGCGGCGTCGGTGGGAGAATTCCGTTTGGTGGAGCGGAGATGCTCCGATAACCTCTTTTGCGCACTCAATCACCTCTACGCACTTTTGCGGGACATCAAGGCGAGCAAGGCAAGATCAGCATCGGCCTACCCGCTTTCCCAACGAACACCTGCGCGCATGCGGGTCCCTCTCGGCGGATCAGATCGCAAAGCCCATTGAGAGGCGTCTTTCAATGGCATGCAATCGAATGAAAGGGAGCCACAAGGAAAAGACCCTTGCCGTGTGTTAGCCGGACCGGTCGGTCAAGAAAAACGCGCTGCCGTCCTGCAGACTTTTCCAAATTGTCACTGGGTGACACCACCGATACATTATCTGACGAACGACGCTATCTGAAAAGTGGCTTTGAGGAGCAGTCGATGAAATGTGCATGGAGCTCTGTTCGCGTCTGGCGGACTTTTGGTCGCCTTAGGGTTGGCATGCGCCAAGATGCTCGATTGCCTTGCCTCACTCTGGTTGACTCCATCTGCGTCGCCAAGGGACCGGCCAATGCGATGTACCTTTCCAAAGTACCAGACTCAAAAGTCTCTGCGCATTCAAGTGAAGGCTCCGTTGGTGATTGTTCTCGGCAATCTAAACCAACGGAGGCATGCTCGCGCGACATTCGCCCGCGCTTCGAATGTCGCGCGAGCATGCCTCCGTTGGACTGCATCGATCAGCCGGGCCAGCAAACCAAACAGGAGCTCGGATCGAGGCGTTGGATTGCCTTTGTCTGGTGACGAGAGGTTGTGCTTCGGGCGTCATCGCGAACCGCAGCTGCTCGGGCAAAGAGACGGGACCGGCACATCCGTCTCGGTCTGCAGTCGATTGTGATGCAAATGCTGCTGCAGTTGTCTTACAGCGGTCCGTCCAGCAGCAAACAGCAACCAGAGAACCCACTCGGAACTCATAATTCCCTCAACCGAAGATGATCTGGTCAGAGTCCGGCGCAAGTGGGGGTTAGCGTTGCAAACGGATCAATGGCAAAGGAATCGAGGTAAACCTGCACGAAATTCCGGTGGGAAGAAGCCTGTCCAGCGATTTGCCCTCGCCTTCCTGGATCCACGGCTAACGCCGGCCGGAACACGTCTGTTACCCCCGTCGTAGCTGGTCTATCTGAAAGCGATTGCCAGAATCACCGTCATGTCCAATTAAGACATGTGCTAACCAGCACCACCCACTCACACCACAACAACATGCTCGTGTTGAATCGCGGGGATCACGCCTCTTCCACGGATTCCACGGAGGACGTCTGGCATTGTTTCCGGATGCACTGGCTGGTCGTTTCCAAGCCGTAAAAACGACGCTGCCATGCTGCTTACACAAGTAGCCGCTGTTCTCATCCGCGGACAACGCGCGGCCAGCTGCTTCCGACATGATTTGGACATTTATTGTTTAGGTGACAGAGGCCTAACATCTCGTCATGGGAAATCAATCTGGTCAAAGGCCTTCACCACCCTAAATCGGCGATCCCGTTCTCTTTCGCCCACTTTGCACTTGCACAACGACGTCAGCATGCGTGCTGTAGTCGAGCAAACGACGGAGTTCTTCCTTTTTTGGCTCCTTTCTAAGAGCATCTCGCCACGGCAACCATCCTTCGCATTCACTTGGCGATTTGCCTGCTCTCGACCGCGAATGTATCGCAGCAATCTCATTGAGACTATTCTCGTAGCGACGAAGATTCATTCTGTGAATCCGAAGCATCCACGAGGGCGGAGTTGCAACTAGGACTGCAAACCTCAGGAGCGTGACCGCCTCTCCAAATAGAGCTGCTCGAGCAGGTGTTCAGCTTGTTTCATGCGTCGTTACGGTCGCACGTGAGACTCACCTTCGTCGTGCTGATGAGGACAAACATGCGACTCTTTTTCCATACAGCGTCAGTGCCAGGCCATTGTTGGAGTTCAATTTCTGTACCAAAGTTGTTTGCACTCAGGTCTGCCGTGATACACGAACCATGCATAGCATAGTTTGGCTCGTTTAGCGAGCAGCACGATCGGCATCTCGGTCAACAACGCCGGTGACACTGGCTAGCCGCGACGACAGCGACAGCCACAGCAATGACGGGCTTTTGATGAATGCGGTACCGTTGTAAAGCTAGGAACGTCTCCGAGATCCGCACGCGGCGGTGTCGGATACCGTCTCGCTTGCCCACGTCCTACCAGCCCACCTAAAAGGATCAGCGCCATTGTGCAACAGTTCGGCCACCTCTCGCATACCCAATTCCGCCGAGGATCCGCCCTTCGGCTCCTCTATGCACATTCTCTGTGCATCATTTTCGAAATCTCAGGACAGAGACCTTGACCAACTTCCCCGCTTCTGGCGCACGTCCGTTCGGCTTCTGCCATTCATGCACTGAGAAAGCAAGAGCAGCAACGCTTGCTCCACCATTTGGTTGTGATGCAGGTGATGGACCGCACAAGAGGCCGATGGTGATACGGCATGCCTCGGTCCATTTCTCCTTTTCCCGACTCTGAAACGTCGTGGGGGCCCACACGTCGAGAAAGCAGAGCACAATTTGAGGTTCATCCATACAGCTCTGGCAGCCAAGAAATATTTTCATAAAGTGAGACATCGGCTGAGCAGTCAAACTCTGCGACTCTCCACAAAGTGACGTTTTTGCTCATTCTCATCGACGCTGTAGTGCACTGCACTCACTGATCAGCCTCGGTAGTGAGAGACAGCTCTATTCACAGATTGGAGTTCAATACACCCGGCCGTTGACATGCTGCAGGAGCTGATTGCACTTCCTTCGGCCCTGGGAGGCAACTAGCCCCAACGCCCCTCATGGCTTGGGTCGCAGCAGCCTATATAGAGGAACTCTTCTACGGTACCCGCTTTGGAAGCAAACCCCACATTCACGGCAACAGCCTCCCCTTCTCTAGAACAAGATGCGTGTTTCAGCTGTCAGGTCGCTGATCGCACTAGTGCCAGTCATGGCGCTCGTCGCCGCGCAGAATAATTCCTCCTCCGTGGTCAGCAGCGTAGCCTCGAGTGCAAGCAGTGCAGCCGCTTCCGCCACCGCCTCGGCTTCTTCCACCATCACCAGCGCTTCCAGCTCTGCTAGCGCCAGCTCGGCGGCTTCAAGCTCCTCGGTCAATCCTCTGACCGAAAAGCCTCCGGCAGCCGTGCCGTCGGCCACCACGAGCCCGTCCGCTTTCATCCCCACGAGCCCCTTGCCTCCGTCGCAGGAGCTCTGCACGTCGCCCATCTACTGCCCTGGTCCACTTCTTCAGGCAGTTCAGCTCGCCGGGATCTTTGAAGACAGCAAGACATTTGTCGACAAGGCCACCTCCAAGCCTGAATCCGAGGTGCTTGCCAACTTCAATCAGCTCGGCGGCGGAAACACCAGCAACATTACCTACGAGGAAATCATCCAGTTTGTCGACGAGAATTTCGTCGAGGAGGGGCTCGAGCTGGTTCCCGCCGATCTTGGAGGTGAGTTCGTCGAGGACCCAGCGTTCTTGCAGGGGGTCGAGGACCAAGTGGTGCGCGACTGGCTCAAGCAGGTTCACAGCTACTGGGAGCTGCTTGCACGTACCACTAACGCGTCGAGCCCCTCGGGGGTTCAATGCGACGGTTGCGTCTCTTCGTTTATTCCCTTCGAAAAGAGACGTGTCTTTGTAGTTCCAGGAGGTCGCTTCCGCGAGCTCTACTACTGGGACACGTTTTTCGTCATCGAGGGTTTGATCACTTCGCAACTCCAGTCGGTCGTAAAGGCGATCTTGGAAAACTTTGGCGATCTCATCGACAGGCTCGGCTTTGTACCCAACGGCAACCGCGTCTACTACGAAAACCGTTCGCAACCTCCCTTTTTTACGCTCATGATCGACAAGTACATCGAGGCATATAACGACACGTCGGTTCTGGAGCGTTTCTTGCCACTGCTCGAGCGAGAAATGTCGTTCTGGAAGAACAACCGGACGATCGAGTTCACCTCGCCTTTCACCAACAAGACGCACAACATTACCCACTATCAGGTCAACACCTCGGCTCCCCGCCCAGAGAGCTACTTGGAAGACTACAAGACTGTGCAAAACGCCAACCAGTCGGGTCTCGAGCTCAACGACACCCAAAAGGCGACGCTCTACTCGAACATTGCTTCGGGTGCCGAGAGCGGTAGCGATTACTCTGCTGCTCGATGGTCGACACGTCCTACCATCAACCTGACTGACACGATCCCCGCTCAGCGTTTTCTCAACACGGCCGCTCAGCTGCCCGTCGATCTCAACTCGATCCTCTTTGCTTGTGAGCAGAAGCTCTCGGCATTCTACAAGATCTCGAGCAACAACACTCAGGCCAACGCTACGCGTGCCAACTACTGGGCACAGCAGGCACAAGCACGAAAGGAGGCGATCCTCGACGTGTTCTGGGATCCTAACAAAAAGTTCTTCTACGATTTCAACACCACCTTGGGCGACCGCGCACCGTTCTTTACCCCTGCTGGCTTCTTCCCCCTGTGGGCCGAGATCCTGCCGCAGGAGTTTGTCAACGAATCGATCAGCATCGACCAGCGACGACAGAATCTCCAAGGCGTCTTCTCGGGATTGCGCTACCTCATCGACCGTTTCAACGGCACTCTTCCCGCCTCCCTTGTCACCACCGGCCAGCAGTGGGATTTTGCTAACGCCTGGCCCCCTCACACCTACATTGCACTTGAAGCGCTCCGCAATGTTCCCGATCTGCTTGCTGCTGGACCACAGCTTCCCGCCGAGAACGGCACTTTTGCTCTGATCCCTGTGGCCAACGGAACCAATCAGCTCGGACAAACGCAAGACAGCCTGCCCATCCAAGGCTACGAAAACGAACCGGGTAGCATGATCAACGAGACCATGGCGGGCGCCACCGACCCCAACGATCCGTCAATGGAGCTTAACCCGATACTGAACACAGGCAACATCACCACTGGCGAAAGCTGGCGTGACGAGCTGGTGCGCGAACTAGCCAATCGATACGTCGCCTCGGCCCTGTGTTCGTGGAGGGCTACGGGCGGCAAGCTCAACACGACGGATCCCGCTTTCCAGCCTGTGCCGGATAGCACCTTGACCGCCAACGGGCTAAACGCCTCGACTGCAATCGGCAACATGTTTGAAAAGTTCAATGCTTCTGACGTCAACGCCGCTGGATCTGGTGGTGAGTACGAAGTACAAACCGGCTTTGGTTGGACTAATGGTGTCGCCATCTGGCTTGGAGGACAGCTGGGTGCCAACCTGACGAGACCCGACTGCCCTGCTGTGATTGCCCCGAACTCTACTACTGCCACAGAGTAGATGCGCTTCAGTCCCTGGCTTGTCGAAACAATGTACGGAGGGTTATAGCTATATCAAACAATCAGACGGTAGAACTTGTCGATCATTTGCTTCACAGACGTGTGCGCCTATGTGAGAGACGGTTGGAGTGTGTCTGGATGACGAGGAGCTCGGATTTCTCTTGTTGATTTGTTGGACGTATTTTCCGAGGCAATTTTTGGTGAGCCCATTTTTTTCATGCCAGCAATGTTCAAGGAGGGTTCGAGGCAACACGGACCACTTTTTCCTGCTTCTTGCCTTCCGCCACCACCTATGCTAGCCGTGTCCGCTTGCATCCCTCACACAGCCAGTGCATGAAGCGCTAGAGCAACTCGATCTGCGACACTGTGGTCAATTCGAGCAGCAAGGTCTCTCAGCGCTCGCAGCGCACTCTGGAGCAGTCGAGCGAGGTTCACCGCTACCTGGCTAGCTATAGCGATGAAGCGGACGCTTGTGCAGCCGGATGTTTCATCGATAGCGAAAAAGGCGAAACCCGGGTCGGACGATGACGAGCTCGTACTGCCCACTCGAGCTCCTGGCTCATCTGCAGAGCCTGTGATGCTGCAAAAACCTGCCCGCAAACTCGCTTCCATCTTTCAGCCTCGGTCTACCAGCACTTGCGCGAACGGCGCTTCCTCCTCCTCCTCCACGACCAAGCTTAAATGGCTCGAGCCCGTCGGCCCGAACAAGACGTGTCTACATGGAATCTACGGTGAGCCATCCCCCAACACCAAGGTAGCCTTCTACGACCTCGACGGGACCATCGTCCGACCCAAAAACAACAAGACGTTCCCTTCCAAGACGGACGAGTACGATTTCGAGTTTCTCTTCTCCTCGCGTCCTTCCGGCACACTTTCTGTCATCGACAGGATCCGGCAACAACACTCTGATGGGTTTGCGATTGCCATTATCACGAATCAAAAACAGACTGCATACTCGGCGAAATCGGGCTTGGCTACGTGGAAGAGGAAAATGGCCCACATCGCAGCCGCGATCGATGTACCCATGAGCGTCTATGCCGCATTGGGCGACGACGAGTTTCGCAAACCGAGGCTCGGCATGTGGTTGGAGTTTCTGAAGCACACGGGCGTACAAGTAGATCTGAGCGAGAGCTTTTTTGTGGGGGATGCGGCGGGCAGGAAAAAGTACAGGGACCACCAGGATACGGATCTCAAATGGGCGCTGAATGCAGGGTTGGGATTCTATACGCCGGAAGAGTATTTTCTGCAGAGGGAGAAAGAGTACGAGATTCCAGCAAGGCCGTGGAGTCCATCGGCGGTCAAGTCGACGAATGGCGTGTTCAAGGGGCTGGTGAGCGAGCCGCAAGACGAGATGGTGACGGTCGAGTTGTCGGCGATCGACAAGGATGCAAGTGCGGCCAAGACGATTCTCGGCAGTGGGAGAGGGTCCGAGACGCCCGAAATCGTACTCTTTGTCGGCGCACCTGCCTCTGGCAAGACGTTTTTATACAATCATCTGTTTGCACCGGCGCACTACGTTCACGTCAACCAAGACACGCTACGAACTCGAGACAAGTGCCTCCGCGTCGTCCGCGATACCATCGAAGCGGGTCATTGCTGCGTGGTCGACAATACCAACCGCGACCGGGCAACGCGCAAACACTACATCGAGCTCGCACAATCGCTCAGTGTCAGCATCCGATGTATCTACTTTGACGTGCCCAAACACGTCTGTGTGCACAACAACCACTTTCGTGCGCATCACGGCCCGACCAACGAGCAAGAATCAAAGCGCGCCATTTTGCCCTCGACCGCGATCGAGAGCTGGTTCAAGGATCGTCAGCCGCCCAAGAGGGAGGAAGGTTTCGATGCCGACGTGGTGCGGGTGGTTTGGGGGTGGAGTGGGGACCAAGAGGTGCAAAAGAAGTATCAAATGTATTACCATTGACCACAGAGGCCTACTTGCAAATGTACAATTACCGGCGATAATGCCGATCAAATCTGAGCGATGGCCTGGCCATCAGCACGAGGGTCGGAACCAGCAGCCCAGACCAACTTGCCCGCTTGGTTGTCGACCTTTTGAATCACCTGTCCGCGTCCAAATTGGAATCGACCCCAACCGTCGACGACCTTGACCTTGTGACCCATGTTTTCTAGCTCTTGGACCACGTTGGGATCGATACCTTGCTCAAAGTAGACTTCGGAGGTGGCGCCTTCGGGCCCGGCCATGCCGGCGCCGATGCAGAAGCGCGGAGCATCGAGGGCGTCTTGAACCGAGAAGCCGTGATGTAAGATGTTCATGAGCACCTGTACCTGACCCTGGGGCTGCATGAAGCCGCCCATGACGCCAAAGGAGAGGAAGAGTTGGTCTCCGCGTGTGGCCATGGCGGGGATGATGGTGTGGTAGGGTCTTTTGCGAGGAGCGACGCAGTTTGGGTGGCCTTCGCTCAGTGTGAACCCGGCGCCGCGGTTCTGCAGGGTAAAACCGCAGCCTTTGGGCACGGCACCTGTGCCAAAGCCGGCATAGTTGGAGTTGATAAAGCTGCACGCATTGCCGTACTGATCGGCGACGGAAAAGTAGACAGTATCGCACGTGTTGGCCGGACTGCCCTTCTCGAGGTCGATCGACGCCTTTGTGGGATCGAACAGCTTGGCGCGTTGAGCGAGGTAGTTGGGATCAAGGAGGAGGGCAGCGACGTCGTGCTCTGAGTGATGCGGGTCCGAAACGTGGTAGCGCGTATCGGCAAAGGCTAGACGGAGCGCCTCGATGAGCGCATGCAGGTACGGCGTTGAGTTGTGCGGCACCGACGCCAGGTCACCCACCTTGCCCTGGTTCTGCAGCTCGTCGAGAATACCAAGCGCCACGAGCGTGGTGAGACCTTGACCGTTGGGGGGACACTCGTACATGGTGACGCCTTGATCACCGCTCAGATCGCCAGCAGCAGCGGGGTGGTTGTAAGTGTACTGGATCGGCGTAACTTCTTCCGTGCCGCGATCGAGGTGGTCTTGCAGATCCTCGAGCTCGAGTACTCCGCCTTGCGAATGGACGAGCTCGACGATGGCTTGGGCGACGCGTCCAGTATAGAACCCTTGCTTGCCCTTGGTTGCGAGCTCGCGGAAGGTGCGTGCGAGCGTCGGCATGCGCATCAATTCGCCCGTGCGCGGTGCGCGGCCCTGGTGCAGCATCTCGTCGGCATTGGGCGAAGCCGCCTTGATGAGGTTCTCGCTGCGACTCCAGAGATAGGCGGTGCTCTCGTGGACCGGATAGCCTTGTTCGGCCAGACGAATCGCCGGCGCCAAGATGTCGTGCATGGTCAACTTGCCACTGCCGAGCTTGTCGACGGTATCGACCCACGTTGCGGCTGCACCGGGTACAGTGACGCTGTGGATGCTGTTGCCAGGAATTTCGACACCCTCGACGCCCTTGGAACGCAACACATCGAGCGTCATGGCTTTCGGCGCTCGTCCCGAGCCGTTGAACGCGCGCACGGTGCGCTTCTCGGCATCGTAGAACAGGCAGAAGGCGTCGCCACCAATGCCTGTGTTGCACGGCTCGGTGACGTTGAGCGCCGCAGCGACGGCGACGGCGGCATCGGCGGCGTTGCCGCCCGCATTGAGAATCTCGATGCCCGCCGAAGAGGCGAGTGGCTGCGAAGACGCCACCATGCCCTTGGTCGAGAGCACGGTGGAGCGACGCGAGGCAAAGCGCATGTACGCCGTGTTGTGGTGTGGGTCCGTAACAGACCAGTCGAAAGGTGTGCGTGCGGTCGTCATTGTTTTCCTTCTTCGAGTGCAGCTGCAGGGGTTGTTGAGGAGGAGGGATATGGTACAAAGGCCTAGACAATACCAGATTCACAGCGCAACTGAAATAGCCTTGGATGAGGGAAGGAATCGGCAAACAAACGTACCGGCAACAGCAATGTTTCTCGTAACAGATACCGATGGATGTGTGTGGGGGGGCGACCACGCAGGAAGCGGGGAAGCTCTGTATGACGCTTTCAAGAAAGCCTGGCAGTGGCCCAAGCACACGCTTTGCTCGCACACGTTCGGCGTTCAAGCCGGCCTGTAAAACGACGCCGGCCCAGCCGCATACTCCCGTAAAACGGATAAAGCCGCTTCGCAGTTGCGATTGCTCTTTGCCGGCAATGCAAAAAATACCAAATCTTGTCCTCATCCCGATTGCCTCTCGTGTGACAGACAGCTTGTGGGAGACTGGCAGCCGCTATCGCTCGAACGCACAGTCAGACCTTCTTTTATTCGCTATCAAAGCCGAATCCAATTGCAACAAGCGGTGGTATCTCAAAAATCCAATCACCATCACCATTCCCAAGAGTGACCAACAGAAACAATACAAAATGGGTGAGCGACGTCTTGAACAAAAAACCAAGATCACCTCGTGCCACCCGAAGCATCGCTCGCACCCGTCGTCGCATTCGCCTGGACAATGGCATGACTTGGAGGCACCGCCAAGCTGACACCCGTCACCGTAGGCATCGGCACGGTTGTGGCGCTGTTCGAAGGCAGCGGCTCCTCCAGGCTCGCTACGTACTGATCGAGGCTGTTGATAAACGACGCCGTAAACGGGCTAAGCGGTGCTACGGGATAGCCATAGCTGGCGTCTTGGCGGCCGATGGCTGCTTCGGCGCGTGCCAGGTCGTTGAAGCTCGCATCGGGACCAAAAAAGCTCGACGAGATGTAAGGGCAGTCCAGATTAGCATTGGTGGCGCCTCTGCCGCCATTGGCTGGTGCACCAGCAGCAGTGAGGCCTGACAGGACGGTGGCAGAAGGTGGACGCGCTTGATTAGGCTCGCCAGTGGCAGCAAAGTAGCCGCTGCCATTGGCCAGAGAGCTGCCCGTGCCAGAGGCTGCTCGACCTTTGCCTGCGCCGTGGAAGCCGTTGTTGGGAGAGACGGCGGGCGAGGTGCCCATGCGGAGCGACGCCGTCTGCCACGGCTGTTTCTGCCAGAGCGCCTCAATGTCGTCAAACGAGTTGGCGTTGGCAGGCGCCACCTGGCCGTCAAACGGCAGCTTGGGACGTTCCAGCGAAGAGGCCGAAGCCGAATGTGCCAGACTGTGCGAGCTGTTGCTGCTCGAGCCGGGTGAGTTGTAGGCGGGGGACCTCCGTTGCGCTTGGGTCAGCGCCGGTGTAGAGCCACCCGAGTAGGTCGATGAGGCCGAGTACCAGCTCGGGTTGCGGATCGGCAGGCTGTCGGCCGAGCGGCTGCTCAACGGCCCACCACCACGTACCTGGCCGGCACCTTGCGGATAGCCTGCGAGCGCTTCGTCGGCCTTGCGCTTGTTGCGGTTCGACTCAGGAGGCTGGATGGCTCTGGCGCCGTCCATGGCCAGCTTGGACTTGCTCGACAGCGCCTGCAGCAGCAGACGCACAAACTTGAGATCGTCGGTGATCTGCGCACGCAGCTCGGAGCTGTCCCAATCGCACGACTCTTGCGGATGCGTGTCGAGCATCGAGACAAAGTGAATGAGCACGAGCGAAGCGATGATCGACATCTGGGCGAAAAACCACAGCCGCGAGACCGAGTTGTGCTGCGTGCGCATCCCCTCGCCGATCATGGCTCGCTGCTCGTCCAACGTGGCATTCTCGCGCGGCGTGAACCACTTGAAGGCGTTGCGGAACACCTTGATGATGAGCATCGACGCGGCAAAGCTAATGTCGCGCGATTCCTTGTACTTGGCGTTGGTCCAGGACTGGACGTAAAAGCGCTTGTGGAGGGTGAGCAACTGCATCTGCACAGCCAACGCCATCGCCGATCGGTGCCAGCGTTCGGCGTTGTCCGGGTCGTCCGAGTCGATAAGCGAATCGTCAAAGCGGAGATGTTCGGGGATGCTGGCTTCGATGGCGACCACCTCTTGGTGGAGCTGCTTGGTAAACTCGTACGCCTCATCCTCGCTCATGCGGATGCGGTGACTTGCACGTCGCGCCACATCGCTGAGCTTGAGCTTGTACCGCATAGGAACCGAGACAAAGTCGTTGGTGTACGGTTCGGGACCAAACAGCGAGGGAAGGCTCGTGTTGGCCGGGTCGATGATGTAGCTGCGTTTGACGTTGCCCGCCGAGAACCAATCCTGGATGCAGAGGGTGGCGAAGAGACCGATGCGATCCTTGCGCTCGTCGGCAGGGAGCGTCTCTGGAGGCTCAACGTCGAGCTGAAGCGCATAAGCCATGAAGCAGATGTTGGCCATCATGGCGGAACCGACGGCAGGGCCTTTGAGCGCGCTGAGACACGAGCTCAGCAAAACCATGGTGCGCACATTATCGATGTGAAGCTCCTCGTAGATGTCGAGCACGGTGAGCGCATGCTGCGAGGCATCGAGGAAGACGGTGAACGCCTGCTTGCCAAACTTTTCGAGCAGGATCTCGCCCTCCAAGGGCTCGCCAAACACGAGCGCGGCGCCACACAGGGCGTGGATGGTGGCGACGAGACGGAGCGAGTCGCGCATCTCTGGATAAGGAAGAGCATCGGGACGACCGTCCCAGTAGAGCCTGACCTCTTCAAGCGTGCGTTGCCGTTTTCGGAAGTTGTCTTCGGGGACGACGTGGGCCATCCAGGAGAGCTCGCGAAAGTAGAAGTCGGTGAGGCTGCGAACGATGGTGTTGTCCGGTAGAAGCGTGAGCAGATCAAAGAGCGTCTTGCGCGTGAGTTCCTCAGAGGAGAACTGGTGCATTTGGGAAAAGCCGAAACCGAAGCCCCAGGAGATGGAGCCGGCAGCATACGAGGGACGTGGCGTTGGATTGCTGGAAGAGGTAGCGGCGAGAGCCGCCTTGTTGGCCTCGACGGCGCCAAGCTCGGCGAGTGTGGAAAGTTTGGAGGTCGAGGCGGAGGCGGCGCTGGTGGAAGAGAGCTTCCTGTGGGCAGCTTGCGTCGGGGTGGAGGCGGACTTGGCACCGGGAAGCTCGACGCCGAGTGAGCCAGCGATGGCGCCCATCATGGCTTCAAGACGGTCGAGACGCTCATTGACTTGGGAAGAGTCGCCGCTGTCTCTGCCGGTAGTTTGAGGTCGGACGCCTTCGGCCCATTCGCACTTGCTCGACTCGCCACGATCACGGCAAGCACCGCACGGCCAACCGCGGTCGCATTTGAGCTTGCGTCTACGACAGGGTTCGCAAGAGACGGCCTTTTTGGTCGATTTCTTCTTTGCAGAGTCGGTGCTGGCCGGCTCTGCGCCGTTGGACGGTGAAGTGTCGTCCTGGAGGGAAGTCATGCTGGTGGATCGAGTAGACTGGGATGGAGCTGGTGGGATCGTGACGCGACCGCTGTGGATGAGATGGCCAGGCGAGACAAACGGTTTGTATGGAGTTGTCGTTTGTTTTGATCTACTGTGCTGATAAGAAGAAGCAGCTTCGACGCGCTGTGCCGACGTAGGCGGAAGCAGAGGAGGGGGTAGTGCAGATCCGTGTGGGACTGGGAGCGTAGAAGAAGCCAATGCGGAGCGAAGAGGGGGAAGCGTGACGTCGGAGGTGGGGGAGGCAGTGCGAGGAGACGAGGAAGAGGATCTGCGGAGCTGTGGGTGGTAGTAGGTCGATGCCGTCGACGACGACGACGACGACGACGTGGCCGTGGCAGAGGATGTCGCAGGGTTGAAAGGTGGTCTGATCGTGTGTCCGGAAGACAAGGTGGCTGGCGACGGCCGTGTAGGAGGCCGTTTTGGCATGGCCGACAGCAAGGAAAGAGAGCAAGGGCCAGCGAGGAGCGAGTCAGAAGCTACGACTGCGGCTGCACCAACGGAGGGAGGGCGGTCACGCTGGGGTTCCGCGGAGGAGAGAGACAGCTGTGCTAGAGAGCTGTGCTGAGCTTTGTTCGATCACGAGCACGCTGCGGGAAACGAGATGCACAAGAACGGAAACCGACACGAGTCCCGAAGCGAAACGAAGCTTGAATTCCCGGATGCTGTACAGTCGAGATGGGACGACGAGGGCGTTGGGCGGCACAGCGAAGGACAAGGAGTGGACAAGGAGGAGAGAGAGGGAGAGAGGGAGAGACAAAGAGGCAAGCAAATGTGGACCAAGCCGAGCAGAGCTCCGAAGGAATGAATGAATCGTGGCTGGACACGCTGTCCATGCATGCACATGTGTCGGATAGGATTGTCAAGGCAGAGAGACACAGAGAGACAGACAGAGCTACGAATCACACGGCCTGTGCCATGATTTGGTTTCACGGCTGTCAGAGAGACGCTCAAGCTAGAGCCTTTTTGATTGTTTTTTGCGGGTTTGTTGAGCCTAATTGTCGTTTCACCACATGCACCATTACTTGCCTTGTCTCTCTGTTGGGTGTGAATGAACAACAGCAGAACGTGTCAAGCCTCGGTCCTTGCTGTTCACGGAGATTAGTAGCCAGAGAACGAGATCCGGCGCGGACGAGGCGGGTCCATCTCATGTGCGGAAACCCAAAAGCATACTCGTCTTGCGTCGTCAGGGCATACGGGGCAAGGCGAGATTCTCGTGTGCCTGAGTTACTCTAGACAAGGAGAAAAAAAAAAGTACAGTTGGCTCGATCGTGTGCTCCGAGGAGTTGACGGACATGCCTTTGGCAGGTAGAAAAGGCAAAAGTAGGTCTGTCGTAGCAAGCGAGCTTTATCGCATCGCAACACGTTTTTTGCCGGCCTGCCAGTCCCCCACACCGACACGCGATTGATTGGTGTTGACTCGACTCGACTCGACTCAGCTCCACCGGAAACAACAACAAGCAGAATTGAGTCGTGCGGGATCTAATATATCCTAATCACTGTTAGGCCATAGTTGAAGTACAGCCCGTTCTGAATATTTCCACCGTAGCGGGTCTGGCCCAAATTAGATCCGAACCATCCGGTAACAGAGGCAGGCCATGACGCAGGGCCGACCAACTACAACTCCGCAGATGCTGAGAAAATACACACGACCCGGTTGGTTGCACTCTCTGTTAACCGGTCTCACCGTCTCCTGGTTGGCTGGCGGTCCTTCTTTACCTCAGCTTTGCGGGGATCCCATGCGGGACGAATCTGGAGCAACAAACACACACACACACACACACACACACACACAATTTCTCTCTCTCTCTCTCTCTCTCTCTCTCTTGCGTGTGGATTCGTGTTCGTTTGCCGTTCCTAGGGACCTTCTCCCTGACTTCCCGCCTGATGCTTGCTGATGGACAAATGCTCCACCAGCCAATCAAATGTGTCAACGATTGAGAATCACGGTTTGAGAGCGTCACCACGGGCTCGTGTTTCAACATGGAACGGAAGATCTCGTTTGCTTCCTCCTAGACCAAGTGTGGAAGCGGATCATCGTCTGCATCATAGACCGGAGACTCAACGTGGTTTTCAATATTTGGCAGGTCCGGCTAGCTGACAGGCCGACAATGCTCTGCGTGCGCAAGGCAAGCGATTCGGTCGCCGTGATGCACACGCTCGCTCCGTTGACTGCCATGATTTTCTTGGAATTTGGCTCTTTTTTTTCCCTGTTTGTGGCAGGTCCGGCTGTTTCGCTTGCATTCCGCTTCCGTCTTGCCGGTCCACACAACCCTTTTGGAACAGCAGGTCGCTTACCATCGCCCTTCTTCACGCAAAACTCTCGTCCTCCCGCACAGAGCTAGTGGCAAAGAGATCCTATATACATCTGCTGGTTTCCCCACACCGTTTCCTTCCTCTCTCCTCTCCCACTACCTGTCACCCTCCCTCTTGCCACTTCCTTGTCGCTCTCGCCCTATTGTTCTACTTTGATACTTAGAGACCAGCGTCGACCACCTCGCTTCTTCGAGCCCTCTCACGTCACCCTCGAAATGGCACCACCTCGATACATTGAGTTGCCCGCCGGTCTCAAGCCAGCGGGCACGCCGGGCAGCGAGCTTCTCGCTTATGAACGCTCCAAAGCTTCCTTTGACTCCAAGGCCATGGCCGAGTACATTCACGGCAAAGACTTTCTCGAACTTCAAGAAAACCTGGTCGGCATCCTCTCCTCGGACCCCGTCTTTGACAAGGCTTCCGACTACTACTATGGCCGCGCCGACAAGTTCCGACGAGCCATGCTCAAGGACAAGCGTCTCGCACAGCTCGCTGCAGAGCATGGCTGGGGCCAGACCGAAATCTCGATGGCCGAAAAGCTTGCCGATCTTCCCGGTCCCATGGGTCTCCACAAGAGCATGTTTTTGACCACCCTTTACAACCAGGGCTCTGACGAGCAGCGCAAAGCCTTTTACGAACCCGCCGCAAAGTACGAGATCATCGGCTGCTATGCCCAGACCGAGCTCGGGCACGGCTCCAACGTTCAAGGCATCGAAACCACCGCCACCTGGATCCCCGAGTCGCAAGAGTGGGAGATCCACAGCCCCACGCTTACCGCCAGCAAGTGGTGGATCGGTGGTCTCGGCAGAACCGCCGACCACGCCGTCGTCATGGCTCAACTCGTCATCAAGAACAAGAGCTACGGCCCCCACCCTTTTGTCGTTCCCATCCGTGACGTCAAGACGCGTGAGATGCTTCCTGGCCGCACCATCGGCGATATCGGGCCCAAGGCCGGTTACAACACTACAGACAACGGGTTCATGCTCTTTGAGCACGTCCGTGTCCCCCACTTTAACCTACTCGCTCGTTTCTCCAAGGTTGAGCCCGAGACTGGCAAGTACCTGCCACCCCCCAACGCCAAGCTTGCCTACGGTACTCTGACCTGGGTGCGTGCCAACATTGTGCGCGATGCCTCGACCGTGCTCATGCGCGCCGTCACCGTTGCCATCCGCTACTGTGCCGTGCGAAGGCAGTTTGCCGACCGCGACGCTCCCAAGTTTGGCCAGGACGGCAAGCCGCTCGAGACGCAGGTGCTGGATTACACCATGGTCCAGATCCGACTCTTCCCTATCCTGGCCCAGGCGTTTGCCTTTCACTACACGTCGCGCTTCATGTTCGAGCTCTACGAGCAGAACCAGGCCAACATCGAGTCGGGCGATCTTTCGCTGCTTGCTGACACGCACGCCTCGAGTTCCGGTCTCAAGTCGTTGACCACGCTCTACGCCAGCGATGCCATCGAGGTCTGCCGAAAGGCCTGCGGTGGACACGGCTATAGCATGGCGTCCGGCTTGCCCGACTTTTACGCCAACTACCTGCCCAACGCGACGTGGGAAGGTGACTCGTACATGCTTTCGCAGCAGTGCACGCGCTACCTGTTCAAGACCATGCGTGCCATCAAGAGCGGCAAGGGCAAGGTGGACAAGAACATCACGACCGACTACATGGTTCGCTACCTCGAGAACAAGAACGAAACAGCCAACATCCAGTTTAGCGGCGATCTGTACGATCCACTTTTCTTTATGCGCGCCTTTGGCCACCGAGCCGCTTACTTGACCGAGCAGACGTTGGCGCTACGCGACGATGCCAAGCGATCGTGGAACTCGTTGCTGGTCGAGCTGTATCGCTGCTCACGCGCACACTCGCAGTACCTCTTGGTGCGCAACTTTGGTATGGCCATCCTCAAGGACGACAAGCTCAACTCGCAGCCTGCCTTGCGACAGATTGTGCAAAAGATCTTTTTGCTCTGGGCCTGCCACACTATGGAGCAGGAATCGGCCGACTTTCTTGCGTCGGGCTACATCAACGGCCAACAGTTCCACCTGCTCGGTAGCAAGGTGCAGGAGATCATGGCCGAGCTGCGTCCCAACGCAGTTGCGCTCGTCGATGCATTTGCCGTCCCGGACTACCTGCTGAACTCGGCGCTCGGCCGATCGGATGGCAACGTCTACGAGGCTCTCTTCGATTTTGCTCTGCGTGAACCGCTCAACTCGGCCAAGTGGAACGTCGACATTCACAACATGGACACCACCGACTTTGATTCCGATCTGCCTCGTGCCAAGTTGTAAAAGTAGTATGCTGAACAGTGAGATAGAATGCAATTTCTCTTTGATAGATGGGTCAATATTTGTCTGTGCGAAAGCGAAGGTGAAAGTAGCCACTGGCGCCGAGAGAATCGATCGAAGGAGGCCGGTGGTGCAAGTGGATGGATCTGGATGCGACTACGAATCGGCTGTGGTAGTTCTTTCATGTCCACTCTTGCGGCGAAATGGATGCGCATCACGAATCGTCTGATTCAAAGCCGCTGTGCGGTTGTGAGACCGACAAACGGACTCCGCAAAGAAGCTAACAAGTACTGAGATATGCGAGAGCGGTACGGGCATGCAGCGACGCGGACAGGGACGGAGCGGTTGTGAGCGAATCGAATTGGTCCGAGAGGAGCGCCAAGGATTGCAGTGAGCGAGCCAGCACAGCCTGTCAGGTTTCTCGATTCTAACCGGCAAAGCTTGGCAGCAGCAACGGTTCCCCCAGTGTTGGATAGAAACCCCAGCTCAGCAGGTAAAGTGATTCCATACTCACAATATGGAAAACCTTTGGGCGTAGCGACCACCTTCCGCATCTGCGGTGTCTGTAGCTGTCGCTGTCGGCCTGTTGGGGCTCCATCTAGGTCAAGAGGAGCATGCCCCAAGCATTCGGCACGGCTCGGTCTACGGACGCAAAGCAAATCGAGCTGCAACGTGTGCATGGATACGCACAGTCGATCGGCGATGAGCGTCCGCGTGGTGCAATTGCTCGTTGTCCAAGCTCCAAAGCCAAGACCCCGAGGATTCGCATTGCAAAATCAAAGAACGCGAGCGTCGATCGGAGCTGCGAGCCAAGCCGCTTGGAGACAGAAAAGAAATCCACCAAAGTAACAAAAAATTCAGCCGATTCAGGCAGGCGACCGAAGCTAATTTGGACGCAAATAGGCAGGTCTCAGACTGTCGACAAAGACTAGGTGCTCCTGCAGCTCGGATCCAAGCCTCGGGCCAAGAAATTCCAAGGCTTGCGCCTCTTGCGTCTCACAAGAAATGCAATGCACCTCGCATCTTTCTCATCGCACAAAGAGTAGGATACGTTGCGATACGAAACGATGCCTTGTAACAAACGAGAGAGGATCGAAAGCAGAAATTGGGCTGAATTGCTTCTATGAGAAGACTCATGTGCTCTCCCATGCCGGAACGTGTCTGAAAGTGATATCATGGCGGAACGTGGTCGGCAAGCGCAGAGAGTATTGCACCTGCGTCATGGAAATCAGGATAACGTTGCGAAAAAAGAAAAAAAAAAAAAAAGGATGTGAAGCGTGCGCTGAGACGCCGTTTGCAACAGAGCGGATCGTGTGGTGGGTTTCATGCATGACGCAGTCTTCGTCTCGGCCCAAGCGAATTAAAGCTCCCTCGCCTTGTTCTGCGCCGACGTGCGATTTTTACCCCGACCGCACATGTGGACGGGCTGAGGAGACAGACAGAAGACACTCACAGACTTGCTCGCCTTGAGGTTTGACGTGCGATTTCTCTGATTGCATTGCATGGCTGCTCGCGCTTTTCCTTTCTCTGACGTCCTGCGAAACAAGACATGGAACCGAACTTTGACAGACATAGTCGGTGTCGCTTGCTTCCGATGGTGCTGATAAGATCGCAACCGCAACGGCAACTGCAACGGCAACGCCGAAAGACAACGCGGTGCGGTGGGACTGCAGGACCACGACATTCGCTTCTTTGCCTGTTCGCTTCCATTTGAGCTTGCCTGCCTGACTGACTAAGTACATCAAGTTGGCTTCTTCTGCAGGCAGCTTTTGCTCGCTTCTCTGGCCGTCTTCCCATTGTCTCGACCCTTTGCTTTGCCTCGCATCTTGCTTCTGCTGCTGCTTCTTCTTCTTCTTTTCACTTTGGCATCGGTCTCTTCACTGTCACCTTCTATCTCTCCGCCATCACCTTGTCGTCATCCTTTCGGGTCCCCGTCTTTGTTACCACAACCATCGTTTCCGCCGTCGCTCCTCATACCCAAAACGAATGCTGTCGACGTAGAGAACATCTCCTCCACCAGCCCCTACCCCCACCTTGCGCACGTTTGTCCTTTGGTCAGCGCTGCGATCGTAGCTCATCATGGTGCTCTCGCTGGTCATCGACGACACCTCGTTGCTGCTGCTGCTCGTTCTTGTAGCAGTGTTTGCCGTCTCCATTTACGTCTCGCGCTCCTACCAGCCTCTCATCCACCCACTCATCCTCACACGTCAGGCCGACGTCTCGCAAACGCGACAGCCCAACGAGTCGGCCATCTACCGCAACGCCAACTCACCCTCTGGCTTTGACCTTGCGCTGCGTCCACGCAAGCAAGTCAACGACATTGCAGATCTCATTCAATATGGCGCAACCGGTTCCGAGCGTGACGCTCAAAGGTCCATTTACGGCAACGCAAAGTCGAACAACGATGTAGCTTGCGATGCTACCGCCTTTGCGACCGGATTCATAAAGCTTTCGTCGGCTCCCGTACCGCAAACGGTCTTTGCCGTCATCTCGGAATCCGATACCTACGAGAGTCTCACTGCGTTGCTGGCCAATTCGCACACCTCAATTAGCTCGCGATTCCACACCACCGTCCTCTCACCGGAGGAGCTTGCCAAGCAAAACGCTACCTCCTTGCCGGCCACATTGTCCAACATCGGCGCCCGTTCCATCATCGGCGTCTATACTACCGCCAAGAGCATCAATGCTGTTCTTGCGCTTCCGTTGGTTGATCCTTCCGCGCTCATCATCGTTCCCTCGGCCGATCTAGACCAAGTCAAGAAGCTCACCAATGACTACTTTGGCGGCTCGCACCGTTTCCGCATTTACGATTTCGCTACGGTACTCGAATCTGGTAGCCGCGGCTCGCTTCTTGGTGGCGAGGCTGCGAACCGCGAGGTCATCAACCAGGTGCAGTCGTACTACTGGAGTGCCGCCACGACTCGATGGATCGCTGTGCAGCACGCCAACCTCGTCGCCGGTGTCACCTCACAGCTGGCCAGCTTCCCTGCCGACAAAATTCCAAGCACCTCTGACCATATCTTTGTCGAGGGTTGCTCTGCTTTCGACACACCAGCATTGTCACTCATGGCCTCGCGAACGCCGTTCGGATTGGCACTCGCCTTGACAGCTCTCTACACCGGGGCCGCCATCAACTCGGACCTGCTCACAACAAGCTATGACGATCCCAACCCGGCTGCTTCCACCTCCTTGGCACACGCCCAGCCCACGCTCGTTTATGCATCCGCCGAGGGCGCATCCTCGCTCGCCTGTGCACTTGCCGCCTGCAGCCGCCGAGCACCGCTCGTAGCATGGGCCACCAAGAGCAGGCTTTTGACGCTTCGCAACGGCACCTTTTCGCGCAAAGGTCTCGCGGATCGCCTGGTGTTCAAACAAGCTCGCGAGATCACCGGCACTGCCAACGTTCGAAATCTTGTGATTGTCGGTCGAGGCGACACGGTTCCGCAAGCTCTGCTTGACTCTCTCCGCTCGCACCTTGGCTGCTCGGTGCTCAACGCATATCTGCCTCGACTCAAAAGTGCTGCTGCTACGGCTACCGTAAGCGCCACCCATGCATTCGACCTTCAAGCGTTTGCCGAGCACGAGGTAGGCGCAATGCAAGTGCCAGCTCACGTCGGCCCTCCCTCGGTCTCGATCGAGATCAAGCTAGTTCAGACGTCGACCGCCACGCAAGCTGGTCTCAACATCGCTGGCAACAGGCAGCCGGGCCACGCTGGCGACCCAATGGGCGAGATTTTCGTCCGCGGCAACAGTATCTCTCGCGGCATCGCAGCTGAAGACGACTGGATTGCAACGGGCGATCTCGGTGCTTTCCGTTCCAATGGCACCTTGGTCGTCTTGCGCGATGCTGACGAGGCTGATGTAGCTGCCGTACCTACCCTGAGTGCCTGCAAGCCTGTCCTTCGGCAACGCCGCAACCATAGCCTTGGTTCGGGAGCAGCAAAGACCGTGCTCACCGCTGCTCTCCTCATGGCCGCTACCGTTGCACCGACGGCATTAGCTGGCACTCTGTCCAAGCGAGGCAACTCGATCAACAACACTATGAGCGACATGGCCAAGATGGGCATGCTCGTCGGTCAACGTGCCTCGTGGGAGCAGGGCGTCTCGCAAGCAGCTCTGCTCGAGCTCGACTATCCAGGCTGGTCTGTGTTTTCGCGATCCAGCGGCGGACCGCCTTACATGCCGGGCAACGAACGCAAGGCCTCGAGTCCGCCCAACGAGGTGATCTCTATGGCGTATGCTTCTGCCTCGCGCGCTGACAGCATCGGTAGGCTCGCCTTCCGAATCACGGGCGACGAGCAATTGGGCTCCGGCAGCTCGCTCGACGGCGCTGCGCCGGGCGCCGAGGTGCTCCTTGCGGCTTGGCTCGATGGCGAAATCAACCGCACCACCGGTGCCATGGGATCCGGCTTTTACAGCAACGCAGCTCAAAACACGCTCAACATGGTGATGCGGCGTACCCCGAAAGCTCGATCTGGCGCCATCAGCCACCGCTACACGTCGGTAGCGCTCTGGAGCGACGCCATGTACATGATGCCGCCGTTCCTCTCGTTCTATGGCATGATCACGCGCAACGACACGCTTCTGCAAACCTCGTACGACCAGATCCGACTTTATCGCGATGCTATGCGACTCACGACGGGCAATTCTACCAATCTCTGGGGTCACATTTTGCTCCCGGACAACAGCACGTGGACGGATGGAGGTGCGTGGGCCACAGGGAATGGATGGGTGCTCGCTGGCATGGCTAGGACCTTGGCGACGATCGAGCAGAGCCAGGCTTCGGATAACATGACTTCGCAAAAGACCGACTTGGTGGATTGGATGCAAGAGATGCTCGATGCTGCGTGGCCGTTGCTCGATGACCGAGCGCTGCTGTTCCACAACTACATGAACGATACCTCGACATTCTACGATACGGCAGGGACTGCGTTAATCACGTACGCAACGTATCGACTGGCGTCCATGTCGCCATCCAACAACAAGTGGATCTCGCAGGCGGATACGGTCTACCGCTCGGTCGCCACTTCTCTCAACTCGATCGGGCAATTCACAGACGGCTATCCGGTCGTCGATGTGCTCTCGTTTGTGTCGCAGGGTGAAACGTCGGCCGAGTCGCTCGCATTCATGATGCTAATGAACGCCGCAAAGCGCGACTACCAGAACAATGACGTGGTGCGCATCACTGCTCCCGGCATCGCTACCAGCGCAGCCTCCACCTCGATCTCGACAAGGGCGGGTTTGATCGCGATCGCTGTGGCATTGGCTTCGCTGCTCTTTACTCTCGTTTGAGAGCATTTGTTTCGACTTGTTGCACAATCAGACCTTTAGGCACCGCCAGCAGGTGAGCCAAAGGAGGCGAGTCAGTCTCGTTTGACTATGGACTGATTCCTCCTTTCTCTTCAACTGGCCTTGCCCTTTTATGTTGTTACGACTTTTGCCTTTTTGTGTCTCGATCAATCTCTGGTTTCAATGCACATATAGATCTTTTCATCATCGCTGCTGCGAGCGCGGCTTATGTGTCTGGCATAAATTGCAGTCTAAGGGCATCATGACACCTTGCACCTGCAATTAGGCGGATGGAGGATTCTCACAACGGTGTTTGGCTATGAATTCTTGCACGCGGCTGGCGATCCAGCCACTCGTAACATGTTCTGAGCCCGTGAACGCTTCGCCGATCCTTATAGCGTCGTGCATGAGGTGGCAGTCGCCATCCGTGCGTTGCGCGTCCTGTCTGCTCCAAAGCCAAGTCGTGCATCCTTGGCTTTCCATGCACTGCCGTCGACATGCTGCATCGTTTTTCGTGCGCTCGCCTTGACGAACGTTGCTTTCACCCGCGCTGAACGCTTGCCACTGCTCGATGCTCACGTCGAGATTGTCCGATTCAGTCTTGTTTGGCGTGATAGCGTTCAATGACGTCTTGAGACTCGGTGGCACAAGGTAGTCAAACACATCCGAGTAGAGCACCGTTTCATTGGCCGATTTGTTGCGCCGAATTTCGCTTTCGATTCGAGCCCAGTAGGCGACCTCGTACGCCTTGAGATGGTGAAAGCTGACAATGGGCTGACACCAAACATCTACCACGAAAAGGATTTCGCGTGGCCTTGCATTCTGAAACCTTGCGCCCGAGTCTCCCAACTGCTTGATTGGCACTGTCGCCGACTTTCGCAGGGCAATGCTCAGCTCTGCATCGCCGCAGCACGATTTCTGAACTTCAGAGTCGAAGTTGGATGCAAAGGTGGCATCTTTTCCAAAGGTAGCGCGCATCAACGCTCCCGAGATCAGATACGGACAGCCGCCATTAGCAAAGAGCTCCTGGTTGCGGACGAGGACCGAGCCGCATCCAAAGAGCTGTTCCTTGTTTGGGTCTTGTTGCGAGAGAAAACGGAAAAGCGACCGCCAAAGGACGTAGGTATCGGCTTCGTAGCCAATATACCAGTCGGCGTCAGGATGGCGTCGGAAAGCGTCTTGCCACATGTAGAGGAACTTCCACTTGTCCAAGTCCCAGCCTTTGTGAAAATGTGAGGCCGAGAGATCCTCGCCGCTATCCAAGAGTGTGTGCAGCTCGCTGTACTGTTCCGAGAAGTCTTTGTCAGCTCGAACCAATGCCGAGACGTTGGCGAGCGCGTTGTGCACGGCAAAAGGACCCAGTTGCAAGGCTGCATCAGAATAGATGAGTAGCGCTGGTCGCTTGGAATTCGACCGACCGCTGTCGCTACTCTGAAGCGCACTTTGAGCAAGCAAAAGCTGGACAGGTAGGCGATCGAACAGCACCGACGCGCCCGTCTTGAGTACAATCACCGACCTGCTCCTGACCGCCTCGATCTCGACATCCATGGTTGCGTTACGTTGGACATTTTCGTCGGAGGGCTCGCCACCAGGTGATGTGGTCGGAGAGATGGTGGCCAAGACTCTGTCATAGCTGCTCTTGATCCTGTTGCCTAGCTTGTGCTCGAGCTGACTGATCGTCGCTTTGGCTGCCTGAAGAGATTCCGCTTCCTTGCCGTGGAAAGCTGTCTCGAACACTCCAACGCAGATGGCCATCAGAGACACGGCTAGGATTAGTCGCTTCCAGCAACAGGCCTTTCTGCTCACATCAGGAGTCGGATGGGTAGAGCTGCTCGGCAAGAGGGTCGAGTGTTGCTGTTGATCTGAAATATCGTCATCGTCATCGTCATCCCGATATGCAACGACAACGTGTGGCGATGAGATTGAGGTTGCTTTTCTGGGATCGGTCATTGGCCAGAGCGAACAAGCAAATGGTAAGAGTGCAGGATGTGGCTCGGAGAGAACAAGAGCTATGATATGCTCAAGTGGCAGCTGCAGCTCCTTTCGCCTGGCGGCGACGAGGACCCACACGTTGAGGCCCGCATGAAGTCCGTTGCCAGCTTCACAATTGTGCATCAAGGCAGAGCAACGCCGAGTGCCAACCTACTTCATTTCGTGACAGGGGTCGTACGTTCCCTCCGCATCGTCCCTTTGAGTTAGCGCTCCGAGATCCTGAGCCAAAGTCGACATCTTTGACCGAACGAAAGGCGCAGTGCTTGAGTTCTGTAAACCTAAATCGACGATTGAGATGAAGCCAGCGGCAAGCCCTGCAAGAGTGTCGAGGACTCTCTAAGCTCTCTACACTTGATCTTGATCCCTATCGCTCTTTTGGCTGCCGTCACGAAGGATCAACAGAGTCTCGAGCCGAACATGAGTAGGACAAAGGGTCCGTAGTGCGAAGGCGCATCGTTTAGAAAGAATGTGAGGCGATCGTTTGAAAATCCAGTTGGATGTCGACTCGAAAGCGATGGCTCTGATGAACTTAGGGGGTTGGGTCCTCAAAGTAACTCGTTGCGGAACTTGCTCGTGCAATGAGATACTGCTCCTTGCCATGGGATCTGCCCTTTCAGAAACCAATCAAGCTTCTTCGTACGGACAAGTGACTTGAATTGCATTACATTCGAACGTTCCTCTCGGCAAAGCGCTCGCTTCACACAGGATCGATGGAAGATCAAGCATAACAAACTGCTATCCTCAGCGCTGTTGAGCTTCCTCGTCAACATTGCAACGTTGCGCGAGCGTGCACTTGGCCCGCCTCCGTGCTGCACTGCTCCTTGTAGAATCTTCGACACCCTGGATGATGACTGTTCCTAGCAGATTGCCGAGTCCGGACTGGAGCCCCACGAAGCGGGGTTCCTGCTTTGCGCTTGATGCCGGAACCGCTTTCTCTCCAAGGCCTATTACCTCTGATTGGAAACAATGGGCCCGAGTCCATGGTTGCTTCTCTCGCAAACGGCTCCGACAAAGCAGATGACCGAGCTAGTTCCCCCACAACTCGGGGACAGGCACAGGCACGGAAGAGGTAGGTGAGGAGCGAAATAGACAAGGCGAAGCCGCAAGCAGCTGTCTCGGGCAGTGATGATCGAGAGCGCAGACTCAACCATCACGAGATTGCCGATCGCAATCTACAGAATACCGATCCGGGCAAACGGACAAGCGGACAAATGCCACGTCAGGTGAGCAAGAGCCGGCATGGCCGTGACGGAGATCAACGGAATACCTGGCAGGCCACCACCTTGATGAAGGGAACAAGCTACGAAGAATGCCGAACCAGGCAAGCGAGAATGCCGGTACAAGCAAGGTGGTTCTCAATAGATCACTCGCAGCTGCCTCGTCGCGATAGGAGGAAATAAACCGCAGCTGAGCACAGAGTATTCATACTCCAACCATGTCGTAGCCCGTCCTTTTCCGCAGAAGCATGTTGTTCTTGCAAATGTACACTGAGCACAGACGGAGAGATGGCTGGACGAGTCGGAGCAGCAAGCTTTCCGTACGAGCGGAGAGCCAACGTCTAAATGGCCCAAGCTGAGCAGAACAGAACAGAAGAGGACAGAGTCCATTTCGCATACGGCGCAGCGGAGTTGGTGGTAGGAGAATATATATTGCAGACGGCAATCTCTTTCAGTTGCCAGGCAACGATGACGCGCATCAATTTCTGGGAACAGTGGCAAAATACCCCGACGGGAACTCTCATAAGGTTTCAAGCTCCGCTGCTGGCTCTGTTTTCAAGGGGAGGAGGACGACTCGGCAGCAGACATGTCGGTCGTCTCGACGTTGCATGCGCTAGGACAGGCACAGGGCTCTTTATGTGCACATGGATTAAAGCTACTACGGATCTAATTCCTACCACGAGGGCCACCCGACGCTCAAGGGGAAGGGGGTCTGGTTCAGGGCAAGCGAGCCCACCTGACCTTTTGCTGTTGGCAAGCCAGACAAGGAGCAAGAACCTGGCTGCCAAGGCTGAACGCGTAATGGTAGATGATGGTGCACTTGGCGATCAAGGGCGCCAAGCTGGCACAAGCTCAAGCAGAGATCACCGAATCGCGAACAAGGTCTGTATGCACCAGGCGTGAAAGGGAGACGAGCGAGGGCGGCGGCGGCGAGCATGCTGCGATCAGGGATTGCCATCAAAGCCGAACACTCTGGAAAACGGTTGTCGCTCTCCCGCTTTGGGTGGGGTCTACGGGTGTGGGCAAAGATTTGCGAGTTAAGCGAACATCGCTTGACGCTGTGTGCAGTCGCGCGCGCGGGTACTGTTCGAGTGTACGCACTATATCCCGGTCAAAAAGCGCACGACAAGACGATATGCAGCAATTGCTTCTGCAAGTCAAGTCTCACAGACTGCATCGCAACACAGCTCGGCTTTTGAGACCTTGGAGCAAGAGATTCCCGAGACGGCCCTTGAGCCCCATCCAACGCTGATTCACTGTCGTCGTCGATCCCCTTGCGGAGAACTTGCGGGGATGGGATGCGCTTCAGTACGACATCCACACTTGCAGAGCCCTGATATCGCGTGCCAACATGCGGTCTCTACCATTCTGCATTGTGGATGTCGAACGAGAACCAGTTTTGCGATGCTTGGACCGAGGCTTGGGAGCAGGAGAACCTGCCAAGTGGTTCGGTACTACTGCACCTTTTGTATTGTGCCGCCGCCATGTTGACCTTCTCCAGTTGCTTGTTTTGCCCCTTTGACCCCTCGTTTCGGAAAACTCGTTGTGTTCGCCGTGTTGTACTGCCCGCTGACCGGCATTCTCTTCATCTCAACGTCACCCGCACCGCACTGCAACACCATGTACCCCACGCTGCAGTGGAACAGTGCAACGTCCCCGCTCCCCCGCCGCCGCCGCCATCTCGTCCCCACACTTTTTTGCCTTGTCTTTGATGCTCACTGACGGCATCCCTTGTCTCACTCTCGATCGCACCACGTTCTTTACGGGTATATATGGACTCCCCTCCTTGCGCTTTCAACTTGTCTTCCTCCCTTCTTTTCTCCATTCAGACTACGCTCACCAACCCCGCCCCATCCTTCTTTGGCCTCAGCGCACTTGCTTTCCACCCTTACTCGAGTGGCGCTACACCGAGGGCATCTCTCATCACTGAATCTCGCCAAATCATCGCTGATACCTTCCGAGTATCATTCTCGTAACCACCGCCATGGAGAATACCGCCTCAATCTCGTCCCAAGAGGACGGGTACAAGAATGAGAAGAACGAACTTAAAGTCGTTCATGCGGGCGAGGTCGACATGAGCCTCGTCGAGGGCTACGATGCTCCCAAGCCTTCCAAAATGACTCGTCGTGCCCAGATCCTTGCTCTTGCCATCTGCACTGGCGGCTTCCTTTTCGGCTACGATATTGGTGTCATCAGCGGTTGTTTCATCATGCAGCCCTTCATCAATGTCTTTGGCAATTGCGGAGCAGACGGCTGCACTCTTCCCGAAGGCCGAATCTCGATCATCAACTCGTCTTTGTCGATTGGCACGTTTGTCGGTGCCCTGCTTCAAGCGCCCGTCTCTGACTTTTTCGGTCGCAAGCCTTCCATGATCACTTGGGCCACGGCTTTCACCGTTGGTGCCGTCATCCAGACCGCCACCATCAGCTCATGGCATCAGTTTGCTGTCGGTCGTGCCTTTGCCGGACTCGGCGTCGGTGCTCTCTCTGGTCTCTGCCCGCTATACCTTGGCGAAACTGCTCCAAAGCATGTCCGCGGTGCTATGGTCACTTGCTACCAGCTTCTCATCATCTTTGGCATTTTCATCTCTTACGGTATTGCTTGGGCTACGCAAAACTTCAAGACATCGGATGCCTCGTGGAAGATTCCGGTCGGCTTGCAGCTGCTTTGGGGCGTTGTCATGCTCTCGCTCATGTTTTTGCTCCCCGAATCGCCTCGTTACTGCCTCAAGATCGGACAGGTCGAACGAGCTCGCGAGATCATGGCCGCCACCCGCGACGTGCCCCTTCAGCCTGTTGACGGAAAGCTCCGCGGAGACAAGTGGATGGAGGCCGAGCTTTTGGAAATGAAGCAGGGTATTGATGAGGAGAATCGCCTTTTTGCCGGTCGCAGCTACCTCGGCTCCTACCTTGTCTGCTTCTCTACCAAGAACCAGATGTGGAAGCGTACCATCAACGGCATGATGCTTCAGACCCTGCAGCAGCTCAACGGTCAGAACTTCTATTACTACTACCTACCCCTCCTCAGCTCCACCCTAGCCCTTCCGCTCAACCCTTTCCAGATCCAGTTCATCCTTGGATCCGCCTCACTCCTCGCCACAGCCCCCGCTATCATTTGCATCGAAAAGTTTGGTCGAAGGCCAATGTTGCTCTTCGGCGCGGCTGCTGAAGCCGCCTGTGCGTTCATTGTCGCATTTGTAGGCCACTACAAAACAGCACCCAAGGGCACCCCAGACGACATGATCACTGCCTCGCAGCATCAAGCTGGCGCAGTCTTTATCTCGTTCGCCATCATCCATCTTCTGTTTTACAGTATTGCTTGGGGTAATGGTCCCTGGCTGTACCTTGCCGAATCATTCAACTCACCGACAAGGGCCAAAGCTATCTCGCTCGGCAGTGCTTCCAACTGGCTATTCAACTTTCTCCTCAGTTACTTCTCGAATCGCGTCGCAGCCCACTATGGTCCACTGATCATGGCCATTTTCGGTTCGATCCTCGTCTTTGCATGGTTCTACGTCTACTTTATGATCCCAGAGGTCAAGGCACTATCGCTCGAGGATGTCGACCTTCTGTACGCCGAACATGTCAAGCCTTGGAAGTCGGCAGCCTGGGTCAAGGAACGCGGCCTCAACAAATCCATCCATGAGCGTGCCATCAAGGCTTGAGGTTGCCATCCCCATTGATCTCAATTTGTATTTTGATCCGCGTTCGGATTCATTTGACCTCAATTCAGAATCATGCAATGTGATGGGCACAGACCATGACTGTAATGAAGGACGCCAGCCGAGGTGGCGGTCAACTTACAAGCCTTTACCTTGGAGCAAACAAGATGCGCAACGCATTGATCGCTAGAATTGTGCTTGATCCGGAACATATAAAAAAGGTATCAATCGAGGCTTCGGTTTTTTGTCATGCCAGCATTTTTGTACCGTTCTAATGATTTTTTGAGCGACCTGGCAAAGTTTGTCGAGGGATGTATCTCGGCCATCGCATCATGCCTCACTGCTACGTTCAACTGCTTCGTAGATATCCTCTGCCGTTGATGAGGTGGAAGCGGAAGGCGTGAAACCAAGGTCTGAGCTGACGCTCGCTTCTCCCCAGACGCTATTGTCATCATTTATACATGACCGTATGCAGTAGGCTGCACTTCCTCGCAATTGAAGCGCTCTTGAGTCCAATGCGAGGTGCAAAAAGTCCCTCTTTCTTCGTCGAGTTTCTTGCAGTTGAAAAGCAGGTGCTCACGAGTTTGCTGTGGTACGCCGCATTCACAGGCAGAGAGCTGTTCTTCTCGACGGCAAGCTATGGTATTTACGCCTGAGCAGAAGCGCAGCAACAATTTGAGCAGTTGAACACTGCAGCCGCAAATCAGCGTCATCTTGTTGAGTACAACGGTTGGAGCTGCCTGCTGAAGGTGCCTAGACACCGGCTTCCGCCCGTTGGTTAAACCCGCCAGCCGGAGATGCCGCCGTCTGGGAAGAGGGGCGTCGTGACGGCAGGCAAGGCTGGCCGTCTGGACACCTTTTTGCTCGGACGGTGACTGATTTTCCCTAGCTTGCGAGCACATCCGACATAAGTGTGTCATGGGTTCCAGATTCGTGAAGGCGATCAGAGTCCAGCTTGCATAGTCAGCGTCTGGATCCGCATCTACTCCGACGAGGAGCTTATATCTGCGTCCAAGTACCAAACGTCTCAGACGGCCATCCGGTGATGGTACGCTTCTCCTAACATTCAGGCTCCGTTTAGACGAACTGAAGTCGCGATCAAACTCTGTTTTCTAAATTTAATGGTGCGCCCTTTGTTCCATTTCCCGTCTAGTTGGCTAGAAGATGAAACGGCGAGCTAGCTCTTCTTCTCACCACCAGCCTTCTCGTATCTCGTTGACGCGATTATGACTCGCCCGACTTCTACGCCAACTCACTCCTCTGCGCGGCTCCAGGCACGCGCTCTTGCTGCTGCAAAGCCTACTCCACTTTTCCCCTCTGCTGCGCTGGGATCCGACGCCGCGCCTCCTACTTCCGTCAGCGCGCCTGAGCCCACCATAGTGCGTCGTGCGTACGGCAAGCAGCGGGTGGGCCCGACAGCTCCTCCTAGCCAGGAGACATTCCTGCATGCTGCTGGCGGTCCGCCTGAAGGTCCGTCCACGCCAGGATTCTGGCCGGTCGGACGATGTGCATTGGTCGCACTCGACCGCATGGTGTTGGGCTCTGATATTGAGGAGCTGAACGCCGTAATGGCTGCAAGTGCTTCCAACGCATCTACAGCTGCGCCAGCTGCGAACGCCAGCCCCCTTTTCTTGGGGCTGGAGGCGTTGACCGACGCTGCATGGGTCGGAAGCGAGTCGTCGTCCACAAAGATGCAGCGTTGGCATAACTGGAGGAGGCATCGAGTGTTTTGAAATTGTCAAATAATGCAGTGTAGGCTGGCCGTCTGAGTGTCACTCGACTCGGATGGTCATTCCACCATCTGTATGAAACTCGATTCGGACGGCCAGCCTTCTGTGCCGTCTACTCAGACGGCAATGGATATCGACTGAAGGCTGAAAATTTCCAAAACAACTCTGTGGAACTTGCAAAAGAGGCGTGTCAAACAGGCGCCAACGCACAAGCCATTTGAACGCCGAACTGCAAAGCACGGGCAACAAAACGTGTTGCCTTGTGCTCTCATCCTGCGTAAGGGAGAGAACGAGGAAGAGGTGATGATGATGATGATGATGATGATGATGATGATGATGATGATGATGAAAAGACGGATCGAAGAAAGCCAAGGAACCATGGTGAGACGGTAAGATTGTTCCGCCGAGCTCCAGAATAAGGAGGCGACTGAGCCGACCGTTGCAGACAGCAGCTGGCTTGATGTGAAGCGAACGAAACGACGTAGTACGAGCCAGGTCACTTTTCGCGATCGGCTTACATGAGAAAAGGACCACAATCGACGATAATCTCCAAAGCTATCAAGTTCGGCAGAGAATATTTGCAGTCGTGAGCCTGGACACGTGCTTCCAGCGTTTGATTGCTGCCGACAGCCGAAAAGACCACCGTCTGAGAGGGAAGGGTCTGCCACGGCAGATACAACTAACCGTGTTCAGCGTGATTGATTTGCCACCATGCTCCAACACTGGCTTGCTGATCGAGCTGTTGCCGTCAATCAAACCACCTCAAAGGCCGCTCCATATCAGGGGCCAAAAATGGAGGGTCTACGCGAGTATTCGAATGAAAACCTGGCGAACAAATTCATTCAGCCATCAAGGAGTTCAGCTCGGTCAACTGTCCTATTTGTTCTGAATAAGGATGCAGGACTCCGCCTTTGTGTCGACAAACGAGAGCCGAACGAGGTCCCAGTCAAGAACCGGGACCCCTTACCTCTTCTAGAGGTACAATTATTCTTGCTGCAGAATGCCAGCATCTACACCAAGCTCATTCTCAAGGCAGCGTACAATCCAGTACGCTTTGGAGAGGGCGACGAATGGAAGACCGCATTTGCCACCCAACTTGGGCTATACGAGTACCCGGCTGTAACGTTTGGACTGGCTTGTAAAGCATTCACGCCACGCTCGTTTGACACGCTACACGTAGGACTGTGTAGTTGCGGTGTAATTGCATGGGACCATGTAGACAAATGCGCTCAGGTATTTCCGCACAGTCTCCTTGGCTCGAGCAACTTCGGCTTCCTCCGCTCGTTCGCTTCTTCCGTCCTGACATCATGCAGCTCGATATTTTGCTTGCAGTTGAACCCTTCCCGGCTGATCACGCATTTGCACCAACACAACTGCCTGGTAGTTGGATGCAACTGACCGGTAGCCGGTCACAAATGACTGGTCGTCAAATTCGTGTGGCCAAGGAATATCAGTGGTTGAGGGTACTGTAGGATATGACTGGCTGAATGTCAGAGTATTAAGTGGTCAAGTGTTTAAGGTAACAGTGGGATGTAGCGAGACATGGTCACATTTCGAATTGGCTGCACAAAGGTTCCGTCTGTGTTGCACAATTGAGAGTTTCTTGTCGAGCTGTTGGGTGAAATTCAGAATCTACTGCGCTACACGCGGAAACACCGGAAGTGAGAGTTCTGCTTCTCAAGCGCAAAGTCGTGACAACGGACCATGGAAGCACTGCGGCATACTCGATGGTTGAATTTGACAGCTGTCACTGTGTGGCCGCTCAGACACTCGGACGGAGGCACAGGCTGTCCGTTGGAGTGGGTATGTATTCAGACGGCGGCTGTGCGAGCTAAACCCTAGTCGTCCCACGAACCTGGATCACCCAAGGTCAACGTAAGGGACGGTATCAGAGGCCCTAACTAACACCACAAGGATTGGCGGGGGCACATCAGACCAATTGGCGCTGGCAGGCAGCGGTCGACGCTTGGTCCTCTTGTACCCACGCTGGACGGGTGTACACTGGGCGATTACAAGGAGTCACAGGCGGAGCCAAATATATGTTGCATGGTCCCATCAAGTAGGATCAGGTTGCCTCAACCACTCCATCATATATTTTCCTTATCAGCTTCAAGCTTCCGTATTTGGCTCGCGATCTAGTCTCCAGTATCAATACAACATCCCAGTGTTCGGCACGCAGCAATCTCATCTTTGTCTGTGTCCTGAGAGTAAGTGCCTCAGTCCGAGTCGGAGAACAACACTATTCCAACACCGTCAGCACCATAACTAACGCTATGGCATCTACACCGGGGCCCTGGCACCTCAATCAGTGCCTATCTTGGCGTTACGACGATTTCCCACAGGCCAGACCTCAGCATGCTCCACTTTGGTACGATCGCGTACCCAATACGAGCCAGCAATTCTTAACGGCTGTGTCTCATTACCGCTGAATAAAGTGATCAAACGGTTCGCCAGTCACCGTTCGAGCGACAAGGTGATGTCAAGTTCAAAGCCAAGTCAAACGCGAGTGAGCGGCTCAACACATATCGCTCGAATGCTTCCACTCACCTCCACAAAGAGGCAGACGATGTAACCGTGCGTCCATTGTCGAGCAATGGCTTCGTGTATTCCCATCGCTATTGACCATGCCCCTTCTCGCTTCGGCACTGCGTTTTTTGAAGGCATTCGGAGGTCTGCCGACCAAGTGATTCCCGGGACATCCGCACTTGGTGCTGTCTTCGGATCGTTCCGACGGTCGGATAAATTGTTGCGTTGTCTCCTCTCATATGGTCACGCGTGACTGCTGTGAGTGCTCTTTTGTGCCGAGATGGTCACTCCGCCTTTTCCAGCTGCCTGTGATTGCAATGAGTTCCGTAGTGAGCCCTTCCCAGTTTTGCTGACTCCTCTCTAGCCTCTGCAAGGATAGCAGTGATGCGGATGGTCAATGGTTTAGTTTATTCAAGTGCAGGCACCTGGCTACTGACAAGATTTTTTGTTAAGCGGTGGCTCGAGCGGGTAGCGACAAGGATATAAGGACTGATGCAGAGTGACCGTATGACATTTGAACTGCGCTTCCTTCCATACCGCTTCCTCATTCTTGCATTGCCCATCCACCTTGATCGCTGGTACTCAAAGGGTAAGCATTCATCTGATTCGAATGCAACGTACTGTTTTGCCGTGTCTTTTTTGCATCATTCATGGCGACGGCTGCCTTGGCTCATCCACTGACTCGCTTCCATCGTATCATAGTCTTCTTGTTTCGGCAACCTCTTCCATCACTGTCTTCATCTAGCTTTTTATCCACTTCCAAAGCTACACAAAGCGGCAGGGCGCTCGACATAGCCAAGAATGCCGCTCAAGCGTCGCCGCTGGCAGAAGTCAACCTCTGTAAATCAACCTAGGGTGCTCGGTCTTCTTGCAGCTTCTTCAAGTTCATCATCGACCACTCCAACGGCAGGCCCAGACACACTGCAGCTCGAGCGATTATCGGCAGCTACTTACGACAAACCAAATGTCTCCGACTCAGTATGGCAGCGTACAAAGCTTGCGTACGGTCACTTTACGCGAAGCATGGAAGAGCGCGATGAACTTCTGGGCCAGCCGGGCCAGTTCGGCCATAGCGTCAATGCAAAAAAATTGCCGATAGGGTTGGAAAGCCCTCATGTGTGGGCGGTCTACCTATACCAGTATGCTATGAATGGCAAAGGACGGTGCAACCCGGATGCCGTCGCCCACACGAACCTCCGAGGAGCATCACGCATCCACAAGCTCTTGGATATTCAGAACGAGAGTCTTCGCAACAATTATCTTGACGGGGAAGACAGCGATAATGATGAGATCGACTCAGACTTCCTTGTTGAAGGAGAGACTCTGTCATCATCATCGGCAGCAGCAACGGCAAACGCGCAGCCTTGCACAAATCTCAGAGGGGAGGAGATCTCTCTGATGGGCGAGTTTCCCCGCCCAAAGCCTGGGCAGACCCCACTGTCTCTCCCCACCGTCCAAAATCGATTCAAGGATGTTGTGCGGTATCTACATCATCTCGGCATGGTTGTACCAGCCGAGACCATCCATCGTACCAATGCTATCCTCGAGCGCCTTGGACGGGAGGGATACTTTCCGACAGCCCAACTAGCAAAGTATTGGGTTGAGGATGCCACTGTAACGGCAATACTCACCGCTGTGTGGGCCGTGCTTGCACACGATACGAGCAGCACTGGCACACGCTCGATCTCGAACCTTCTGTCCATCAACACACTCGTCCTCCTCTTGGACCAGTGCGGTGGACGCATCACCACGTGGGCTGACAAGATGGACCGCGGGGTTGGACGAGAAGGACGGTACCTCCGTTGGTCTATGGTGCGGTTCACATTCTGTGGCTACGATCAGACGACTTCAGAGCCACTGTTTGTCCTCTACATCGACTCCAATTCATCGAAAGCCGCTGGCATGAAGGGAAACCGGTACTACCATGCCAACACGCTCGTCAGTAGGCCAGCAAACGCAAGAAGCAAGCAAGTGGTGTTGAGCTTTATCGCTCTGGCTTTTGCTCAAAACCTTTTCCCAGACATGAGAAAGGTTTTCGAGGACAGTCGGCACGGCAACAACATCATCGCGACGGCGCCAAACAAGCTCTTTGAGTTCAAGGTTTCAAGGCAGCACCAAAATGCTCCAGTCTTTGTGCATGGCCGGGTCCAGCAGCTACAGCCTACGATTGAGGTGTCGCACTCCTATGAGCGGAAGCACCCTAGCGACGTCTCTGCTGCTGGTAATTTTCATCGACCTCTCGACACAAGGCATCTCAATCGCGCCCTTCACGAGATCTCGGAACGGCTCGGGCTTCAATATCCCGCCACAACCAGAACGTTCCGCCGTTCTTATGTTCTCAAAATGCTTGCCACAGGCCAGGTGCCCGATTGGGAGATCGCACAACGAATGGGTCACTTCAGTGGCGATGCGTCCATTATACGCAAGCACTACATGCCGTCGCGCAGGCCGGTCGAGACAAGCCGTGAATGTGGTGGTGATCTACCTCCCCTGGTTCAAGCTGCGCTTGCTCGGGGCGGCGCAATCCAATCGCTACCACAGAAGGAGAATTTGTCAGAGGAGCAGCTCGAGTCTGGCCGTCGAGCCCTCATCGAGTTCCAGGAAGCCTTGCAACGATATTCATGCTCACCTGGCTCTGATTTTCCCAACACGGAAGCTGATAGCTTGGTCGAGACCTATGCTGAGATGAATGGGGGGGTGGAGATGCCCCTCCAAGTTTCACTCGCAAACATCCTCAAGCTTGTCAGCAACACATCCGAGCGGCTCATCGAGGTGCATCCTTTCGACAATGAAATTATTGGTAAAGACGGTGCCAGGGGTGTATTGCGATGGGTCACATCTGGCGCTCACATGCTTTGTCCATCTTGCCATTCATCCATGCATCGCGAGGAATTTGCCTCAGGAGAGGGCCAGGTTTACGTCTAGGACGAAAAGCTATTTGCTATCTTCAACAGGTGCCTCGTCAGCAAGCATGGGCGATTCAGCTGCTTTGTCTGCAGCAAGGAGGTCGATGTCACCGATGCCACTCATGTTGCCCGGTGTTTGATGAATCACCTCGAAAATTCCTCCGATCTTGCTTATGGCTGCCAAGGAACGATTCGAACACCTCTCAAGGATCGATGGAAGTCAGCAACGCACTTTGTTTGTCCAATCGCCTCGTGTCTTGATGCCGAGTGGCACAGATCAGATGCAAATGCGCATCTAGCTGCTGTGACCCCGATGAAGCGACCTGACCTCAAGGCACCACGTCCGGAGCTCGGCAACGCTGCCTTTGCGGTATTTGATCATACACACAAGCTCTGCGTCCACCTAGCCAGCCACTTCTTTGTGTTTGACGCCACGGAATTGGCCGATGGGAGCAAGCAGTTTCGATCTTCTTTGCGCCTGCCAGTATCTATTGACGATAAGAAAGTCATTTGCCCCATCTACGGCTGTAGTCAGTGCTGGATCAATCGAAGCACTGTCGATTCCAAATTTGTCAAGCACCTCGTCAACGACCACAAGCTACCGCTGCTCCGACATGGCGATGGAAGGATCGTGTCTGAGGTCAGCGACGTCCCTGCTCATTTCTTACCCTACCAGACTCGAGCAACAGAGTATATCGACGGTGTCATGCTGGAGAAGTCAGCAGGTGATGGTCTCTTTGTGCCTTGTGACAGGGACGTCCTGGTACGAAGGGCCCAAATGCACAGCAATCCTGCTAGGACACACCGGACGAGCTCAAAGGTGCCGCCCGCTGTCCAGAAGAAGCGAAATAAAGAGGGCTACCAGAAGAGGATCGCAGCCATGACCGAGGAGGAACTTCAAGCGTTCCGAAGAAAGGCTGCAGACAGGGCAAGCGAGCATTACAGGAAGAGGAAAGCAATAGACACCAGCAATGCCGAGTCTACAAGTAGCCACCGTCAAAAGCGTCGCGACTGAAGCACTTTCACGCCTGTACACGTTTCTAGCGCGAATATCTCTTGCACGAGAGGAAGGCGCGCTTCTTAGCTCCGAATTTGTCCGATGGCTAGTACACATATACTAGCCCCCTCCTAGATCCACTCATCGCAATTCACTGCGTCACCTCCGTCTAACTTGAGCATACAGCCTGCGCACGTCTGACAGACTGCAAGGACAGCTACTATTTGATTTCGGCTGCTGTCGAAACGATTTCGGCTTGACGACTCTGTTACGATGAGTTTTCTGCTTGCCGCATGCTGCACATCTGCTTCTGTCGGAGAATCGCATTGGCTCGTCTAAGAGTGCAAACCTCAAAAAGGACAGGTTTGGCTCTAGATAGGCTAGGTTTGCACTCCTAGACGGGCGTTAAAACCCGATCAAGGCAGTGCCGACGTGACCATCTTACAGTGTGTTCTTGACGAGCTAGCCGATCAGAATCCAAGCGCTAGCCGAGCGAGGCTAGCAAGAGATTCGCGAAGCGCTTGCCTGTTATGCACCGCCGCCTTCACCTTGGTCAAGGATTGGATGCATTATACACGCCGCGAATTTGCCGTGGCCGTCGGTGTTCGGAGATCTAATTGGAATACTTGTTCTTGCGTTCTGAGCATTGTCTTGCATATATTCCCCCTCCCCCGCTCCAGCATTGTCAATCGGCAATCATGGTCCGTTCGCAACGCAACAGGCAGCTTTGCTAGTGAACGACATTCGCCGGTGAATTCTTTGACACGTCAGAGACCAACAGATTGTCTGTTTCCCTTGCTTCGCATGGATGCCAGTTAGCCGCCCCGCACAAATGCGGGGTCATCTCATCAAAGATCTCCGCCATAACGAGCAGCGCAGCGCCGGTCAAGCTTGCAAAGTCTGTCGACCGGTCGCTATGCACACGCCTCTGTGCTCGCGCTGCAAAGTCACTTTCGCCCGGCCCGTCCGCCTTGTCTGTATGCGCCTTGGGGCAGACAGGCGGGAGAGCAGCAGACCAAAATCCTCAGCATCCGCTTATAAGAACGAGGACGAATCTGTCTGCTATGCTAACCGCACTTGCTTTCAAATCTCCACAACGTGACGACATACTAGCCTCTTTGCACCTGTGCAAGAATGCTGGTCAGTAACTGGACAAAGCTCGCCAGCCTTGTGGCGCTGGTCCCCAATCTATCCAACGCCTTCCCGAGCTCCCGAGACTTTGGCCTCGACTCATTGAGCCTTTTCTCGCGCGACTACATCGAGCCTGACGTGGATCACACGCAAGAGTATCCATTCGCACCGAGTCCCAAGCCAGAAGCTTCACGATGGCCAAAGGGGCTGCACTTTGCCGTCGACTATTACCCAGCACAATGGCCTGCATTCCTCATGGAAGATGATGCATCTCGGATGGCCAACGCTACACTTTCGTACGCACGCATCAGCGAGTTCGATTGGGCCATTCTCGAGCCCACGGACGGCAACTATGATTGGTCACTGCTCGATGAATCGATCGAGATTCTCTACAAGCACGGGGTCAAGGTCATCCTCGGTACTCCTACGGCCACGCCTCCGCTCTGGGCCGTCCGCAACTACGACATCCTCGGCGCCGATGCTCAGGGCCGCCAGAGGAGGTTTGGCTCGCGTCGACACTATTCGTTCTCACCGCCCGATTATCGGAGGCTCTCCAAGCGCTTTGTCACGGCTATGGCTCAACGATACGGAAGCCACGATGCGGTCGCGGGCTGGCAGATTGACAACGAGCTCGGCTGCCACAGCACCGTCCGAACCTACGACAAGAACGCGCAAAAGCGATGGCAGCAATGGCTCAGCGACAAGTACAACAACAACATTACGCTCTACAACCAGATGGAGGGTCGCGTCTTTTGGTCGTCGACCTATCAATCCTTTGACGAGATCGACGTGCCCATGCTCGAAGTGACCGAGAGCAATCCTGCTGGTCGACTTGATTTTTACCACTTTTCCTCGGACATGACGATCGAATACGCAAAGGATCAGGTCGATGTGATTCGACAGTACTCGGACAAGGCGATCACGACCAACTTTATGGGCGCTTTCCTCGACTTTGATCACTTTAAGCTGGCCCATGAGACTGGTCTCGACCTTGCGACGTGGGATTCGTATCCGTTGGGTAACACGGAGCAGTTTTCGTGGATCTCGGATGCGGATAAAGTCAAGTATGGCCGAACAGGCACGCCTGATTTCCAGGCCCTTCACCACGATCTCTACCGCGGCGTTGCCGGCGCTGCTTATAACAAGACGGCCGGACCGTTTGGCATCATGGAACAACAACCAGGTGAGTACCTTAGAAACCTCTCGGAGAGCGATTTCACTGTCTTTCTGGCAGCATTTTCAAGGCAATGATTTCGCAACTCGTCGATCGGAAAACGTTGAAACTGACATGAACTCTCTTAATCTGGACCCCTCGCTCTGCATACAGGACCTGTCAACTGGGCCCCATATAATCCGTCTCCAAAGCTCGGAATGGTTCGGCTCTGGCAGCACGAGACTTTTGCGCACGGTGGAAGCATGTCGAACATCTTCCGATGGCGCGAGGTGCCTTTTGCTCAGGAGCAGATGCACGCTGCAATGCTTCGTCGCGACAATGTCCCTGACCACGCTTATATTGAACAGCAGCAGGTGGTGCACCAAGACCTGCGCAACATGTCGAGCCTTTTCGAAAGCAACACGAGCAAACGGTGTGTTTCCGACAATGCGCCTGTGCAGGCCAAGACCGAGGGGCAGGCCGAGGTTGCGCTCGTGTTTGACTATGCGGCACAGTGGTTGATGGAGGCCGAGCCGCAATCGGGGACGTGGGAGGTGGATATGGAGGGATTCCAGGATGCGTCGATGCAGTACTTCCCGCTCGTCTTCAACTGGTATACGGCACTGCGCAGGCTAGGCTTGAACATCGACGTGGTTGGTACGACAACACCTCTGGACGGTTACAAGATGGTTGTGGTGCCCAGTATGCCCATCATCAGCAAGGAATTTGTCGAGACGTGGTCCGGCTACAAGGGGCTGACTGTGTTTGGTCCTCGCTCGGCTTCCAAGGTGGCTACGCTGTCGATCCCGGATGGTCTGCCTCCAAGCAATGGTCCGGTGCGCGATGTGCTGCCCATGAAGGTGGTCCGTGTCGAAACGATCAAGCAAGGTTTCGGCGACATGATTGCATACAGCGGCCAGCAGTACAACGTCTCGGGCTGGGTCGAATGGATCGAATGCAACCGTGACGGCAAAAACGCCTCTGTATCCATCGACCAATCCGCCACCTACTACGGCTACCGCAACGGTGCTCCCGCCACCTGCGGCAACAAGGACGGCGACAAAGAAACACACTACGTTTCCGCCTACACGCCCGTTGAGTTCCTCGTCTCGTACCTGGGAGATCTGGCAGGCAAAGCCAACGTACAGACCGTTCTCGGCGAGACTCCTGAGGGTAGCAAGACGGATCTGGGCACCGACCTGCGCTTCCGAAGAAACGGCAATGCACTCTACGCCTTCAACTACGGTCCAGACGAGATCGAGCTCCCCGCAGCGCCTCAGGGCTCAACGTTGCTGGTGGGCGGTGAAAACGGCAAGATTGGTCCCACTGGCGTCGTTGTGTGGAGTCTTGCATAGAGCCAATGTCTAAGCATACAGAAAGGCGGAACACAGACGCTGCGCAGCTGCGATGAAAAAGCAATTCACTATCTTGATTGAAAGACGAGAGAGAGAGTGACAAAGACATTCTGATTGTTTCGAGTTTTACGTTCGACGAAAGATGAACAGATCGGTGCGGTAAGGATACTCCCAGATGCCCTGCTCCTTGTCGATCCACTTCCTGCCCAGCTGGTCATCTGGGGTGCTAGTGAGGTAATCTGAGATCCTCTTTACGAGCGCATCCTGCTTGTCCTTGGGCAAGACCGAGATGTAGGATTTGGACAAGACGCGGTCGATGACGGCCTGGAGCGTGGTGGGGATGGTTCGGTGGTAGTGTCTTGGCTCGTCGGGCTGAAAGTGGCTAGCGTAGGTGGGTGTCTTGTACATGGCGTGCCAGTACATGTGTCTGTACTGTGGCGTGTTATCCTCGTACTCTTCGTAAAGGTCTCGAATCTGTGCTACCCAGGGGGCTGCCTCGCGGTCCTCGAGGTTCCAAATGAGGGCCAAAATTCCGCGCGGACGAAGCGCTTTAGCCGCCTGCTGAAGCGCACCATCCCAGTCCTGACACCAGTGCCAAGCCTGTGCTACGACAACAGCATCATTGTTGGAGCCGGCGTCAAAGGCCTCAAAGGCGCCATCTTCGACAGTGATGGTAGTCGAGGGCGAGAGGAGACCCTTGTCCTGCATCTGCTGTTTGAGCGAGGTTGCGCCCGAAGCAATGGCCGATTCAAAGTGCGAGCGCATCCCAGCCGAGGGCTCGATGGCGGTGAGCGAGGCGATTCCGGGAGGCGGTGTGCCGTCGGCCGAGGTCGAAGTAGCGGTAGCGAGCAGCATGCGGGTAGCGATACCGGTTCCAGCACCGAGCTCGACGATGCGCAACGGCGCCGGTGCATCCGCGTTTGTAGCCTCGGCAATAATGGCCGAGATCGCAGCTGGTGGATACGACGGTCTTGCACGATCGTACAGTCCAGATCCGCCCGAGGAATCAAACCCATTGCGTGCGATCTTGTGCATGGCCGAGCCAACAGCAGCGTCTGTGGATTGCGCAGCGCTCGACATTGTAGCGCGTTGAATGGCCGAGATCGTGATTCGGGCTCGAGCGAGTGAGGAGGGGAAGGACAAAAAGTGCTTAAAGGTGGTTCGTAGTGTTGTAGCCGTCGTCATGTGTTTTGAAGGTGTCGAGGTTGAGACCGTGTGTCAACGTCACTTGTGATTGATCGCCGTTATATACGCAAGACAGCGGGCAAAGCGGTCGATGTCTGTGCCGAGTAAGATGGTTATGGAGGCAGGTATGTAGGGCAGGCGATACGTGGAGATAGAGAGGGCGACGGTGACTAGGCAAAGTGGGGCTGCAGGACCTGGTTGATACAACCGCCGGCTGAGTCGTTGCTGTGTTGGGGCCAACACCGAGAAGACTGGCGAAAGCCGTCAAAGGCTGCAAGCCAACGCGAGCTTTGGCCACGCTCAAGCTCGCCTTTGCCAAAGTCGACAGCACAGCGTGGGGGGCAGAGTGGGGGAAAAGAGAATCCAACAAGCACAATCCAATTTCCGCGAAATGCGCTTCGACGGCGGTTTCGGCTTTTTACTGGTTCTTTTACGAGAATGTTACATCTTGGTTTCTTTCGCTCGCTGAGATTCTTGATTTTGGCCATGCAGGGTCCAATCGCAGAATGACGTTATCGACTCTTGAAAAAGCTCAACAGCTGCGTCACAGCTCTATTTGCAGGACAAGACTCAGACGCCAAGCCGCTCACATGGCTTTGCTGGATGCATCTCTTTTGGCAAGTATGTTTATGCCAAGTGCGCTGTCCTGCAAAGTCGCTGTATGCTGTCTGGGCCCGTGGTTGCTCGTTTCTCGGTCACGGCAGACGCTCCCCCGATATATATTGGGGATGAACGGTCCTCGATTGCCGCATGGACACTATCCAATCAACCTTCATCCTCCTCTCTCTCCACCTTTCACCCGAACCCCGTCAAGCCTACAATCGAGCCACGAAAAGATGCCGTCCGTTCACGTCAACCACCGCATGCACCAATACACGCTCATCCCCAAGGTGCTCTATCTTCGACGCTGGGGAATGAAGAGATGGTCGTTTGCTCTCGGCCAGAGTGGCAGGATCAGCGTTGATCCTTAGACGCGCTCTTCTTTGATCGAATTGACTGCGACTGCAAGCACGTCCTCAGCTCCACCGTCAAGAATCTAGTAGTCCAATTCCGCAAGGTTTGACAACAAAGACAAGACTATCCACATTATCACCTCTGACCGCAGCCGCTACCAGCCCGATCGACCAACACTCCTTAGTATACCCACCACGTGCCGCGGCCTGGCTCAACGAATGAATCGTTTCACTAGTCATCTGGATCCTCTCTCATAGGAATCAATGGTCGTTGCTACAATCCTCTCCCTTGTGTCGTGTTGAAATGAGAGTGGGAGATTCGAGCTTGTTCTCTTTTCAACATGGCCGAGATTGTCTTTGACTGCAAGGCAAGATTTGAATTCACCTTCCACTCAAGACCTATTTTTAAGCTCTCAAGCGTCGTCTCAGCTCGACTTTTTCAAGTTCTCGTTCGTAAAGCCGTCCCGCCTGTTGTCATTGAAGCGCCTCTTGCCCAAGAGACGACAAAGTCAAGCTGATCGCCTCCTCACGAAACTTCAATGTATCTTGAATGGCAATTTAGTTGCCTCTTTTTCGAAGCGCTTTTTTAGATTGTTCTATAATCGTCAAAAACGGAAATTGTGTGTCTTGTGCCAGTTGTCTGCCGCGTGACGAAAGTGGACGCACGTCAGACCCTGGACCCTCGCACAGGAGCTTGTGCCACCGGCACCTGAATCATCACGCACCACCCGACCCATCACTGCCATCTTGACAAAGCTTGGCAGCGTCTGCTTCCTCCCTCGTCGCTTCCACAGTCGCTGCAAGCAGCGACAAGATAGATTCCACTGTACAAGAGCCCTTTCTTGAATTCTTTCTCGTCTTTGCTTCAGCGCCATCACAGCTTTCGATCCATGCCACGGCTTCTACAAGAGCATCCTCGACTGTCATTTTCAGTCTAAAACTTGTGCAAAACCAGCGAGTGCTCGCCCCAAAGGCATAACAGCATGGCTTTGTATCTCGAGATCACCACGCTCAACCTCCTCTGCACCGCCTTCGGTCTCTTTTTCCTTCCCTATGGCACTTTCTCGTATCTCATCAAAGAGCGCCTGTTCTTGGGCGAGGCGCCGCTCGCAGTGCTGATCGGAGTCGGTCTAGGTCCCTATGGTCTAGGTGGCATCTTCGACTGGGCTTCCAGGGAGGTCGATGTCGACGAAATCTCGCTGGGGCTATGTCGCGTTGTCATTGGGATCCAGCTCACGCTCGTGGGCGTGCAGCTTCCGTACAAGTACCCATGGATCGAGATCCGTAGCTTGGTGGTGTTGCTAATTCCGATCATGACAATCATGTGGCTGGCGACGACGCTTTGCATCTGGCTCGTCATTCCTGCCCTTCCGCTACTAGCAGGGCTCGTCATTGCAACGTCTGCAACACCCACCGATCCGGTGCTCTCCAACGCCATCGTCAAAGGCGCTTTTGCCGACCAGTACATTTCGCCGCGTCTTCGAAACCTCATCTCAGCCGAAAGCGGCGCCAACGATGGCTTTGGATATCCATTTCTCTTTCTGGCTGTTCACCTGCTCAAACTTGATTCCACAACAGAAGCGCTCGCAACGTGGATCTTCAAGACGTGCGTCTACACTGTAGGAGGCGCGGTGGTCTACGGCATCATCGTTGGCTACATCTGCCGCCGACTGATCGAGTTTTCCACGGACCGCAACTTGATCGACAAGGAGAGCTTTCTGCTCTTTGGTGCCGCAATGGGCGTGTTCATCATCGGATCTGGTGGCGTGTTCCAGATCGACGATCTGCTTGCCGCCTTTGTCGCGGGCAACGCACTCTCCTGGACCGACTTTTACCGCGAACAGTGCGAAGAGTCCGAGGTGGACAACTGCCTCGATCTGCTGCTCAACCTGGTGTTTTTCAGCTTTCTAGGCGCCACCATCCCGTGGGACTCGTTCAACGATCCGGAAAACGGCATCACGCCCGGTCGATTGGTGCTCATGTGCATCCTGGTGCTCTTGTTCCGCCGACTACCGGCGATGCTGGCCTTGTACCGGTACGTGCCTACGCTGCACGATGTGTCGGAAGCCTGCTTTATCGGGTACTTTGCTCCAATCGGTGCTGGTGCGCTCTTCTACCTGGGAGTGATTCTGGACGAGTTCAAGCCCGAGGATTCGTCGCCAGTGGCTGAACGCATTCGAGTGCTGGCCAAACCGATCACGTATGCGCTCATCTTGTCGTCGATCGTGGGGCATTCGCTCGCTATCCCTGTGGTCAAGGTGGCGTTCAGCTACTTTGATGTCAAGTCGATCAAGCTGGATGGCGAGTCGGACATGGACGAGGATGATGATGGCAAGCAGGGGGACGATGAGAGCGATGCAGAGGCAGAGCAAGCGGAGAGGGACGCGGCTGGCGAACAAGGACACATGCATTCTCGCGACTACGCTCGACCGATCCGCAATCGACACGAGGAATCCGAGGTGGAAGACGACTACGAGCAAGGCCAACACCACGATCCTCGACGCTCGTACAGCTCGACCGACTCTCGTCGCAGCTCGCGCGCCGATGAGAGCGAGCATTCGGGATCCTTTCGACATTCGAGTGTGCATCGTCCCGAGAATCGACGTTGCTCGAGCCATCGCGACGAGGCAGAGTCGAGCGGGGCGTATCGCAACGATGGATCGTGGGACGAACATGCTTCCTGGCGCGTGTCGAGTGGTCACAAGCTGGGCCCGCATCATCAGCTGAGGAGAAACGAGCAGACGGGTTTGCTGGAACTCGATCCGCGCATGTACACATTCGAGCATGGCGTACCATCTCGCTTGCGTAGACGCGATGGCAGGGCGAGGAGCCGCAGTCGTGTGAGTGCTGGGAAGAATGTTGCCGCAGAAGAACACGGCGAGGCGGACGAGTCTCAGGGTCTGTTGGAAGAAGGACGCCGCCGACCATCGACGTATGGCACTTCGTCCGGCAGCACGACCCACCACTGATGTAGAGCCTCTTTATGGTTGTGGACATTGGTGCACGTCTCGATCATGTTGTACCAGACTTGATGTTTGGTTTGAATCGAATTCCGGGAGTGAGCTTACAACGGCAATAAATGGCATCCGAGCAGGCCTCTTCCGCCCCATCCCGCTCTCGGCGTCAGGGTCAAGCTGACTGCTTGATTGTTTCTTGTGACTCGAATCTGAATACTTTTTCCATCGGCCACCACGCCGGGTGATGCTAGCGCTGTCAACCCTTTGTCGCTGTTGGCAGTCACTGAACCAAATGCTACAATCTCATCGCCCTGCCTCAAACCTGCTTGCTGTGCTGGACTTGCCTCTGCTACGGAATTGACCTTTGCAAACGCTTTGAGCTGCTCTTTTTCCTGCTGGTTAGCTGCTGGTTCCGCGATAGGATCGCCATTGATGGCGAGCTCTAGCAGCTTGGCGACGCGCTCACGCAGCGCTTTCGAGTCGTTTCGCAAAACATTGATCCGCTGCTTGGCTGTCCGAATTGCCATAAGATCCTTATTCGCCAGCGGAAAGCCTTGTGCATCTACCAGGGGCGTTTGCATGTTGACGCCGTTCGAGACCAGAACGTCCATGTGGCGCGAGATGTCGGCATCGAGTTGCTTTGCCAATTGCAGCAGTGCCATGGCTTCGGACCGTGCAGCTGCGGGCGTGGTGGGCAGCGGCGGAGCCAGCGCAGAGCTGACATCGGTATCGGAGCTGGCGCAAGTATTGTGGATGTCGATGTTGAGATCTACCGACATGTCTGGAATTGGTACTGTGATGCGAGAGGTGGATGGTGTGGAAGCAGAAGCGCAAGCAAGAAGGATGACGAAGCGACAAGATGGAATGCGCAGCCAACAGCGCGTACTTGGACCCTGAGTGCAGTGCAGCTTGCGCGGATATCAAAACGAGATGTGAGATGCAGTGACCTGACAGCCAAAAAAAGAGTCCAACACCTCATCCTATGTCTCTCTCTCCACCTTGCCCACGACACAGGTTTCAAAGAGACATCGTCGCACGTATTACATAGTTAGCTCATCAGCAACAGAGTTCAATTCGAGACCACCACCCCGCGTTACCCACAACCTTTCCGGTACTCGTAGTTCCCTCCCCGCAATCGTAGCCGCAGACAGCGGTGCTCAGACCCTACGGTTCTCACAATATCCCGGGTCTCGGCGATAGGTGTGAGAGAGAACAATGCAGCCAACAAATGGCTCGCGGGTCGCACAGTACACTGTACAAAGTGTCTCGGTGGTCGAGATGCCGTGACTTGTTCTGCTCCAATCAAGAGCCGCTTTGATTCATCTTCAGGAGTGTGCAAATTAGGCGACGGCGATTGCCTCCCTTTGCGCCTCGAAACAAGCATGAGAATGGTCAGGGTACATGACATTTTTTCTACACTGTGCAAATCGAATAAAGGTAAAATGGAGCAAGAATTTCGAGCTCAGACTCTCATCGTGCAGAAAATGATGCGCATCGTTGCACACACAGAAGCGGTCGGGCCGGAAACATTTCCAAAGCGTCGCGCTGTCCAATGGCTTTTTTTTTCTTGGTTCCGGTTTGAATTGCCGAAGAGAAACCTCGAGGTCGATCTTCTTTGTGCATCAAGCGTCGCTCAAAGCATAGCCTCATCATGATGGGTACAAAACCCTTCATGCGATGATGATGATGATGCTGCTGCTGCTGCTGCCTGGCTCTCTCTCCCGCCCACCATACCACCCATCGCGCAGATAGACAAGCATGTCCGGCCTCTTGTCTTTCACAGCGACTCTGCTGGGGAGAACCATCCTCGCTCCTGTAGCACCACATTCGCTGTTCGCCGTCAATATCGAGTATTGCAAGCCAAGGGGCTCTTGCTCGAACCAAAAAGCATCGTCAGCACCGAGCATAGAATCGCTTCTTGCTGCTACCGAGACGCTTAACCCAGCAAGAAATCCGACCTACAGACCAACGCCGTGGCTCTCGACCGGCCACTTGCAGACCATCTACTCGGCCGTGGGCAACTTTAGCCAGATTGATGCGGTCGAGTACAAGCGCCGGGTCTTTGTCACACCTGATGGCGGCACTGTCGGCCTCGATATTTCCCCTCCCCATCTGGCTCCCTCGGAAGACGATCTCAAGGCGCAGAGCCATCCTGCCGCGGATGGTTTGCCCACCGTCGTCTGCTTGCACGGCCTTACAGGCGGCAGTCACGAAAGCTACGTTCGCAATTGCTTTGCCCACCTCACCAAGCCCACGTCCGAGGGTGGGTTGGGATATCGCGCTATCGTCGTCAACTTTCGAGGTTGCGCCAATGTGCCCGTCACCTCGCCGCAGCTCTACTCTGCGCTCAAGATCGCCGATGTCCGCTCGGCGTTGATGCTCATCACCAAGCTCTACCCGAACTCGCCTTTGGTAGGCATCGGATTTTCGCTCGGTGCAAACGTTCTTGGACGCTATCTCGGCGAAGAGGGCGACGATACACCGCTGCTGGGCGGGGTCATTGTCGGTACACCGTTCGATCTCAAGGCTGGAGCAGATGAGCTCGATTATGGCGGTTTCCTCTCGCAAAAGTACTCGATGGCCATGGGCAACAATCTTCGACGAATGGCGTACAAGCACAAGGACACGCTTGCGCTCCATCCTCCTTTTCGTGCTCTTCTCGACGATCTCTACGACCCACCACCGCAACCCAAGGCCGAACTCGAGCTGTACAAGCAGCAAGCCAAGAACGGCGGTCCTCGAAACGGTGAGCGTGCCATAATCAAGCGTGGTTCGCTCAAAGCCACCGACGAGACCATGACGCGCTTTGTCGGAGGTTTGCCCAAACCCTACGGCGAATTTCCCTTTGACAGCGCCGACGACTACTACAACTACGGCGGCTGCGCCAACAACATTGCTGGCGTCAAGAGGCCCATGCTGTGTCTGTCGGCCCAAGACGACCCAATTGTGCCTAGCAAGATTTGGGACAAGATTCGCGCTGCCATCGGACGCAACCCAGATGGCACGCTTGCAGAGGCAGGTGCAACAGGCCAAGACTGCAATGAGAATGTGGTGCTGGCTTGGACAAAGGGAGGAGGTCATTTGGGTTGGTTCGAAGGCGTCCGTCCCAGAAGATGGCTCTACAGGCCGACGTCGGAATTCATCAAGGCCGTGTTCGACAAGACATCAGACGAGGAAAAGAAACGCGTCATGGCAAAGAGTCGATGGGCGCAGCAGCAGGTGCACACCACGCAGGTGCACGTCGAGTTGATCCCCAAAGAAGCTTTGCCTGTCTTTACGCTTCCTGGCCAAGCTGGGCGTTCCAGTCGTTGGACCGATACAGACGATCGAGCGTCGACAAAGAGTGAATCTCGAGCCAGTGTTGCTGGAGCCGACTCGCCCGCCCGTGTAGCCGATCTGCACCGCGACTTGCAATCGGACAAGGCGGGCGCAGAAGACAGCCTGCTCAATCCGTCCGATACCGGCTTTGCTGCCAATGCTCCACCCACCACCTCGCCCGCAGAGGGCCAAGCCAACGACAGCCAGCACTCGACCCTTCGCACAGCATGGCTGCTCACCCACCTGCTCAAACACGCGCCGCTTGTCCACCCGCGTCATGCCACCTACGCACCCTACAACGAACCGTCTTCCACCGACGCCGACGTGCGCAAAAGAGCAGGCTGGGAGACAATCACGTTGACTATGCACACGGACCAGCAGCACCCCGAAGTTGGATTCGCCGAGCTGACCCCCGAGACCCGAGTCGCTGGCGTGGGCGAAACCTTTCGAGGCGGCATAGATACCCCCGGTGGCAGCATGGCGCTCAAAACGGCAAACAGTGCACAGGTCAAGGGCAAGAACGTTATCGCAGGCTTGTAGCGAAACACGATCTGGCAGCCTGCAGGCACCACAACGCGAATGGATTCGCGCCACATTGCATTCGATCCCATCGTCGACCGATAAAGGCAATGAAAAGCGATGTGTAAACGAGATGCGATAAGGTTATGCTTCGGTATGCGAGAAATGGCGAAACAAAGTCGATAATGACGCTTTCGTCAAGGAGCAGTCGGGATAGATGCTGCGTGGTATCCAAGGGTATAATGCAAGTTGAACAAGGGACTCGAGGAGAATTAGCGGAGCGGTCGTTCGCACCGTGTTTCGTCGTGTCTGTACAGTGTCCCAAGCAGTGAGGCGGAAACCAGTCAGCAATGCTCAACCCGTCCATCTGCAACGCGTGCCATGAGAGCAACTTACACATCGCGACACTTTCTAGAGCAGTATCGATGGCCGCAACGAACGCAAGCTAGATCGCCGTGGTAGGTGCAGATGCTGCAATACTTGCGTACCGGTTTCTGCGACGGCGCGGATCGGGCGCTTCTCCAGTTGCCACCCGCTTTGCCGCCTCGCAGTGGCAGTCTGCCTTGGTCGACCAGCTCTTCGACCATTGCGTGCAAGTTTCTTCGGCCGCTGATCAGGATGCGTTTGAGTTCGGCCTGGTTACGCCTTTTCTGAGCGAGACTCACTCCTGGTCCTGCCGCTGCTCCCGTGACGTCGACGTCTGCTGCTGTTGCCGCCGCTGCGTCAGAGGTCAGCGAGGCTGATGCATCGGGCAAAGACGTCAAAGAGCCCGGTGCTGATGAAGAAGAGGCAGCGGGGGCATCGCGATAGTTGATACGCTCGAGCTCGTCCAAGCGTCGACGAGCGCGGCGACGACGTGCATCGAGTTCCTTGGCTTGACGTTCGCGTTCCTGCTCCTCGTTAAGCGCTTTGTTCTGTTGACCCGTGATGGTTTGTGGTCGATTGGTGACGGGTTTCGATGCGACTGAGCGCCGTTTGCGCAGCGATACTGAGGCCGACATTGTGAGTAGCCCGCTCTGAAAGTGTCATTGGCTTTGACGGTGGTTGAGACCGCGGATGATCGTCGAGAACAAAGTGCATTGCGCATGTGCGAGTTGCGAGTTCCGAAACTCACCAAATGCCGCTCAGCTGAATTCTTCTGGAACCTAACATCACTCGCGAATTTTTTAGGGCTCGCCAGGACAAGCAGGTCCGCTCACCCTGCCCGCACAGCAGCGCATTGTAATACACGATCTAGCAGGCTTCCATGTGCTTGTGTCTTTACTTGCATTGACTACATGTATCGATCAGAAGAATGCCTGTTGACGCTCAGTGCCTGCAGCGCCAACGACACCGAACCACGCCAGCCCTGCAATGGCACCAGCAACGATCGTCACAGCAGGCGGGCTCTTGAACCATTGCGTCGCGACAAAAGCGGAACTGGCAACAACACCCCAAAAGGGATCCGAGGTGAGCGGCCCACTCTGACTCGTTGCTTCTACCTGCCTTCCTCGTGCAGGAGTGTAAATGTAGCCCACCAGGAACAGCTGCCAGACCGCCGTATACACCAGCCCTGTCGCCGACGCATTGAGACCGCGGAGCACCGACTTGGCCACATCGTGCTTTCGCCATGTATTGTAGATGGGCAGCAGAGAGAGTTTGAGAAAGATGCCGGGGAAAAAGATTCCGAGCCAGCCGAGCAAAGCGCCCAGTGCAGGGTTGGTCGGAATAGCGAGAACACCGAGATAGACGGCAAAATTAAAGTTGGGTCCGGGAAATGCTTGGAGGATGGCGAAACCCAACAGGAAATCGCGCGATGCAACCCAGCCGTTTTCAACCGTGTATCCTCGAAGCAGTGGGACCACAACCGGACCGCCACCAAAGATGATGACACCTGCAATCATCATATTGGTGAAGAAATCGAGGATGCGTGGTGGAGATTCGAGCTGCGAGCGTGTGACGATGATGGCGACGACGAATGCAACAAATGCAGCAAATAGAGCGATGGCCACGTTGCGATTGAGCACCATGATGGGCGTACGGCGGTCAGTTGCTGACGCTGCTGCTTCCGGTTGGCTGTCGACAAGGTTGGTGTTGGTGCTGCTGCGGTCAAGGTTGTGAGCGTTGCGTTGTCGAAGAGACGATCGAGTTGAGCTGACTCCGGCCTGGAATGGCAACTCTTGTACTACAGGGCCGCTTTGTTTCTCGCCTTCCATGTCAGGGGTTTGGCGATGGGCAGATGCTACAGGCTCGAGTTCAATGTCGTGAGTCGATTCATCCTGAGCGTCGCCACGGCCTCGACTGTCGTTTGGCGATCGGTTCCTTCGGCTCTTGAGCTTTGCTGCAAACGAGTCGATAATGCGCAGTCGAAAATCGTAGAAAAGAGTGATAAGACCACCACCAAATACGAGGATGGGGTACATCCATGGTGCATGGTAGCAGATGCCAAAGGAAGCTGATCCAAGCACGAGCAGCCTGGTCACTGGATCTGTGATAGAGGATTTGCTGAGCTGGAATGCAGCCAGAGCGATCAATCCGACAGCCGACGCATTGAGGCCTGTCAAGAGGCCTAGGACAATGGGCGGAAGTCGTTCAGGAAACTTTCTTACAGCCGCACCGAGGGCAGCCATACCTGCAGCTCCCGGCAGCGACCAGAAGAGGAAAGCGACGAGACCAGCTAACGTACCGTTGCGGGCGACGGCGATCGAAAAGGCCAGCTGCGTTGACCCTGGACCCGGTAGTGCATTGCCGAGCGAGAACAAGTCGGCAAAAGTGGTTTCGTCCAACCAGGCCAGCTTGTCGACGAAACGTTTGCGGAGGATGACCACATGGACACCGGGCCCTCCGAAGGCGGTGAAGCCGAGATCCCAGTATTCTCGGATAGTGTCAACGAGACGGACACTGAGCTTGAGGTTCCGACGATCTTGCGCATCCGTCTCGAGCAGCGGGCCTGCTGAAGCCGATATCGAAGTAGCGCCGCTGGTAGCCGCTACTGATGATGGATCAGCACTGTCGGAAACTGACTGCCTCGAGCGCGACCTTGTCACCACCTGGGTGGCCGACATGTTGAATGGAGCCAGATCGTGAGCCGCGACGGGTTTTGCTCTGCCTTGATTGATGTCGAGGTGACAGCAAGGAAGAAAAAGCTCGAGCCGATCTGGGACGGCACCCAATTGGAGAGGGTTCAGGACGCACGTGGTACAAAATGGTTATGGCGTCAGATTTGCAATGTTGGATCGTTTTGATCAAACAACTGATTGTTAGAGCACCAATGTTATATTGTTCGTCATTTTTTGGGGGCGCACTCGGTGAATGACGCAGAGGCTGACTGAGGCCGCGATAGCCGTGGGTGGTCGCCGTGGAGCCGATTGTAGGCAAGTCATTATAAGTTGGATTTCCGATTTGGAGGCTGCAAGAGGCTGCAAGGTCCACGAATGGCAAGCAAAGCTCGTGCAGGGCCGTCTTGCAGCTGTTGATTTGATCGTATCTGAAGATCAGGATCGATGTGATAGGGTGATGATGGCCACGGCAGCCTACCGATGTTGCATGTGGGGTGAAGATTCCAAGCGCGTGCATCTCGGCCACTTGTTCTTCCGTGGACAGCCAGCCAGCGTGCCAGTCGGCCACTGAGCCCACGGACCGACGAAAAGAGTGCGAACGGCTCTGACATTTCTCTCCAGATTTTCGCTGCAGCTCTTGTGCTTCTGCGACGCCATTTTCCCCGCTTTGAAGCTGTGTGACGACCAACGACGACGACGGCCAATGCGCCGGAAGCGTATTCCGAGACAGATCAGTTAGTTACCCTTCCGCCAGGCATCTCATCCCAACCTTTGCACGCTTTCCTCTTTCGCTCTCGCTCTCGCTCTCGATCCTTCACGAACCGCCGCTCGTCTTGTTGTTGTTCTTGATACCGTTTGTCGACATTATTGTTGCCATAAAACTTTGACCTGTTCTACCAGCTGGTCGAATACATCGTCGACACTAAACTCGATCCACCTGCAACCATGCTAATGCCCTGAAGTACCACACCGCAAACCTCGGCGGAGCAGCACGTTGCTTGCAACCACAATCAGCCTCACCATGTCGACGGCAACTCAATCCGTCTCACCGCAGGAGAACCAGCGCACAGTCAGCGGCTCTCCCGTCCTTTCGGATTCCCCTACAAAAGAGAACCACGTCTCGATAACGACCGTCTCGACCCAAGATGCTTTGTCAACCGACGACATTTCCTCTCAATCTTCTAGTGAGCCTGCTATCTACTCGGACACCTTGAATCAACCCAAGCTGAAAAGTATCCTCGATAATCCCAACGATGTCCTCCCACGCAAACCTTCGCGATCCGGTAGTGAGTCTGGCTTTAAGGCTGCGCTAAAAGCTACCTTTCTTCCACCTCCCACTCCCGGTCGACAGATCAAGGTCAAGGACGGCAAACGTCTAGGCAGATCGTTCCAGCGTGTCGAACCTCGTTCCAATGATTTTGAAGGCGGCGAGGTGCTCGACTATGATCCACGCGGCAAACATGCAACGGCAGGCGATGGCATCTTGCCCATTGGTTGCCTCAACCCACCCTCGACCTCTGTAGCAGACAGCGCCAGCGAGTCCGGCTACGGAAGCGACAAGGAAAGCAGTCTAGGTACGCCCAGCGAGATGGACGCATCCACCGACTACTCGCGCTCCTACACTTCGGAAGCCAGCTCAGCCTGGGCCTCGTCCATGAATGCTTCCTCCGAGCGTGGGCGTCCCACAGTGTCCGTACCAAGCAGGACGCGTGAAGGCTCCATGGCCTCGACCACCTCAAGCAGTAGCGGCGCCGCTATCAAGTTCTGTCCTCTCCCCGTTTCCGGCCGTTTGAAACGTGCCAACTCGATCACCATCGGTGTTGCAGCTCGATCGCACCTGCTCCAGTCCCAGGGTACCGCCGCGCCACTTCGACCGTCCTACACACCGCAGCATGTTCACGGCTCACAGAGCTGGTACACCAATGCAAATGCTCATCCAAAGCACGCCGAGGTGGTCGATGTGGGCGAAGAAATCAAGAAAGGCGCTTCGAAAGCTTGGAAGCTCATCCGTGGTGGTGGAGGCAACCCCAGCGATAGCTCCGACGGCAAACCCACTTCAGCCGCTGACGATCCTGACGCCGCCAAACAAGCCGCAGAAAGAGCAGCCATGTTTGACAAACCCAAGAAAGCCTTCCCAAAAGAAGGCGCACCTATAGCAGATCCAGAGACCGGAGAGCTCAAAATGGCAGACGGCTCGGCGGTGAGCTCTGCCCCCGACGCCTCACAAGGTCCTGTCTCGGACCAAGCCAAGAAGCTTCCTATTGCAAAAGCCATCAGCACAGACACGCACACCGGCGATCAAACACCACGCCGTACAGCGAGCCCCACCGCACAGCTTCGCAGCATGTCCATCTCGGAGGATCCAGAGGCCGAAGAGGCTGCCGCTGCCCTTGAAGCGGCTCACGCCAAAAATGCTGCCAAAGAGACTCACCTCCCCAATGGTCACCATCCGCACGACTTCTCGGACGGACCGCAGCATACCACCTATCATCTCGCCGACGACCACGATGCAGCGCACCTCGACTCGGGCGCAGCTACTCCCAGAAGCGGCATGCAACGTAGGCTGTCCACCGGTGCCTTTCTGCGAGGTCTGTCGATTCGTGGGATCCAAGAAGATCGTAGGAGGGATCTACTTGGCTTGGACCAAGGCGGGGAAGCGATCAAAAGGGATAGCGGCGAGCTGGCCGAGGAGCGCAAGACGTCGGGAGAGAACAACCGGCATGGAATCGCCGTTCGCACTCCGGCAGGGAGGGAGGAGGAGCTCGGGTTGGAGGGGTATGGCCATTCAAGGCAGAACTCGTAAAGCAGACGCTAGTCGATCACGTAGACATGTACAGTGTATAATACAATTGCATTTTTCCAGCATTCCCATTCGGATTTCGTATGGGGTCATTGCAACCTTGGTCGTTTGAGCACACAGTTGGGGTCGACGGTCATGTCGATCGTAGTAGGTGTGTCGGCCAAAGGTGAGTGGCCTTGTTGCGACGGCATGGCTCTGAGTAGTGGTGGCAACCGGTACTCGACGGTGACCAGATCTCTCCAAGCACCCTTTCTTGGGCCGTCAAGCATCTTGACGGCCTGGTTCCTCGTGGCCGCAATCTCGAATTGGCACTGCTCGAACATCTTCCGAGCGACGAGGTTGTCTGCGAAGAAGCACGCCTGAACCGTCGAATACCGGCTGTCTGCTTTCAAGGAATCCACGATTGCTTTCACCAAGAAGCGCCCAACGCCTCGGTTCCTTTCCGCCTCTGCGACCATGACTTGGATCTCTGCTGTTCGCCCGTGACGGCCGTCTTGGCACTCGTTCATTTTCGCATCATCATCGTCGTCGTAGAGCTCGGACCATTGCGGATATGGATGAAAGCATGCAATCCAGCCGAGCGTGCGATTGTCGCGCGGATTCACGGCAATGTAGCGATGGCGCTTGATCATGACCGTGTCGAACTGCTTCCATGTCGGTATCCGGGTGGCCGAGATAGTTGCATCGCCGGTTTGGACCCCGCTCGCATAGATGCGAGCCCATGCTGCTTTGCGCAGCTCGGTCAGAGTGAGCAGATTGGCAACGCTTGCAGTGGGACTTCGTCGCAGTCGATCGCCATCCTTTCCACCGCTCACTCCCGCCGAAGACGAACCTGAAGGCGAAGCATCTCGGCCATGGACATTAGGAGAAATTGTTCTTGTTGGAAGCGCAGACGCAGTTGCAGACGCAAGCGCAGGTGGCAGCAGAAATGCAGACCAGTCTTGTACACCGGTGTCGGCAAGCTGTGGCGGCGAATCTGTGCCCATTCGTTGTCCCAGAAGCTGCTACTCTGCGCAAAGGCGGCCAGAAAGCTAGTCGAGCATCGTCTGTATGACGAGTTGAGACGATAGCAGGGGCGTACACACCCGGCAAAAGCAACAAAATGAAAAATCACAAAGCCAAATTTCAAGGTTCAGCCGGTCCTACCAACCAACGGTCAGTCGCCGCGGCTCGCCGTTGTGCAAATGGACACACAGCGACACCCAATTCCTGCCGACGGCACGGCGACTGTCCCAGAGTCGATGCAGCCTGTCTAGCTCCTCCCCCGCTTCGCTTGCCTCGGCTTTCAGCTCGCTTGCTAGCTCGAGTTGCGTCGACGTGCATTCCGTAGCTTTGGAACAAAAAACGGCGCTTCCCTGCCGCTGTGGTTGGTATCCTGCTGTTTTTCGGCGATACTCCGCCTACCGCCGAAAGACCAAAGAACAGTCAGCCGAGCTTGATCCTACCTCGTCTTGATCGAGTCCCGAGCTTGATCATCATCCTCATCCGTCGCATACACACGCAAGCCGCTTTGTACAAGCGCAGGTGCGATCGATTCTTGGTTTCTCATCTTCCGTCCACCGACTAATACAACAAGTCACAAACATAGAGATGCAGCAACAGGGCACCAGTACTGCTGGCGACCCCTCGCCCGATCGAATGACACGCTCGCGCTCACGAGGTCGTGCCAACGTTGTCGGCTCGAGCGCGAGCCAGATCAGCCGGCACGCCAATAGATCTTCTTCGAGAGCCAGTTTCCTCGGCCGCTCACGCCAACGCACCTACCAGATCTCGAGCACAAACGATACCCATGACCCTACCCAGCAAAGATGGAGGAGTGAATCGAGGACAGTGCGAGGCAGCATTGATGAAAACAGTGACGGCTATGTTTCGACTGAAGACGAAGCGCAAGGCCATCAGACATCCAATTCAAACAAGCTCAACAAAGAGTCTTGCCTTCACAAGCTCGCTTCTACAGCCGAAGAGGATCAAGCTTCGCGATCTCAAACCACAACCGTTGGCGCACAATCGGCTCGCGCGGTTGCAACGTCGAACCCAACTGAAAAGAATTTGAGCGACGACAAAGGCAAAGCTCAGGACCTTGAAGCTCAGAGCAAGCCTTCGTCCAAACTTGAGCCTCGTCTATCGCGTATTCCCTATCCCATCGCCCACTTTCTTGGTTACCGCAAGAAGGCGACCGAGAATCGCGCACTCATTCGACCGCTCGAGAAGCTCCCACGCAAGATCGAGACGCTGCTTTGGGCGTGGCTCGGTGCTGCGATCGGTCTTAGCTTTGTCATGATCACCTTTTCGCGCTGGGATCAATTCGCCTCGTCGTCAAACGACCCGGTCACCGTATGGACCGCTCCCATCGTCATCGGTTCTTTTGGCGCTTCCAGTGTCATCCTCTACGGCACGCCTGCTTCCCCGCTCGGCCAGCCAAAAGCCTTTATTGGAGGTCAATTCCTCTCGGCCCTTACCGCAGTATGCGTCACCAAACTCTTCGAGCTCAATCACAACTACAATCCCAACCTCATCGATACTTCCCACAGTCTCGTCTGGATCGCCGGTGCCATTTCGGCAGGTACAGCGTTGTGCGTCATGATCATCACAGATACCGTGCATCCGCCAAGTGGTGCTACCGCCCTATTGGCCGCAACCAGCCCACCGGTGATCCGACTTGGATGGCGCTACCTGCCTGTGGTGCTGCTGTCGTGCACCATCATGACAGTCTGGGCTATGCTCTGGATGAATCTGGGCAGGGGCAGATATCCGCATTATTGGTTCTGGCCTGTGGGACATCCGAACGACAAACGAGACTTTCGAGTCAAGTTTTCAGGCTTCGGTAAGAGGAAGAAGGCGAACGCGGCTGATGGTCACAAGACTAGATAGACTTTCATGTTGCACATCTGTTCCCCCACTCACTTCGCTCCTCTGCAACGACGACTCGCTTCATTTCCCCTTTTCTTACTTCATGTGTCAGGTTAGTGAAGGCAAGTTGATGAAGGCAACGACAGAGTCGGCAGGCGAGAAGTGCTGAGTGACAAGCTGGATCTGGTCGCATGAACTTGCAGTGAGGTAATCGATTCGAGGCAGGATCATAAAAGAGCAGCTTTGTCAGCTCTGTCCAAGCACGTTTTGTCCCTGCACCGTTTTGCACTCTCAGCGACATCTTGTTCATACTACAAGGGTTCAGCCGCACGCCGAATATGACACGAGCTGCGTATCACGGATCGTCTTTGTTCTCAGTGGCGGTCTGTCTGCTACTATGCCTCTCCCTCTGTACTGCGGCGCCAATGGGCGCTTCATCTTCCAAGCCAAGCACGGCGCTCAATCCAAGCCAGCCCAGCACAACAGCTCCTCCCGTCGACCTGGATACGTATCCTGCATACGACGAACCACTCGAGGCAAAGGTGCAGAGTCGTCCTTTCTACAAGTCCTTCCCGGTCTTTAATGTCATGCTGGATGAACCCCGATTGATCCACTATGGTCGTCGCAGGTATGGGGCCGCGTGGCTACGTCAGTTGGACGCCCATTCGACCAGGCCACGGTACAAGGTAGAGTTTTACGAGCACGGGCAGCGAGCCGTGTCTGCACGAAATGAAGAGCCTTCTTTGAACGACTGGGTCCAACGGGCGAAGCAAGGGGAACAAGATCATGGACGTGCAGCTAGGTTGATGCTGTATGGGCCACCCTTTCAGGCCACCCTTACTCGTCCGTACACGTGGGATCAAGTATGGAGCAATGCTATCACCCATCCTGTTCCATCAACACCCCTCGACTCGGAATGGCTCCGTCTTCGGCACAGACTGCAGACGCAAAGGCAAATAGTTCTACACGATCCCGCTCGGCCATTCTCCTTATTTGGCTTCAGGCTGAACCGCGACGGCACCGTTGAGATGGCTGTCAAGCAGATAGAGCACGGAATTGGAAAGCGCAGCAATCCATATGCTGGTATCAACTCTCCACTACCGAAGCGCATGTACGAACCCGGACCTTCATCGACATACAATGGTCGCCCGGATCCCATCCACACTTTCAACCACTATTTTGGAAAAGGATTCCAGTACCAAGAACCCATGCAGCCTTTGACAGATCAACAAAGAGAACAGATGTTCGCCGATACTATCTATCACAAAGACACGCCGATCCTGGTGGGCGGGCAAGTGTACGAGTCCAAGGTACAGCACGCGCTTCACGCACACGAGTCCATCTGGATGACCTCTGTCTCACCACAGGACCCACTGGTTTTCCGCAAGCCCATCAGACTGTTTCGAGGCGGTCAGATTCATCCATTTGGCACCGAAGAAGTTTCAGCTCGATTGACCGCAGCTGCGGATGCTCGTGCGACGTATGGCGAGAAACCGATGTATCTCATGTACGGAAAGTCGTTTGCAGCTCGACAGCCAAACGACTTCCTATCCTACATCTCTTCTAGCCTGGGTAGCTATTCCAGGCCGAGTTGGAAGACTGTCCATCGTCAAGGAACGCTGTTCAACCTCGCCGAGACTGAATTGTACCGTTTACGACAGCATTTGGATCATCACAACTTTCTGAAGGTCGTCGACGGGGCTAGGAACAAGGTGTGGGGCATACGTCTTGCTTGGAATGGCCAAGTGCAGATCAAGGACCTTACAGACGCCGCTCATCGAATTCGAAAACGCATGGCGCCGGCCAGCGTCAATTCGCGCCAGATCGAATTCTATCTTCTCCACCGTATCGCAAAAGTTCCCAACCTGCAACCTTCATCGGCAGAACAGCGAGGATCCTTGTTTGCGGATGACCTACACCACAACGGGGAGCCGATCTTTCTCCCGGCGACGGACCCAAAGGTTCTGACAAAAGTCAGGCAAGCAGTGCACGACTATCCGGGCTATTGGATCGTCGGCAGCTCCACCAGCAATCCGAACCTGATCACAGCCTCTCGTGTCGACGCTCGAACTCACCAAGTTTCGCGTCACGGCGAACAAGAGGTCCTTGACAAGGTTCGAGCAATGGATGCTTTTGACAACGCACACGATCGCGATACATTTCTTCTCCAGCATGGACCTGGCTTCCCAAAGCGTAAGAGCCCGGGTCTGTTGAGACAATACCACGTCGCCAGCTGGGAGACGGTCCGAGATCGGGCCCCAAGAATCGCGCCCGAAGCGCCCATGAAGGACAAGTGGACGCTTCTCCATGGACGGAACATGCTCGTCGTCTCGAATGGTCGTTCAGAGATGGGTTACGTGTTGGACAAAGCAGGAAATGTGCTTCACCACGCTTTCTAGTCGTTCAAACGCCATTATCCGTCAGCTAGTTGCACGCGCATTGAACTCGCAATTCCATTCAGACCTCCTGTCCTCTGATCTCACAATCTTCCTCTCGATATCGTTGTTAATCTCATTTATCAGCCATTGCGTATCATGTGTTATGACTGGTCGATGGGAACAGACTAACTCTCGCTGAGCGGAACAAGCTCCACGTAAAGATTCTGGTGAGAGTGCAAGAAAAAGGGCAGATGGAGGTCAGAACGGGTCACTCGTACTCTTTTCCTGCTAGAGCCGAGACCAACTTACGTGAGCTTCGAGGAACCATGCGCTCCTACCTTGGAAAAAGGGCTGCTTCGAATCTGATCGCTTCGCTGGCGCGGCATGACGCGGTGCGTGAGGGCTGATCGCTGGCTTCTTGATATCGTATCGGAGGAGAATCTCGGGAATGATCTTTGACAGCTCCATCAAGCTGATATTCTTGCCGATGCACGCACGTGAGCCGCCGCCGAAAGTCATGTTGCAACGCTCCATGACCTTTCTGCCCTCTTCTCCGCCTTCGAGCCACCGCTCTGGACGATAGACTTCTGCATCAGCACCAAAGGCGTCGGTGTGACGATGCAGGACGTAAGGGCTGATTCCGACTGTTGTACCGGCAGGAATGGCGTGTGGGTTCTTGCCGATCACCGCTCCTCCGGCAGGAACGTAGCGTGGGAGGTCCATCGAGATGGGCGGTGAAAGACGCAGGGCTTCCTTGATGCAGGCTTGGAGGTACTCGAGTTGCGATCCTTTGGCGTACTTGACGGGCGAGGACAGGTGGCCAGCTTCAACAGCATCGTCGATCTCTTTTCGCAGCTTGGCATAGCAGGAAGGATTGTCGAGGAGGTAGCCGAAAAAGATGGTGAGCGACGTAGCCGTCGTGTCCGAACCGGCCGACATGACCGAGGATGCAGAGAAGAGGACCTGCTTCATCGAGTACTTTTCCTTGGTATCAGGGTCTCTGGCTTCCATGAACTTGGTCAGCATGTCGGGACGAGAGGCGATCCCGCCATTGTCTTTGACCTCGGCGTATCGCGTCTGAATGCGTGATGTAGTCTTGTCGCCAATCACACTGCCACCAGGTTGACCGGTGACGCGCGGGAAGAGCCAGAGGATCCACGTTGATAGCCAAGGCAGGCAGCCTGCCACCGCTCCCCACTGCGAGAGGTTCAGTACGCCGGTCAAGAAGCGTTCGTCATCCTTGCCACGATGCAAAAGGTTGAACGACTGGCCAAACGCAAGCTCGCCAACGACATCCATGGCGAAAAAGTGGAACCAAGGATCTAGCTGAATCGCCTTGGTCTTGGTCGTCTCACCTTGGCCTCTCGTTTCGACAACAGATTGCGTTTCGACGAGCTCATCTAGACGCTTGAGCAGCAGCTCCGAAACGTCCTCAACATATTCTTCGTGCTTGACGAGACTGTTCATGCTGTAAGCGCTCGCGACAGCTCTGCGGCGCTTGCTATGCTGATGAGGATCGCGCTCACTAAAGATGGAAGGAAACGCTTTAAAGACTTGGAAAGAGCGATAGAAGTCCGACTTGCGAAACTTGCTAGACACGCCATCTGAGAGGCTGTAGATCGAGTTGATCGCCGCCGGGTCAGCAAACGAGAGGTGGGTGGGACCGATGCGAACTATGTCGCCGTGTTGTTTGTGAAGCGCGTACAGGGCAGGAGCGTAATCACCTTGCAGAGCGTGCCAGAATCGCCAAAAGGGAATGCCTAGTTGGGCCGAGAGCGGACCCGGATAGCGGGAGAGCGGAGAGATGGCGAAGTTGTACACCATCCAAGCCGAGAGGAGAGCGACGATTCCAATGAGCAGCTGCAACAGAAAGGGCAAGCCTGAGAGTGGTGTCCAGAGCGTTTTAGCGACAGTGCCAACGATGGAGCTCTCGCCAGAGCTGGTGTCAAGTGTTGCTGTCATGGCGATCAATCGAGACGCAAAAACCGTGGTGAACAGTCTGTTGGGGATGGAGTTCGGTTGGAGGGTTTGAGCCTTGGTAGGGGAGTCGGGGAGAGCACAGACCGAACCCAGCGGGTCTTTATACCTCAGGATGGACGGAGTTGTTTGATTCTATAGGGGAGGGCATCCGAAGTATTCAAGCGCGCTCCGAACGACCGAATTGAAGATAGCCTCATCGCTGAGCAAGTCAGCAGCAAGGAGCTGGAGAAGGATACCACTTCTGTCATTGTGCAACAACCACGCATAATTCTCTGAACCCCGGACGTGGGGAACCGACCCTCTCACATGAAGCCCACTGATACGGGACACATGTGCCACTGGGGACAGAACCAGTGTCGCACACTACCGGGGCATTGTTTGATAAGGGCCAACAAAGACGAATGACGAGTGTGGGGTGCATGAGGCTACATCTGTCAACCAACGCCGGTAGCCTTGCCGACATTTCCAGCTTCTCCTCTGAAAATCGCTGTCTCCTCTCGTCCGACACGCGCCCAGCTCTCGCAGGCACACTCTTCCGTGCTTGCCGTTAGATTAGACACCTAAAGTTCAACAAAAGTTTCGCGCGACTTGACATTCTTGGCTGAACGCCAGCTGTATGGTGGCATAAATTTGCAACTGCTAAAGTACACGACATCAGCTGGCCGGTTGGCCCAATGGTAAGGCGTCTGACTACGATTCTTGCCGTGTTCAAGTGAAGTCAATCAGGAGATTCTGGGTTCGAGCCCCAGGCTGGTCATTTGTTTTTTTTTTTTTGCTTTTTCTAGCACTCTGAATCGCGGTCTTTAATGACTTTGCAGGGACCATTCGATGTGAACTGAAGCTCGAGGTGCGTGTCCCCATCTAGGAACGGTCGTGATGAAGGAACCCTAGTGCAACCCATATGGACGGGAAGAATCGATGCAAACCTACGAAAAGGATGTTCTCGTCATAATTCCGAACTACGCTCCACCGAACAGCGTCGATAGTGCGAATGACGAGGATTCCTCAAAGCCTCAAAGAACAACACTCGGCTGAGATATGTGTCAAGTGTCTAATGCAAACGATAAGGTGCGAACAGGAGCGACTATCTAGCTTGACAGGAAAAAATGGTAACACCTCAAGGTGTGCGCCTCTCTCCCGGCCGCCAAGGACAAGGACACGGCTGCTCCTCCTTGGCCTGTGCTGCACTGATACCTAGGCCTGAACTTCCTCTCGGCTGAGCTGCCGTGCCGGCATCCAACAAAGCCAACGCCTCTTGCACCGCCTCTCGATCGATGAGGATTCGTCTTCGTTTCTGCTCTCGCGCCTCCAGCGTGTCGTCTTGATCTTCTTCCTTGACACGCGTGGTGTGGACAGTCGTATCCGAGGTGGTGTGAAGCAGCAATGGTTTGGCAGTAGCGCGGTCGTTGCTGGTGGCCGAAGTAGTGGTGGAGCGCGAAGGTTCGATCTCGACGGATGCTTCGCGAGGACGTTTGCTGGATAGCAGGGGGGAGTGTACGTTACCGCTTCGCTTGCTGACAACTTCGGCGAGAAGGTCAAGACCCCCCTGCCATTGGGAGAAACGCGGGTGGGAGCGAATCTGACGCCAAGCAGAGGGGATGGTCTCACCGCCGCGCGAGGCGTTGGTGTAAAGTAGCTGACCGGTCGTTCCGCTACGTAGCATCTCGGGACGCAACGGAGACAGGCTGGACGGAGCACGGGGCACTGGTAAGCAGGCGGAAGGAGATGGCGCAGGAGTAGTGGCAGTGGCGGTGGTGACGGCTTCGCAGAACGCTGCAAGGCCAGGATCGGTGGAGCAGGCGCCGCATGTGCTAGGATCGCCGGTGCAAACAGGTTCAGGAGATGTTTCGGTAACAGACCAGAGCTTTTTGCCTGTCTTGGATTTGGAGGAGAGCTTGAGCGAGAGTGGCACGGCAGCGGCGCTCACAATGCTCGGAGGAGAGTCAGGCTGAGGCACAGTGTACCAGAGCTTCTTGCTCTGTGCGCTGCCGGGATTGCGCCTGCGCTGGTCGAGAGCCACGTCGTTGGCGTGGGTGATGGAGCCGATGCTCATCCTCCTCGCCGTCTCTGTTGAACCTGAAGCCGTATCACGCTTGGGCAAGGGAACCGCCGCTGCTACATCGGTAGCAATGGCGATATGCGAGGGGGTTGCTTGCTTGGACAGGTCGAGGAAGTCGTCTGCACAGACACAGGGGGAAGCCTCGGTGCAGAAGCCACAGCCTCCATCGACAGAAAGATGCCCGCCGTGAGGCAAAAGAGAAGGTGATAGCAGCGAGTCAGAACCATCTTTACTGCTGGCAGCGGCAGACATGATGGCGGATGGGGCGTTGGGCGAAGGCGGCTTTGGCGATTCGAAGGACCAGAGAGGCGGCTTGGGACCTTTGCTTGGCGCAGATGTTTGAGCCTGTGGTGCGTGGCTTGGAGAGTCGGAGGTTGCGACGTCGGACTCGGCAGCTCTTTTCGCGTTGGTGGCAGGCAGCTCAGCAATGACGGTTGGAGATGCTACCTGCTTTCGTCGAAGAGGCACAGAGACCGCTTGTTGTTCTTCCATGGATGAGGCAGCTTGCACTGTCGTCTTGCCTTGCATTACATCTGCGAATCTTACTCCACTGGCACCCCTATCTCGATCGCGCTCGCTCTTCGCACCAGGTGCAACGAGAACACCTCTTTTCGGGGTGACTGACGGCTTTTCGTGGGCTGGAGCTTTGCATCCAGGACCCGACTTTGTGCTAGGTAGGAGACCGGGAAGTCGTCCACCATTGGCCCTGGCCTGGAGTAGATATTTTTCGATTTGAGCAAACTTTTCCTTCCACACAGACACTTGTTTTCGCAGCGAATCGTTCTCGGCACGAAGTTTTTGGGCAACCTTTTGAATCTCGACACTGCGATCGATCTCGGCGGCTTCATAAGCGGCGACTTTGGCTTCGAGGTCTGCGAGATACGACTGCTTGCGCTCGCGAAAGGCGCGTTGAGAGGCTCGGTTTTGGGCTTTGCGTTTGGTTAGTGGCTCGGTCTCGGAGGGCTTGCGACCAGGTTTGGCACGTGCAGGCAAGACCCACTCTTTTGATGGCTGAACAAGAGGCGCGCCAGTGGCTTCCTTCTTGGCGATAGGGGTTGCTGCCGAGGGAGAAGGAGCGATACTTGCAGAGGAAACAGGCGCAAGCGAAGCCGATTTAGATTTTGGAGGAGATGCGGCTGAAGACGGTGCTGATGATACAGCGATGACGGAAGTCGGTGCTGGTGCAAGCCGTGACGAGGAAGACTTGCTTGGCGTTGACCTGAGAGGTGACGGAGCAACGGACGATGGTGCCAGCGGGCGCTGTGCGAGATTCCTTTGCGCTACAATCGATGCAGACGATGGCCCTGGAGAAGGCATGATGGATGCCATGGCTGGAGACGACATCGCTCGAAAAGTTACGCGGGAGTCTGCTCAACTTGCGGTTGTTTCAGAGAAATGAAGCCTCCCGCATCTGCGGCTCAGAGTTCTTATGCCTGTCCGTGTTGGCAGGTTTTTGCAACCTACGTCGAATCCCGAAAATCAAGTCCTTACTGTCTGTCGCGTATGATCTGTGAAGGATGACGATGATGGATGCTGCGTAGAAGAGGAGGACGAGGTCGGAGCAATTGAGAAAAGCGATGGGGGAAAGCAGCGAAAGCGAAAAGTTGGCGGTTCGCGTGCTTGAATCGACTCAGCCGCTTCTCTCGGCTCAAGGCTTGTTTCCGAGGTAGACTGTTCTAGTGCCCAACCAGCTTTCGGGGCGCGAGTCGAGCGAGATGGGAAAATTTTCGTTATCAGATTACAAGACAGCCAGTTTGCGTGGGGCTGCTGCCAAGAGAGTCAGCGCTTGACTCGACTCGATCTGATTGGCTGCAGACGCCTTTCATTCCCAGTCTTGAACCTCTACAACCCTACGGTTCTAGCCCTTGGTTCAAGCCGCTTCTTCCTCAGCAGCGTGTCTTTTTCGAGCCGAGGACATGTGCGGGCCAAGCTCTGCTTCTGTCGCTAGCCGGTAGTGCAGCTTTGTCCTAGACTGGTGTGGGTCGATTGCCGCAGTCGTCCACTCGATCTGGCTTGCCCGAAGAAAACGCTCCGACAGAGTAGTGCCGATGAGTCACACCACTTGTCCGCCCCTGCTTTGCTTGCCTCTCCAGGCTGCAGCGGCATTGGCGGGTGCTGCTTCGATGGCGCTAATCAGATAAGTTGATGCAATTGGCTTTGTCCATTCACGATCTCTTGCTGAGTTTCGGGCATGCCCTCGTTCTGATTGGCCCCTCAGCCCCTGCCGAGTTACGGCGTCAGACTCGACGGTGCTCGAAGCATGTTCGATGATCACCTGACTCTCGTCATCTAGAGCACTTGACCCACCTCGAACATTGGACCAACTGATCGCACTCGCAGACGCGGTACTGCTTGAAATCACAGATGCTTCCCGTGGTTGCCGCTAGCGAGCGGCACCTGACGGTCCAGCAGAAGTGAAACAACGACGACCGCCATGCTCTGTGCGAACAGACAGCCTCAAGAAGCGTCGACTTGGACAAGCTCAATGAACATCGGCGGCGCACGCAGGCCGTATTACTACATTAATCTCCAACTGTGTTGCAAGCAGCGCCCTCACATCATATTAAAGGGAAAAAAACCGCTCGCTGCAACGATGCCATGCTGACATTACGACCCAACTTTCCGTCATTTGCAGTCGGTCACGATCCTTGCTTCCTTGTCTTGTCAGCGGCACACTACCCCCCAAACACAAGCGAGTGCGAATAGCGTCATCGACTTCCGGTTCACGGCTTTCAAAAGGCTCCCGGTAGCCGGATGGTTGACCCTCGCGTTTATCTTAGTTCGGCTGTATGCCCGTCCAAATGTCCGATGCCACAAGAATATTAAAACGCGAATTGTTAGGTCAGCGTTTAGCATGGAACGAGGACGCGACTTGACCCGTATCGTCGGAAGAGATCGGCGAGTCGCCTTGGCAAAGTTTCCAAGCCGCCCGACGTGCATATGGAACAGCATACCACGTTTCTGGTTTTCTGAACTCAGCCAGCGTTAGCCAAACTTTGCCAAAAATCGACACACAAAACCATCTTGTGATGCTAGCTACACTGTACAATACTGTATCGTGGAGCGAAAGACGGGAGTGGGATTGTCCAGACCGGGTATCAGGCCCAATGTTTGCCGAGGCAGGATGGTCCACGGAAATCGCAAGGGGGAGAAAGAGCAACGGCAATTGTGCACGCCAGCATTCCGGTTGAAATAAAAGCTATGTCCGACGTGTCGATCCTTTTATTTTCGGAGTCGGTCGTGGCGGATATTCAGGAGAGGTGTGAGATGAGCGACGTCCACGGAGTCAGCGGCAATTGCGTGAGTAACAGCGGGTGCACAAGCAAGGGGGATTTCTAGCTCGAGACTAATTTCGGTTTTTCCTAGCTTTCAAAAATTCGCCATTTATACATGTTCATCCGGGAATGTGCTGCGGGAACGTGCCGTTTGCGGTGGGACAAACAGGGTTTGGAGGGTCCCTTTGCCTTGTTTTTCTATAATTTTTCTCTTCCCTTTCTTTTGACCGACCGGAGAAATCCCAGCTGGACGCGGTGCGAAGTCCGGGAACCAAATTTGCCGTGGGTGCTCGGTAAAAGTGTCGATCGAGCACGTTATCACAGCGCCTCTATCACACGTCAATGTCCACCTCGCTCAGTCGACCATTCAATGACTCACGGTCGAGTCGCTGTCCCTTTCACAGTCACCATCACCACTGCCATATATCATCCTCGTCACAAGACCTTATACCCGACTAGTCGACCGGATCTTTGTCCCCACATTCCCATCATCATTAGCGTAGCCTCGGCTGCTCCGCATTGCAACGCAGCAGCAGCTCCCTGGCGACTCACATCACCAGACTCACATAAAGGACCATAAAGGCTGCCCTCATATCGCTCGAGACATCTGCCCCCACCTCTACTTTGATCTCTCAGCAGCATACACACACACACACATGACCGACATGCCGTATCAGTACCTCACATTCAGCGATCTCTACGAGGAGGAGGTGCGATCATCAGCACCCTCTTCGCCTGTCATGGCTGCCTCATCTTTGTCCCTGTCACCGGTCTTCCTACTACCCACCTCTTCATCATCACATGACAGCACGTCGTATCAGCATCGTCTTCGACCCACACGCACGCACTCTCAACCGCGCCGACGAGACGTTCACGAACACTCGATGCTCAAGACGCTCACCCAGGACTCGGATCAAGTTGCTGCCCCCACTGGTTCCTCCACCACCTCGTCGACTGCATTGCACATGGAGTTCCTTCGCGTGTTCAAGCAAAAGCCCTCGCTCAAGGCTTGGTCGAGAAAAAGCTCTAGCCACACCTCGGACTCGTCTGCCTTTTCCACACCGACATCTTCGCGTCGCTCCTCGTTTACTTCGCATGGCTTTGCGTCACTGCATCATCCGGTATCGGCCACTTCGAGCGCAAATACGTCGCCCGCCATCTCGAGACAGGTGACCAAGAACGTCTCGGACTACGAGGCCATGGTGCACAACACGGCGAGGCAGGAACAGCAGGACGAGGAGAACCGTCAGAAGCAACTCCAGGCCTACTTCAACCAGGCTGCCGAGACCGGCCTGAGTCTCAGGCGGTTCTGAGGAGCAAACCCAATCAAGAAAACATTCTATACCCCATCTGTATTTGTATTTGTCGTTCTAGCTTATGATACACCGCTCTCGCAGTAATACCACGTTCGGGGCTCTCGATGGTCCACATCGCAGCGTCGGGACCATCTTTCTCGCATGCATGCATATCTTTGTCTTGATTGTGGATTTGTCTGCAGGCTACATTACACCTTCTCCCTATTACCCTTGAACTCCTCCCTTCCCAACGCAGCGCCCAACGCCTTGAACGCCACACCGAAATCCTTGTCCTTGAACTCGTCATTCCCACCCAGTGCCTCATAGATGCTCGCCGTCAACTGGCCCAAAGGTGTCGGCACGCCTTGCAACTTGGCCGTGTTCATAGCCAGCTTTAGATCCTTGGCCATCAACCGGGCTGCAAATCCGCCATTGTAGTCGCGATCCGCAGGAGGGCTGTATTTGGTTCCCTCGAGAGCGCCGGGGCAGGGATTGTTGACCTCGCTCGACCAGCATTTGCCCGTCGATGTGTTGATGATGCCTGCCAGCACAGCGGGGGGCAGACCGTGGGCGGTTCCAAGCAGCATGGCTTCTGTGACGCCGAGCATTGAGATTCCGAGCAAGAGGTTGTTGGCAATCTTGGCGATGAGACCGTTGCCGTTCTTACCGCAGTGGATCGCTCGGGATCCCATCAAGGCCAAATACGGTTCGGCAGCGGCAAAAGTGGCGGTGGAATCCGAACCCACCATAAAGGAGAGTGTACCTGCATTGGCACCTACAACACCACCAGACACGGGCGCATCGATCATGTCGAAGGCGCCATTGGTATTGGCTTGCTTGACGGCGGCTGCTGTCTGCACCGCTACGTCTGGGTCCAACGTCGTGCAGTCAATGCACAGCGTCTTTGCCTGCACATCATCCGCAGCCGCCGCTCTGAACGATTCCAGTCCATCCAAAATTCCATTTTCATGCGTGTATACACTTTCGACTTGCGGCGAAGAGGGAAGCATGGTGATGATGGTGCTGGACAGCTTGGCAATCCCTGCAGGTGACGAAGCAGCCAGAATGTTGCGGTTTGGGTAGAGCGAGGTGTTGGCTGTGAGGAAGCGCGTGATCGATTGTTCGAACGTATCGTGCACTACAACCGTGATTGCGGGATCAGGATTGGCAGCGAGCGTCTTGGAGAGGAGGTTGTTGGCCATCTCTTTGCCCATAGCACCGAGACCGATGAAGCCGATCGTTTTGCTGCGGTCGTGCGGTGCACAACGACGGATTGAGCTCTGCAGCATGCATCTCGTTGATGGTAGCATCGTGAAAGCAGGTTGATTCCAGATGCTCGTCGGAGGAACAAGGGAAAGATGCAAGATGCGATGCTAAAGAGAGCGGGAGAGAGTGAAGAAACAAGAGGATGTGAGGTGGAGCAGGTGGATCGACGCTCAGGCCGCCAAGCCGCCTTTGTGACAAAATTGCGGGGGAAAGGAATTTCGTGGTTGCGCAAAGACGCAGTGTGCTGCCTTGACAATTTCCAACTTTGCCGGCCCACATTTTCCCGTCTCAGGTGTTGCGGCAACGCTCGGATTTGGCGGCTTCACGTCGCTACGCATGGCAACAAACATGTTACACCAGTCATGGCGATCAATGTCCACGTCATCGATCAAACGAGACCAGCAGATCAGCTGAACGGTACCCTTTTGCAAGGACCATGATGTGTATCAACTGCGAATTGAAGCTTGGAAAGTCGACATGTATCCACAGAGACCAGATTGTCCATGCGGCTTCATCGCGTTCTCAAAACGTCCTCAACGCGGACTCAACCCAAGGCCAATTGAGAGCGGCCGCCGACAAGATCGTTTAACCTCATAATGCTTCATTTGTGCACCTCTATTGTATCTACTCTGTATGCGGCCCCTGCTCGGAAATCTTCTTCTTCTTCTTACTTCCCGTGTTCTTGATCGACACACCAGCTTCATTCCTCTCTCGGGCTCGCAGCCTTTGCCGGTCTTTCTCGCTCATACCTCTCTGTTGGTTGATCTTCTGGTGTAGTCGCGCCTCTTCCTCCCTGACCACGTCTTTCCCCAGCACGTACTGTCGAAACCCAGTCCGAAGATTGAGAAAGCCTTTGCGGAACCATCCCATGTTCATCAGTTCTTGCTGATCCTGAAGACGCAGTTCTTCGCGAAGACGTTCTTCGCGCTGGCGGCGGGCGCGTGCGGCGACGGTGAGAAATTCATCCGTGATAAAGGCACCGCTGGCATTGGCGAGTGCGTAAGTGGGGATCGCGCTGGACTTCTCGGAGCGCGAAAAGTCTGGAAAAAGCGAAGAGAAAGGGACAGAGGATGGATCGACGGAGGCAGATTTGATGCCAAGCCCATCTGCGGCTAGGTTCGTGTGCGAACCCGACGCAACGGGTTTGCCGAGTGGCGAAGGAACCGTAACAGTCGGAGCAGACATCGCAGCCGCAGAAGTGGAAGTAGAAGCAGACGCAGCCGCAGCCGCTGCAGCCGCTGCGCGGTTCGCCTGCATCCTGGCCAAAGCTTCGCTCCTCTGCACCATGAACCGATACGCTTGATCCTGAAACGGTCGGAACAGATGGCAGAGCCAGTTATGCACCACGTTGAAATCGTTTCCATGGCTGAGAAAGACCGCCGCTGCGTACGCTTCAAACATATCCGCATCGCGTTTGATGAGCAACGGCAGCCGTGCCTTCTCTTCTTCGGTCTGATTCGTGCTAGAGTACTTTTTATCGCGTCGCTTTGCCGACGAGGTGGCATCGTCGTCTTCGTTTGATTCGCCTCGAAGTTCTCGTCGCAATTCATCGCGGCGAGCGGCGAGTCCGCATTCTTGAAAGAGGAGCGCGAGAAAGTTGTTCTGCGTGGGATAGTTGGACAGTCTGGTCAGGGATCCTTCGTTGACATCTGGATAGGAGAGATAGGCTAGGAGACGGGAGGACATGTTGACGATCGAGTCGCCTAGCTGCTCCAACCGTTCGTGGTCTTCAAGATCGTAGTCCTCGACCAAATCGTCGAATGCAGTTTCGTCTTCCCTTGCTCGCTGCTCTTCCAAATCCACCTCTTCTACGTCGACATCGTCCGGCTGCGCTGGATAAGTGGCGGTAGATCGTCCGGAGATCTCCTTTGCAAGACCTAAACAAAGGACTTCCAGCCACTTATTCTTGACCTGCGGCAGTTCGCGTCCCCAAGCATCTGGGTCAGGGCCAAGATTGAGCCACACGGCATCTTTGCCATCCACGTCTCTGGGCGGCACACCTTCGGGATACGGGTAGAAGAAGGATTCGTCCTCGTCGACCATGCCACGTTCTCGCGCTTCGCGAATCGCCTGAAAGATGACACGTGCTTGCGACTCCATACGCTCAGACTTTGTCATGAATGGCGTTGATGACGGGTTGCCTTTGCGAGAGGTTGATCGAGAGGATGATAGGTTTGGCTCAGCACTAGCTGATGTCGAGGATGATGGAGCTAGATCGATGGTGCTCGAAGAGGGAGCTCTGGGCAAGTCGGTCTCCTGTAAAGGTCTCGTGCTGGGCGATGTACCAAAGCCTGAAAGCAGGGACGAGATGTGACTTCGGAAGAGAGATCCGCTCCAGCCAGCTGTGGGATCCAGTCCATTGCTGTCCTTGATCTTTGACCTCCATTGCTCCAGCTCCTTGTTCTGCGACACTTTGCCTGACGACACACCGCTGGCCGCTTCCAAGATGTGCTTGACCTTGAGGATGGGTTCGGGGGCGCTCTTTCCGTCGCCACCTTCTCCTTCGTTATCAATAAATAGATTCCCTTCCTGCTCGCGAGCTTCAGCTCGAGCATTTGCCTTTGCTTCCTTTGCAATGCGCTCCTGCTCGTACCTTTGTCGTGCCTTGATGGCTTTACGTGCTCGCTTGCCCAGCTTTGGTGGCTCGTCTGTCGATGCTGCTGATGGAGGTGGATCATGCCTGTTGGAAACTGCATCCTCCTGTACTTGTGCTGCGAGGTGATCAGATGAAGCAATGCCTCGAGCGGGAAGTGCAGCTCTATATGCCGGCAGTACCGGTGCCTTGCTGCGGTGCAACGCTCGTATGGTGGGGCGTGCCAACATCATTTCAAGTGACGGTGAGGAGCGCCGCTGCAGTGACTTAGGGAAGCATGGCTTCTGCGTGTTCAAGGTTGTGTCGGTCGAGGCGAGTCGGGCCAAGCTGATGATGGTGGAGATGACGACGATGAAGGTGTGATGAGCAGAACCGAGCCGATGCAAATGCTCGGCGACTTTTTAGAAGAAAGCGCACAAAGCGACACGAGTGGAGGCTTTCCTTTGCATCGGAATGACTGAATCGGCAACGTGCGCTTTTTGGCGGACACGCGCCGTCGGCTGGAGGCGAAACTCAGATCATGAGATCGGGACCTACCGATCCCGTCATAGACACCTCATTGTCACACACACACACACATGCTCCCCACTGTTGGCTAACAGAGATGAAGCCGGTGGGATCAGGTGGGCTTCGATTCATTGCTAGTCTAGCAAGGGGCCAAACAGGCGCTGGATGATCATTTTGCTACACCTTTTTGCTCGACAATCACAATCAAGACTGAGATCCTGTACACGCTTTCCTTGCACTCGCCCCGTGCTCATCATGACGAACCAATCTGTCTTCGTGCTTACCTTACTGCTCGCTACATTCTCGAGCATTCAAGGTCATCTGTTCGCCGACAAAAGAGCCGTTCTTCTTGGCAACACCGTGGTCCAAAAGCGCAACCTCGGCGGAAAGCTCAAGGACTGGTATCTTGCGCATAGCACCCAAAACTACTTTTGCACCGACACGGGTCGGCTCGTCCCCGTCGACCCCGATACAGGCCACATGCTGCTCAAGGGACTCAGAAAACGCGAGAACTGGTTCGACGACCTGGTGGGTCATTCGCACACGACCGAGCAGGGTCTTTGCCGTCATCGTGAGTATTGATCCAACTCTCCGGGCGACGGGCGGTGCATTGCTTGCGGCTGGATAGTATGCTGATGCTAGATGTTGATTTTGCGCGATGAATTTCGTCGTAACATGATAGCCAAGTGGGTGTTGCCTCCCGGATGGACGCAGCCGATTCCTGTGACGCAGCTCGAGGCGCAGTATCCGTGGGTGACGGTGGATGACCGTGGACAGATTCAGTTCCGCGAAGGGTTTAGGGACTGGTTGCAGCAACGAGCTGCTGCTCGCTCCGGCGGTCAGGCCGTAACTCCTACGGCGGAAGGCGGAAGCAGCGGATCCCAAGCGGTTCCAGATGGCGGTGTCGGCTATGTGCCTCCGTCGCAGCTGAATATGGCTGTTGGAGCAGGCGGCACTTCTGGACTGGGTCAGAACGCGTTTGGCAATGGCGTCTCGGCGGGTTCCGCCGCCCACGTCTGAGCAGCAGGCTTCTCGCAGTTCGCTTCATGCATTGAGTGGTCTTCCACTACCACACTGGTATCCTCCTTCGATGCCGTTATCGAATACGTTCGTTAAAGGTATCACTTGCCTATCGCCTTTAGAGCAATAGGATTGGCGTGCACCGTAACCCCTGTCATCCAGATCTCGCTCGTGGGGCGATTCTTCGCATCAACTGGTGTAGCTTCCATCGCATCGAGCGTTCCATGATCTTCAGCTCCGTCAATTACCTTGCCGATGATCGTGTATTTGCCATCTAGATGCGGCTGTTTTGCATATGTAATGAAGAACTGCGCCTTGTTGGTATCCGGCCCTGCATTTGCACATGCTACGATGCCGCGGCGATCGAATTTGAGTGTGGAGCGGATCTCGTCGGCGAATGGCTTGCCCCAGATGGATTGACCGCCTTTTCCCGTGCCTGTGGGATCGCCAGTCTGGATCATAAAGGATTTGATGTTGCGGTGCCATTTGACATTGTCGTAGGTGCCGGCTGCACAGTGGCCGAGAAAGTTTTCGGCTGCCCCCGGAGTAGTGTCGCAAAACACTTCGATCTTGATGTCACCTAGATTGGTGTGCAGAGTGACCGACATGGCCACGCTTTGGGATACCGCCAGCTGCGCTTTTGACGTCAGTGGGTAGAGAGAGTATAGAGAGGGTCAAATCTGTACCACGACGACCAGAAGAAGAAGCTCGAGTGGAAAGAACGCTGCTTGTTTTGGATTCCGACTTCCGCGCCTCTTTTTGTCTTACAGAAAACTCCACTTGTCGAGCTGCTCAGCGCTTTGGAAGAGAGCCGACAAGAGACATAAAAAGAAATTAGTATTTAAAGCTTTCACAGAAGCTGTGCACAGCGGCGCCAAGAAACCCAATTTTGGAGCTCGCACAGACACTTTCGCACAGGAATAGTCCTCCGCGAAGCCGCATGGTTGCTGATATGCGCACACGACTTGCTTGCTCGCCGCTGCCACCATCATCGCACACACTTCTCAACCGAGTAGAACGGCTAGGGCGATCGCTCGGTCATGTCGCGCACGAATGATGCAGATCCCGATCCACTTCCCGACGAGCCACCGCCGCCATACGAGCAGCTAGCTGAGGCCTCCTCCCACGCGGCGATTACCAGCACGGCTGCCGCTACGAGAATAGCAACATCTTCGACGACGGTGCCACCAGCGAGTGCTGCTGCCGGCTCGAGCACGGGCTCGACGACACACAACGACGCGAGTCAGGGTAGCGCCGCGCTACGCAATCCATTTCTGGCGCCTGAAGAGCAAGCCACAGGTACAAGCAGTCATGCAGCGATATCGCCAGCTCCAGCATCAAGCACCAATCCATTCGTCAGCGTCGTCACACCGCACGCGACTGGAAGTGCATCGACAGCGCCATCGACCACTCCAACCGCCGCTCCTCCTCCGGCAAGTCCACCTCCTAGCCTTCCACCGCGAACCTATACCGCACCGCAAAGCCCCGCACCATCTTCGCAGCCAGGACCAAGTCGACCAAGTCCAGAATCACGCCACTCGCGAGTATCCTCGGTCGCATCTCCCATCTCGCCGCCGCCTGCTTCTCCCTCGATCTACGCTCCTCCGTCTGCTCCTCCGCCTACATCAACCTCGTCACCCTCCCACTCGGCAAGCCGGCCCAATCACCGTCCAAGCGAGACGTACCGCCCCACCACAGTGCCCACGCCCGGCCAGCCTCTGTTGCGCAAGGGAAAGCTGCTCGTCTACCCGCGTGACTGGCGCGGATGTCCTAAATGCAACGATACGGGCTACAAGCACGGCGATCCGAACAACCCGCACAAGAGCTGTTGGGACAAGTACGGCAAGACGTACACGTCGGCGATGCGATATTCGGTCGGGCTGAATGGCGCAACCGAGCATTTTCAGAGACCGTTGCCGGTCGTGAGTGGGCCGATGGTAGGAGGTGGGCCAAGTCATGGGTATATGCCTGGAGGGTATCCTGGTGCGGGCGGTCCAGCACATCATGGGTATGGAGGATACACTGGATACGGGCCTACTTCTCACCCGCCAGGTACAGCTCCAGTAGCGATGGCCAGGCCGCCGCCAACGCCAACCACGCCCAACGTCGACGCAGAGACCGAGGGAGCACGCATGTCCGACGTTCCACCCAATTATCAAGACGCCAGCAACGTCGCCTCGGACCAACGGCTGCCGTCGCAATACGTTCCTCCGCCCGTCCCGCCTCCGGGCCACGGTGCACTTCCCCCTCCTCATGCCTCCCACGCACCCTATCCCCCAGCACCAGCTCCACCCAGCGGATTCATCGGCGGCTTCGGCCCTAACCCAGGCGGTCCCAATCCGTACATCTCTGTCCAACCGCAGCACGTCCAGCAAGCGTGGTACGGTGGGTACAACGCTCGTCCTCCCCCCGGTGCGCTCGTGGTCATGCCTGGCGATCCCCGCATCGGTGGACGCCTGTGTTACGAGTGCGGCGGCAGAGGCATCATCGAGAGCTTTTGGTTGGGCGATGAGACGTGTTTCCGCTGCTCGGGAAGCGGGCGCATCTTCCAATGACGGTGCCAGGTACCCAAATGGCAATCAGCGCGAGACAAAATGTCAGCAATGTGTGGGATGTGTCTTGACGCTATGCGATTTGGAGACAGATTTGCACTCTACTGGTCAAATTGTAAACCTTGTGCGATTGCATGTTTGAATTGCACTCGTGTAGAGACATGACATTGAGACGAATATGAAACCTGAGAGGGATGAGAGAAAGAGCGATGCGAATGCGAACAAGAAACAGAAACGTGCAAGAGAAAAAGTAAATGCAAGCGGAACAGGTTTGGATAACAACGTCACAGCCTAGATGGACTGCGCGGGCACAGCGGGAAAGCCATAATCGTCGGCGCCCATTCTCGGTGATGATTCGTAGCCGGGCGAGGGGGCCATGTCGGGCGTACCTGCTACGCCAAATCTACCCAGCGACTCGACTGAGCTCAAAAACGCCAGCTGCTGCGGCGTCAAGCCGCGTTTGGGATAAGAATACTGCGATCGCACCAAGGTCCAGCTCAGCGGTTCAGAGATATTGCGTCCCGCCAGGCTGGGTCGAATAGCGGCGTTGGTTTGCGCTCGTCGTCGGTGCTGGAAGATGCTCGAAGACATGGTGGGTGTAGGTGGAGAGCTAGAGAGAGAGAGCGTGGGGGCGAGCGGGGTAGATACGTGTCGCGACATGGTGATGCCGTTGGTAAAGGTGGGGATGGCAGCTGAATTGCTGCTAGTGCGTGTACGATTGCGATAGCGCATGGGAAGATGCTGCGGTGTGGATGGTGCTGATGCTGGAGGCACGCTGGAGAGCGAGTCGGCAAGCTCGTAGAGAGGTGATGGTTCTGCTGCGAAAGCCTGAAAGGCAGACATGGTGGAGGCTTCGTGTGGTGTTTGTGGCCAGTCGATCGAGGCAGCCAGCTGTTCCACATCTCGAGCCTCGTCCTCGTCCTCGTCAACTTGGCCATCGTCCATGAAAGCGTCGCGCAGCTCCTGCTGTTGGTCCGCAGCAACGATGGCTGCAGTGGCAGCGGCGTTGGCCTGCTGGTCGCGTTGAATCGCAGCCAACGCCTCTGCCTCCTCTTGCGCCTTGAACAAGACCATCTCATCGTCTCCTACCTCATCCGTGTATGCAGGGACGGGCCAAAACGAGTGGTGGTCGTTGCGATCGTCCCACAGGTTGGCCTGTCTGGACCTGAGCTGATTGCGGTAGGCCAGTCCCGGAGGCTCGAGGTAGTAGGAGCGAATGGGCAGCGCGAAAAAGTTGACAAAGGAGCGCCACTTGCGCTTGATGGGATGGTGCAATGCATCCATCTCGGGTTGTGAAGTCAGATCAAGCCTAAGACGAGGCGGTGAGGATGCTGATGCATCGGTCTGTACATTTGAAGGTGCATCTTCTGAAGCAGTGCGGAAGCGAGGTTCGGACGCAGCGTCCAGCGCTGGTCGGTACGAAAAGGCAACTGCTGTCATCCTGAAAGAAAGATGCTGGCCGCTCCCTTCAAGTCGAGATCACTCGGAGCATTAGAGAAGCTGTGTGCGGTGACGGTATGCGAATCGGAGGTTTGCTATGCAGAAGGGTTCGAGCCGGGTGTACCGGTGGCGTTGATGCCTAACGTCTTGCGATTTGAGTCGTGATAAAGCAAAATTCGAGACTGCGACAGAGGTGAGAGCGGTTAAGGTGATCAAAAATGGAAGGCGAAGGAGAGGTTTGTGAGGAGAAGACAGGAACGATAACGAGCTCCGAGGAGGCTGGCGTGCAATTGTCGCTCAGAAGAAACGTGCAGACGGGAGCCAGGCAAACCAAAGCAAGCCAAGCCAAGCCAAGCCAAGCAGACAACGACGTTATGATTTGACTGGTGCAGTGCACAAGACGTGCGCGGCACGAGATGTTCCGCGAAGTCAATAATACCAGGGTCCACCACCCAAGCGGGCAAGCGAAACACGGCTGTAATGCATTGTGCCTTGCCTCCCTCTCTCTTGTGTGTTGATTATTGCCTGTGAGCTTTCTTTTTTGACGCCACCCGTCCGTCGGTGCTACTTACTGCACAATGCACCACAGCTACAATTCAAGGTGCAGCAGCCGCGATAAGCTTTTTCCCCCCACCTTGTTTTTTTTATCCGGTGAAAAGCTTGTTTGGAAGCTCTCACAATTCCCACGCACAGCATGAGACTCATTGCAGTTGCAGCTTTGATCTTGTTTTCTCACGAGAGAGGTCACATCCTAAGCGGGTACTAGCAATCATCTGAGCCGATCGACCACAAATACAATCATCTCGAAAGGGAGGGCAGCTGCCCTGAAACTGTGGTCCTTTTGGCACTATTTTCTGATTGGTTCGGATTCGAGAGATTGATTGGTGCAGTGCGGGGAACAGCAACACGGCGCGGTTCGAAATTGCCTTTTCTGTTGTATCTGTACAGCCACACAGCCATGATGCTGTCTGCCTCGTCCTCTGCCGTCCTTGTTCTCCGCGCTTGGGGTTCCAAATTCTGGTCAAATTTTAGCTACAGGGACCACCAATTTGGACGCGCCAACGGTTGGCAATGTGAGCATTGCCACCTAACATTGTTTCGAATCAAAAAGGCTTGAATCGACACGCTGTTGTGCAAGCCCTTGCTCTGCATCGCTCTGCATCATCTCAATTGGATCCACTCGTGGACTGCATGGTATGGTATAAAGAGCAGCGCGATACAAATCGGAACAAGGAGCACAGACGCAGGCCGTCGGTCTTGGTCAACTGCTGGGTACTCTGAAGGCATCTAGTGTTATTGTACATGGGGGTTGCTCGGTATTAGTAGTATAGACATCATGCAGAGACGTTGGATGCGGCATTCGAAGCAGCATGAGCAGTCGTATCTGTAGTGACGTTGGCAGCAGTGATGTTCGTGCTTGAGGCAATATTGGCAGTCACGTTGTGCTCTCTGTATCGGTAAATGACGTCCTCGGTCTGGTTTCGAATCACCGTTTGCGGGCTCTCGGAAAAGATGCGCTGAAGCGGGAGCGTGACGGCGGTCATGATGTTTTCCACATAATCGTCCAACGCTTTGAGCTTCTTGTACCAATAGTGGCGAACAAAGCGGCCTTCGCAATCCTTGATGCCTGGAGAGCCGTTTGCGTCTTCGCACGGCAACTCCTTGATGTAGTCTTCGTAATCGTAGCGCACATAATCGGCAAAGGCTTGTTGATCCTTTGTCCATTCGTATTTCCATCGCGCACAACCTTTGTATCGCACCTCGGTCGTGCACTCGTGCCAAGCCTTGAGGATTTCATGCGTCTTGTTGTTGTTTTGCACGATAACAAAGCCCGTGTTGCCAACCATGCGGTTGAAACGGTCCTTGTTTTTCTTTGACCATGGCTCGTCGTCGACAGCCATGGTGAGGCTGTGGTGGGGCTCCACTTTCCAAAAATTCAGAAGCCACTCGAGTGGAAGGTGGGTGAAGCGGAAAGTGGCATCAGCATCCAGAAAGACGACAAACTTGTAGTCGTCAATCAGATTGGCCAACGCGGATGGTTTGTGCCAGCTGCCAAAGCGCTCTTTGGGTTCGGTGGCGTTGATAAACTTGTAGTCGTAGCCATGGACCAGAGCGTAGGTCCAGTGATTGAAGCGGCCCGCGGACAAATGATCAAGTTTCCTCCAGCGGAACTCGCCCTTTTCAAAGTCGTGCGAAGAGGGCAGCGGCCTTGTATCCATGTCGAGAATCAGAACCTCCTTGCCCAGCTTTTGTTTGAAGCGCGGCTCGGCCGGGAGCGAAAGGTTTCTATGCACATCGGGCTCGTCGATATAAGTGAAGAAAGGCTCGTTAGGTGCAATGGCTAGCGACTGAAAGAGAAGAGGAATGGTTTCCGTGATGGCGGGCGCCTTTGGTATGGTCACATTGAGTATTGGCGTGGTGAGACTGACATGGACAGGGCGTTGCCATGCGAGCCGTTGCCATCCAAGTAAGCAGCATGTGATGATCAAAGAGCCGGCCAGGAGGATTGTAGTAACGTGCGGTGCCCTGGTGCTCGTTGTAGGCGTCCGGTTGCTTGCGGTAGGCAACATCATGGTGAATGCGGTTCGTTGTGTGTTGGGTACCAGGTCTTCAAGCTGGCACAAAGGACGCGGTAGAGCAGAAAGAAGTCTGACAAACCCCAAGCAATAGGAGGAAGAGCGTCATGGGGGTCGCTATCAAAACCAGATCGACACTATAAAGACCAGAATGATGCCAGGAAACGGCGGCGGAATCACAACAGCTGGCTAGCTTGGTTGCAGTGGAAGCTTCAGTCATTCTTTCCAGCTCGCGACGCTGCTGTGGCCTGAACAAGGTCGGCCAGCAAGGTCGGTCGAATTGAGATTCAGCGGGGAAGCGATGGCCATGGCAAGGCGCATCCGCGTCTATTCCAAGAACCAAGCAGCGTGTCATGGCCAAGCGCGCATGGCTCTAGGTCTCGGTCTCGTTCTCTCCTCGCTCGTTGTCGTTGAGAGAGGAGGGAAGGCCCGCATTTGCCCAGTCCATCTTGTCTTGGATCACCTCATCCGACTTGCATGCATTAATTGGTCTGTCCGCATTGAGACCTCGAACCACTTGGAAAGGTAAAACACCGACTCTGCTGCTACAGAGCTATAGCTGCAGTGTCGATCTTGTTCCGAGCTTTTATTCTGGTGTCGGTCAAGACGAGTTCATCTCCATGTCTAATATCTGCCCGCCCTGCATCCAGCTCGGCCACTCTACACTGTAATAGGCGAGGGGCAGCTCGCCGACTCAACATTTGACTGCGTCAAAGTCGCTCTCCTCTTCTGGCTCCATGAACAAGCGGATATTGTACTGTACCGGTACGCAAGCCACATGGCAAACTAACAAGCAGGATTGCTGCCACAGGCAGACGGACAACAGCAAGCAAAGGCGGATGTGTCCTTTCCTGCAAACACTAATATGAGCGAGATACAAGATTGTGTCAGTAGGACGGATATGCAGGGATGCAAGACGGGAAGCCCTGCATTCTTCTCGTATGGCCAACCCCGAACGAGCATCAGAAAATAGAAAAAAAGAGAGAGAAAAACTGGTTATCCATCATCATACAGTACAGTACTTGCCAGAAAATCGCACAATTGTACGTCTTCGACAGCAGTTGAGCTTTCTCTCTCGCCATGCCACATGGCGGCGAACCACGAGCCTACGGCACACTCGCTGTAATCACACTTGTCGCGAATTTTTCCGGTAGATCACATCAAAAGCAACTAGATCGGGAATAACAACTTTATCATCAGGGTGCCGATCGCAGCTCATTCGGAACGTGGTTGGTCGACTCTTTTCGCTCAAATTTCGGTCGGCATGGAAGGAGCGAAGCAGCGCCGCCGTTTCGTTTCGACAATTTTCATGCTCTTGTTCCATCGCCGTCCGGCATATGCTCTACATTCGTGACATCTCTCTCTCTCTCTCTCTCTCTCTCTCTCTCTCTCTCTCTCTCTCTCTCTCTCTCTCTCTCTCTCTCTCTTTCTCTCTTTCTCTGACTCTCTAGTGATAGCTCAGGACTGCTGGGCAGACCCGAGGCAGGAGGTTTGGTGCCTGCAAAGCGATTCAAGCTGTCACTGTGCCGAACTATGCCAAACATTGCGAGTCCGGCGGGGCAAACAAAACCGTTTTCGTACGCCCTGTCAAGTTAAGCGAGCTGCAGCAGGGCAGAACGTGCTCATCCAAAAAAATTCACCCTATTTTTACACTCTCGCAAGGCTGGCCATTGCCTCACCCTCGTCAAAAGACCCTAGCTGTGATCTTCCTTCGCCACTCTCTTCGCTGCTGCCGTCGGTTGGGAGTGTGAATGTGTGAGTGGCAACGATGGAAGATGCCGCAAACGTGCTCGCTAGTGGCGGCTTTGCAACCGGGCCGCCTGAGAATTACACACGTGCTGGTCTGCCTTCTTCTAGTGACAATTGCCCCGTTTCGAGTGTTGGCCGCTCTTGCCTACGTTATGTTCTTCTGCCGGTGAGCGATTTCAAAGCCGGCGAGTACGATTCGCTGGACGAGGCTCAGCTAGCCGCCTGACAAACACAGAATCGGAGATCAACATGGATTGCCGTTCCTGTTGCCTTGCCGCCGCATGAATTCCAATCTACGCTGCAAGACTGGGCTTGGAAAGAGGCGCCGCCGGTAAGGCAAATTTGGTGCATGCGAATCAGAACGTCTGACCCTCCAGACCCATATAAATGTGCTCCTCTGTCCCTCACTCTGGTCCATGTCAAAGTCATCCAGCCCCCTATTTTGCTCCTCTGCAGTAAACACAATGAAGGGTCTCACCATCGCCTCAGTGCTGGCACTGCTGGCCGCCGCCACCACTACCTCGGCCTACGAGTACCCCAACGTTCCCGCTGACAAGACCACGCCGACCCAGACTCGTCTCTCGTTCAAATCGCTCAACGCCGTCTCCGTAGCATGGAACACGTACGAAAAGCTTTCCAAGCCGTGCGTCGCCTACGGCACCTCGCCAAGCAAGCTCTCATCGCGCGCCTGCTCTTCCACCTCGGATACATATGCCACCTCGCGCACCTGGTTCAACAACGTCGTACTCTCCAACCTCTCGCCGGCTACCACGTACTACTACAAGATCGACTCGACCAACTCGACGGTGGAATCGTTCAAGAGCGCACGTGCGCCTGGTGACACGAGCAGCTTCGTCTGCAATGCCGTCATTGACATGGGCGTCTACGGCACCGACGGCTACACGACCACCATGAAGCGTGACATCCCCATGATCCCGCCTTCGCTCACCCACTCGACCATTGATCAGCTTGTGCAGAGTGAGGATCTGTACGATTTTGTCATTCACCCAGGCGACTTTGCCTACGCCGATGACTGGTTCGAGCGGCCTCAGAACCTATTGGATGAGAAAGATGCGTATGCGGCCATCATGGAGCTCTTCTTTGACCAGCTGAGCTACGTCTCCAAGACCAAGCCGTACATGGCGGGACCGGGCAACCACGAAGCTGCGTGCCAGGAAGTCGACTACTACCAGGGCGCCTGTCCGCAGGGTCAGTACAACTTTACCGACTTTTCGCGCCGCTTTGGCCCCAACATGCCTACCGTGTTTGATTCGCAGAGCAAGGTTAGTGCAGCTCGTAACAATGCTACACTGGCAAAATCGCTGGCGCTGCCACCGTTCTGGTACTCGTTCGACTATGGAATGGTTCACTTTGTTTCGATTGATACCGAGACGGATTTCCCTTCGGCTCCCGATACGGCCAAACTCGGCGCAGGACCTTTTGGACGTAAAGACCAGCAGCTGCAATTCCTCCAAGCTGACCTCGCCTCGGTCGACCGCACCATCACACCTTGGGTCATCGTCATGGGCCATCGCCCTTGGTACAGCACCGGCGGGAGCGACAACATCTGCTCGGAATGCCAAACCGCGTTTGAAGACCTCTTCTACCAGTACGGCGTCGACCTCTTTGTTGCCGGACATGTGCACAACTTGCAACGCCAACATCCCATCTACAACGGAACTGTCGACGCCAACGATCTCAACAACCCCAAAGCGCCCTGGTACATTGTCGCCGGCGCCGCGGGCAACATTGAGGGCCTCGAGGGCGTTAGTAGCCAACCAAGCTACACGGCGTTTGCCGACAGCATCCACAACGGCTACGCGCGCCTGACGTTCCAAGATGTCAACCACTTGAAGGTTGAGATGATCCACTCGACCGATGGAGGCGTGCTCGACTCGGCAGTGCTCTACAAAGAGCACGCCGATCAGTTTGTCCGCCAGCCTCTTCCCAAGACTTCGACTTCGACCACCTCAACCCTCCCCTCGCTCAAAAGGTCGCTTCTCGGCTCGCTCTTCAACCTGGGCAGCTCGTTCAAGCGCGATGTGTGATGCGTCCACGTAGACATGTAGATGTATTGACCCTGCCTAAGGAAAATGAATGAGTTATGCTTGCAATGGTACATGCTCTGCGAAATGCTACGTGTTAGATATACTGCTGTGCGTTGTGATTGATGCTCGGTCGGAGGCTCGTGAGTATGTCCCCGTAATCTCGGCCCACATGAGCTTTGTTCCATGAGCGAGTGAGGGCGCTTGGCTGAGCGTTGCGCTTCGGACGCAGTTGACGACCAAGGAGCGAGTCAGACAAGCCCAAGCTGAGCGTCGTCCGAACGGGGGACAGTGAAGGCACATATGCGAGGAGGCAATTTGAGCCTGAAAGCTGAGCAAGTCGAGACTGCGAAGCATCGAATGTGACTTGAGCTGGGGGCCAAGCTAGACGATGTCGTCATCTGGATGACACTAGGTGCAGCGACAGTATCGGCTCGCGCCTCTGCCTCCTCGTCCGTGTTGATCTGTGCATCGTCATACACAGATTGAAATGTGAGGCAATGCTGTAAGGTCGCGATTACAATCAAGAAAGACAGGAAGGGTCAACGTGGTGCGCATCACACATCATCAATGATGGAGCCACCGCGATGAAGATTGTCCAGCTGCGTTATGGATGTGGAAGTGAGGTGGATATGAGCCTCAATCTGGGCGAGCTTGTCGATGGCACGATCGCGCTTTGTCTCAAGCAGAGTCAACTTTTTGGTGATAAACGCTCTTGCTTCCCTGTTGGAGAGTTGTGCGTAGAAATTGGCAAGCCCGAGCGAGATGATCGGGTCCTCGTCTTTCAACAGTTGAGTCTCTGCGGCGACGCCTCCACCGATATCTGCCAGCAAGGTGGTATCCTTTGTCAACGCATTCGAATCCTTGATACGGCTATCGTCGGTGTCGAGCAATCTGAGCGTATGCCTCAACTTCTTGTACTCGTCAATCTGGGCCACAAGGCTCTGATGGTCGCGATTAGCTCGGTCGAGGTCCGGCAAGAGACGCGAGGTGAGAAACTGGCGTGATTTGGCGAGTGCATCTGCAGTCTCGGCTTTGGTGGCCTCGTCGATCTCCGAGTCTTGTTTGAAGCGGTCCATTGTCAAGATGCAGAGCTTCGTGGTGTTGGTCGGCCGACAAGATATGGTGATGAATGAGCAAGAAGAAGAAAGATGGGACAAAAGAATTTTAGGACCCCTTTTTGTTGGTCGATTTCACGGCGATTCAGTGACACTTTTTTAGTGGAAATCAATTCGTCCATTGCAGGAAATGTGGAGAAAGTCGAGAGTTGTTGTCAGCCATTGGTTGCCCGCTGCCGACGTTTGAGCTTTGCCTCTGCACCACATCCATCGGTTTAAGCGTTGTTCCTGTTCAACCCGACGGAATCGAGGCAAAACACCACAATTTAGCTGCCAATGCCACCACTCGGTCACCCGATGCGGGCGAGAGCGATTGGGTTGTACAAAGAGGTGAGTTGAATCGGTCATGCTTGTCACCCAAGAGCCATGTCAAGCCAAAGTGACTGACTGACCCACATTTCGATCTTCCTCTGCGATATCTCAGCTGCATCGTCTAGGAAGAGAATATCCAGATCCCAAATACAACTTCCTCGGGAAGCTACGCAGCATGTTTGCTAGAAACGCACATCTGACCGACGAAAAGGAGATCAAGGCCAAACTCGATCTCGCCGAATTCGTCAAGCGAGAGACAGAGACTTTATACTCGCTCAAAAAATATCGAACCATGCGCCGCCGCTATGTCCAGGATTAACTTTGATCGTGCAACTGGCTCAAAGCAGTCATGTATTTGTATCGGCACTCTGCTTCATCCACACAGTCTTTCTGGTTGCAACACACTGCGTCGCAGTGCAAATCTGGGCAACAAGCCTTGATCTCATTTCACAATCACCCTGCGTCGATAACAGAAAACTCTTCTACAGACGTGGCTGGAACTGAATGCTCTGACCGCCATCGACCACAATACCGGTACCGGTGCAGTGGGCGCCCGCACGTGAGGCAAAGAACATGGCGACGCCTCCAATGTCCTCGGGCGTGCCGACACGGCCGGTGGGCTGGATACCTTCGAGCAGATCACGGTTTTCTTCGAGACCGTAGGCTGTCATGCGCGAGGGGAAGACACCGGGGCAGATGGCGTTGACCATGATAAACTTTTCGGCGAGCGAGTTGGCGAGCACCTTTGTGAGATGGAGCGATGCAGCCTTGGAAGGTTGGTAAGAGTAGGTGCCGTTGCCAGGCGCAGAAAGACCACCTTCTGCAAGAGGCACGATAGCAGCAGTGGAAGCAATGTTGAGCACGGTAGCATGCTCGGTGTTGCTCTTTCCGTTTTCGAGCAATGGCAGCAGCGCTACGGTCAAGTAGAATTGACTCTTGACGTTAAGGTCAAACACCTTGTCCCATCCTTTTTGCTCTGGGAAATCGACCATGGGTGCGCCCCAGGTGAGGCCCGAGTTGTTGACCAGGATGTCGAGTCGCGATTCAGCCTTCTTGACCTGGTCAGCGAGCGCATCGCAGCCTGCTTTGGAGCCAACGTCGGCTTGCAGCGCTACACAGAGACCCTTCTTGCCTTCGGGATCACTTGGAGCCAGCTTGCTGAGCTGCTGAGCTACCTTTTGCAAGTCGGCGAGCTTTCGACTGGCAATGTAGACTTTGGCACCGTTGCGAATGTAGGTGGCGGCAATCATCTTGCCGATGCCCGTTCCGCCACCTGTGACGAGCGCAATCTTGCCATGGAGCGAAAAGAGGCGCTGAGCACCGAGCTCGGGCATCACTTCGGGAGCTGCGTCCTTGGGCATTGTTTTTGTTGTATAGATGTGTTTGGACGAGGAAGGACGCAAGGATCTGTGGTGAGGGAAGAGAAAGAAAGAGAGAGAGAGAGAGAGAGAGAGAGAGAGAGAGAGAAGAAAGCGCACCGAGCGGCGTGCCGTTTTGTTGGACTCTCCCCGCATCTAGTCCCACCAAAGGGAGGCGCTTCTGAACTCGGCCTGCATTTCGAGGCAATAGCCGGTATGCTCGCGCTGCTAAAAACAAAATCCAAGCCGGCCTGAACGCTGCAGTGTTCAACCGGAATCCTGACACACCGGGTTCAAGATTTCAGGAACAAGATGTGAGAGCGCGCAATGCCAACATTGGCTTTGAGGGCAAAGGAACGAATTTGATTTGACTGCACGGTCCAACTCACTCACACTCAACTCCACACAAAACAAGCACCACAGCGCAACACAGCGCAACACAGCACGGTACAGCACAGCACAGCACAGCATTGCATGACATGACTGTGTTCAATCGCTGAGAAGAAGCACAAATGCCGCAAACAGCCAACAGAACTTCCCCATAGGGCTCATCGCCTACATCGACGACACCATCATCATTACCGACACCATCCCGCCGTGGTCTGACACCTTCTCTCTTGCACAATCATGTCCAACATCCCCATCGCCGACGATCTGGCCCACGCATTCAAGCAGGCCGACCAGTCGGTGCGTGCTATCCTCGTCCAGAATGACGGCGGCTTTCTCAAATTGGTCGACACCGCGCCTCCCTCGGATCCAGACATGAGCGACAAGGAAGACTTTGCACCCGTGCTCTCCAAGCTTTTTGCCAACGATCCTCAACGCAGCGGCTATGCGCTCTACCGCCTCGACAGCCAATCCGCCTCGGGCGAGTGGGAATGGCTCTGCTGTTCCTACCAGCCCGACGGCGCCAAGATCAAGGAAAAGATGCAGTATGCCATCACTCGCTCGTCGCTCATGACCGGTCTCACCGAACGAAACTTCCTGGAGACCATCTTTGGCGCTACCCCCAAGGACTTTTTGTGGCCCACCAAGCTGCGCAACAGTCGAAAGCACGACTATCAGAATCCGCAGCTCAAGACGGCCGGCATGGCTGCATCCGAAGCAGCAGGAACTGGTTCGGGAGGCGCACGGAGGAACTTTGGCGCCACCAGCAAGACCAACAATCTGCGCTCGGTGGACGATCCGACCACAACGGCATCCAATCCTGAAAAGGAAGCAACCAGCCTTGGTGCCACGTCTGGTGTTTCTGGTGTCACCAGCGTAGGAAGCTCTACAGCAACCCAAGCAACCGAACGCCCACAGCCTGTTCCTGAATCGGAGCAACCCACTGTCAGCTCGGCGCCGGTTCCAAAGCGGTACAACTCGCACGAGTTCACCTCGGCTTTCAAGAGCCCGTCTCCGCCTGCATCCGAGCAACGCGCCGAGGAGGAGCCAGAACCAGCTCCTGCAACGTCTTCGTTGTCGATCGATAATGCGACACAGTTTGCCTCGGAAGTGAAAGCACCGGCCGAGCCGACGACGCCGCGTGTAGCCGCAGGGCAGACGGACAACCTTTCGCAGCCGACAGTGCCATCCGACTCGACGCTCATGGCGGCAGCCAACGTCAGCTCGGCCGTCGATGCCGACGAGTCAGAGGCCAAAGTGACCACAGCCGAGCAGGAGTTTGTCGAGACAAAAGCACCGCAGGAACCTCCCACACCCGTAGCTCAGGCATCGGCACCGCTTTCGCAGCCGACCTTGCCCACCTCGCTCGACCAGGCTAGTCTCCAAGAGCTAACGCCTGTAAAGCCAGAGAGCTCGATCTCGGTCGGATCGGGTGCAGGTCCATCGACTACTGGCCTAACGCAACGCGAAGAAGAGCTGGCCGAACTACGTAGACTCCAGGCGACCGAACGTGCTGGCGCCAACACGAGCAACGGTGCAGCAAGCGGTGCTGGTGGACCCTCGGTAGGATTCAAGTGGGGTGACGGCGTGCAAGAGGCGATCCAGGGGCTCGCCTCGACTGCCTCGGGCACTTCGGAATGGAACCTGGTTGTGCTAGCCATCGACCTGCGCAGCGAGACGGTCGAACTCGAATCGCCGCCTCGCTTTGTACCGCCTGCCGATCTTCCCTCTGCATTGAGTGTCAACGATCCTCGCATTGCCTTCTACCGGTTGGACAATGTCTCGATGCAAACCTCGGGCGAAAGCGTGGTGGCGATGCTCTACTGCTGCCCTGCATCGAGCGGCGTCAAGGCACGCATGATCTACTCGAGCAACGTGCTCATCATACTCAACCACGTCAAGAGTTTTTCAGGCATGCGAGTGGTCAAAAAGCTCGAAGCGTCTGACCGTGACGACTTGACGCATGCCCATGTCGCGAGCGAGATTCAAGAGGTGCTGGCACATGAGCGGCACAAGTTTGCCGGAACAGGGATAGACAGTGAAGCGCCGCCGACGATCACGCAAGCATCGACGGGTTTCTCACGGCCACGAAAGGCGGGTGCGTCGAGTCGACACTGATGTCTCTTTTCAGCGCAAAGTCTATTCCATTGTGTCTTTGTCCTCGAGGGCGGTGTGATGGTGAACCAACTAGGCAAAGGAAAATGAACTCTTTGATTTGTGTGTACAAGACATGTGTCTTGTTACTTTTTCTTGGAACAGTTCGCCCCTTGCGGGGCTCCTGAGTCGTTGTTGAACGGTGGGATCTGTGTAAGTCAGTGTCACAGATACTGACACGCTCAAGAAAGGACCCTGATCCGTCCAAGAAATCCCGGAAAAGAGAAGCCGTCAACTGCGGGGCCTACTTTGGTTGATGCACCATTTTCAGCTGCAGCTGCAGCTGCACCCGAATGCAGCTCTGTTGCTTTGGATTCCGACGCAACAGAGCGCAGCAGCTTTTTTGAGCAAAACACACACACAAAACACGAAACACTTGCATATTCAATTCATGGCTCGTCCGACGCTTGTTCGCCTCCTCGTCTTGACTACCATCTGTGCTTCGTTATCCTCGAGTGACTACATTGCGCGTCTTGGACTCTTTTGCATTGCTGGCTCCACGCTTTTTCTGCTGGTAGCAGCGACGCACACCTCGCCGCGAGGCCTACTCCAGCCATCATGGCGCACCGACACCATCGGCATCGAACGATGCGGCTGCGCAAGCATCGGCGCACCACTCCATCCATTCGTCCGCGATACGCTTCCACTACCGCCGACTCTGACTCTTCCTCAAAGGATATAGAGCTCGCTGCGGTCCCCGAAGCCGTGCTGGAAGAGCGTCGGCGTCGAGCCGAACAAGCAAAAAAGCTAGCCAGAGCGCAGGCGATGCTCGACTCGGAAGTGCAGCATGCTTCGCACTCAAATTACAAAGAGGCTGCAGAACCAGCTGCCGCAATTCCCGTCGAGGTGGGCAGCGTCAGTTCGGAAAGAGGATCGTACCTTGCCAGACTTTCGGCGCAAGCAGAGGCGGCGGCAAGTAGCAGCGTCAGACGCAATCGGAATGCGGATGACGAAAGTGACGATGACGACGGGTCGGTGCATGGTCGTGGTCGACAATACGGGATCGTAAGGAAAGTTGCGGAGAAGCATCATCGCAAGGTGGAAAAGAGGGAGAAGCAAAGGCGAGTAGATCGTCTGCGTCGCATCGCAGCGCTCGACCCGCTCAAGGAAGGAGAAAGGCAGCACGGTGAAGCCAAAGAAACCACGTTTATGGCGCTCATCCGAAAATACGGCAGCATGGTGCAGGGCGAAGCAAGCACCAGCGGCGACGATCAGCCTCTCCGGTCCTCCATGGCCGATCGAGAACAAGAGCAAGCAGCGACCGAGACAACGCCGACGTCGGAAAACTCTTCCTTGGACGACGAGCACAGTGCCTACCTGGTCGACACGCTCGATGTGGTCGACCCCGGTGTTTCTGCCGCCGGGCATCTATCCAACATTGGCAACTCGCTCATCTTCCCCAACATTCCGGGACTGTACGATCGGAGACCCGTGATCGACTTGCCCGCGCAAGAGGTGGATCCGAATGCCGAATCGACGGAAGCGACGCTGCAGCTGGAAGAAGGACGCCATGCACCAACCTCGCGAACGGCTGCTACTACCAAACAAGACGAGGATGATCTGCATCTCGACGCCTACGTGCATGAGCTGCTCACCAAGAAGCAAAAGTTCAAACGCGCCATGCAGGGCGTATGGGCATTTCTCAAGACGCCGATCGGCGTGATCGCAGGCATCTATGGATTTCTGGTCGTGTTTGGCGGTGCAGCGCTGGTGCTGTTCTTGGTGGGCGCAATCGATGGGGGCAAGAACAAGGATTTTTGGGTCGAGGTGTTTAGTCAATTTGAAAATGGTCTGTTTACGATCCCGGGTGTTGGGTTGATCCCTTGGCGGTTGAGAGATACGTGGAGGATGGCTTGGATTGCGTACTACCAGCATTTAACCTGGCGGTTGCGGCAGAAGCAAGGGCTGCCCAAGCTGGTCGATAAGAACGATGTGCCTTCGGTGAATCCAACGAAAAAGCGTGGCAAGAAGAAAAGCACTGCAGATGACGACAACGATTCTTGCTCGGACGAAGAGGACAACTCCTCGGCAGACCGCATCGAGTTGTCGAGCGATGCAGTGCTATCCCCGCACCAAGCAGCCCACCTGCACGTGCTGCAGACGGCGTTTGCCGATTCGCAATCTTGGTATCGACCGCACGAGACGTTCACGCACCACGCGTTTTCCATTTCGTTTGCGCTATGGATCACCATCCTCAACGATCTCAACTCGCTCTTCCAGTGCCTGCTGTGCGGTTACATGTGGGGGTACGCTACCCACTACCGCGACCGCCCCGCTTGGTCGACGGGGACGTTTATGCCATGCTCATTCCTGGCAGGCATTGGCGCCGGTGTCATGATCTGGAAGGGTGGCGAACGGAGTAAGAAAAAGCGCGAGGTGGAGGAGAAACTGCTAGCGGCGTTTGCGAGAGATGTGGATGCACGAGTCGAGAGTATGCGTCGTCAGCAGGCTGCGGGGGAAACGGAGCAAGGCGAGGCGCAAGAGCCAAAAGGTTTGACAAGGGTAAACGAGGCGGCGGAGGCGGAGGGGGACCGGGCGATTGATCTCGATAGATTGGCTGGTGAAATCGCCGACAAGGACGAACAATCACAGTGATGTATGCCGTGTTCCGTGCTCCATCTGACATGTACACATGCAGAGACCCACACACGCTGCTTGATGAATTGCTACATAGTTCAACACATGCCAATTGGTCGATACATGACAGCATGACGACGACTTTGAATATCCAAACGACGTTGCGAACCAGCAGCATACGGCATGTGGGGGTGGGGGGGATCTGCAACATGCATCGTAGCTGCATTGCCGTTGCTCGCTATCGAGCGGCGAAGTATTGATTTCTCTTCAGAAAACCAAACCTGGAGTTGTGTACGAAAAATTCGGGCAACATTTTATCGGAAGTTTACAGTACTGTACAGTAGGGCAGCACCATCCAGCAGCAGGAGGTCAAAAGGAGAGCGAGATGTTGAAACCGCGTTTGGGGTGGTCGAGAGAGCTGTTGTTGAACTCTGCGTGTGCAATTTTGTAGCGGCGCTCCAAAATTCAGTATATCCTCTCTGTTCCTTTTGGCTGCAATCTTTTTCTTTTAGAGTCTGGTTGGTTCTGGTTGTTCTCCCTGTCAGCCCGCCCGGCCCCCCAAGCTAGCGGAGGACGACAATTCTGTAATACGCCGATCGAGGGAGAGGACTTCGATCTGAGTCGGAATTGGATTCCAGTTCATGTCTCGCAACGGCGGTTTTGCAGAGTGGATAACGAAAGGAGAGGCCATTTGGGTTGCGTTATCTCGAAAAAAGAAAAGAAAATGTGCTCGACGATGATGCAACCGAAACTTATCGCCAAACACACACACGCGTGCAGAAGAAGCAAACCGAGACAGCTCGCTTACAAGGCTTGACAGGCACAAATTACTGTAGGCCCAAATCCACTAGAAAATGAAGCCCCTAAATTGTTTTGGAAAGTGAGACACACACACACACACACACACACAGACTCTTACACACACGCATGTGCTTGGACCGGAAAGATTCCAGGCCCCCCCCCCCTGATTCTTGCTACCGCTGCCCACGATCAACAGTCCGCTTTGAGCGGTGCGCCAGTGTTTGCAATCGGAAAGGAGCTAGGGGATGCACTTGGTTTGCCGACGCCATACAGCTGCGTATTCCCATTCTTACCCTCCATCATCTTCCTTGGCAAGCAGATGGAAAGTGGGGTCGATTCCAGCTTGTCCTTGCCACAACTTTCTCTTCACAATCGATCGACAGAGAGCAGCACGTTTCTTCGCAAGTCTGGCACGATGATGGCGCTATACAACTGATACACTTCAGCTTTTCGACGATAACGATCCATTAACCCACCTACCACGACCATTTGTTTGTCCTAACGCCGGCTCATTTCGCACTATCGCCAACTAGTTCCTTCTCGCATCTGTCCTCCTTCTTCCTGGCACAAGGTCCCATTCAGAGGCTGTGCGGTGAAATACACACAACCATGGGCAACATAAACTCGCGGCAAGCGACCAACCTGATCGACGGCTTTGTGCTGCACCTCGCGCGGCTGCTCGATGCCACGCTTCGACGCATCAACCGGACGCTCTCGACGCTTTCGTCACTGTTTTTCAGCAAATTGTTTGGCTACGATGTGGTGATAGTTGCCGATGCGTCTGCGGAGCTGGTACGGCGCGATTCGCTAGTCTGCGGACCGGGCAACGTATGCATTGTACCCGCGAGCCGGATGCAGCAGCGCCAGTTGGAAAAGAAAAGGCGGAGCGAGCGCAGGAGGAGGGCAGAGGCTGCTGCAAGGGGCGAAAAGATTCGCACGCATGGGTATGTAGCGGTGGAAAGCAGCCCGGCCAGTCCGGTGGATGACGAGATGGTGGCGGTGAAAAAGAGCTTGGGTGAGGTGGCCAGAGCTCCCCCCGCCAGGAGCGAGCAGGAGAGGGAGACGGTAGCTGAAAGAGATAGGGGCAAGCTGTGGGTTATGGGCAACATTGCACCTTCGCAATCGCCCTTGGCAAAGGAGAGCGATGCATCATCGCCAGTTTCGCCAACACTGCCATGGCCTATTGACCAGCATGTACGCCAACGCATGGTGCATCAACGCTCGCACGTCGGCTCCAACTCTACGCTCATCAAACGCCGCATTCAGCCGCGCAAATCGTCCCGGCCTCGACCACAGCTTTCAGCCCCGCATTGTGGTGTTGATCCGAAATCGGCACCGGTGCAGACACAAGCGTCGTTTGCATCCGTGGTCGAGATCGATCAGCCGGCGGTGGTCAGTGGGGGTCGACATGCGAGCAAGGCGAGGGGCCAGGTAGATGTCGTGTTGCCAGAGGGAGCGCTCTCGCTCGGCGCATCACCGTGGCAGCCGAGTTTCACACATCCGTTCAGCGCCAACCACGAACCCCTACCACCAACACACACCCAAACAGTCCCGCCATCATCGCGTCCCAAACTCTCGCTCGATACCCAACTCGCCCCCGCCACCTCCCCTGCTTTCATCGCTTCGCCCACCAGCCTCTCGGACGACGAATCTCTCAACGCGGCCACACCCAACCTCTCGCGCCCCGCCTCGCCCACCTTGCACCCGGACCGCCGCCTCCCGCCCATCCACTCGGCCCGCCGCCCCTCGATCGACACGGCCAGCCTGCGCTCTACCACCACCGACTCTGTCCGTCCGATCGACGTGAAATCGCTCGCCTCGAAAGCCGTCAAGGAGGAAAAAGGCAGGAAGGTCTGGAAAGACCACGTCAATAAAGCCGCCATGCAGAGGTGTCTGCAGCAACAGCAACAACAGCCCGCAGCAGCGACGGCGCCCGGCCCAAGACGCTTCAGTGCCGCCACATTGGTAGGCAACGGTACAGCATTGGCACGCGTCAGAACGAGTGAAGAGTCCGCTGCACTCATGGTAGGCAGACGAGGCTCGACTCCTGCACTTGGGTTGGGAGATAGAAGTATCGCCTCGGTACGAAGCGAGTCGCCATTGCATGCTGTGCTGCGGTGAGCTGCGACGACACAAAAATTCTACAGCAATGCAATCCATCTCGGCCATTGCTCACACACACACTGAGAAAAATCTGGTTGTTCATGATCATGATGATGGATTTGCGTGAGAAAAGAGAGAATGTATGAATGTATGACAGAAACAAATGTCCTTGCGAAGGCAATAGGGTGTATTCTCTCAAGAAAGTACAAGCGCCAGCACAGGTACAGCAACAGCCGCCAACAGCGTCTTGGCGCCGCTCCAGCGCTTGGCCGTGGGAGCGGCGGGACTGCTGCTGCTGCTGCCGCTGCTGCTGCTGCTGGTGCTCGACGAAGTGCCGACACTCTTCGAATTGGTTCCAGAGTTCAAACCGCTGGCCAGGCTGGCAAAGCCTACACCGGCACTGCCGCTGTTGCCCGTGGTGGTAAAGACGGAATACACGTTCTTGAGGAAGGAATCGCCAATGATCCACTGCAAGTCGGTCGAGCTCGACGAGCCAAGTCCGAAGAAGGCGCCCAGGCATCGCGAGCCCGACTGATCGAGCGTACCTGCTTCAAAGTCCGAGCTGGGCAGCGTGTACTGCACGCCATTGAACGTGAGCGTCGCATTGACGTCGGTGCTGCATGGGTACGAGTAGTAGCCGCTGCCCTCGGATTTCGAGTTGGAAATGCTCGAGTAAAGCGACTCGATCACCGAGTCGGGACCGCCAATGAGCGTTGTGCCCGTGTCGATAGCGGCGCGCGTGAGGCTGCCGAGGTTGGCGTTGGTGCCCATAGTGCCGATGGCTCCAAGACGAATCATCCAGTACAGCTCTTCGATGATCGAGTTGTAGGTGATGGAGCCTTGGTAGAGGCTTGAATTGGTGCCGCCGAGCGTAAAGGTGCCACCGGGCTGGTCCTCGCTCGACGAAGTGAGGCTGGCGCGTTCGAGGTAGAATGAGAAGGTGTCGGCGCCTGCAGCCACCCAGAAAGGTGGTTCACCCGAGGCGGCGAGCTTCTGGAAACCCATGCCCAGGATGCCTTGCATGTCGGAACTAGTCAGGCCAGACGAAACCGAGGTGGCGACGGCAAAGTGCAAGTTGTCGACCGTGGTGCCGGCTAGCGAAAAATCGTCGGTGGCTTCGTATCCCGACACGGAACCGGATCCGTAGGTAATATCGAAAGCGGTTGTCTGGTTCTGGAAGGTGCTACTGGACGAAGGCGTGTAGTACTGGGAAGAGATCCACAAATCTGCCGAGCCCGTATCAAGCACCACGTCGTACTGCTTGGTCGGGGTTCCGCCGCTCAGGGAAGCGACCCACGACGAGTCGTACTGCACATTGGTGAGCGAGGCACTGCCTGTTCTTCGTTGGTTCTGCGAACCGCTCGAAGCCAGATTGTATTTCGACTGCAGCTTGGCTTTTTCGTTGTAAGCCCACTCGAGCAGGTCATTCCCCGAACGCTTGACGACGTTTCGCTTCTGAATGGGAATGTGGATGGGTGAGCGAGCACTGCTGGAAGACGAGGAGGCGGGGGCAGGAGCTGCCATCACCGCCGAGGCGACGAGCAAGCCCGACGAGACCAAGGTAGTGCCCGTGGAAACCTTCATCGTGAAAAGGACCGTTGCTGTAGGAGGGTTGGGGATTTGCCAACGCTTTGAGACAAAGGACCTGCTTGCAAGCTATGGTAGAGCAAAAGTGACAAGTGGCGATCAAATGGGTGGTCGTCGGGCGTCAATCAGCGAGGAGGAGCAACTACTTATGTGGAGAGGAGGAAGAAGGAAAGAAGGGTGGCCCTCCAGGGGCCTGCAGTTGTACCTTTGTAGACGCTTTGCTTGGATGCGAGCACGAGTCGATTGGGAACGTCCATCATGCTTGCCAGTGTGGTGCAGCGGCTGAGCTGCATCTGATGTCAGCACCTTTGTGTTCGTCACCCTTGCGCTGTGCTAAGCTGAGCTGTGCTGCGCTATGCTGTGCGTGCTGTGCAGATGGGCCGGAACCCAAAGCAGGGACCGCGCGGCGGGTCGGCAGAAGCGTCAGCACGAGACCCTGAATCGGTGGTGCTAGGCGAGAGGAAGCAGAGCCAAGCCAAAGCCCTACCAGATCGGCGCGAGCGGTGCAGACGAACAGTGTGGCCAGAAAAGGGCAAAGGAGCGAGGGCGAGGGCGGAATCCGTAATGTCACACACACACGCTCTCACCCCGATTCGGCATCTGAACGGAAGCGGTCGTCTCGTAGCACAGCATTGTCGCCCAACGCAGCATGCACGGTGGCGTTTTTTTAAACGTGTGACAAGCCTCGAGAGAGCCCAAGGCGGTTCGACGAGGAGAGAGGGATGACGTACTGCTTGGCCTTGCTTGTTCGAGAAGAGGCTGATACAGAAGCGGAAAGTGAATGATTGGCCTCTGTCCTGGTGCCGAGCCGCCGCATGACGGTGACGGAAACCGAAATTCCATTTCCAATTTCAATTCAGTAGTTTCCACTCTGGTCAGGCACACACATACGGCAAGCCCAGAGAGTTTGCCGTCAAGCACGGCAGGTTTGGGTGGTTGGTCGGTCAACCGCTCAGGGTTTGGTTTGGTTTGGTTTCGTTTAGCCCTTGACCATTCGGCCCCCCGCGTTCTTCTTTCCCATTGCAGGCGGCCATCGCCATCGAGGGTCGGTCCTCAACGAGCACACAATTCCGCCGCGTCGTTGCTCCTTTTCCAACCGGCGGAGTCGACGTTCTCGAGCAAACGTAGAAACATTTTTGCACTGGCACTTTCTTGCTCAGATGACCTCGTTCGTATTGATCGCGGGTCATTTCTGGCAACTGCTGACATCGGACTAGCCATCGCTCGCTAGTTGACCGATCTTGGTCGACAAAAAATCGTGTCAGCCTTTTCGTGGCAATGTCGTCGGTGTCTCCTTTTCCCGTGTCACACCTGTCAGCGTCCGAGTACGCAAGTGCAAATGCTTGGACGAGGGCACAACGGACGGAAGCACCCGACAGCGTCTCCCTCGTGCGACCTGGTACAGGGCCAGTTGGGTGAGACCCAGCAACAACAGCCATGTGGTTCTCTTTGCTCGCTCGCCTGCAGGCGTGCAGCTGTCGGCATTCCGCTGCACCGCCTCGCATTTTGACAAAATTCTCGCCGCCTCGCAGCAGAGACGGGTTGCCAGGCCGGGCCAATCTCTTTGCAATGATGGGGTTTCGCATTCCTATGACCATGCTGTTGGGCGGCATACCAACTCCGCAGTCGGACAGACTACGCATGCCAAGGCTTTTCCGTTTGAAAGGACAAACAGATGGGCCTTGGTGGGGCTGGATGAATGGATGTGAGAGTGTGAAATGACCCGCCAGTGGCTTGTACAGTATATACTAATCGGCGCCTGTTTCCATGCTCGTCGGCCACTCGCTGGTATAGCCGAACGAGGCAGCTAGATGGCGATCTTCCGAATCATGAATACGTAGACGTGATACCCGATCTCGATCTTCCTCATCTGTCCGTTGCGCTGAGCTTCCAACATGCCTTGTTGCTTGACCTTGTCTTGTTCCCAACCACTCATACCGCTGGCGTCCCTGTCCAACATCCTCACATCTTCCATCTTGAGACACGCGCCCATCCTCTTCTTCCTGCAAGTGGTTTCGAATACTGCCAGCGCCCGTGACAGCGTGCGGTGTTCAGCAGTGACCGCGACAATGTATCCCCCCGTTCGGAGCACTGAGAACCACGATTCGAGGAAAAAGTGGTAGAGCTTCGAGAGCGATTGCGATGCTTTTTCGCGTTTACCCCAGGGCAGGTCGGTGATGATGGCATCGATCGAGGAGGCACCTCCCACAAAGGACTGCAGGCAAGAGCCGTCAGTGCCATCGATGGCTTGCAGGTGGACTTTGACGGCACCGGTGGACGAGGAGAACCCGGCGAGCGAGGAGATCTGACGTGCTCGATCAACCGTTTCGTCGTCAATGTCGCACCCGAGCACCTCGCCGTGCAGCCCGCGTGCTTCCATCATCGCTGCGATTTCAAAAACGAGCGATCCATGGCCACAGCATGGTTCCAGAACACGCAAAGGCGCCAGCTCTTGTTGAGATTCGAAACCAAGGGGGCCCTTTCGTTCCGTTGGCAAAGGCAGTGCAAGTGCGAGGGAAGCAGCACGGTACTCGGCCATGGTGGTGCCTCCAACCAACAGCGCATTTCTCCCGGCCGGTCGACGAGGGTTCGTCGCTGCTGGTGCTGGCAGCTTGACCATAAAAGCAATCTGACCTTCCGACTTGAGGGCAGGATCATCATGCTCCGCGAGCTCCTTTTCGAACTCGTCGCCAATGCCGAAGCCAGGGAAAAATTTGAGAGTGATGTCGAGCATTGGCTTTTCCAGATCGACGCGCCACGTTGTAGATGTCGAAAAGTCGGTGCTGGGGGTATCAGGTCCGTTGAGCCAGTCCCAGGCGAGTTCGCCGACGTATCTTTCCATGGTTTGAGAGTTGAGACTCGGCAGATTATATGTCGCGCGGTCGACCGTGGCTCGGTAGGTGCGGTTCTCGGCGGCGACAGGCTGGCCGGCGGTGGCGGTAACGATTCGTTTCCAGCTGTCCAGGCCTTGGTCGAGCTGCGAACGTGAGGATTCCCAAACATCATCGAGCAGCTGCAGCAGCTTCACTTCCGACGGGAACGGCGCACCATCGTCGGCCTCGGCTTCGCTTGCTGCTGAAGTCGTCGCCGCTTGGTCACCCATCGCGCTGCTGGTACTTGGCTGTTGCTCAAGAGCAGCCGAGGGGTTGGACACCGCGCTGCCGTCCGCCACGACTTCGTCGCGCAAGATCGCTGGCTTCTGAATCAGACCCGGCGTCGTCGGCTGCGTGCCCAGCTTCTTTCCTTCTTTCTTTGCTAAAGCCTTTCGTAGCTCCTTTGCCTTCCACTTGGCCCTCTTGCTCGCCCCGCCAATGTGCTTTTCGTGCTTGAGCTCCTTGGCTAGCTCCCTGGGGAAGTCATGCACCGCTGCTAGGAGGTATGCTGTCTTGACGATGCCGAGCTTGGCATCAAAGTAGGCCTCCAGCGCTGACCTGGCTAGCGTATTATCAGAGACTACAACGTGACCCGAGTGGATGCTGGAAGAGGTACCACATGTTGGGGGAAGAGCAACAGTGTTCTTGGCTGTACGCGCAAACGTCTGTTGCAAGATCTCGCGTTGGGCGAAGTCTTCGAACCCACCAAAGACTTGAAAGACGACAGGAACGTTGATGTTTTCTGTCGCAGCTGTGATCTCACTACCACCACCACTGTTGTTGTTTTCACCGTCGATGGGCGGGTAGTCGACGATCTGCTTCACCCGCGTCAGCTCCACCCCTTGCTCCTGCTTGACGTATTTCTGCGGTTCTGCCAACCTCGAAGCCTTTTCCTCGATCTCGCTCGTGATGAGACTCGAGATGGCAGCACTCGAGAGCTGGGCTTCGGTCTTTTGAGCGACGGCTAAACCTCGAGGTAGCGCTGCTTCTGCTGCTCCAGCACCTGCACCGGTGCCATGCGGTGTGACGGACTGCCAGTCTTCTCTGGCCCACCAAGGTAATTTGTCTTCGAACGACCATTCGTCAGTCCAGTACTTGATCGCATGCAAATAGATATACAGTTCCTCCGGTTTAGGATCGGGCAAGAGGGGGATCTTGCACTCGGCGCAAAAGTCGGACGACTGCTCTCGAACGCGTTTCTGCCAGGCTGTTTCAATGTCGATGGGTCGATTGAGGCCTTTGGACGGGACTTCGCCTGTGTCGAGCTCGAGCTTCTGCAACGCTCTCTTCAGCAATTCATCAGTGGGCCGACTGGAACGACCATTGGGGCCTGGGACGTGGACGTTTTCCAAGCCTTCCTTGGCTATCATGTCTTTGAACAGCACCTCGTCCTTCCACCGAGCCCAATCTTCCTGCCCATCTTGATCGCCTTTGATTGCATCGACGATCCTTTCGACTTGCTTTTGTCCGATCTCTCCACCCACTTTCTTCCACTGATCCGGGATGACTTCGGCGAAAGCAGAGGAGTCGACTGTACCCCACACGTCGTGACCATAGATGGGGTCGTTGCAGATGGGATGGCCTAGATACTGGACGTGAACGCGGATCTGATGTGTGCGACCGGTGATGGGTCGGCAAAATACCACCGACGAGTCAGTGGCAGCGTCGTACGAGAGGCGCACAAAGATGGTCTCGCAGTATTTGCCTTTGGGGTGAACAATGTTGACGCCACTTTGACGGTCGATGGTGAGGATCGGCTCTTTGCAGACTACTTCGCCTTCGGGAAATCGGCCTCGAACACGACAGACGTAGGCTTTGCTTACCTGGCCAGCGGCGAATTGAGCACCGAGTCGGGAGGCGGTCTCCTTTTTGGTCGAGCAAACCATGATCCCGCTCGTCAATCTGTCGAGTCGGTTGGTGGTGTATACCATCTCGATACCGTGTTCTGACTGCAGCAGACCTGTCAAGGTATGTCGCAAGTACCTGCCTGCCGCATGGACAGGGATCGACCCGGGTTTGACGATCACCAGAATCCCTTCATCGTCGTCTCTGTGAATGATCTTGATCGGTTCGTCTGTCACTGGTGGTTCGTGACGATGAACGCTGTTGCAGATCTTGTCGCCATCGCCTATGATCTGATGAATGTCGGCCTTTTTGCCATTGACGGTGCAAATGCCCTTGTGTATCGCCCAGACGTAGTACTCTTTGGTGCGATCGCGAAACTCGGTGGTCATAATTTCGATGAGCTCTCGACCAAACCAGCGCAGCTTGGAGTACGTTTGGAACTCGTACCAATAGGGCTGTGTCTTGCGAAGGCCATTCTGGGTGGTCGTGACGCCTGTGGCGGAGCTGATGGCTTCTACGCCTCTGTGGTGGCCCATGTTGGCGGTGCCAGGTGGTCGACGGATTGGTGGAAGAAGTTGTTCAAGGGTCCGACTTCCCCCACTTTCTTCTCAGTCGTACAAAATTTCTGGCTCTGCGTTCCGAAATCCGGACTTTTCTCACAAATGGCCTTAGTGATGTCGACAAGAGCAACCATCACAGCCATCAGCCTCTGCCATTGTTGTTGCGCAGCACAAGAAAGAGAGGAATGACATTGTACAAATACAGCATGAGAGACAAGGAAAAGAAAGGATGCGATGCGAAAGGAAAGGACAGGGAACGGGACAAATGAGAACTAACAATGAGAGCCATACTGGAAGATGCAAAGGGATGATGGTATCGTGTGAGAACTGAGCCTGGAATGGAGAGCTACTCGTCCTTCTTGACAGACATGCCGGCCTCGGCAGCCGCCCTTTCAGCCATCTCCCTTTGCTGATGTGGTGGATGCGCCTGCGCTTGATCCGAGTAGGCCTCCTGCGTCGCCGTCATGAGCTCATGGATCTGATAGATCTGCTCGTCGGACATTTTCTCCAAGAGTTGTGGATCCAGACGTTGTCCTCGGAATCCTCCCAATTTGCCCTGCTGCACTTCCAGTTGATCGAGGTACATCTTCCACGAGCTGAGAAAGCCAACGATCTGGAGCGGGTTGTCGATCCCCTTGTGCCTGCGAAATTCGTCCTTCACGTAGTTGTCGCCGACAGCACGCATGTCGGCATCGAGTTTCCGATGCGCGCGGATGATGCGCCTGTAGAGCTTGATGGGTGGCAGGATGGTTGCGGCGGTTCGTTTGACAGCGTTGATTTCCGAGCCGGTAGGGATAGGCTGGTTGGACGCCGATGCCGCCTGACGCAGCGTCGAACGGAACAAGAGACTTGCTGAGGGTCGGAACATTCTGAGAAACACTAAAGACATTGTAAGCCACAGAGAAAGAGCGATGCAGGTCAGCGGGCGAAATCTTGGAGAGATGATGCTAATGCCTCGCGTGCCACTGTTGCCTTCTTTGCTGCTGTTTGCTCCCATAAAGATGGAAAAGACGGCTCAGAATAGAGAGTTGCGGCATCGACCAAGGCAGACGACAAGCACGGAATGCTTGCCACCATAGCCAAGGGCTCGGCGAAGAGGTGCCAGATAGATTGAGCGCTTTTGAAAAACCTAGCGCGATCGCTCATTGCCGGGGAGGGGGAGGAAGAGCAACAGCAGGCAGCAGTGCCACGGGGAGGTGAGTCGAAGACACAAGAGCTATGACACGTACGTTTTGATGGAAGGCCACAGGAATGGCTATGACATGATGTCGATAATGGTGGTGGTAGTTGGCCAGGAAGGAGAAAGCACAGACTTGTGTTGTCTTACGAGAGCGATCTCTTTTCGCTGCCTTTTTCACTTTTTTCAGCTTCTTCCTCCCGCTTTCTTCCTCCTATTTTTTTTTTTTTTTTTTGCCTTTTGCGGACCGATCAGCGCACCATGCCCGATCGATCTCCCTCAAGCTTCAGCATGAACCTTGGGTGCTGCGCACACACTCGAGCGTCCGCATGTTCTTTCTCTGGCAAATGGATTGGGAGGGACGTGTTCGAATGGTACATCCGAACACTGCAGGCGGGCTGTTGTCAGTATTCCGCTCGCTTCTTGCCCTTTTTGGCATAGCACTTGTTCCACTCGTTTGGCTTGTCCACCCAAGCAAGAGGCTCGAGAAAGGCTGAAAGAGGGCAGAGTTGCTTGCTGTCGTGCCGAACGGACGCTTGGTCTGATTCGGAACACCAACTACCCTGCGACACGTTAGCAGGCTCGCCGTTGCTTAAAACGCGAATGTATGCTTCGCCCTCACACGCCCATTTTTCGACCGTCAACCTCCCAGAAAAGGGTGTGGTCAGCGAGGTGACCCATTTGTGCTCCTCGTCCCACAGCCCCAGTGATGCAATGACAGGGGCTAGCTGATTATCGTGCGTAAAGTCGACAAACGCTCGAGGTCCGCTGGCAGATGCAATCGGAAAGGTTTCCTGGTCCTTGTCGAGTGTGGTGTTGATCGACGTTGGAGGCGTCATAACCGGCGGCCTATCTTGAAGCCGAGCTAGAAGCTCTCGTAGCCAGGGCGTCGCCAGTGCTCTGTGCAGAGGGTTGCGCGCTGCATAGCCGTAGTCCTTTTCCATATCTGTGGTGATTTCGTAGATGCTTCCAAATTCTTCTGGCTTGAAAAGACTGCAAAAGGGACTGAGGGCATCCTCATTGCGCTCCGGCTTGTCGGACAGCAGGCCGTAAGGGTCCAGTCTCGCCACTGTGTCGAAAGCACACAGGCTGAAAAGCTGCAACACCTGACGTGGTGCTAGATGCAGCCTCTCGCCACGTCGACTTTTGCTGCCACCGCGTCTGACGCCCAATTGGTTCGCCAGTCGGGCACGGATCGCTGCTGTAGCGTTGCCCGCAAAGTCGGCTGTTATGCGCGAGGCAGGGCTCTGCGCATTGTCGCGATAATCGCGCTCGAAAGCGTCGCAAGTGTAGACGTCCAGGGTATTGTTGCTGGCCACCTGGCCGAGCTTGTCCGACTTGCGTGCTTCGGGGATGACGACGTCGGGTTTGGGCAAGTTGCAGATACGTCGGTGCGGTTTGCCACTTTTGAGGTCGTCGAGCACGTCAGGTCGACCTTTCTGCGGCCATGGAGCAGATTCCGGTGAAGCGTGACGGAAAGGTCTGTAGGGAGAATGGGCAAAGCCTTGGAGCCAGAAACGCGAGGTGCTAATAACACGGTCGGCTCCTGAAGCACGGACAAAGGGCCGCTCGGTTTGCTTGTGACCCTGATGCGATGATGCGGTGATGTAGTTAGAGCTCATCAAGCGACAAAGGCCTTGGCGGATGCGAGAGAAGAGATGCAGAGCAGACCAAGTGCTACGCGACCCTGTCAGCTCGGGCATTGAGCACACAGCTTCAAGCAGCGGGCTAGAGCTGGACTCCCTGCTGTCGAGTTTGACGTCATAATCTGCGTTGACATCGACCTCTTCCGCTTCAAAGAGATGGGCATACTGGTCGTAGAAGCGCCGGCCGGATGAGTACGCCTCGAACTGACCATAGGGGGTCAGTTCGGAATTGCCGAGCCGGTTTCGCAGTCCACCGTCCTCGGTCTTTTTGGTCTCGACCCAGTGACGCAGCCATTCGAGCTGCGGGTCGAGCCCCTCGGTGGGCTTGACAAGCTTGCCTCCGTTTGGCACGTGCTTGAGGTGCTTGGCAATCTGTCGGAGCGTCTTGCGCAGCTCCTTGTAGGCACCGCCGGTTGGGTATCGAGAGCCATGGCGTTCAAGCTGGCTGACAAACGTTACTGTACATCCATCGAGAGCGCCGTTTTGTTCGAGCGAGGTGTTTGCTGGGAACCAGGGAGAGTATTGACCAAGGTTGTGAAAGATGTGCGGTGGAAGGAGCGCGGCGCTCGGGAGGTGCGGCGTAGTCGCTCCATATGCGCCGATGGAGGCGAGGTCATGCGTGATGGCAGGCATCGTTCCTGACGGTTTCGAGGAACGGTTGCTGTCCGCAAATGGGAGCGTATCGGGCTTTTCAAGGTAGAGTTGCTCGTGAAAAGGGGTCAGTGGTCATTGTTGCAGCGACGAATGTACGTGCTATATAGGTATCAAAAGAGAGTCAGCGTTGTACGATGGATGCCTTTCATATCCAAGCAGAGTCGAGTTCCGAACAGGAGGCTCGGATGTGTTGCATCAAAGATCCTGTTGCCGAGGCAACGGACAGTGTCACACCAAGCACGAGCATCTTGGCGGCGGTCCAATGGAACCAGGACTCGAGGAGAACGTGTACCGCCAGAAGATCCTCAGGGTCAAGAACGTGATCCAATTTTATCTGCAACGTACAGTAATCGTCAGTACACTAGAGTCACCGCGGGGCAGATAAGCAGAGTCTGCAGCAAAAGAGGACCTTGTAGGTCACGTCGTCTGAGTTTCAGAAGAACAAAATCGCCCGATTTCGAAAACATCGAGCATCGGCGTCTCTTGTTTTGATCCAACTTAGCTCGAGCCACACGTTACGCACACGCCACGAGGCAGATGCAGATGCAGCGCAGCGTCTCTGCTGATGGGTACTCAGTTTGGCGGGGCTAACAACACAGCATATCATGCTGCATAGCACCGACACTGGCGTCTTGGGTGACAGCGGTTGCAGATCAAGTCAAGCACGTTGAGTGCTGTGTTGGGAAAGCTGAGAAATATGCTCTTCCAGATACGCTTTGGGCTGCTGCTCTGCATCTGAGCGCACCTTGACGTACTTTTGCGGCCCAATTGCACACAGCGCGATGGATCAGGCTGGGCGGGCGACCAAACCAAACCAATTCAGCCAGCTAGCAACGCGGCGAGATTAGTTCCTCCGAAGATCTGCAAATCCAATTGAGAAAAATCAAACAGATTCGGGGCTGCGTCGGGCCTCTGGAACGTAATCGGTGCTTGCTTCCGACCGGTTTCGTTCTGCCTCTCAGCAGCAAGCAGAGTGACGATGTCGTCGATTTTGATGCCAAGCTCGATTCCTTTTTTTCCCTTGATAATTCCATTCATTGGTTCGGCAGCGTGACCCTGTCCGTGCAGGGAGGGAGGCAATGACGGGCTTGACTTGCGTTTCTCTTGGCTCCTCTGTTGGTTTGGCTTTCCCGTGAGCGAGCGCATCGGCCATGATTTGTGTCGATTCTTCTGGTGTCGCTCGACCATCAACCAGCACCTCTGCTTCTCCATCTTTTCTCCCTTCCCCACCCTTTCTGCCTTTCGATCGCCGCCTTATCAGCAAGCCCTTGCTCGCACTTGAAGCCCCGGAAAGACCGTGTCGGCATCTCCTATTGACCCTTTCACATCACAGCCAGCCCAAAGTTGGAACGGATCTTACGATTGCTGTATCACCGCCATGCCGGCTGTTCCGTCTGTTTCGCGGCAACAGGCCGTTGCGGCCATCGAGGAGCAATTCACCCTCGACAAGCCTCTGCTCGAATCGCTCATTGCCCGCTTCCAGGAGCTCTACGACTATGGTCTCGCCAACCATGGCGCAGAGATGCAGATGATCCCTTCGTTCGTCACTGGTGTTCCCACCGGCACGGAAAAAGGCACCTACCTCGCGCTCGATCTCGGTGGAACCAACCTGCGTGTCTGCGAGGTGGCTCTCGACGGTCAGGGCACCTTTGCCATCAAGCAGGAAAAGTACAAGGTTTCCGATCAGCTCAAGCAGGGCCCCGCACGCGATCTCTTCGACTACATGGCCACCAGCGTCGACAACTTCCTCACTGACTTTGGCACCACTTCCACCGAAGACGTGCTTCACCTCGGGTTCACCTTCAGTTTCCCCGTCGAACAGACGGCCATCGACCGCGGTCATCTCATTCACTGGACCAAAGGTTTCAACTGCCCCGATGCGCCCGGCAAGGATGTGGTCCAGCTGTTACAAGAGGCGCTTGACCGTAAGCACATCAAGGTCAAGTGCAGCGCGCTCGTCAACGATACCGTCGGTGCTCTGCTTGCACACGCCTACGCTTCGAATGGAGCGCTCATCAGTGCCATCTTTGGTACCGGCACCAACGGCGCTTACCTCGAAGACATTTCAAAGATCAAGAAGCTCAAGACGGCCCAGGGCTCCATCACACACATGGTTGTTAACACGGAATGGGGTGGATTCGATGACGAGCGCAAGGCGCTGCCTGTCACCATCTTTGACAATCAGGTCGACCGAGAATCGATTCGACCAAGAAACCATATCTTCGAGAAAATGATCAGCGGCATGTACCTCGGCGAAGTGACGCGCTGCGTACTGCTTCATCTCATCGACCAGCTCGTGCTTTTCCAAGGCTTCTCGTCCAAACTGTTCAACACGCAATACGGTTTCGACACTGCCTACATGTCGGCCATCGAGTCGGATAAGGAGGATGCTGCATCGCCCACCAGTCCAACGCGCAAAGTGCTGGTGCAGACCATGAACATCAAGGACGAACACGTGTCGGCCGAGGACGTCGAGACCGTGCGCACCATTTGCAAGATCGTCGGCACCCGTGCGGCGAGGTTGAGCGCTGTCGCGATCGCAGCTACTATGGTGCAGACGGGCAACGTGCAGAGCACAGGGGAGAACGATGACGGCGTCAAGGTCGGCATGGACGGTAGTGTCATCGAATATTACCCACACTTTGAGGAACGCATGCGAGGAGCTCTGCGCGAGCTGATTGGCGAGGCGGGCGAGAAGCGCGTCAAGATCGGTCTCGCCAAGGACGGTAGTGGCGTAGGCGCTGCCCTGGGCGCTCTGCAAGCCGCAAAGCAGGCCGCAAGCGGTCATCGTGTCGAGACTTGATGAGCCATCGACAAGCATACAAAGCAATCTACATCATCATGGTTTACATTCCAATCTCACTTGGAAACAGCGTGCAGCACGAGCGAGTGGATCGAACGACTAGATTGAGCATTCAGGGTATCTGGAACCAAAAAAATAACAACGTATGCAGCAGATCCGAGACGGATTTTTACGAACGCCTACTGCCTGCCCCAGCTCTTTTCGATGTCGATAAAGCTGTAGAGCGAGCCCTTGATGACCGACTCTTTCCAATCGAGGAACTTGATGCCCAGATCCTGCTCGGCTCTGCTGGTATCGAGCTTGGCCAATGCGCTAGGACGAGTCTTCTGACCGGGGTTGCCACGTGGGATGTGATCCTTCAGTTCTTGAGGATATTCCGGGTTGTCGTGAATCTCATCCGCCACCTCTTGCCACGAGACGGATCCACCGTACGCCAGATACCTCGTATTGTGCGCCTTGGGATTGTCCAATGCCGCCACGTGAACTTTGGCGACGTCACGAACATCGCAGAACGACCAAAAGCTTTCCACGGGTACTTTGCCGTCTCCGCCCGGTCCACCAGCCTTGTACAGCTTCCAAGGCTCGGCCGAAGACGTGTTGATGGCCTCTTCGGATTTGACCTCGTGGATGATGGGTCCGTAGATGTTGGGTGGGTTGACGGTAGCAGCATCGAACGAAGGCTTGTGTTGCTCGAGGAACGCCCAGATCGACTTTTCGGCGAGCGTCTTAGAGATGACGTAGGCGAGCGGGGAGTAGAAGTAACCCAAAAAGGCGTACCGCAGCGGCTGCCAGTCTTTGTCGGTGTAGGTATAATCGCGTTTTTCGATGCCCCGGAGTGGATTGAGGATGGCAGCAAACGACGAAGTGACAACGATGCGCTTGAGCTGCGGCTTTTCGCCCGCCTCCTTGGCCTTGTTCTCGGCCTTGAGCGCCGCCTCGAGCACATTGCGCGTCATCTTGACCGCGGGATCGATGATGTCCCGCTTGTTGTTCTTCGCAGAGAGCACATATGGACTAGCGACGTGCACAACAAAGTCTTTCCCAGCGACGGCGGCGTCGAGGCACCCCTCGGCAAGGAGATCGGGCACCTCAATGAGATCGATGCGGTTCTGTTGGAACGCAGCAGCAAACTGTTGCGAAAGCCAGGGTTCGGTCTTGGCCTTGGATCGGATGACGCAGGTGATGTGGTAGCTGCGAGACGATTTGAGAAGCTGGTCGAGCACGTGCGAGCCCACAAAGCCCGAGACGCCCGTGAGGAGCACATTGGGCCCTTGCGAGGTGGTGGTGGTGGTGTTCGACATGGTGACAGTGCGCCGTAGATGGTCGTGCTAGATCGAATCGTTGGCCGAAAGGATGATGGTGGTATCAATGAGACCAAGTGGCAGTGAAAAGGCGGGGAGACAGCACATAGCTGCTGGATGCATGAAAGTGCCGGCCAAGCAAAACCGTAGCCTCGGCTCGTGGACCGGACTGGCCGCACGCACCAAAGGAGCTGCCGTCGACCTCTTTTCTATTGGAGGACCGCCGCGACGGGCGTCAACCGGAAGCGACAGAGTGCCTCGACATTTCCACAGCAAGCTCTTTTTCTACCTTGTTTCGAGCGCGTACTGTCGATCATGGATGATACGTCATACGATTTCTCTCGGCATTTGCTTGCGGGCTATTCTTTCTATCATAGCAGGATTTGGTCAAGACTGGCAACAATCCAGAGGGCGAGCGTATTCTCAGATCCATTGTCTCGAGACTTGATCAACCTATCTGGACGGTACACACAACTTAACGAGCAGACAGCTGCGCTCTTGCGCTCGAGAGCTCTACCACTATGCCAAGGACCGCAGCCAACTCCATCTTCTGCCCGCCTACACTTCACGCACAGTTTGGCAAGGGGTCCTGTTGTGAAACATGCAGATCTAACAATTCCCATTGCCTCTTTTTTTGTCGCCTTCACGCACCCAGAGCATGTTGCTTCACCGATCGAGAGATCTAGGTGTGCTGCGTTCACGATCGCTGCATTTCCACTCGGTCCAACTTTTTCGCCAGCGGAGGATATTGATGAGCTAGCGAGTCGACTGCCCGGTGGCTTGTCGCAAGGTAACGCTGGACGAGGGTCGACTGCACGTCGCTTTGGGGGCGGCAGTCTGTCAAAGGAAGCGGATGACGGGCTGTGCGAATGCTAACGTCGAAATGGGCGGCTGCGTTACGCCTTTTGACTCTTCCGGATCTGCAATTCCGAGGAGAAAGAAGAAAACAAAAGGGTCGACCGCCGCTAATTCGCCGCGCCAACTTTCATGCGCGAGGAGGTGAATAGATGACGTTTCGCTTCGAAATCCTCTTCTCGCTCAGGCTTACCGTGAACCAAAGAACAAAGGGAAAAGTCACTCGAGTGGCACCTGGTGCGGTAGCAAAGCTAGCACTGTTCAAGGCTCAAGGCTGCAGCTAAGAAAAGTTGCGAACAATGATCCACCTTGTGAGCACTCGCGCATGTCACCGGTGGAAGCTGATCCGACATCCTAGATGCTTTCGAGTCTCACAGAAGCTATCCTCTCTCTCGTGTCTTTTCCCTCCGCCGCGAAAAACGTCCGAAGGCAACACGTCTTGTGGGGCGGTGGGGTGCATTTCGTTCTCCCGGCGGGGAAGCGACACCGCGGGTGGGACAGGGTCAACGCAGCCAAGCCAGCGCCGTCTAGTCATTGTCTGACTAGCACTGCCTCGCTCCAACCACAATGGCGACATGGTCCTTGACCTGTCGTGTCGCTCAAACCGCAGCGACGAAAAAAATGAATTGGACGGTAATCAAAAGTCCGATGTACCTGAAACCATGTGCTCATCATCCGTCTGTCCCAAATTCCGTCAGGTGGTAATCAGTTACCGCGGATTTGATTATGTCTCCGCCGCTCGTTCGCAGCAGCAAATAAGCTTCGATGTGGGCTGACTGTACAAGCACCGACCACAGCCCTCGTAACGCCCGGTTGCAAAGCGACCGCGTGGCCGTGGCCCTGCTTAACATCAGTCTGTACGCACGCACCGAAATGAGAAGCGTCGTCGCTTCTGCATGTCGACGCATTGGCAACCTGGCAGAGTTTGTGCTAACTTACTCCGAAGGTTCCTGTAGCTTTGTGCGAGCTTCATGTTTCGCACCAACCGAAGCAAAGCAAGGGTCTCAGCGCCGGATGCTGATTCGGCGTCTGTCTGCTCTTTGGAGCGAGCAACGAGCGATTCGCCGCGGAGCTAATACTTCCACTCCGAACGAGGGCACCTCCTTACGAGTCTTATCCATGCAAGCCACTGTAGGGACGTGGCTCGAGGTCTCGGACCCAACCTTTGAGTCTATCGCTTATGGTGTGTAGAAACCAGTTCTGTTTGTGTGTCGCCTTGTTCTGCTGAGGCAATGGGGCCCTGTGTGTACACTTCGTAGATGGAGTAAGCAGTCCGCCCAGGTATATAGACCAGGCGTCCCTTTCATACATCTTGCCCCAGTAGCAATCGACTACCTCGTCTATATACCCTGCTGTCCCGCCTGTCGCATTTCTTCTTCCTTGCGTCGTTCTCGATCGCTCATTTGATCGTCACGAGCACCAGAACCCCAGGTTCCGGCCCAGCAAACATGGTGACCCTTTCGGAATGCCACCATGTCGATCCACGACCAGACGCTGTGTGCAACGCCAAGAACTCCAACTATGGTTTCCAGCCAGGTAAGTGACGCCCTCTTCTGGCAACGCGCGTCCTCACTTTTGACACTGACATGGCCAATCTCCGTACATCCTGCGACATTGCAGAACTCTGGGTTGGTATCTTGTTTTCGACGCTCTTCGGCCTGGAGATGCTCATCCACGCTGGTTTGCTGGCATTCCATCGTGGATTTCCTAGATTCATGATCGTCGCCATTATTGCCGCTGCAGGTGAATTGGCAGGATGGATCGCGCGAGCCTACGGCCACACCGACCCTTTCAACCGCAACGCCTACATTGCTCAGATTGTCTGCCTCATCCTCAGCCCTGCTTTCATTAGCGCAGTCAACTATATGGCCTTTCAACATGTCATGGATGTGTTTGGCCACAAATGGTCGCGCATCCCACGCAAGTACTACGTGATCGGATTCTGCTGCGGTGACCTCTGCTCGCTCATCGTGCAAGCCGTCGGCGGTGCACTTTCTGCCGAAGCCACCACCGATCCCGAGATCGAGCTGGGCAAAAACGTCATGATTGCTGGTGTCAGCGTTCAAGTCGCCGTAACAGCGCCGTTCCTCATGCTCTACCTCGACTACAACATCCGCCGTCTCCGAGAGTGGGCCAAACTGTCCAAGACCGAACGCCCCTATCGCAAAATGGAGATCTTCAACGGCATCATCTGCGTCAGCACTGCCTTTATCTTGGTCAGATGTATCTACCGTATCGTCGAGATGGCGCAGGGATGGCTGGGTCACTTGGCGACCACTCCGGTCTATTTCGACGTTCTGGACGGTCTGATGATTTTGCTCGCGATCGGTGTCTTCATTCCATTTTATCCTGCCTTGTTCCTGCCAAGGGACAAGGAGAAGGGCGTCGTCTATAACGCTGCAGACTCTGTTGCAGTGGACACGCCACCGTCCATTGAGAAGCAAGGCTCGCAAACTTCGGCTACCGAGCCCCCTTCGCCGTCGACGCGCAGCTCTCACAGCAGTAGCAGTAGCGACAGCCCGGCTTGAGCCACGCCGAGACAGTCGTATGACCCCAATACAGTACATTCTCTCTCATTACATCATGGCCATCTTGTAGACTCATAATTAGACGCATTCTCTCTCGTTGCATTGCATTTCGTTCAGCCGTGTTTGTCGCTGTCAAGGTTGTGATGGTGCGATCGGGCTCCTCGTAGCTAAACATGGTGTGGTCGCGCCTTATTGATAGGAGCTGGGAATGCTCCCCGCCTGCCCGACTGCAGCCTTTTCGCACCTTCCGAAGCGCGGGCGAACCGTGAGCAGATGAGCGTTCAAAGCGCCTGCAGAAGCCGCTGGTCTGCTTTGTTGACAGCGAGAGGGATCTGATAAGGCATTTTTACGTCGCTCGCTCGTGAGGCAAGAAATGGAGGCTTTTCCGGAATGCCGCTGCGAATACAGTACGCCTGCCAGAAAAAGCGGCGGTCTAGTGAAATGGGGAAGGCTACTTTCTTTTTGGAAGAGACCCTGAATCAGTGGTTCATTCAAGTCACGCTTCTTCGGAAGATGCTCCGACGGTTTGCTGCATCCTTGATTCCTGCTCTACCTGAACCTCGTCTCATTACGCTCTCGACTTCCAACCCCTTTTCATCGGCATCTCCGATCCTGGTACCTGAGCGGCTTTCGGTCGTCTGGCTTGGCACAACCTCGACTTCCAACATGCGACGGACCTGAGGCCGATCGAGGACCGAAAACACGAGTTGTTCGTTCATGCTCGACCTGTTGTTCCCTCAGTCATGACGAGGGACGACAGCTCAGTCAGCTCAGTGGCCGAGCATAACAGATCACTGTCACGGCTCTTTTCGCTCCTCTCGATTCCGTTGAAGCCACAAGGACCGCTCGTTGAGGTGTCAGACCAAGTGCCTGCCGGTCGAGGTCTCGTCTTCACGCAACGAATCGAGCCAGCACAGGTGCTACTCACGTTGCCCGCCGACTCGCTCATCAACGTTAGGAGCCATAGTTCTTTCTTTCATCCTGATACACTGCCTACTCGCGTCAGGGTTGCAGGTTGTGTTAACAAGTCCGGCATCGGTCTAGGCGATCACCGGCTATCGTCAGCACAGTTGCTGTCATTGCTTCTGGCCCGGGCACGCGTCGAGCTAGATCTGGGTTGCGAAAGAACAAGCGCCGAATCAACGACAAAACTACGGGCCTTGCAGCTATTTGTTGAGACGCTACCGCGAACTTTCGACACGGTGCCGCTTACGTGGTCCTATCTGGCGCATCCACCAGAGGAAGAGGAAGCAGTAACAAGAGATTCGTGGAAGCATTGCTTCTTTCAAAACTTGCTGCAAGCGCTACCGCCACACAGCAAGAGTTTGCAGACCAAAGTGCGCAGTCGCTTCGAAAGCGACTGGTGGAGCTTCGAAACCCTGCGCAAGACCGATCTCGACCTACTGGCTGAACCGGCCTTGCTTGCGTCGAATCCAGGTTTGGCTCGTAGCCTTGTGCGATCCATTGATCTGCCTGCATATAGATGGGCATGGCTGTGCGTCAATTCTCGATGCTTGTTTTTGCCTCTGGGTCTAGCGGATCACGCCGACAACTTTACGCTGGCACCTCTGCTAGATATGGCAAACCATACATCGGATCCTTCGCTCGAATGCAAAGTAAGCTACACATCGGATGGGGGGCTGCAATTGTGTGCACCCAGCGCCGAGGTGTGCCAGACCCGGTCTTGTGAAGGGAAATCTTGCGTCGCCTTGCCCGGCGACGAGTGCTTTATCACCTACGGTCCGCACTCGAACGAAAATTTGCTTTCCGAGTATGGCTTTGTTCTTCCGGCTCGGTTGACATTTGCAGATGATCTCCAGAACAAGGGAGCCTCCGCGTCCGTTAACGAGCGATGTTGGCACGGTAGTAGATATGTCGACGTTTTGATGGATCAGCACGTCGAGCGTCTTCTCGAAGCTCAGGGTACCAATGGCGAGAAAAAGATCGAACTACTGCAAAACAGAGGCTACTGGGCCGAGTTTACGATCCACCCCTATCCTGAGCCTGCCCATCCCTCGCACCGACTCATTCCAGCATTGCGTCTTGCGGCACTCGATCTACATGCTCCAGTCACCGCCTCAAAGCATTCAAAGGTGACAAAGACCAAGACGCAACAAGGCGTCAAAGCGGGCTACAAGGTGCCCTTCCAGCCCGGAGTCAATGCCGAGCAAGATGAGTCGTCGGATCTCGACAAGTGGGAGGCGACATTGACAGGATACCGCGACGCTGTATCGGACGAGAACGAACGACGAGCACACGAGATCCTCGTCGACCTCTGTCAGGCGAGAAGCAAAGATTCTGAGGAGGCTCGTCGCAATCTCGCTGCTGCGCGAAGCGTGCTGGCTTTGCACAGCAAACGAGTCGATCAAACGAGCGACAGTGGAACCGAACCACCTTTCGACGCGTGTGTGCTCAGCCTGGCTTTCGTGCAACAGATATTGGATGAAGAGCAAGCTGTGCTTCGTTTGGTGTCGCAAGCGGCACAGGATCAAGTCGAATGGTGACGGCCTCCGTCGAGTGGCACAACAGTGCAGCATGCGCATAGCAAACGCGGCCCTCGCAAGCACTCAGCATTTTCTGCAGGCGCAACCCACATGCGGCATCTCATTCATCTCGGAAAAAAATTCGTTCCCGTGGCATTTCTAAACGTGGGTCGTATCTAGACATGAAAGTCACGGACTGACTCCTCCTGGAGTACATTACAAGCATCGAGCTGGGTTCGGAGGCATGCTCTGTAGCAAAGTGCAATTCCCGCGACCGGTTTAGAAGTTTTTAGCGCTGAGGTTGGTGCGCTTCTTCTGGAGCGCGGTCGCGTCACCACCGCGGCTGAGGGTTTCGGCGATCTTCTGGTCGAGCATCTCGGCGTGCAGCGTCTCGGCACGCTCGATGGAGCGAACGTGCTCCTCGTGCATGTGGTTGAGCGCGACGGTGGCAGGAGGACGACGGGTGTCGCTGAGGAAGAAAGTGTAGATCGCGCAGCCCAGCAAAGTTGCAGGGATGTTTGTCAGAGCAGCCAAAGCAGAGTAGCCAGAGGGGAAGCATTCTTTGCCCCAGAACATGCCGCAGACGAATCGTGCGCCGACATCACGAGCCGAGTTGGCAGCGACGTTGGACGAGGAGAAACACCAGACGACGACGGCGAAACCGAGACCGATAGTGTAAGGAGCAACTTGAGGACCGGTGAATGGGTTGGCAGCGTCGAGGTTAGCCCAGACAATCATGGCGACGAGCACATCGGCGAAGAACTCGTTGACAAAGATCGAGCCGAGCGATCGACCAGGGGTAGGGAACAGCGCAATGACACCAGCCGGTCCTTCCGCGGTGAAGATAGTCGCTGTCTTGCCTGTAGCCTTGAGCAATGCGGTGATCTTCATCAACTCGTCGTGCCACGAACCGATAACAATGAGCGAAGCGACCATGGCACCGACTAGCTGGGCGCAAATGTACAGAGGAGCGAGCTTGATAGGGAAACCTTTGAAGACGACCTGGGCGATGGTGAAAGCGGGGTGGAACTGACCACCAGAGGTGGTGGCGCAGACAACAATAGCAAAAGTGATACCGAAAGCATAAGCGAATCCAATCATGGTCAAGTTGCCCTGAGGCGAGCCCCCGTAGGTGGTGATGAGGAAACCGGCGGTGGCCATTTCACCCGCGAGACAATAGAACATGGTTCCGAAGAACTCGGCGACCAAAGCAGGGATGAGCCTGGGCATCGCCTGCTCGAGGCGGACACGGCCGGACCAGTCGGCGAGACCGGCCGAGTGGACCACCTGGGCCGAGGGTACATCGGTGCGTCCCTGGAGGATTTCGGTGACACCAAGTTCGAGCTCGCCGTTCTTGCGGTGGTTGCGCTGGAAGTGGTGCGAAGAGGCACTGTTACCGTCCTTGTCGCTGACATCGTGCAGCTGGTCGGCAGGGATGTAGTTGGGTGTTGGGTTGGACATTGTGGAAGGTGGGTAGGATCTTGGCGCAGATCCTAGTGAGAAGAAATTGTGGACTAAGAGAGGAGGGAGGAGTTCTCAGAGGAGGTAGGGACAAAGGGAGGTGGGGGCACTCTACACCATCCCGGTCGAACCTCTTCTTATACATCCAAGGGGAGATCCAATTCGAGCGCGGTCTCATCCTGTACAGGAAACGCTTGACTGCTACCGGCGCGCAAGGACACAATCTTCCTGCAAGATTGTTGAGGATACGGATGCGCATCCGTAAACGGATGCAAGGTTATGCAATGCGCTTGTCGCTGCGCCTCTGCACAACAACGCGAGAGAGGGGGCAAAGTTTGGGTGGGGATCAACGCAAACCAAGAGAGAGAAGTCGGTTTCATCTCGTGGGAAACAATCAAAAACCTTGTGCAGAGATACCACTTTTTGGCAGAGCGCAGAGGGACGCTAAGCACAGGATCCATCGAAGTTGCCTTACAACCCCGCATCTCGCATTGGTTTGTGCGGGGTAGCTTGTGCAGCAAAAGATGCTGCAGGTAGCGAGCGGGGTGCATACGAGGTGCATGGATGGGACGACCCTGGACGAGTTGCTCGGTAGCGCAAGCGGACGGTCGGCAAGCTACTCGCTCAGCATCCCATCTGCCAGCAGCTTGGGTTGCGATCGTCTCATGGCTGAGATGCCCACTGAGTTCGTCGCTCTACGAAAGGCAACTCTCAATATTTTCCAACGTCTAACACCGATTTCAGACAACCTCTATCTTTGCCATTGTCTCTAGTCGCAGAGGCTCGTGCCCTTTTCTGATTCTTGGTCTGCATTTCGTGGCTTGTTGTATGGATTTGAAGCTACTCAGCACAGCCAGAGAGGAAAGGGTGGGCTCCGGACCAGTGTCGACCGCTTGGCGTGGGGTATGCGGAGATGGACATGCAAAAGGAAAAGACGGAGTTGCAAATTGATTGTGCGCGGTCGGACAGAGAAGAAAAGAGAAAAAAAATAACCCGCGGAAACAGACCTCCGGCTATCCACCCGCCTGCCCGCCCTGCCGCTCCTCGCCGCTGTAACCGCGCGCGCGCCGGGCTGGGTTGCAAAGACGGTGCACAACATCAATGAGGGTTGTTGATTCCTCTGAACTCTCCCTCGGCCGCGCATCTAGCATCTGATGCCTGGGCTCACAATAGAAGCCGAGCCACTCGTTCGAAGTTATGACTGCGCTCCAACGGACTACACCTCAAGCCAGCTAGCCACAATGACCGGACGCTGTGGCTGTTCGTGGATAATGATGCTGGCGTCTGTCGGGGGAGCATCTCGATCGCTCCTCCCCGTCCGAACGGCTCGCTTTTCCCGCTTCTCCACTCTGTATGATTGACATCGTAGCAACGCCTCCGACTCGATAAGGAGAGGGAGCAAACGGGTGGGATAACACTCGTGTGGCGGACGGAACACGCAATCCGGAGCGCCAAGACAAATGTGCAAATCACAAGTCACGCGCTGGCTCTCTCTTCCAGGGAAGATGCGTTCCTTGCATGCTCTCTGCCTCTCTGGCAAGCGCAGTGACACGGTGCTGTGTGTCACCACCGAATCATGGCGGGAGGATTTGTGGAGAAGTGCGGCGCTATCGTATGATCCTTTCCTGGGTGCGATGCGGGGTAGACAGCAGAGGTTCGCGGAGACATCCGCGGCAACAATCGAGACGAGGAGCGCTGTACTGTATACCATGTCCGACAAGCCGACCCATTGTGTAGCGAAACCTCTTGAACCCGAACGGACAGAGGGACAGAGGAGCACAACTCTTGCCCGGCAAGCAATGCAGATCTAACCGGTCGGCCCATTTCGCCATCTAACCGGTACAGTCTTAAAAGGGGAAAACTAGCCGAGAGAGGCGGAGATTGTTTCGCCAGCGGGGTACAGTTGTATACTCTCTATGTCTCTGTGTATGTACGTATGCGAAGAGGCTTTGAGCAGTATTTGCTGATCACGCGGCACGTCGGGGAATGGACGCGGAGTTGGAGGCAAGCGAGCTGGGCAGTTGGAAATTTGCGGAGAACATGAGACGCACTGCATCCACTGGTAAGCCGCGCCGCTCTGTCCGCCGGGCCGGTAGGGAGCGCGGAGGCTCAAACTTCTCTCTTTCTAGTCAACAGCGCGATCCCTTCCAGGGTCGTATGTTTTCAGTCGTTGGACATTGGCCTTTGCCTCTCCGGCGTGGCTTGTGTGACCCAAGTCTAGTCAAGCCACGTTGACTGTAGCCTCTCCGCCACGTTTTTCTTGGAGGGAATTCCCGTTCCTGACTAAGAAGCAGAGGATCCAGATTTGGATCGCCTGAGTCGGTTCCATCGTGCGAGGTTCCCCCGCGACCGTTCCGGAGGTCGAATCGTGTCAAGAGAGTGCCTGCAAGAGGCCGGCCAATCGACGAGCAAGCATACCCACCGCAGTGCCCATTTCTCAACGCTCAACCCTGGTGTGCCGTCAGAGACTTGGCCCCGCCCTGCATCCCGAAGTCTGCTCGAGCTGCTTCGAAAGTGAGATCTTGGTTTCAGGTCGCAAGCTACATAGACGCAATGTTGGCGCCCGATTTGAACATATTGCAAACGGCACTATGCCCGAGTGGTTAAGGGGTAAGTCTCGAATATCTATATTTTCGACTCGTTCTCATCAACGAGGATTAACTTATAGGCTCTGCCTGCGTCGGTTCAAATCCGACTGGTGTCGACAAATTTCATCTGGTTTCTTTTTTTTTCCCGCTCTGCCCAACAATTATTCATCGTGGACTCAGATACAAACGCTGCTCTGAGCGGCGTAAGAAGGGTCAGAGGCAGCTTTGCTTTCTGTACGTGGGTCCGACATGCGTTTGCTCGAAACCATGTCGCTGTGTACTGGGTGGGTGGATGAGGCACGGGGTCGCACCGTCAAAGGCGAGAAATTTTGTCGACCAAAAAAGGCAAGAAAAATGAGCATCAAAAGTACGATCCCTGACGAAGGACGTTGATCAGCAAAGATGTTCTGATTGCAGCACGCCCACCTCGGTCCGAGATTTTGTCATGCAATGCCTTTTGCCCATGAAATCCCAACGAGATGGCTGCCGAACCCATCGGAGCTCTGCTACGGAAAGAAGGCTCACGGTCGAAGCGACGCCAGAGGGTCGAGTCGAGTTTTGACGCTCGATGTTGAATAGTCTCTATTGCTGGTGCTGCTTGCTACCTATTCACTCCAACCCACGCAATGCCGCCTGCGTCAACTCGATGACCACATCGATCTCGGGCCTTTTTTCGGGCTTGACCTGGATGCACCTCTTGATGATCTCGCGCGTCTTTTCCGAGTACGGATCTTCCGAGCTCGGCGGCGTCTTGTAGGATCCATTGAGCACCGCCAATGCGATCGATCCGCCCTGTTCGATCGTCTGGGTCGTCTCGAACGGCGAGTGCAGATACGCCAGCGCGTAAAGCAGACAGCCCAACGACCAAATGTCCACGCTTTCGGTCAGCGTGGTGTCCGTGGGGACATCAAACAGCTCGGGAGCACGGTAGGGCATGGAAGATCGTTCTGCAGCCATGTCTTGGTGTGCGACGGCGTCCTTGCGCGACTTGATGTGGACGCGTGCCTTAATGGTGCTGCCGAAATCCATGAGAATGGGCGTCTGTCCGTCGTCGGCGACCATCACGTTGCCTGGCTTTATATCGCGGTGCGCGTAGGGTAGCAATTCGCCGGCCCCTCCTTGTTCAACGCCCCCATCCAATGCCGGTTGTACCACCGTATCTGCCTCCCGCCCCATATCGCGCGCTTTGCCCTTGTTCGGTTTGGGTGGGTACGAAGCGGCGCCATCATCGTCGTCATCTGCGTCTGGCTGGTCTGAGATCAGCGGTGCTTCCGCCTGCGAGTCGGCAAACGGATCTTGCGGCGGTGTTACCTCCATACGCGGTGTCGACAATGCTGCCCCTGCACCACGCCGGGTAGCCGAGACGTTGGGCAGCCGATAATGATGCATCTCCCTCACCGCCTTGCACGTGCCCAAGAAGAGCTGCAGCATCTCCTTCTCGCTGAATCGAGTGCCCCGCACCACATGTGCGTTGATCGCATCCTGCAAATTCCCCTTTTCATAAAACGGCAAAAACAGATAGATCACTTTGCCTCCATCTCCACCCCTACCGCCTGCACCGTCGGGATCGCTGGAAGGAAGGTTGCCAAACAGCGTTCCCGACCCGGCATCATCTTGCACTACACAGCTGTCGTAAATCGGGATAATGTGTGGAGAACGAAAACGTTTGGTGGCTTCGATCTCCTTCATCGCTTCCTGAAACGAGTCGGCGCCGTAAGAGGAGCATCGGATCTTCTTCAGCGCGAACAACCGGCCCGAATCTTGGTCCTTGACGAGGTAGACAAAGCTGAAGCCGCCTTCGCCGAGGAGTCTGACAATCTGAAAGTTGCGCCCGTTGAGTTTGAGCACCGAGGTCTCGGGTGTGCATGGCAGACAAGATGAGAGCGCAAAGATAGCATCCTGTGCGCGCTCAAAGAGGCTGCTGAGCAGGCTTTCGGAGGATGCCTGTATCGACGGCATGGCGAGAGTATGGTAAGGGTGGGTTTGGGATGGAAGCGAGGATGGTGGAGTTCAACACCTTGCCTGCATGTGTTGGTGTTGCTGTTGAACCAAGCCGAATTCGCTCGGACTTGGCGTGCGTTTTTTGGAATCAAGAACAAATCGGGCTCTCTCCGGTTCCCTTTCGGGCGCTTGGTCTCGCGTATCAACGTGGCTGATTTGAACGCAATACACAATCTGACACGACCCTGCCGAAAATTGACCATGACAGCACGGACCAGCCGGCCGCGGCCGCGTTCCGGGCGAGAAGCACGAAAAGCCGAACTGGACGCATCCTGACCTCAAGAATGTTCGACTTATATAGCCGGACTTCTTTCGTAGGTGCTCCTTATCGTGTCCTCTGTCCTGCTCTATCCTCGTTCCTCGCCCGCTTCGACGCAGACGTAGAAGATGCGCACCATCACGTTCGAATTCGCCAAGCGCGAGGTCCCTGTGCTCCTCGACCTCTGCTTACCCGATACTGCTCCTTCCGAGCCGCTGCCGCTCTTCATCTGGTGGCACGGCGGTGGCCTTATCCAAGGCGCACGCCAAGCAATGGCTCCCCACCTCAAACGTGCTGTCGACAAATTCAACATCGCTGTCGTATCCACCGACTACCGACTAGCGCCGCAGGTGCGCGTACCCGACATTCAGCACGACATGCAAGACTGCCTTGCCTTTGTCATCGACAGGCTTCCTCATGAGCTAGCTGCCAAGGGAGAAACGGTCGAGCTTGATACGGACCGCATCGTGCTGAGCGGATCCAGTGCTGGTGGTTGGCAGTGTCTGATGGTGGGTCTTGGCATGTGTCCCGATACCAAACCAGATCACTTGGAAAAAGTGAAAGGCATTGCAGCGATTTACCCCATCACCACCATGGACCACTCGTTCTTCCTCGAAAAGCAAATTCCTTTCGGTGGTCTGCTCAAAGACGACCCCGACTCTTTTGCAGAGTTCCGCAACCCGGATGCGCCCGTAACCGCCAATTCAGCAGCGGTCGAACATCGAAGGAAATTCTACATGCATGCACAGCAGGAGGCGCTCTTCCCTTCGCTTCTCTTTTCGCAGGAGCAGCGCGATCAAGGCTGGATGCAAAAGACCGACATCGTCACTTTCTTGAATGCAAGTTCGGAGGAGCAAAGGAAGCGCTTCCCGCCTGTCTACATAGTCCATGGCGAAAAGGATACAGCTGTCGATGTCGACCACGCGCGTCGGCTCGAAAAGGCGCTCAAGGCCGTTGGTACGCCGGTGACCTATGACGAGATTGCGGGCCGAGACCATCTGTGGGACCAGCTGGAGCCAGAAGAGAACCTGGAAGCGTTGTGGAACTTTACTATCAAGAAGCTTCGTGCATAGATATCGTGTCGACGAAATTTGTACGACTGCAAGGAGATTCTTGCTCATAATGTGGAGCTTTATCATCCAATGAGGCGTGTTGACAGAAGCTATGTGCCGTCGTACCGACCTCTGCTAGAAACACATGGGGTCCCATTGAGTCGATCGAATAATATACAAAGCAAGTGCCGAGGTGGTTGTTCGAGTTGAATGTGGTGAGATCGTGATTATGCCATCTACACCCGAAGGATAAGCACCAGAAGCGCGATCTCTGCGAGTCCTACCAGCGCCGTCGCTGCTGCAACGACAGAGCCTGCCGTCACGAAGCTCTCCCGCAACACGGATCGTACGGCTTGTCCTGCTGCCTGCTCGGCGGAAGCAGATGTAGGTGGCGCTCTGGACGAACTTGGATCGACTTGCGCTGCCACGGCTGAGCCATCTGACGGCGAACAGGGTTGCTGTGCCTGCTGCACCTCTTCCATTGCCAGCAGCCGATGTGCATTGTTGACGGCCATGCGATAGCGAAACATCGCCACAGGGATGAACCCCATGCCCAAGACTGCATACACAAGTCCTAGAGTAGCCGTTGAGTATGTCAAGACCAATCAGCGCAACGCTCTGGGTCCGCACCGTCATCCATCCGCATTGTGGACCAACTCACCGATATAGAAAAACTTGGGTTGGAAAAGACGGAGGATTATCGTAGCATAGCAAAGCTGACCTAGGGCTGTTCTTGCGTATGCTCCGTCGAACGTCCTCTGCACCGCTCGATAGTCGAGCAGGTCACGTTCGCTCAACTTGATCACATTGGCCCGAGGCGGTAGCACCGATGATTCGGGCGGTGCCATGGTGAGATGGATGCCCGCTGTGCCGGTCGTCAGCTGCCAATGTCCGCACAGTCGGCGTTGCCGATAGTGGTGGTCAGTCGAAGCGTCTGTTCTAGAAATGCCTCTTCGAGGCAACAAGCTGGTGGTGCGTGCGAGACACGGGTGATGGCGTGCATGCGAAATCGGAATTGAAGTAGAAAACGCCAAGCCAGACCCGATTTCGTGGTGTTTGTTGTCGGCATTTCAATTTCGACTGTCTCAGTGTTCATTCACAGTTTATGATTCTTGTGCTTGGATTGTCGAATGGTACAGCTCCTGTCACCACCTCGAATGTGCGGCAAGCGGTCAGAGCAGAGGCGCCGGTCAGTTCAGTCCAGAGGAAGCCGGCCTGCCCTTCTCGATCGAGAGAGGCCGCTGTCCGTTCCGGTCGGCAGAACGAAATATATCCTTCGCCTTTGTCCGAGATCACATGTCCCTGTTCCAGAACATCCTGCGTCCCTCAGCCCCTCGAGAAAGGAATGCCTGAATCCGCCAGATGCATCTCAATCATCACGCTCGCCAATGAATCTCGAGACAGAAGAGTGCCTCGATCCATCGACGCGTTTCTTGCGTCGATCGTCGATGATCCGACAAAGATGCCTCGATCCGCCGTTCGCGGTCCAACGAAGATGACCTCGGGTTTGAGCGGATGAATTGATTTCGCTGCGCCCTTTTGCCTCGTGCATCCTGGCTCGGCAGGCCTAGCCGAATGTGGAAGCGTGAGAACAACTATTTGTCGTTTCGCCATCGAATTCTCGATTCTCACCGCTGCCGACATGCTCGTATGCCGGATTGTCGATTCGACTCGCATGTATGTTCTTGTCTGCCGAGGAGACATCATCCGAAGGGAGACGGCCTCTTGCCTAATCTAGGCATGCATTTCCGTGACGTACAGGTCTTGACGCTCCTCCACTTACTCCTAAGACGAGCAAAGATCCCAAAGACAAGCTGTTTCTGATCATCGGAGGCTTTTTTCAAGCTCGGATAAACAGTCTAGTATGCATGTGCCTCGTGCTGCTTCGAAAACTCGCTTGTCGGAGTCGACCTTAGTGGCTTTGGTGGGCCCCTTGCATGGAAGGTCCACCTCGCCTTCATTGACGCAATGCCGGACAAAGATAACTTTCAAGAGCGTCTTTCTACGCGCAAGGCCAGGTGCTTCGTGCATGGCCGACCGTGGCACCCTGCCGAGCTCGGAGGAGAAGAACACACCGAAGCAAGCTCGTTGCTTTGCTTGTTATACAGATCGAGTGTGACCAAGCCGACGATTCTTCAGGCATTGCCGCTTCGAAGCGGTACAGTGATGGCCGGTCAATTGCTGCTTTCCTGACCTGATGTGCGATCGAGGCTCCTTGCGGTCATACTTCACCACCCACCAGCATCTTGCACCGTCGAACATCAACGCCTGTCAAGGAAGACCAACATGCCTCTTCGCCTTGTTGCTGCTAAGCTTGCACGATGAGCGGCTGTCACTGGCGTTCTCTCGAGGATTGGCCCGTACTCGACCAGCCTTTGGCTGCCGCTACATGGCGCCACCTGCCGCCCGAAATTGTCCTGCACATCGTCCAGATCTCGAGCTGGCACGTGCCTACTGCGACGCTGAGTAGATGGTGCCTGGTGGATCGAGCCTGGTACTCTCGCACCGTAGTACCCCTCTATGCCTGCGTAGCGCTGTCACCTCGTGACGACGATGCGTTGGGCGCTTGGCGAATCGAGCGGTTCTGCGACACCATCTCGCGGAACAAGCAACTAGCTGGCCTGGTCAGAGCGCTCGACTTTGCTGTCAGTCGAGAGGAGCATGGCATCGCCAACCAGGAGCAGTACATGGCCATCTTGAAGCATTGTCGCAACCTCATCTACTTGCGCAACTTGCAAAGGCTGCGAGATCCCGAGGACACATTTTTCCCCTCGGTGCCGCCGGGAGCTCTGGCGCGGCTGCGTTGGCACGATTCCGACTTTCGCGCCTTTGAGGAGCTCGTCGAAACCGTGTTCAAGCCCATGCACTTCCGCAGCAATCCGGATGCACGGGGCATCGAACGATCCGACCTGATTGCGCTCGATGCAAGGTCTTGTAGTCGCATGCTTTACGACATGAGGCTCATTGCACGTCTCCCTAGCGTCGACAAGCTCCCAAAGGGATTCCTGCGCAACATGGCGATCAATCAGATGCCACAGCAGAAGATCTTGTCTGCACGCTGCAGCAAGCAGTACCAGAATGATCGCATCGGTGTTTCGATCGCACTGGGCGTGCTCAAGATCATGGCAAAAGTGCTTCCGCAGCTTGAGCTGGTCGAGATCTACCTTGCCGATCGCGATTATTTCACCGGTGCTCCTTCGCACTTTGTCTCCAAGGCGAGCAGCACAGGTCTGCCTTGCTTGTACCCCCGTTCGTTCTGGCAAGATGCCATTAGTCAGGTCATCGCAATGGGACCACTTCCTTTCGCCTTGGCTCTCTATCATGTCCACTCCAACGAGGTGGGGGACGCACCCGGCTTTGACATCGGCGGCGACTATGACGTCTTTAGCACGGAGCGGATCGATACGGGGCTCGGCGGCGAATATCCATATACGAGCGAGGAGGACGAGGACGTGATGCGTCGCAACACGACGGGCGCTGGCTGGCAGGAGCCCATCCTTCTGTTGCCCAAGTCGACGCAAGTGGTACCAATCAGGCTCAAAGGCGGATATCGCTCGTTGCCGTTTTTAGCTTTCAAGAAGGACGGCAAGCCGGCGTGGAATGTACTGGTGAACCCTTCGCCCGAGATGATGCCAGATCAAGCAAAGATGGCAGATGCGCAGGAGGAGTGGGACGTCGAATCCATGTTGGGCGCCAATCGGCCGCGACTGTCGCCGATGCATCCCCTCACACCTCGCCGCGGCTCTTTGGAGTGGCTGCGCCTCGTCAGTCGCAATCTCGAGTTTGACCGATATGACTTGTCCCTTTGACGTTCTCTGAAGCTACTATTTGTCATTGGCGATTGTCTCGTTTCCTTAATTCAATCATACTGTTTCCTCTAATATAATCTATCATTCAGCTATGATCACCCTTTACAACAGCTCAGACGAAAGAATGCGTGCGAGAGAGCGGCTGGATGCGATGGTGTCAAGAAAGAGAGTCGTCGTCAACGTGCTGGGCCCCCTTGCCAGACAGGGCAAGTGTGGTGATCGGCTAAGCCGTTAAAGCTTAAATTGTGGAGTGAGCACGGTTGTTGATCGACTCGGACGGCGATTCCGAGAATTTTCCTTTGAGCATGCCATGCGTCTCACCTTCCGACAACCATTGCTGCGAAGGGTCGCAACCTCCGGCATGCAAAGTGGACAACGGAACGGCTGAGCTACTGCCGAGAACGGTCGCAGATGGCGAGGACGCTGTTAGTTGCAGGCAGCAACTCGGGCTACCAGCTGGGTGTCGGTCACGACTCCGATGTGAAGACGCTCCAAACGGCACTCTGCAGGGTCGGTGCTGGTCTGCAAGATGTCGCCGACTTTCCGCCAGCCGGATATACTGTAGCAGACGTCTCATCAGGCGCGAATCACACGCTTGCTCTTTTGGAACCCAACCACCGGGCTCATGGTAGCTCAGAGGAAGGCGCAACAAAGCACGTTTGGGTAGCAGGCACTGGGACTCAAGGTCAGCTCGGACCTGCTCATTCGATGACAGGAGATGAGCCCGTAACCGTCTTTACTCGACTCGACATGAAGGCTTTGCTCGACAACTGTAATGAAGTGGCAGCGTCAGAACGAACAGACAGCTGGTTCGAGCCGAAAAAGGTCGCCTGCGGCTGGAATTGCAGCTACATTGTGCTGGCACCTGGCAAGGCTAGAGTTCCGGATTCGCCGAGACGAGACGGATTGCTGTCCCTAGGTCTACATCGCGACAACACCTTCGGCGAGCTGGGATGCACAGCTAGTTCATCGTCGGGCGTACATGCGGTTTCGTTTTCGGCTGCTTTGGCTGAAGCCGGATTCGCCGCCGACGTGTCTTTTGCGATCCTTGACGTTGCGGCAGGGCTTCGGCACGCTGTCGCAGCTCTTCTTGTAGAAGCAGCCAGCGGTCAAAGAAACATCGTCGTGACGGGATGGGGCTCGGCACGTCACGGTCAGATAGGACGTATTCCACAGTCAGCAACGAGGCGTCGAGCGACATCCAAACGACCTGGCCCGGCCGCCTCTGCCGTCGTCGAGCAACCTCAACTCATATTCAACTGGAGTACGCAAGGATCTGGTCCGTGTTTTTGTAGGCTTCGAGCGGGCAGAGACCATTCGGTGGTGCTGTTGCAAGGGCCAAGCAACCACCGCGGGATAGGCCTACATTGTCTCGGGTCCGACAAGCAAGGCCAACTACTGAAAGCGGCCGTTCTGCCGAGCCAGGGAGCGACTCTCGACGATATCGCCGATATCAGTTGCAATTGGAACAGCACGCATGTGCTCGTGCGCTGCACGAAAGGTACACCAGCTATCCTTAGCTGTGGAAGCAATGCTCGAGGTCAGTTCGGCAGCGCGACGACTGTATCCCAGGCTGGCCATGTTCGCCTTGCGTCTGCTGATCTGAAAGAGATCCTGGTGCCGGCGCCGACGCCGTCACTCACAGCCCCGCAGCACAACACAGACTCGACGATTGACTCAGACTCTTCTAATGTGGCGTTGAAGAAATTGGTTTCAGGTAGCGAGCATTCCTTGCTACTTGCGGAGCGTTGCTCCACCGCCGCCGATGCGAGAGCAGACGACTCGCATGACCGCCAGAAGCACCAGCAGGTGTGGGGCTGGGGATGGAATGAGCACGGCAATCTGGCGCAGGGTTCAAACGACGAGACGGACCGTCATCGACCTGCTCTGTTGCTCGACGGAACGCGGTCCGGTGCCGACGACCAGCAAAACAAGTTGACACCTCTGGATGTCTGGGCTGGCTGTGGAACGAGCTTCATTCTTGTCGAGAGCTTCGAGGCCGCCATTAGACCCGCATCGAGCTGAATTTGTCACCACGCCCTTTCCAAACACCGATACAGCTCCACGCCTCGCCGCTTGCTACATATGCAGAGCAAGCCTGCATCGAGGGATCTGCACCGGGTTGCCCAACACCTCTAGATAGCAGTCAGGGTCCAAGGGAAACTCTCTGCCTCGTCGGGAATCTCAAAGCTTGCGACCGGCGACCATGTCCTTTGTATTCAGTACAGTAGCGGCGGACGGTAGAATTGCGAGCCAGGTCCTAGTCAAAGTCGCCGTCTGCCACGAGGTGCAGATCTGCGTCGGTCGTGATGTTGTTTTTGTGTGTCGGTTGATCTGGAGGAACAACTCAAATTTTCAGAAGAATTCATGCAACGACAAATGAGATGCTGTGGATCGATAAGCTTAGAGGGACGAGGAACATTCCCTCCCGCCAGCGACACAGCTGATAGATAGCCTCAGCAGCGGTGCCAACTTGCCGATCGGGCGAACTCTTCTCGTTCGGCGAACAGGCGCATGCAGCCTTTGCCCCTTTCTCTTCGTCATTCTCCCTCTGTACCGCAATGGTCATGCATCCCATGGTGGAGAGGGTGGTAGACTCCCGATCGCCTCTTGTAACGTGGACTAATCTAGGTGTGGAAATGTAACGATTCCAAAGCAAATACATGCACCCATTGCGGTAAGCTCGCCCTGTGGCCGGCGTTGAACTCACGCACCGTTTTGACGACGGGACACATGTCAACGATTGTCCTTCAATGTCGTTGTTGGTGGTCTTCGTGGCTGTCTGTCGTCTCTGCTGCACGATCGGAAAATTTGTACGAAGAAACGTTTAGCGAGGCAGTGAGGAAGGCTCCAGTGCGCACCTGCGCGTGTGTGTACGATGGGATCACTTTTGTTTGTCGTGACTGTCCTGCTTCCCGAAAACAATTTTCAGCTCACGCTGGCCGCGAAAAAAGATACAGTAGAGCTGCTAGAGCTGCTAGCGCCCGTCGCACGAGCACCGAAAATAGGCAGTTTGCCGATTTTCGGTCAGGGTTCGCTCGAAAAAGGCACAAATTTTCGTCATTCTCTTTCTCGAAGAAGAAAATCAGGTCGGGGAGGGCAGCAGCTCGAGCAATTGCCATGAACAAGTCGCCTCGTGCGCGTGGAAGCAGACCGCATCTCAAGGCGTCGGGCAATCTGAATCTTCTGGCGGGGCGCGGACCGCCAATCTCGGCGTGTGCAAGAAATCGTGCTCACAAAGAGAGGGAGATACACACAGACAGCAAAACTTGGTGAGAAGGAAACAGACAAGGCAAGAATTTCCTGACTCGCAGGCAGGAGCAACTATTGATAGCGTATGCCTGCGTGTAAGCGCTTAGACGTGATTCATCATCGTGGACTGTCAAACTAGAGAAGCCCATTCAAGAGTCAACACGGCAATCTCTCGTATCTCTCTGCTCTCTGCTCTCGTCCATCTGCTCGTCCACCACCACTCTATCTCCTTCCTGGAAACCTCTCTTTGGCTCGTCTTTGACGTTCCAATCCGTCCACCGTCAAACCAAGTCGCGATGATGCCCTCAGCGATTCGTGCTGGCTCGCTCCGTGCGATGGCCTCGCCATCGTTGGCATTGCGAACGTCCAGGCTCGGCATGCCTTCCACAAGCGCGGGCGTTGCTCCAGTGGCGCCCGTCTCGTTGTTTGCGCAAACTCAGCAGACTCGCAACATCTTCTGGACACGCTCGCGAAAGAACGACAAGACTGCAGCCGTTCTCCAGGCTGCTCAGAGCGATGCGCAAGCGCAGCTGCCACCTCCAAATAGCAACGGTAACGGCAACGGACAGAAGAAGGGCGGCTTCTTCCGGACCGTCCGACGCACCTTTTACGTGATAGCAGTCGGCAGCTTGGGCACCTATGCATACTTTGTCTACCAGGGCCGACACCCACCTGATCAGCTCCCGCAGGATCCGTCCAAGAAGACCATCGTGGTGCTCGGCAGCGGCTGGGGTGCCACCTCGCTCCTGAAGAACATCGACACAGAAGAGTACAACGTCGTCGTCATCTCGCCGCACAATTACTTCCTTTTCACGCCTCTGCTGCCCTCCGTCACGGTGGGCACGCTCGACGGCCGCAGTATCGTCCAGCCTACGCGTCATACGACCCGTTTCAAAACGCGCGAGGTCAAGGTGTACGAAGCCGACTGCGAGTACGTCGACCCTATCAACAAGACGGTCACATTCGAGGATAGGAGCGAGGTCAAGGGCTCCGTCTCCAAAGTCACCATCCCTTATGACTACCTGGTCTACTCGGTCGGCACAGAGAACCAGACGTTCGGTATCGAGGGCGTCAAGAAGCACGCTTGCTTCCTCAAGGAGCTCAACGATGCCGAAAAGATCCGCGCACGTCTGATCGACTGTGTCGAGAGCGCTGCCATCAAGGGCCAATCCGAGGAGGAGATCGACCGTCTGCTGCACATGGTGGTAGTCGGTGGTGGTCCCACGGGTATCGAGTACGCGGCTGAGCTGCGCGATTTTGTCGAGTCGGATCTGATCCGCTGGTACCCCGAGGTGGCCAACAAGCTGCGCGTAACGCTCATTGAGGCTCTGCCCAACATTCTGCCCATGTTCTCCCAGACGCTCATCAAATACACCGAGTCCACCTTCAAGGAGAACTCGATCGACATCCTCACCAAGCACATGGTCAGGGATGTCGACGAACGCGACGTTCTCGTCAAGACGCCAACGGGCGAGGAAAAGAAGATCCCCTACGGTCTGCTTGTATGGGCCGCCGGTAACACGGCTCGTCCCTTGACGCGTCAGCTCATGGCCGCGCTGCCCGAAGCGCAGAAGAACCGCCGTGGTCTCGACGTCGACGACCACATGCGCCTCAAGGGTGCCGAGGACTCGATCTTTGCCCTTGGTGACGCTACCGCCACCCAGTTTGCACCCACCGCCCAGGCCGCCTCGCAACAGGGTGCCTACCTCGCACGTGTCTTCAACCAGCTTGCCCGCCTCCATCTGCTCGAAGCCAAGCTCGAGCAAGCCAAGAAGGCCAATGCAGACGCCTCCGAGCTCAGCGGCCTCGAGCGACAGATCGAAAAGGCGGCCAAGATCCGCCCCTTCAAGTACTCGCACCAGGGCTCGCTCGCCTACATTGGCTCCGAAAAGGCCATCGCCGACATTCCGTTGCTCGGCAACAACCAGATCGCCTCGGGAGGCGTCGTAACGTTCATGTTCTGGCGTTCGGCTTACATGTCGATGCTCTTCTCGTTGCGCAACCGATCGCTCGTGGCCGCCGACTGGTTCAAGGTGTTCCTCTTCGGTCGCGACGTCTCGCGAGAGTAAGCAGCGTGTCCAAAACCTTCACAAGAGCCTCGCACGTGATACGCTGTATCCTCCGGATTCTGGCCAGCACAGCGCCAATCTTGCGAGGCTTGACACAAACTTCTGTCGCACGGAATGCCTTTCGAACCGGTCTGTCTCGGCATGCATGGTTATTGTCTTTCATCCTTTCATGGTCTTTCAATTCATTTCCGTCCCTTGCTCTACCGCCCTCTTCACCCATGTACTCCTATCAGGAAGTTTCGCCTCTTCGTCACGCACAAAAGCGTACAGTTCCGCTGCAGCCGGTCGTAATCCATTTGCAAGAAATTTCCCCCGCAAAAACCTTGTCGAAATCGCATGCACCGAAATGATGTCGGGCGGACCGTCGTAAAATTGGTAAAAAGTGCAATGCGGTAGAAGCCTGCTTCCACTCAGGAAAGCTGGAGTGCCCAATCGCGCTTCGCACGGCCTCCCATTCTCGCGATGTGATTCAGCAGCGTGTAGCCACTGCATGTGTCGGCCATTCCGTCTGCTTCCTTGTCGTCTGATGCTCAGACAGGGAAGAAGAGGCAAAGGTCCTTCGAAGGACGAGAATGCGAGCGTCAGATAAACGGACCTTGAGCCCAAGAGCGGCAGGCTAGCCGATGGGCGTTTAAATGCGTGGCTTCGGTCGCTGTGCGGCTGCTCAAAGGGCCTCTTCGGCTGAGCCTTACTGATTGATTAGGCAAAAGGAGGCCGGAGTCGCCACGCATCCCGACACTGTTTTAACCCTTTTCAGACAGCCTTTTTACCGTGCTCCCGCCTCCTCCGACACCGTTGAGCGGGCGCGCCGCACACGCAGCGAGAATACCAGCTGCTTCGTGTGGCTCAGCAATCGACCCGTCGGCGCAGCAGCTAAGGCTTAAAAAGAGGTCACCAAGTTCCTTTCAGCGGCACCCCACACGCACCGCCGTCTCCTTCGAAGCACCTCGAAAAGCAGAGCTCTCGAAGCTGATGCCAGCACCATGAGCCATCGCGGTTGCCATCCGTCCAGCCCAGCCTTCGACGTATACACAGAGGTGGGCCCCGACTTGCTTCCATCGCGCGCCCGACTCGCCGAGATCCTCGACAACCTCGGCGACACTGTGCCTGACGAGCTTAAGCACGTCCGTCGAGAAGAGGCGGAGCACGAGATTCCTCAAGCCCATCACGAGGCTGATGCTGCCAGTATCGACAACGAGTCGAAACTCAATGACGAAGCCGGTCCAAGCCAGATTTTCGAGCCCTCATCACAGCCGATTGAGACGACCGAGTTCGAGAAAGAATGGGCACGCTTGCCTGCCGCACTTACTTCTCTGCCCAGCTTCGGCAAGATCAAAGCTTTGGTGATGCGCAACTTGGTTGGCCGGACTTCGTTCCGGCTCTCTTTGCCCGTGCTTTCCAACGGCATTGATCACTGCTATCTATCCCGTCCCGCCTTCCGCCAGGTGCTGCTCGATCTCGACGGCGAAAGCGGCGAGCAGATCGACGATCCCGCTGAGGATGCGGGGCTGCTTCCATCCAGTCCGGATCCTCTGACGCTCACCGAGGCTTTGTGGGAGAGCCACTTTGGCGTGCCGCGCCACTTGAGGTGGTATTCAGCGCTAGCCGAGTTCGAAGGTGGCGTCGCCAGCTGCACCGCACTGCAATTTGCCCCTCCCAATCCTGGCCGTCTGGGTCTATCACGCATTTCGCTCGACTCCCCCACCGATGTTGTCCACTGCGCTGTAGCCGGCACCAAGCGTCCCGTCTACTTTGTCGGACCTACCTCGGGTCTCCTCTACACGGTCGTGCAGGGCGTACTGCTCCTCGTCTCGTGGCCTCACTCTGAACACAATTTCGACGCTTGGCTCAAGGCGAATCGCATCTTGCAGAACGGCCATCACCACCAGTTTGACGACTTTGAAGATGCTCATATCAACTTGCTCCACACGGGAGATACGGTATACCTCGCTGCTGGTACCACCAACTTGATGGTGGCCTTCTCGCATGTTGCACTGACCAGCCGTCAGGTGCTCAACCCCACATCCAAGGAGCTGGACATCGTCGTCCGATGCTGCCACCGTCTCATGGACGCGTACATCGATCAACAGCGCACTGGCTACTCGCCCTTTGACGAGATGGAGGTCGAACGCATGGACGCCAACTTGGTCATGTGGACGGCGCTTGCTGTCCAGCTCCTTTCGGGGAAGTCGGTGGCCGCATCTAGGCAGGCAGGTTCGGACTACAAAGCTGCGACTGCGTTCCCAACCAAGAAGATCAAACCGAACGAGCGGGCGTTGCGACAGTTTCTGCAAGGGCTTCGACAGGTCAACAAAAAGATTCAACGGTACCGTACGCTGGTAGCCGAGGCTTCCAAAGAAATGCACGATGCCAACATTTCTGGATGTCCGCATAACCGTCCTTTCGACACCTTGAACGTGCTGGCCAAGCTCTCGTCGGCGTCTTCGTCCTCTTCCGCAGAGACGGGAGAAACTTTGCTCTTGCATGGCGATGACAGGGACGCAGACACACTCCGCGTACACTTGTGGAGTGGACTTTCTCTCAAGGGCAAAGATCGCGCTCCGAGCTGAGCGGAGGCAGTGCCAACTTGCTGTGCCTGCTTTCACATCTGCTTGGTGCGCTGAATTTTGTTCGTGATGTTCTGCTTGCGTTTCATTGTGCAAATGCAATGATGAATGTAATTTGATTGCTCTCTTGCTGCATTGGCGGTATGGCATTGCTGCAGCTTACTGGTCAGTCATGGAGCATCACTGTTATTCAAGTGCAGCGTAGCGGTACGTGTGCGCTGGTCGGGCGTTGCAGCAAAAGCCCTGATTGAGGCGCAACTGGCTATTTGTGCCGGCTTTTACTGCGTCGATTGCAGCAGGAAAGAAGAGAGCAGCATGTATTGGTAGCCAGTGAAACTTCATGAGCTGGATCCCAGTCTTGAGCGGCTTGCCGAGTCTTTGCTTGGTGTCCCTGAATTTGAGCAGTGGTTCGAGCAAGCCTGCCCATTCGCCGTCTGTATCCTCACGCATCTTGTGTGAGCAATGCTGAAGCACTTGGTCGCGGCAAGCCAATCCTTCCTATCAAAATTGAAGATGAGCTCCTGTTTGCCATCCTTCCTCGTCCGCTCTTGGGGTTGACCTTTGACCTTTAATTTTTCAGTGAGGACCTTGACCATGCCGACATTGTCCTTCAACGTGCCGTAGTTGATCCTGTCCAAGCCGAGGTCGGTGAAGGCAAAGTCCATTGAGGAATTGAGCACCTTGGTTGCGATGCCGTTGCCTGCCTGCTGGTGGTCGAGCATGATGCCTGATTCGGCGTGCTTCTTGTCCCAGTCGATGTAACCGAGCGGGCCTTCGCCGATGACAGATTCTGTGCCGTCGGGGTGCTTGTCGACGACGACGAGGAAGAGCGAGTCCTTATTGAAGCCGGCTTGGACAGTGCGGATCCAGGCTTGGACGTCGGCGACGGTCTGGTCTTCTTTGCCTTGAAGATGCGGGAGGAAGCGCACGTTGAGCGGATCGGCACATCGATCTCGCAGGTTGGACGCGTCGGTGAGTCGAACCGGTCGCAGAAAGAGTGACGTGCCTGGGATCGGCAACGTGAACGTCGCATTGTCAAACGTCGGATGCGTCATTATCGGATCATGTGCTGTGTTGACCAAGAAAAGAAAAGATGCGATAAGTGAGAGGGGCGAGCGGAGGAGGGAGAGGTCCTTTATAGACATCGAAGATCAGGCTCAGTCGAGAGCAGCACCGACGGCCCAGCACACCGATCAACCGCAGGTGGGTTTCGCTTCGCGTCCACCCTGACCCGCCTTTCCGAGTCGGACTCCGACCGCACCAGCCGCTCACGAGACAGCAGCAACACCGCTTACACCCACCCGCCATGCCAGAACACAGACCCTTCTGTGTGTCAGTTCGGAACAGACCCTTCCGTCCGGCTGCATACTTTTCCAACGCAACGAGCTCTAAACCTGCAGCAACACAGGGTCCACAGAGCCGGTAAATTTTCTTCTTCTCGCGCTTTTGCCGAGCACGAGTCACACTTGCACCCCTCGATAAGCATACGAAGCTTGATTTCGACGTCTGTTAGCTGCCAGTCCGTTAGATCCGAGCTTCGGGTCGCTCAACGTCACAACGTGACTGTGTGGATTTATGTCATGACCACAGGAGATCCACAGAAATGGCTGGAGCGATTGTTCAAAAGTCAGATATTTGCATTGCGGAGCCAAAATGTCGTAGATGTCAAAGCGGGGTCCATATTTTCGAGCGCAAACAGCGACATGATCCACGAGACGAGTCCAAATCAAAAGAGAGAGCCCGCAGCGCGTGTGAGAAGGAGAGAGAGAGAAGGGCAAACGATCAGGCCTCGGACTTGATGGTCTGATCCCTACCCTTCTTACCGGAAATCTTGGACGAGACCCTCCTGATGCGATCGCGAATGCCATCCTTGGCCCATACGGCCGACCTAGCACCGCCATAGCCCATCGCACCGCGGTGGCGCGAGTGCAACGCCTCGCGCTTGCTCTTGTCTATCTGCTTCTGCTCCTTTCGGTCAATCACACCGTCGTCGTTGGCGTGCGCGTTCTCTACCGCACGGTTGGGCATCCCCTCCAGCCGGTTGTAGACGTCAAACTCGTGCTTGTCCTTGCGTCCCGTCGAGTGCTCCACCAATCGCAGATGGTCGTCGTCCAAGCCAGCGTCGATGCGGATCTTGACGCGCAGCTTGCCGACGACTTCAAACTTGTGCGTCTTGCGTGTCTGCTCGTTGATATAGTTGCGTTTGAGTGTGCCGAGGTTGTTTCCGGCCATAATGTCCAATTCGAGATCGACACTTTCGCCATCGGGGAAATCGCACAGGGCGGCAACGGCCACAGCATCCGGTTTGCCGCCGACGGGGCCCAGCGAAAGCCCGCCACCTCCGAGGTCAAAGGTGAGCAGCGAGCTGTACCTGTCATACACGGGCAGGCGGACGAGCGTCTCGGCGTCCTCGGGAACCGGCTGACCCGCATAGACCTTTTGCGTATCGTCTCCCGTTGAAACCTTGATCTTTTTCGATTTGAGCTTCTCGTCGCCCTCGATTTCGATCTCGGAAAGCAGCTCCACCGTGGCCGTGTCCCAGCCAAGCAGATGCTTGGGCAGCTGGGCCTTGATGCTCCGGAAGACCAAGCTGCAGTGAACTTTACCAAAGCCGACACCGTCCTGCAGCGAAAATGACTGGGTCACCTGAGACGATTCGCTGAACACCTCGGTGAGATCCATCGACACAATTCCCATGATCGGATCGTGCTCGCGCAAACGAGCATCTCGCACCGCAAGGCGGACCTCGGTGCGCTGCCAGTCGCGAACAAACGTCTCGGTTCCCGCCTCGTAGAAGGGCATGTTGGTGTACTGCTTGACGCGCGTCTTGTAGATAATGTCGTCGTTGACGATAAACTCAACGTATCCGCTCGGCAATGCTTTGCCTTCGCCAGCCTTGGCATCGACATCCTGTCCTGCCGTACCTTCGCGCTCCTTGCCCATCACGCTCTTTTCCACATCGCGATTTTCGAGACCCGAGATGTGGTGGACGATGATGCTCAGAATACCTGAAGGGTACTGCGGATCAGGTGGGCAGTGCAGTGCAATCTTCTCGTCGTCCGAGTCGATCGCGGATGCCTCTCGCTGCGTCTCCTTCTCGACCTGGGTCATTTTCTCCTTGTTCTTCTTGGGCACCAGTGCTTTGTTGAACTCGGCCTTTTCGTAGAACGCCACCTTCCACTTGAGCTCTCCAGGCATGTCGTCGGCATCCTCGAAGCCCATTAGCTTGTCTTTTCGGTCCTGGGTCGTGTTGGCGTTGCGGATGAGATCCTTGAGTGGCGTGTTGACGCGTCCGACAATGTCGTCGGCGGTACGTGCATCGGAATCCCACAATTGGATCGAAAGCGACTCGTTGGCGCGAATGTCGTCCTTGCTGACCAGCAAAAACGCTGTTTCGCGCCAGACCGGGTTGAGATCCTCAAAGATGATGCGCGAACTGTACAGGGGTCGTCCGAACTTGGCAAACGAGAGCACAACGTACGGGTCGCTCTTTCCGTTGGCGTCCTGAGCGCTGAGTCCCTCACCGTACTCAATGTCGACGACCAGCACACCGACAGCATCAGTGTCCTTCTTGATGCCATCGCCCGAAAGCATCTGGGCCATGTTGAGCGTCATGCTCTTCGGAGCCACGTACATGTTGGCCGCAGCGGCGATCGATGACTGTACAAAGCCAGAGATGAGCGGGAGATCCAAAACATTGGGCAGCGCTTTGAGCATGGGAATGGCCGAAATCTCGACCTTGGGAACGCCCATCAGCGTAAAGGTCAGGTTTCGAATATAGGGCGGCTGCTGCACCATCTGAGCACGCAGTCGGATGGTTCCGGAAATGTGTTCGATCTGGATCCAAATTGGTAAGGGAATCTGGAAGAGATCGTATGCTCCGATGAAGAATTCGATCATGAGATGGATGTTCTTGGCTCGGTCCTTGTTGGACTGGCCGGGGCGTGCTGAGTAGCTGAACGAGATTTCGTAGTTGAGGAAATCACCAGACTCGTCTTCGTCGGCGATGCCGTCGCCGTCAGCATCGGCGGCCGCCTCGAGTTCCTTCTTGGCATCACTGACCTTTTTCTTTTCGTCATCCTTTTGTTTTTCCTTGTCGGCCTTGAGCTCGTCCTTCTTGCCTTGATTGATCCACTCCTCTCGGGGATACTCCTTGTCGCTCATCATATCCGAGAGACCGCGCATGGCGACAAGACGGAAAGGATTCTCTCCAATGCCGATATCGTCGATCTTGACGGCATCGATGAAGCCGGGTAGAGACTGCTGCATGATGTCTTCGACCATATCGGCCATGGGGACAAACATGTCTGGGTTGATCTGCTTCCAGATGCAGGCAATGGCAGCGTTGAGCCACTCAACACTCTCAGGCATGGGAGGTGAGAGGCTCTGACCGCGCTGCTTGTGCATTTCAGCGCGAATCGCCTCGTGCTCCTTTTCAATTTTGCGCGACTGGAGGTGAAGACCGGTCCAGCCACAGAAGCCGACGGCTACCAAGATCGAGGTGCGGACGAGGAACTTCCACCAGCCGTTGCCAAAGGCAAAGAAGAACCAGATGAGAGCGAGCGAGGTGCCGAGGCCGATGGCGAGCTGGTTAAAGGCGGATTGCATGCCCTGGATGATGTCGCTCTTGGCGGGTTCGGGGAAGCGGTAGAGCAGCGCGTTGGAGGGCTCGGCTGGATAAGGCGAGGTGTGGAGCGGGTGGTGCTTGGAAGGGTCTTTGGGGATGTGAGACGAGAAGCCGGGACCGTAGCGCGAGTCGAGCTTGTCCGGGCTTATCTTGGCATTTTCGGCAGCATCGCGGATCTGAACATCTCGACCGGTGGTGGGATCGGTGACGACGCGCTCGCCCTTGGCTTCGAACTCGTTGGCCTTGCCCTTGGGAGCCTGCGCTGCCTTGATGCGCTCCTTTTCCTCAGCACCGCCTCCGGGGGCTTTGTGGACGTCGTCTTCCTTGGGAGCTTTGGATTCATTGGCACCGGTGCCGGCGGCGGAGGTGCTGTTGCGCTGCCTCAGACCATCGAGCGAGCCTGAGATGGCGGGAGCAGCACCCGAAGCAGAAGCGCTTGTCTGTTGAGTGGTGTCGTTGGCAGGAGCAGCCTCGTCAGCTTCGCTCGTGGCCAGCTTGGAAGCGTTGGCGGAAGCGGTAGCACGTCGCAGCTCTTCTTGGTGCTGAAGGCGCGCTTCCTGCTCCTCTCTGTACTGCTGAACAGTGGGGACGCGGTTGCGGTCGGACCAGCCCTCTCCTGGATGGTGGCTCGACATGGCGGGCAGATTCAGTGGTGCTCTTTCCTTGTCCTCACGAGTGGGTCTTGATGAGAGAACAGAAGGCAGGGATGAGGGGGTTAGTGGAAGGGTACAAGAAAGGAGCAAACCAGGCCTCGATCCATGGATCAAGATAAACCAGACGGGCCAGAGCGAGAGTTCCAACACGAGGTAATCTGCCAGGAATCGATGCTGCGCGGCTAGCTCATCGCTCACGAGCCAAAGGCGTGTGAGGATGCACAAGAAGATAGCGAGATCGGATGCGAGAGAGGGTCGACTTCGGCTCAGATGCAGTGTTGCACAGAATGCCATTGCCAAGGCGTGTTCGGAACACTCATCAGCCGATTTGGGTTGCCAAAGCCAGCCCGAGGCGCTTTAGTGATGGCACAAGCACTGTGATTGGCCGCGAGGTTGGAGCGGGAAAAAAGACACCGGTTGTCAACGAGGCTATCACGGAAAACGTCATTTACGATTGAGGCATACCATCGTGAGCAAGGCCTCGACAAAGCAGTGCTGCCAAGCTCAAGGGCATGCCAGTGACACATGTTGGACAAGGCGAACCAACTTCGGACACAGTGTCACTTTGCGCTACAAAGGCGCGTGAGAAATGTGCACGGACGTGATGGCTTCGCTTCAGAACAGCAGCACGGCGCATTGGCACGGTCACTTTGGATTTTGCAAGGCGTTCTGATGCCAACGTCAGCGTGCAGGTCTGATGCACGTACACATGTCACACCAAAAAAATTCACAAACTGCATAAGCGCTTCTGCGGGGAGCGACCATGAAACGAATGTGCTTGTGTATGTTAGGCCCAACAAAATGACATCCGGCCAATTTTGCTCGCACTTTCACGATTTTCCAGGGTCCAGCAAATCCCCGCATGTGCGCTGCACCGCGCTGCACAGTTCTGCATTGCACACCGCGAATGCCCTACCGGAAGCGTGCGTCGGGTGCAGGAAAAGGAGGTCTAACGGAGGTCACTGATTGATCTGCCGGCGTTCTCGTTCGACCACATCCATCCATCTTCCCAAGCTGTTATCCCGATCAAGCTCGTCACCATGCCGGATGCATTTGATGTTGGATCCAGCTCCTGCGCACCGCCACTACAACGGCCCACGTCCTCCTCTTCCTCATCTGCTGCCGTATCACACAGAAGATCGTCAAGCACTCGCTTGGGACGCTCACGACCCATCCGTCCGCGAGCCCCCTCCTCCATCAGCCAGCGCTCCGATACCAGCAACATCAGCAGCGGCATTCAGCAGCTCTCCTGGACCACTGGTAGCTGCTACAACTACGTAGACGACGAAGCACGCATCAGTGCCTTCTTGCACTGCCCCATCTGCCTTGGTCCCTTTGTCGAGCCGTATGCTTCCACAGCATGCTCACATACCTTTTGTAGACAGTGCATCACCACCGCTCTGTCGATTGAGCAGCAGCAAGACGATCCATTGACCGCGGCAGCGCCCGCGAAACGATGTCCCACCTGCCGAACTACGGTCGAGCTCGACGACTTTCAACCCACGGCGCTGCTCATCAAGAACATGGTCGACACCCTCCGAGTCCGCTGTCCGAACAAGGAAAAGGGATGTCAGCACGAGTGTGAGCGTCATTTGCTTCGCGGTCATATTGCCTCGGAATGCTCTTTCGAATATGTCGACGAAAACCTTACCGAAGGGAAACGCTGTGGTTGCTCAGCCAAGGTGATGCGCAAAGATTGGGCCTCTCACGGTCTTAGCTGTCCCAAGCGCCGTGTCGCCTGCCCTACGTGCGACGTGGATCTCGGCTTTGACGAGCTGGAAGCACATACTCGGACTTGCTCTCCCGAACCGGCTGTGTGCGACTTCTGCCATATGGAAACCATAAAGAGTCGTCTAGCGCTTCACCTCACCAACGATTGCCAGGAAGCTCCCATCCTCTGCCCACATTCTTCGTTCGGTTGTGCATGGAGCGGCCCTCGCCGTCGGCTCTCTCGATCCGCGGATACAGCTTCCAAGAGCACCGCACACACGCATCTGGAAGACGAGTGCCGCTTCGAGCCCATCAAAGCGTTCTTTGCGGTCTTCAGCCAGCATGTCAACGATCTCAAGGACGAGAATACCGCTCTCAGAGCGCGTCTGGATGAGGTGCAGGGCCGACAGCACGGACAAGCTCGACGCATCGACGACTGCGTGCACAGCCTGGGCAGCTGGTATCGTTCTGCGGGCGAGCTTCGGAGCGGATTGGAGGAGCGAGCGAGAGGCTCACAGATGGGCGTGGATGGAGAATGGGATGAGTTTCCGTTGGATGCGCAGAACTGGGAACGGTCGATTAGCCAGCAAAGTTTCGGTGCTCGGCAGGCGAGAACGCAGAGTGCGTCGGCGGTGTCGAACATGGATCTGGCGACGTGGGCTAGGAGGCAGTACCACGATCTATCGTCGAGCGAGCTTAGCGCGCGGGGGTCAGCGTCGCAACGAGCCGGTGCAGGTGCCGGAGATGCGTCGAGTTCACGCTACCTGGCTCCTCCAACAGCACGATCCATGCCGAGCAGCACGTCTGGCATCGGTCCCCGCACTGCACACACCCCTTCGCCGACACGCGAACGTCTATCGTACCTCAACAGCGCCGACACACCGTCCACCATCCGCCTATCTGCCACATCCACACCCCAGCATCTCACGCCACTCGAATCCACCTCGACGGGCAATACCTCGTTCTCGCCATTCGGCTACAGCTTCGCCCACGCACCCGTGCCCGACGACCCGGTGGACCGCACCCACCTCGACTCTGCGTTTTCGTCACTCACCGCCTCGGTGGCCGGCCTCTCGTCGGCGCTGTCTAGCCTCGACAAGCGCACCGAGGAAGGACACATTGCCGCGGTCAAAGCCGGATTCGACGCCGGACGCGTCACCGAAGAAGTGGCAAGCTTACGCCATGGTTTGCACGCCGTGCGCATGCAGATCCACCAGATACTCATGACGCAGCAGCGCCATGCACTGTTTGCAGGGCCTAGTGCCATGGTAACCGCTGCAGCGGGTGCGACCGGGTCGACTGGCGTCGGTGCAGCCGAGACTGCTGGGCCCAGTCACGCCATCGGACCAATGCCGATGCTCACACCTCCGCTGATGAGACGATGGGCCGGATTGGAACACACAAAGCTCTGAACTCACTTTACACAAGCAATGCCACATCCTCACAAACTCCACACTCTTTCCTTTGTCCCATGTTTGCATGTCTGCGTCTTTGCATCTCCTTTTCCCATCGCATTCCATCACCAATGAGACTCTACAAAAACGCCCAGACCGTCCCTGTCGCCGCCATGACGGCACTCATCGCCAGAATGCCCACATCCGTCCCTACCCTCCACCAACCCATCCCTGCACCGAAAAGCTTGAGATTCACCAACAACGGTCCAAAGACGCACGTCGCAAACGCCAGAAAAGCGCCTAGGAACGCCATGACCTTTTCAAACCCAGGCAGCACCACCGCTGTCACGGCGATGAGCAGCGTCAGTAGCACCTTGAGCGCGATTTGTAGCAGGAAGCGCGTACGCGGGGACAGGGACGAGGTGAGCTCAGCGGCGCGCAGCGAGATGGCCGAGTTGGCAAGCGGATTTTCGTTTGGCGAGGTGGGACGCGGTGAGCAAGGCTGGCTCGGGTCCGAGGCGGGCGAGGGTGTCGCAAATGATACGCGGTGGTTAGGCGAGACCGAAAGAGTGGCGTTGGTCGCTGACGAGGTTAGATGCTGATCGACCAGATCACCATTCGGCTTGTTGCCCGCCTTGTTGATGCCCTCATCTGCTGCCGTTACTGCAGCAGCCGGAATCGAACTCCTTCTCTTGGCCGCCGCTGCCGCCGCCTTGGCATTCCTACTCTGCACCTTGGCCGCCGTCTGCTCGTCGATCCCTAGCAAAATTTCAAACGTCGTCTGAATCGGTCGCGTCGCCAACGCAAACTTCGACAGCGGATTCACCACGATCAACCAGATCGCTATGCTGTTCAGCACCACTGGGAATCCCGGCGTCCTTGCCAAATCCTTGGTGATTTCCTCCGACACCTGCGTGCCAAACATTGCATACCCCACCATACCCATTGAGAGATACAGCACCGTCGCTGCGACGTACGCCAGATTCAACATGCGCGGGAACTTGGTCGGGTCCTTCATATCGCGCACCAGCGATGGGATGATCGGATGCGACGAGAAGCCAGACATGATCAAGCCAAAGCTCAACGGCAATCGGTCCCACCGTGGCCCCAACGTAGTCGGTCCGACCGACCACAAACTTCCCGGCGCTTCCTTCTTGATAAGCCCATCGCTGATCACGACGACCACAAGCGTAAATGTCGACACGATACCAATCACCGAGATAGGCGAAAGAAACTTGAGCGGCAGAAATACCGAGGGAAGCACCAAACAGTAGCCGAGCATCTTGAATGCCGCTGGTCTGATGTCTGGGAAGATGGCCGACATGGAATCGCCAAACAGGATGATGAGCGCCACCGAAACCGCCCACAGCTCGAGACAGAAGAACAAGCTGATGAGGATACGTGCCGAGGGTCCGAATGCGTAGCTGCCGATATCCGCGTAGGTGCGCAATGACGGCTCCTTGGACATGATCTTGGCCAAGACCTTGCCCGTGTAGTTGGTGAGCAGGCCGCAAACGAGAAACAAGACGGTGCCGCCGATCCAGCCGGCATACGAAAAGGCGAGAGGAAGAGCAAGAATGCCGACACCAACCAGCGCATTGACCGTGTTAAACCAGGACTGGAGGAGGGTGCTGTTGCCGAGCTCGTGGACACAGTAGCTGGAATCGCCCGAGCGAGTCGACAAGGCGCCTGACTCTGAGGTGCGAGAGTTGCCTCGCGGGAGCGCGCCATACGAGCCTGATTTCCGCCTCGCTGGATTCGAGTCTGTAGATCGTTTGTGTTTCAGCAATGGGGTCACTTCGGAGTCCTTGCTACTGTTGTTGGTGTGATCGTCTTCGGCAAACGGATCTCGAAGCACTTCAGTGGATGCTGTAGAGGCCTGTGCAGAACGATTCGGGTTGAGTTTGCTGTTGGAGCCACGCTCACGTGGACTGCCTGCCGAAAGCCGTTTGGGACTTCGACTCCTGCTGCGACTGCGCTCATCTTCATCTGCACTCTCGAGCTGCTCCAGTCGTCTATCCTTTGCTTTAGAGCGTCGCCGTGTTCGTTGCGTTGCATTGGGCGGTAATGCCTCTCCTTCCCACTCAAATTGATCGGAGGGGCCGAACCTCGCATCGCTCGCCATCGACGCCGTGTCGGTATCCGCGTCGGTACCCGAACGAGAATGCGACGTGCTGCCATCGTATTCCTCGCTCCCATCGTCCTCTTCGTCTCCCGAGACATACTCTTGATCGTCCTCGTAGATGCTATCGCCTTCTTCCAGTTCCTGACCTGCCCAGCGTCGCTCGACAAAGGACGGCGAGGTGGCAATGTTGTTGCCGTAAAAGGCTTGAGAGCGTGAATACGACCAGACGAGATCGAGACTGCTTCGCCATGCTGCCTGTTGCTGGTTGTCACCGCGCGCCGATCCACGCGCCTGATCGCGAGGCACGGGGATGCCCCTGTTATTAGTTCGAGTTGGCATGGATATGAATTAGATCGCCAGCTGCATGTCTACCGGAATAGAGTCACCTGCGTGAACAATCAATCTTGGTGTGTCCTTGCTGACTTTAGGTAGAGAAGTTGGACAATTGCGAAAGCTGATACGGTGCGCCTTGTAATTGTTCGAGAGTGATGGCGGTAAGGAGCGAAGGAAGATCCACTATGTACCTCTATTGCCCCTACTAATCCGGTCGGAAGGTCGGAAGTGGCGCGCTTTGCGTTTTCTGTTGTGACCTTTAGAAGAATGATGTGTTGTATGATCGTCGCGAGCCAATCAGCAAAGGAAGTTGGAAGTGGTGTGTGATATCGACGCAAGTGTGCTGTGCTTGCCAAGGCTCGACTTGCAACTTGCATGCGGGGTCGCGGGCTTGCAGCTGCCAATCGTCGCCGAGCTGCTGATTGGCTAGCGATCTGCTCGAAAGCGCCAAAGAGAAAACGAGATAAAGCTGCACAGGAACCTGCTGCCGCGTGCTGGCTTTTGCATTCTGCACCATGCGATTTGCCGGATACTTGCTCGCTCGCTCCCTTGGTTTCCCGATCGGAAAAAATTGCATTTTGAAATTTCTTTTTTCTCGCAAAAGTCTTCAGGCTGTCGTCTCTTTTTTTTGGTTTCTGGAGTCGGCTAGCGAAGTCACAGCGTAGAGGCGGATCGCCGTACGGGTTCGAAGTTTTGGTGCTATTTTTCTTCGGGACAGACTTCACACCAGGTTGGAGTTTGATCGGCCAAGCCTCACATGACCTTCTCTTTCACCAACGACAGAGGGAGAGAGGAAGAAAGAGACAGCGCAACTTGAAAAGGATTTAGCTTGAAAGGAAGCGATGGTCGCACGACACTCAATCTCTCATGGTGCGGGGAGATCAGCAGCTGAATTTGCTCTCGCCCTGCCAAATTCTCGAATTCGAAACTCACATGCTTTGTTCTCGTTGCAGCCTAGCCGCCGAGCATGTGCATATCAGCTCGCAGTACAGCACGAACATCCAGTGCTACCACGCATCTGCTTCCATCAATCCAAATTTTCGCTTCACTCACGCCCACTCTGTCAATCAAGAGCATGAACAAAAAAACCTTGTAGTGATTTGCAAAACATTCTGTGCGTTCGGCAAACTTCTGTATGTCGCGAATCGAGTCTAAGCGATAGCAGCCACCTCGTGAAGGTAGAGACCGAGCAGCTTGGTACCTTCGATGTAGTTGGAAATGTCGAGCTTCTCGTTGATCGAGTGGGCACCGTCGTCGCTCCTGCCCATGGGCAAGAGCAACACGTTCTTCTGCAGCAGGTCGGCAAACGTGAGCGTGACGGGGATCGAACCACCTTCACGGGTGAGATCGGGCTTGACACCGTAGATGGTCTCGGTCGCCTTGATAGCCGCCTCGTAGTTCCAGTGGTTGGGGTCGGCCAGCCATGGCTTGCCGCCGTGCTCTGCCGTGAGCTGCATCGTGTTCTTGCTGCCGATCTTGGCAAACTCTTCCTCGACGTACTTGGTCACCAGCTCCTTGACCTTGTCGGGCGTCATGTCGGGCACCAGACGCAGCGAGAACTTGCCAATCACCTTGGCGGGGATGACCGTCTTGGTACCGGGTTCCGAAAAGGCTCCCTCGATACCGTGGAGAGACAAGCAAGGGTATCGCATGCGGCCCATGAGCACAGCCGCCTTGTCATCGCTGACCGTCGTCTTGCTACCGGTAGCACCCTCAATGTCGGCAAGCTCAAAGTCCATGACGTCGTATCGCTTGCGCTCCTCGTCGGTCAAAGGCGCAACCAGATCCTTGATGCCGGGGATGAGAATCTCACCGTCGGCCGTCACCAGCTTGGACATGACGGTGAACAGATCGGTCATGGGTTCGTGCACGACACCGCCAAACACACCCGAGTGCAAGTCACGAGCAGGACCGGAGATGGCCAGCTTAAAGTAGGCAATACCACGCAGACCGTGAGTCAGGCAGGGCTTCTTGGTACCCAGCCAGTAGTTGTCCGAGATGCAGACAGCGTCAACACCCTGGAAAAAGGTGTCCTTCTCAGCAGCGATGAGCTCGTCCAGACCGACACTTCCGCTCTCCTCCATGCCTTCGAAGCAGAACTTGAGGTTGACGGGCAGTTCGATGCCAGCCTGCTGATGAGCCTCGATGGCGTTGAGCCAGCCCAGGATGGGGCCCTTGTCGTCGGTAGATCCACGACCGTACATGCGACCGGTCTTTTCGTCGGTGATCAGCTTGAAGGGCTCAGTGTCCCAACCGTCAGACTTGAGAGCGGGCTGAACGTCAAAGTGGCCGTAGACGAGGATCGTCTTCTTCTTGGGGTCCTTGCCCAGGTCGCCGAGGATGACGGGGGGCAGCTCGATCTCCTGACCATCGAGCGTCTGCTTGCCCAGAGGCTTGAGCTCAGCAGTAGCACCCAGCTTCTTGAGCTCGGCGAGCAGCCAGTCGGCCATGTCGAAGCAGGCCTTGCGGTAGTTGGCATCACCCGAAACCGAAGGGATTGAGACGGCCTCGGCGAGGCGGTCGATCAACGCAGCCTTGTTGGCGTCGATCTGCGAGACAAACTTCTTCTGTTCTGCGGTAGCCATGTTGGAGGATAGGAAATGATAATATGGGGGGATGATGGTGTTGGTCTCGGGCAAGGGCGGTAGTTGACTGACCACCTATATACTCAATGTCCGCTACGTCGCCACTGTGACTGCCGAGCAAGCTACTGACTGCCGCCTGAGACAGACTGTCTGACAGGCAAAAGATAAGGTTGAGAATTCGTAATTCGTGAGCACAGACCCGAAAAGTTTCCAAACTTTCTATCTTTTTTCCACTTGTGGCTTGGATTGTGCCACGGCTTGATTCCAAAATCCCCCGGCCGTGCAGTATCTTGCAGCCAAGAGAACTAGAGAACTCGCTCTTCGGCCCTCGTGACGCACTTGTCGTTTTCGCTTTTATCGGGTGAAAGCATTCATCGGGGCACGGATCGCTAGCCTTCCGACTAACGCTTGGCTCTTTGGGCGGCATGCATCGAGCTGGCGTCTCGAGGATAAAGAGGCTTTGAACGCCAGTGATGCGCTGAAGAGATGCTAGAGCTTGTCGTACTCGAAGATGAGGTCGTTGGTGACACTTTCCAGCGCAGACGAGATGTGTTCAGGAACTGAAATAACGTGGTTGAGCTCGACGCAACCCAGACGACTACAATCAGAGCTGCTCGTCAGGCGAGGACTCTCTACATTCTGTGGCAGTCGGGCTGGGTTGGCTGTAGAAGCGCCTGCTCGTTGGAAAGGCGATGCAGTGGCCGCTGGAGCCTTTGGCAGAGCTGCGAGCCTCTCTGAAGCCATTTGTCTTGCAGCAGCTAGGCTTGCCCCTGTTCGCAAATGCTCGCGGACTAGAAGACAGGTGGCAAACCTGGTCAGATCCGTACGTTGTGCATGCACACTCAACTTCTCGAGCTTGGGCATTGGTACCCTGATCTTTGGCGTCTCTCCGTTTTCGGGTGCTGACGCCTGCGGAAGCAACAGATCGCTAATAAAGTCGACCGAATCGAAATCACCAAGATCAAGACGGGTCAGCTCGCGCAAGCCAAGCAGCGCCTGGCGATGCTCAACCAGAACCTCGAAGAAACCGTAATGCGTCAAGCACAGGCTGTGCAGCTTTGGACTTGTCCTGAGCATCCGAAGCAGCTGGTCCGATGTGTCGCTGCGCCCATCGCCAAGCTCGATCTCCACTTCCAACAGCTCTGGAAGCGTAAGTCTGAGCGGCAGCATAGACCTGAGATAAACTCTTTCCAGCTTTTGCAGCCGGGGAAAGGTTACGGCAAGGGGACGAGATGCGAAAGATCCCCTGTATAAACAGTCGTTGTACTGCCAAGATTCAAGCGATTCCACGATGCCGCGTGCCAACGGCTCGTCCGAGAATTCGGCGGCCCCCTCGCCTCCGACGCCTACGACTTGAACCGAAAGCGGATTGTAGCCCTTCAAGTCGCGCACCTTACCGAGATGAGGGAGGATCTCGGGGAAGCCCGTGCGCAAATCAGAATGGAATGTGCCCAAGGAGAAGGGCTGCACTACCCGCGTTGCCTCGTCAGCAGTCACGCCTTCGTCAGCCCCAGAGATGAGCTGAGGACAATCGTCTATGATGGTCTTTGACCCGTCAGAAAAGACGAGGTAGTTGAGACGAGCACAATGACGGTATAGTCGATGGTATAGGACTTTTTGATCGGTGGAGGAAATCTCGATGTGCTTGAGGCTTGCAGTCGAACCCAGCATCATGATACTGCATACCTGTTTGAGGAAGTCGAGAGGAAACGAGTCTTTGAGAACAAGAGTCTCGAGAGAGTGGTTGGAGCGCTCTGCGCGCATCAATACGTAGCGCAATAGATCCATCGCCTTCCAAGGATTGAGCGTTTTTAGGTTTGTCTCGATGTACAAGGATCTCCAGAGAGACGGTGCGGACGTCAAGATCCGGCGCCACAGGGAACCGGTCTGACTCATGGCTATGCGATCATGCACAGAGACATACTGGGCGACCTCAATCAAGATCTCGCTCGGCAGACGATCAGCGAGGCGCGACAAGACGCCTGCGACCTTGCGCCTCTGTTTGTCGATCCTGCGCAGCCAGAGCGCCATCGTAGCTGGATCGTACTTGGACGCTAGCGACTGAGCCGTACTGAGACAGCTCAATGCTTGCGCTTTGTGACCGGTGCTACTGAGAAGCACGGCCGCTCGCACATAGGCGGCGACGTCATCGGGGTCCAGCTTTAGCGCCGCCTTCGCATCTTTGAGCGCCTGTTCGTGCAGCGATTGCTGGTGGTACGCATGCGATCGTGCCCAGAGGAGGTTCTTGCGCGACTTGGTGGCTTTTTTGCTTGGAGCCTGCGATTTGACACGGAGAGCCTCGGTGGCTACGGCAATCAGCTCGTCATAGGCAAACGTGTCGAGCGCGATGGCGACTTGCTTCTCCGCAGCGGCTAAGCGCAGCTCGAGCGGGTCAGCCTGTCGACTTTTGCTGCTGGGGCCGCCTGCGTGCGCTGAGGCCTTTGTGGGGTTGGGCATGTTGATGCGAATCGATCGACGACCGCCAGCCTGAACAGAGCCATCGGAACAGCTTGTCAGCGTCTCGTCGGTCAAGCTCGAGGGGCAAAGGCTTTCTCACCATGACCGTGCTGAGCAGGTAAGCGGCACCGCCCACTTTGGTTGCACATTTCAGGGTCCAACAAGCTTCTCTCACCTTGAATTTGGCACTTCGGGTCGCGGGAAAGGCTCAGAGACGTGACGCGCCAACATTGAGCAGCTCAGTCATTCTCGCACTGAGCCGTGCGGCTAGACGCAAGAAGGATCAAATTGCTGGTCGGCACCGCCGACTTGGCCACGTCGATGCGAAGGGTGCGCCACGAACGTCCAAGACAAAAATAAAAATGGGAATCCACAGTTTGCCGGTGTGTGCGGGGAACAAGGCGAGTTGAGCGGTCAATTAAGATTGCCGATCGACCGAAAAGTTAAAGCAGAAAAGCCTGACCGGCAATCTCTCAAGTCCCGTCTTTGTTTTCTTCGTGGACCGTGCTGTTGCGCATACGACACACTCAGCAAAATTCAGCTGAGAAGAAAGCTGCTGGTGCCGGTGCTGGGTTGCTGCTGTCTTCGAATGGCTTCTTGTAGCTCGTAGATCCCCGCTCACTCCGCATCCTTCGCACGCTTTATATGTTGCTTTTCTCCCATAAAGAGCTCAGCCAACGCATCTGCCTCGCTCCCTTTTGAATTTCCATCTTCGTCCCCGCAAACGATTCATCCGCTCGATCCTCTTAACGGTTCGCCCCTTAGCCGTCAAAAATGCCCGGACAAGTCGCTCCCAACAACTCGCTCGCTACCGAGCCCGCCGAGGGCAACGTCTCGTTCGTGCTCCAAGAGATCGAAAACGTCTCGTTCGAGGACCGCCCAATCGTTGCCCCCAAGCCGGGCCAGGTGCAGGTCAACATCCGTCAGACGGGCCTCTGCGCTTCCGACTGCCACTACCTCCACCATGGACGCATCGGCGACTTTGTCGTTCGTAAACCTATGGTGCTGGGTCACGAATCGAGCGGCATCGTTACGGCCGTCGGCGAGGGCGTCACTACCCACAAGGTAGGCGATCGTGTGGCTCTGGAGCCCGGTGTTCCGTGCCGATCATGCCAGATCTGTCTCAACGGCATGTACAACCAGTGTGCCAACCTCGAATTTGCTGCTACGCCTCCCTACGACGGAACGCTCTGCACATACTACAACATCCAGAGCTCGTTTGCGCACCACGTGCCCGACACCATGTCGCTCGAAGAAGCTTCGCTCATGGAACCGCTCTCAGTGGCCGTCTACTCGGCTGCTATGCGTGGTCAGGTCAAGGCGATGGAAAACGTCCTTGTTTTTGGTGCTGGTCCCATTGGCTTGCTCAACGCCGCCGTCTGCAAGGCCTACTCGGCCAAGCGTGTGGTTGTCGTCGATGTGATCGACAACAAGCTTGAATTTGCCCAAAGTTGGTGTGCCACCTCCACCTTTAAGCCATCTATGCCCAAAGAGGGCGAGACCAAGGCCGAATCGGCCGCACGCAACGCCCAGGACCTCATCAGCTCGCTCGGCGACGACGTGGCCGCACGCGAAGGCTTCGACCTCGTTCTCGAATGCACCGGCGCCGAACCTTGCATCAACATGGGCATCCAGGCCCTCCGCCCTCAGGGCCGCTTCGTCCAGGTCGGCATGGGCCGTTCCGAAGTCGAATTCCCCATCACCCGCCTCTGCGTCAAGGAGATCAACGTCACCGGCTCCTTCCGCTACGGTGCGGGAACCTACAAGACCTCGATCAACCTCGTCAGCACCGGCAAGATCGACGTCACCAAGATGGTCACCCACCGCTTCCTCTTCAAAGACGCCATCAAGGCATTTGAGACCACAACAAAGGGTGTTGGCGAGGACGGAAAGACGGCCATCAAGGTTCAGATCAGCCAGGGCGAGGGCAAGCAGTGAGCAAAGGCAAACGGGGTCTCCAATCAGTTCCGGTTCACTTTCATATCTCAAGGCGGGTTTCCTTTTTTTCTCATCTTCATTTCGTGTAATTTCAACGGACTTTTTGCCTTGATCATCTTTCACTCGTGTACGTCGCTCTCAAGGCTGCCAAGGTCAGAGGATCGGCTTTGCAACTCGTTGCATTAAGCTAAAGACGTGAAGCTGTACGCCGCTGGTTCGGTCGAGGATCGTCTAGTTCGACAGCGGAACAGTGCCGTTTTGGGCGTGCGCATCGACAGGACGCACAACAGCCTGTCGACGTTCTAGAAGCGTGCGATAACGCTTCAGCGCCCCGTTCACGCGAGAGTATGCTTCGTGTAGCCGTGGCGACACCGTAATCCAAATCCTGGCCAGCAAAGTCGAGAGCATCGAGCCGAACCTGTGCAACCAATAGAAAGCTGTTCATCGAAACCGTCAGGTGAGCATCAATGTGGGAGGAGAAAGGGCAAATCGTGAGGATCTTGAGTCTTGTTGCGCGTTATTGCCATCTTGCATACGTCAATTGTCCTTGAGGAACTGGGCAGAGGGGCCTTTACCGATCAGCTTACTGATACTGAGGTGGAACTTGGGCTCGCCGACCAGTGTGCCCGATTTGTCCGTCTTGCCCTCTCGGCTCCAAAAGCCCCAGCCGAAGGTCACAAAGAAAAAGTAGTAGAGGCGATTGAAGCGGAAGAAGAGGAACGAGACGAGCCAGATGCACAGCTCCATGTAGGTGAAAAAGTCGAGCTGGCCGCCAGGAGCCCGGTCCTTGATGAAGCGGATCAAGTCGACCCAGAGACGCATATCGCGCGGTTTGGGTCGTGTCGTCTTGTCCATTAGGAACAGCATGAGCGTGCGAGCCATGATGCCAATGTGAATGTGTCCCACGGTGCCGACGGCGTTGCGGAAGGTGGCGTTGGTGCAAAGCACCGAGCAATCCTCGATAGGGAACACCTGGAGATACATGTTGGGTCGTACGTAGTCCTCTGGGAACAAGTCTTTGGGCAGGAAATCAATCGAGGGAACCTCGAAGCCGGTGGCGACTACGATAATGTCGGCGTCGTAGTGGACCTTCTTGCCGTCGGTGCCTTTCTTTTGTCCGCGCTTGCGCAAGTTGAAGTGGATGCCGTCTTCGTCGAGGTCGAGCACATCCCCACGCTGGTAGTCGGCTTCACCTTGGCGGATGTGTCGCAGAGCACTCGTGTTGACGATGGGCGTTTCGGTGTAAAAGCCTTTGGTTGGAGCCATCTTTTCTTCGAGACCGCGGTAGTGAAGCTTCTTGAGCAGGAACTCGGGGATGAACGAGAGCCAGGTCTCGCGTCCAAGCGGTTGCAGCGCAAGGGCACAGTTGACGATGGTGTTGCGTGGGATGATCCACTTGTCGCTACGAGCCAGAATGGTAGGTCGGTCGGCTCCCTGTGCAACAGCAAGCTCTAGCGCCTCGACACCACTCGCTCCACCGCCCACGATCAACACCTTCTTTCCCTTGCAGTCCAACCCGTCGAGCTGCGAAGAGTGGACGATCTTGCCCTTGAACTTTTCTTCGCCTGGCAGGTCCATTTTCTTTGGCTTACCGCAGGTGCCCGTGCTGACGACGAGGCCGTCGAACACTTCGTTGTCGTTGCCATTGATGACCCATCGAGCATGTCCACTCTCGTGCGGATCTGTCGACGACGAGTGCCTGGTCACCTTGTCCACCTTGAACCCAAGCCGGGTGCGCTTTTCGAGGTCGTACATCTTCCAGATCTTTTGCGTGTTCTTGAGGATCTCGTCTCGATGAGGATAACCTTGCGTCCACTTGACGGCGGGGTGGAAGCGGTACATGATGGAGCTGATCTGTAGGCCCGAGGTGGAGTTGACGCGCGACCAGATCCCGCCGATCTCTTCGGCCTGGTCAAAGATGGTGACTTCGAAGCCATGACCGATGAGGTGAGATGCGGTGGAAATCCCCGTTATACCGGCACCGATGACAGCGACGTGACCCAAGGGCTTTTGTTTAGGCTGTTGCGAGGGGAGCTTAGGTGCAAATGCGTATGCGATGAGGATCTGGATCCATTGGTAGATGTAGCTGACGAGAGCAGAGATGCCAAAATTGCCAGCGGTGGTGACCACCATGTTTGCTGGATGTAGAGGATTCGCGTCAGAGACAGTCTCTTAGATGGTCGTTGTCGTCGTGAGCGCGTGAACGGAGAAAGGGGATGACGCAAGGAAGATCGTGCGGAAGCAAAGGCTTGGCCGGAGGGCGAGAACCTCTGAATCCTACACAGCTTTGCGGCGCGTGCGATAAGACAGGAGAGCAGCTCATCGGGTGCACCGGAAGATCGATACTGCGGTGCCAATGTAGTTTTGCGGAGACATTCCGACATTGCAGAAAGGGCTCACTGTCCTTCTCACGCGCCAACCCACAGCTGTCATGCACGTTCTTGGTTCACGAGACCACATTAGCATCGTCATTGTGTCGTCCTCCCCCTCCAACAAAACCAAGCCTTCCTTTGTCGGATCAGCTCCGCGTCCAGCATGCCGAACCGTAGCACAATGCGCACGAATCTCGTCGGTACAGCTTCCGACGCCAAGCCACGATACACTCCCTTTTCCCATCGATGCAGGACCAAAGTTCTATCGTTGAATATAATAGTTTCGATGCCTCCACTCGCTGCGCGCACGTTTTCCCACTGCAGAAATCGAAGAGGACGATGACCTCAGAGTGCGTGTGTCGCGCCAAGTGTGCCAAATCTCGGTGTTCTTGGGGAGCGCTGGAGTAGTCGCCGTCCCGAGTTGAATCAATTTCACAGGCATTTTCCAGGCCGACATTTTCTAGTAGATTTGTGTATTTTCGCCCTATATTTTCCCCAGTACACCTTCCTTTCGACAGTGAGTTGGCCCTCATCTCAAATTCAACATCAATCTCGGCCTGGCCCACGAGCAGCGGCATCGAACAAGACAAGCACACTGCAGACTCAGATTGCATTTCCAACGTGGGACTTCACCATGTGAACCGGGACTACTGAATCACGTCTCCCATTTACAAAACCACTTTGTGAAAACATAGGTTGGGAACTGTTACAGGAAAGAAACCCCCCGGTCGAAGCGTGTGATGTATGAACAGGGCGAAAGGAGAAATGCAGCACACCTCCAATGAAGAAGGCAAGCCATGTCTATCGAGTGAGCACTTCTAATGGTGCACGCCCTCCTCATCGCGCGAGACGACGCCCAGCTTCTCCTTCTGTTCGGCCGAAAGCGTGCTTCGCGGACCCTGGTAGTGCTTGTGCGCATACGCCACGAACCACACGGTGGCAATGAGAAGAACGCCCACCATGATGACCCACGAGTAGTTGAAGTCGAACTGCGTGATAGGCATCACCGTCGGGATGGCGAGGATGATGCACTCGAAGCAGGTCCATAGAATGGCAATACCGTTGACCGTCTTGCCGAGCGCACCGCGACCCAAGGTGAACGGTCCAGGCTTGAACATGACGTCCGGGTGATCCCAGTAGATCCAGCGCGCCACGATCGGCACGAGGTAGCTGCTGTCCATACCCAGCGCCGCGAGCGCAAAGATGGCCGTAACGGCCGTGTAAGAGGCAAACGCGAGGCAGCCGAGCGCCATGCACGGAATCACGACGAGCCAGACAGCGTTGATGGTGGTGCCGGTGCGCTTGTTGACCTTGGCAAAGAATCCACGGTCGGGGAGAGCGTTGTCGCGCGAAAAAGCGTAAAACGAACGCGCGTTGGCCTGGAGCGCAGTGGTGACGACGAAGAAGGCCACCGAGCACACGAACGGCCAGATGATGAGGAAACCCACTTTGCCCGCACGCAGATACAGGATCTGGGCAAAGGCAAGTCCACCAGGCCACGTCTGGATGTCGCCGCTAGCAACATCGCCGCTCACCAGCACCATGACAATGTTGAGCACCCATCCGAGGGCACCAGTACCGGCAACGGCGACCACAATTGCCACTGGGGCAGCAATGGCAGCACGCGAAACCTCCTCGGAGATGTGAGCCGTCGCATCGTAATCCGTCATGACGAACTGAACACAGTAGAGACCAAAGAAAAATGCAAGGGCGTTGCTGCTGTAGCCACTGCCGTTGACCACCTCTCCAAATGTGTACGACGCCGAGTGCATCTGATCCAACGGCGTCTTGGCGAGCAGCACAATGATGATGATCACCGTAATGCCGAGGTTGACAATGACGTACGACGAGGTGAGACGAGCGAGCGTCTTGATGCCGAAGCAGTTGATGAGTCCGTGCAGCGCAAGCAGACCAATGTAGAGACCCACGGTGGCTCCCGTGGTAGCAACGTAGCGTCCGTCGGTGATGACATAGGCCCAGGCAAAAATCATCTGCGAGAGACCGTACTCGGTACCTGCAATACCGGCAATCTGTCCGGTGAAGTTGAGCCAGCCCGTAAGCCAAGCGACAAAGGCACGCTGGTTTCGGGGCACGAGTAGACCCGAAGCGGAGTAGAGACCACCGGCCGAAGGGTAGGCCGAGACAAGCTCGGCGATCGAGAGACCGAGCGTCATGTTGAAGCAAGAACCGATGAGCCAGGTCCACACGGTCGAGGCGGGACCACCGAGCGTGAAGGGGGTGTTGAAGGTGGTGGCGACCGACGAGACGAGACCCATGATGGCAAAGGCGTATGAGATGGTGGAGAAGCTCTTGAACTCCCGTGCAAATTCGGACTTGTGGCCCACACGGGAAGCGAGCATAGCGTCATCCTCGCTGATGAGCTCGGCGGGCTGGTGACTGACGCGAGCGCCGTGTTCGTTGGCATTTGCGACAGGGACCTTTTCGGCCTTGACCTCGTTCGAGGATTTCGAGGAGATTGACGCTGGCATATTAGAACGCGGTGATGCTGTAAATCAAAACGGCTAAGCCTGTCGAAGTGTGTAGATAGACCGTGGTCGATGAGGAGGGGGAGAATTGTGGGAGGGAAGAGCGAAAAGTGTAACGAAAGTGGTGGAAGAGGGTGTATGAAGCGTTAGCCAGAGGATTCGTTGGTGAGCATAGGAGGCGAGGGGCGTGGTAAGATGGAAGGGTCCGGAAGCGGGGATGGTCTGGGGAATCATGCAGATTCAAGTAGATCACATGGGGCGATGATCATAAGGCGATCTTCACGGAGCGAGATGAAGCAAGAAGCGGGGTCTCGATGAAGGAGGAAGGGATGATTCGCCAGGCTCGATCGGACGCGATCGTGAAAGGACATTCATCGTGTATACGCAAAAGGCACAGTGACGACAGGATGCTGGAGCGGAGCTGAGAATCCGGGATCCGTCTTGGAGTGGATCGCGCGTGCGGAGTCTCCTCTGCGCCATGCAAGCTATCATCGTGTGACAGGTACAGCAGACGGTTGTGAGGAGGGTCAATTCGAGCAGACAATGCTGCCGAGGACAGACAGCACCCCGACCGACCAACCGACCGACCGACCTTCGCAAAGCCGAGTGAATGGCCGGATTGCGGGCGACGCCGAAACAGACGCGCAGAAAGACCGCACCATGAAGCGACAACAAACCAATGGTTACCGAGAGGAATCCGGAATCCATCAAAGCAGGCAGCAGAATGGGACAGGACAACGAAGAGCCAAAGAGATTGCGCGGGCAGAGGCGAAACACTCGTGCCAAGGCTCTCTCAACTTTGCCCAAAAGAAAATGAAAAAAGACTCGTTGCAGGCTGCGTGCAAATTTTGCCGCGGTTCAACTCTGGGTCGGGCGGGCCAAAAGCGCTCGCTCTCGCCACCTGCCCGTGGTCTGTCTACAATGCAGGCATATCAGCCGGACTGCCTCATAGACCGGCCATAGACCGGGCTCACGATGCAAGAACACGGCAGACGGGCGTAGAGGAAATGTCCGTTGGATCTGCACATGACTGGCTCGTGTGCGCCCTCCTCCGCATACCCCGCAACATCGTCCACTAACGACAGATGCAGCAGGACCCTTGCGCTCGTCCGTCCCGGCAATTTGTTTGCCCCTGGACGAGAAGGAGCGTGGGATCTGCAGTGCGCTGAAGCGGAAAAGCAGTGCAAAGGGACGCTTTGATTGCGTGCAAATGCTAGCCGCTCCTCGTGACAGTCCAGGCCCCGAATGCACGTCCGAACAGCTGAGTACCGCTCCTGCAACTGTACATGGCTGTGATCCATCGCATGCCGATTGTCGTCAAGGCGAAGATAGAGACGGAGTTTGTCGTCGTGGACCACACCGAGAAGATACCAAGCCAGGAAAGTTTTGCAATCAACACAAAAGACAGAATACACTTACGAATTTGGAACCAGAAGAAACAGGCCTACTGTACCGTCTAGCTTGAGAATCGAAAGAGGTTATGCTGATAGGCTCAGCTGCTCGTTGACAACGATTCAATCGCCACTTCGCGGGGTGAGGGCTGGGGCAGAGTCCGGAAGAAAGAGAGGCGAGCAGAAGAGAGATGATGGCTGGAACGAAACGATGGAATCGCCTTGACCGCCTTGAACGAGGGAAACAACGGCTGGTGAATCGAGTCTCGAAGTCTGGAGGAGCGGAGGTCCGGTTAGGTCGGCCAAGATTAAGAGGCGATGGAGATGCGACGAAGTGGTCGGGAGACAAGGGCGCAAAAATGTGCAGCGTTGAGTGCGATCACTGAACTCGAGTGATTGGCCAGCTGGGATTGGCTGGGAGTTGTCTGTGCTGCGCTGCACCGTACATGCAGGAGCGGATCGAGATTGTGCCTTTTTTCCAAGATGAAGGCAGTAGCAGCACGCGCTATCTGTGTGATAGCTGCGACCACCCTTTTTGCCTGTTCGCCTGGATTGCCTGTTTTGTGGCACTCGAGCAGCCTAGACAAATGAAACGTTGGTTGGGTGTGTGTTTGTGAGTGGGCCAATGCCGCCTGCGACTGCCAATGTGCCCAAACGCGGACCCTGAAAAAAAGTTGCGGTTTCAGATCGCGGTGAAAGCCAGAATTCGAAAAACTTTGGCCCTTTTTCTGTTGCCGCGTTGTTAACTTTTTCCTTGATGGAAGAAGAAAACTTGTGCTGATCGCCGTCGCCTCTCGACTGCCCACTCCTTTGATGTCGAGTCGAGACTTCCCATACCTGCTCGATCCGTGTATCCCCGTCCATTGCCAAGAGAGACGCCGCTCGAAACTGTCTTTGTCGCGCAAATTCTGTGATCCCCACCACAGACCGAGACCGTTGGGAAAAAACAAGCTGCTGCGATGATAGAGTCGGGATGCCAAACAGACAAAGCTGGCGAGCGGACTTGGTTTGCGATACCGCAATTCAAAGTCCCGCGTTTCCACTGATGCGAATGGCTTCTTCACGCACACACATTCTCTCTGTGCGTCTCAAGAGGTCACGCGTGTCGGAATGAATCTGCGGGCCAACCACGCGGGACGCTTCGCTTCCGTTGTTGATTGTTGATCAACGTTCAAAGCTGATTTTGCAATTCGAATCAAACAGGGTCCGTCTACCGGACGAAAGATGTAAATGCTTGAATGCCATCGCCCGATACCATTGTCGCTCACAACCTTGTCTCCGATAAGCAGGCCTTCTCTACTAGCACTCGCCGACGGCGTCTCCTTTGCAAGCTCACATGCATTCGCTACTTGACCGTGTGAAAGGGGCTAAAATGGATGCTTCATTGCCGTCACTGTGTCGGCTTGGGCGCTCGTGGCAGGTAGTACCGATTGCGGAACTCGAGCGGGTCTCGATCGGCACGATAGACGCCACGCTCGTCTTTGTTCTTGCCCAACTCGCCCATGCGCTCTTCTAGCTCGCGCAGACCTTGGTCATCTACGTCGTTTTCGGGCGACACCTTCTCCATGGTGATGAGCCATCGTCCCCATCGTCCAAAGTCTTGCAGAGAGTAGTGGATCATCCGCATGCGTCCCTCACCCGCTTTTCGTCGGTGTTGCGGCAGATCGATGCTCACCGACCTTTCGATCGCAGCAGATGACTTGGTGTAGCTTGCCTTGTCGTCGCTGTTGCTCTCTTGATCGTCTTCGGCGTCGATCATCGATGGCAGCCAGAACACCAGACGGCCTCCATCGCAGAGCAGGCTGTACGCATAGTCGAGCAGGTCGTTGACCAGATCTTCCAAATGGTACGGTCGTGTGGGCGGCACATAGTCGGATCGTTCGTGAGACCAGCAACCCTGCCCCGGACCGAGACCGTCGGGCATCCAAAAGGCCTCCTTTCTCTGCTTGTCCGGGTCTCGCTTGCCCAATCGTTTGGCACCGGCTCGAACACCATAGGGAGGATCCGCTACGATGCCGTCGACAACGCCAAGAGATCGCCTGACGCCTTGGCTTGCTTCTTCATCATCGAGCGGGAAGAGAAGGTCCTTGCGCCATGGATTCTGGGTCATGTCAAAGACGACCGTGTCGAGAATGTGATTACGGATGCCGTATTGCGTAGCACTTTTGACGATGCCCGTCTTGCTATTGGAATCGCCAATGTTTTCTTTGCCACGCATCGGTCTGCCATCAATGTCGCTACCAAAGGCCATGGCACCGTACACGGCGCTTGCATAGAGCATGGACCCGGTTCCAGCAAAGGGATCGTAGATGAGTTTGCCTGGACCTGCCATGGCCATACTGGCCATCAACAAGCTCATCTCGGACTCCATCGATGTGTTGCCAATGTACACTCGCTTTTTCAGGTTGAGCTTCTCCACCAGATCCCTCGCAAGCCCCGTCTGACCTTCCTGCGTTGGGTCGCTCGATTTTCTCGGAGCTGTTGGCGCAGCATTGGCCGAATGGGGTGGACCCGCCTTGACATCGATGCGCCTCCCAACAAAGATCTGCACCAGTCGAGGATCCTTGTCGCCCAGTTCCTCCCTGCCGTCGATCTTGTCGTTGTCGGTCCCTGCTCCTGGAAAGTTGTTGTGCTCATCCCGCAAGTGGTTAGGCCAAAGTTCTTGTGCGATAAACTCCTCCATAACACCCCATCGCATCGACGGATTCTTGAGCTGGATTCTTCCCTTCAGGTCCATGTAGCTGAAGCTCTGAATGATGTCGATCTTGCGCTTGTCGCTGATGGTGTAACTGAAAGAAAATACATGCGCCTTCCACGAGGGGCAGTCGGCTTCCTGGACGTACGGCGCCCAAAGGGCTCGGCTCGATTCTTGCTGGTTGCGAGCATGAAGCTCGTCGTAAGTGGCTCCATGAGACCAGTGCGCCCAGATGGATCGGAGCGACACGCAGCGCCGAAGCAATTGGACGGCTGCCTGATCGTTGGGCAGGTGAGCGAGTGCGAACGGTCGTCGGAGATCGGGTCGATAGCTCGACGACGAAGCGGCTGGTTCGGTAGCATCGTATTCTTTGCGGCTCTGCTCCAGGATAGGTCTCGCCGGTGTCGGAACAAAGGCAAAGGGAATCCGAAGGTATTCGGCAGCAGCTAGGAAGTCTGGCAGACGAAAAGAGTGGTTGGATGTGGCGAAATGAAGGATGTAGAGTGGACCGATCGAGGTTGGATCCTCGACGGCAGGAAAGCACGTTACCATCGGCACCAACACTCGCTTCCGCTGTTGACAGATGGTGTCGTTAGATGGATGCCTCTAGATAGACACGTTGTGCTTCTCTCTTTGTGACACAAACTTCTCTCGACGAAAAAGTGTCGAGAAGGACTTCTTCTGAAAAAGTCCTAAAAAACCTACAAAGTGGGGCAAATTTTCCGGTTGGAAACGAATCGGAGCCGAATCACAGGCTGAGTTGGACCCTCTTTAGCTAGCCAGCCAAAATAAGGCAAGTTGCATTGAAATATCATTCAATTTGCAGCTTTGGCCGATGACCCGCGCCATCATCTCACTTACAACGAGACCACTTCGATCCTTTTGACAGCTCGACATTCTCCACAGCGACCGCTCCTCACTGCAAGGCAAGCTAGCCTTTGCTCACAATCTATGCTCAATCGCCGGCGTTCAAGACCGGATCAGAGCCATACATCCGTTCATGGCCACGGTGCTGGAAAGCTTGAATTGCAATCATGCCGAGGCGAAAGATTGGGGCCGATCTCAAGGAGGCGCTATGCAAGCTGTATGAAGCCGGTGATATCACCGCCGACACGATTGAGAAGCATGGCATCATGTCCAGAGCCACCTTTTTTCGCAATCTTAAAATGTACAAGACCGGTGCCAGCCTCGAACAGCGGTACAGCACCGGTCGCAAGACCAACGCTGATAAGCTCAAACAGCAAGAGAGGCAGCAACTCGAGGCTCTCCACCCGCCGCATCTGTCTCATCTCGAACTTATCTTGCTTCTCGACGACGAGCTTTCCAATTCACACCCGCCCGCAGCGCGGAACAAAAGGAAAGCCAGAGGGTCGATAGGAGGTTCAAAGAGGAAAGACGCCGCCAGGACCTCTGCTGGTGACGATCCTGCTCACGATCCGACCCACGCTGACGAGGATTCGGCATCCGAAAGTGACGGCGACGTTGACGACACTGCAGCTGATGCACGCGGTCAAGATCTAGATCGACTATGGCAAGCCGCACGCTCCTTTTTGGCCTCATCAAACAGCTGCAGCAGCCGTAGCTCCAGCAGCGGATCTCCCGATCTCGACCTATTGTCGAAGCGGGAGGACAGTCACTACTCTCAGAGCAATCGCGGCGCTCTCTACGTAGTCATGTGCAGGGGTAAAGATGCAGTCTCCAACATCGTTGCAGCCCTGGCGCTTCGCTCGCTCATATGGACACCGGAGGTCTACCAAGCACTGGGACCAAGCTATGCCAACCGCAGTATCGACAAGATTGGCAACCTGGCCCGATTGCAAGTCGATTCAGCTTGGCGCCGACAGGGTATCGGGCGATGGCTCGTTCAAGCTGCCGAGCTCAAAGCATCCAAGTTGGGCTTCTCGCACCTTTATACGCAGTCCGACACGGCCAATGCCGAGCTGCTTTCATTTTGGCGAGTCACTGGCTTCCATGAGTTTTCTCGTTTGAACGATGTGTCCAGACTTGAGAAGGCGGTCGTAATTGCTGCTGCTGCTGCTTCACCGCCTCGATCCGACACTTCCAAGCATCGAGCCCGTTCGCCACCCGCGTTGCCCCGAGCAGGCCACCTCAGCGATGAGGCACGATTTGGCTCCACCTTGAAACAGAGGCGCACAGATGTCAGTCTAGCTAAAGGGAGCCAGCCAATCTCCGATGGCCAACCAACAATTCCGCAGGCTTTGCCTGTTGACCCAGCAATTCCGTTGGATCCGTCTCTTGGCCTCGCTGATCCTTCTGCCCTGTCGACAGCCGCCTCACAAGCTATGTTTGCCGACCACGCCGCAGTTTCGATCTCGTCAAGACCATTAGACGCCGCTACAGCAGCATCTTTGAGCGACAGCCCATCGCACGCTTCCCCCACGTCCATACAGACAACCTCCGTGATCACTACGCCGCTTCCTCCGCACGCCCCGTTCGAGCCCGCTCAGTATTCCAACGATCCGCCTCTGCGAAAGATTGCATTCCATGATTCGAGCACCGCATCGAGCCACTCTTCTACTTGATCGGCGACACATCTACAGATCATTGTTGTCCTCGTTCCAGCCTTCTTTGGTCTACCTTCGTACCATGTCGCAGCGACTGCGTTCAACATGATCTCCCCGCCGCACGATCGAGACATAGCGCAGCTCACGGCTCTCGCCAGCGTCTGAGTCACAATTGACGAGCATCATGGCGTGAACGACGAACGATTGTGCAACAGGCAGATTCATTGAGAGGGCAAGAAGAGTTCGCACCGTACCACAAAAGCCAGCTTCAACCCGAGCTTTCGATGGGTTGAGGGTGCTTTTGCCGAGACGCCTGCTCGAAATGATCTAAGCGAGGCCCGATGTGAACAGTGCGACAGCGTCCAACGCTCTCGCTCCCCGAGATGCACAGCTGTGATATCGAAGACAATTCCATCAATGCCAAGAGCATCTCAGTAACGAGCGGGGTAAAGATCCTCAGGCGCAGTTGCATCGATTTGGCATTTTGACGTGCGGATTGCGATTTTCACAAGCCTTTCATTTTCAAACCCAGAAGGTTCCTCTGCCCCAGCCGACGTATCGGATTCGGCAGCATTGCCTTTACCCGCACTCGAAATCAATTTGTCCGAGCGTAAAGGCTAAGACATCCGAAAGCTTGTGTCCACGGAGACGGCGGAGTAACCAACAATTGCAGTCAAAATTGGCCTCCGTATGCAACTCGGCTGCCTGATTGGCGCTAGCGGAAGCGAACGACAATAGAACGCACTCAATCTCGATTTGGATCTCCTTACTTTTGCCCGCGATGCCGTCGTTGGCTGAACCCGGGCCACTGGACTGTCAATCGCGTGACATCGCAGCGACATCGCCCCGCGGTCGCTTCCGGAAGGTGCAGCACACTAATCGATGCCCATCTTGAACACTCATTCCGAGCCCAATGGGAATGCGAGGCCGGGGCTCCCTGTTTTGAATCGCTGCCCACTTGCTGACCCACAAAGCTATGCGCAAAGTGCTCGTTGATCCTTGACGACAGGATTTGAGAGCCCTCAACAATTATCGTTCTCACGCCACGATCATCTTGCGTCGGAGAAAGGGAATGACAAAAAGCAATCAAAGCCTTGTAGTGGGTGCTCCCACGGAGCACGGAGCAAACCGTCATGCATAAGCGAGCTCTTGGGGTACAGACGCGGAGAAACCCTTGGATTCACGATGAAGACGCCGCGACTAGCATCAAACCCTGTCTATCATGCCACTGTCATCTGCACCGTGCATGTGAGACACTCACAGTAGCGGCACATTGGCACTTTCATCGAAGGTGATCTACGTCCGCCTCGCCCACTTGCCCGTTTACCCGCCCCTTCTTCTTCCTCTCCTTCTTCTGCTTCCCACAACTCGGGAACAGCATGAAAGGACAAAGCCGACGGAATTGTCAACATACGCGAGATCGCTTCTGGCTGCCGCAAATCATCCTCCGAAACGCCCTGCTTCCATACACCAAGCAATTTAACCTCACAAGAGACCCTCGATTTAAGACTGTCTTCGCCCAACCTGTCTCTCCTTTCGAAGTCATTAGTGAGGGGCCTGCCGATCGCCTTGCAGCATATGTGTCTCAGACGCCATCTAGGCGAAGCCTGACCTTGTTACTTGTCGCAACAGCTAGTCGCAAGTTGCTGAAAGTAGTGAGCCGAATGATTCTTTTTTCGACGAGGACGAAGGACAGCTTGAGCCGCTTCGGAGTTCAAGTCGGCGCTTTAACCGCCAACGCAGCCCACCGTACAAGCCGACGCTCGCATTTGAAGACGATGCGGCAAGAGCAGATCTGCCGTTGGCTTGTGCTTGGACACAGCGTCACCAAGATGGAATCACATGGGCCCTACCCCTGCTAGCACGGGGCACGGTCTCATCTTCGGAAGCAAGGCTATAAAGAGCTCCATCCTCGAGATCTTGCATTCATCGTGGTCCTTCGATCATCATCGCAACTACGTCTCCTCCCTCTCCTTCCTTGATTCGACAGCCGCTCTAGACAAAGCGGCCCCTCCGCCTTCCAAGATGCGAAACATTCTCGTCACGCTCCCCTTCCTGTCCGGCCTGGCCGTAGCTGCGGCATTCCTTTTCAGCTGGTCAGCCGCTTTGGACCGCAGGGTTCCTGTCTACCTTCAGAAGCGATTTGTCAACGCCACCGAGCTCAGCGCATGCCAGGCTATCGCTGCCGCCATGACAGGCTCGGACAGCAAGGTCGTCTATCCGCTCGACCTCACTTATTCGAGCCTGATCGAGCACTATATGACTTCGTCGACGCAGTATTCGACCTGTGTTGCTGTGCCAGCCACGCCCGCCGATATTTCGGCTGCCATCAAGGTGATCGGAAGCAAGCGCATCCGTTATGCCGTCAAGGGTGCGGGCCATGCTTCCAATCAAGGCTTTTCATCCACTCCCGGCATTGAGATTAGCACCAACAGCTTCCAGCAGGTCATCCTCAGCGGCGACAAGAGCACCGTCGACGTTGGGCCTGCCAACGTATGGGACAACGTCTATGCCGGAATCCTGGATGCTGGCGTCGGCGTCGTTGGTGGTCGAGTCTCGGGCGTCGGTGTCGGTGGCTTCCTCACTGGCGGCGGTGGCTACAGCTTCTTGACCAACCAGTACGGTGTCACTGGCGACTCACTTGTCTCGGCTGATCTGGTTCTGCCCGACGGTACGCTGACTTCCGCTTCCGAGTCGCAGAACTCGGACCTCTTCTGGGCCATCAAGGGAGGAGGAAACAAGTTCGGCGTTATCTACAACTTCAAACTCAAGACGGTACCGCAGGGCAACGTGTACGGCGGACTGCGCACCTACACTTCGGACCAGGTTGCCGCCGTCGCCAATGCCACGCTCGATTTCTCGGACAACAGCAAGGACCCCAAGGCTTCGGTCCTGCCCACATTCAACTTCCTCTTGGGCCAACCCGGTGCGATCCTGTTGGCCTTCTACGACGACCCTAATCCGCCTGCCGACGCCTTCCGTCAGTTTGAATCCACCACTAACCCGCGTCCCTTCACCGATGGCTGGAAAACGCAAAGCCTCCTTGATCTTGTCAAGAGCGCACCATCGGATCTGAATGCCGGTCAGCGTGGCGCCTTCCACACGGTCTCACTGCAAAAGTACAGTAAGGGCCTGCTCGACCTGATCCAGAGCGAGCTCAAGTACTGGGGCTCTCAGACGTTCCTCCACAGCGGTGGATTGATCTCGTACGACGTCGAGCCGTTCCTCCCCTATTCGCAGTACGCCAAGGATGCCGCCTGGCCGCATAGCACCAACGCGCTGCCGCTCAACCTCTACTTTGCCTGGACCAACCCGGCCGAAGACGCTTTCTGGCAGAACGCCATCAAAACGTCGGCCGCCAAGATCACAGCACTTGCAAAGAGCGAGGGTCAGAACCTCGATGACCTCTACCTCTACCCCAACTACGCCATCGCCGGCACACCTTCGTCGCAGCTCTACGGTCCCAACCTCGCGCGTCTCTCGACGCTCAAGAAAAAGTACGACCCGCAAGGCGTCACTGATTTGACCACCTTCTTTGCGTTCTAAAGCGCTTTTCACTCTCAACTTTAGCGCTCGAAGATCCCACTGTCCTTTCTTGATAAAGTCATCTGAATTGAACCCGCTCTTTTGTCTCGTCGTCATTCGGTGACATAGAACAAATCTTGGCGTCCGATCGTCTGGAAAGATGAGGAATGTGACCAGAGAAAGTAGCATCCCGGTATCCACTTGTCACGCCTTAAGGAGCCTCTAGCCGCTTGATGACGGAAGTAGTGTACTGATCCATGCCTCCCTGCAAGAGCTTTAGAGTGCCATTTTGCAACAGGTACACCCTGCCCGGTTCGGTTGCGTGCGTCTTGATGTCCGTCGCAGTGTCCATCTCTGAATCATCGGCTAGCTCGTCATGTTCCGCCGCCGGATCTGGCGCGAGCTCAATCATCCGTTTCACCGCCGACCTGTCGTGGCTGACGAGCAGCACTGCACCCTTATACGCCCTGAGCGCGTCGACGAACGCATCGATCGTATCGCTGTCTAAGTGTGTCGTCACCTCGTCGAGAACCACGAGGTCTGGACTGGACCACATGACTTCGGCGAGACCGAGGCGGACCAGTTGACCGCCGCTCAGGCTCGTCAGTGGCACCGTGTCGGCGGTACGGCCTTTGAGACCGAGCGAGCCGAGGAACGACCGTGCGTGGGTTCCAGGCGTTGTGGGGAAGCGCTCGCCAAAGTGTTGCAAAGCCGTGGTGGGGAGCGCTGAGAGGAGTTCCAGCGTGTGTTGGGCGTAGAGGGCAATGTTTGCTTTCGGGTGCGTCTCGACGGTGCCGCACGTGGCGGGGAGTTTGCCAGTGATGCAGTTGAGCAGTGTCGTTTTGCCGTGACCGTTGGGCCCGACGATGCCGACCCGTTCGCCGGGACCAATGGTCAACCCAACCCCTTCTAGTGTATCTCTCGCATTCCCCGCATACCGCACACTTACCGCTTCCAAATGCACCAAGCTGCCCGGAAACCGCAACGCCTCCGGATCCTGGAATGAAAACCTCACCCTCTCATCCGCCTCATCCACCTCGACCCCACCCCTACTCGTCAAATGATACCCACCGAAATCACGGTTCAGCTTAAACTTATGCCCCTTGGCATTCACTTCGAGTCCCCATCGCTCGTCGAGCTTCCTCTGTCGCGATTTCACCATGCGCATCTTGTTATCGTCGCCCGACTTTTTGGCCGAAGCGGCGGCTTGGGCAATGGTTTTCTGCACCGCTTCCTTTTTCTTTTCCAATGCAGCCTGCTGTCGAAGCTTGTGCAACCGCTGACGGTGCATTTCACGTTGATAGTCGGTGAGATTGCCTCCGTCAAAGTAGGAGAGCTTTTGCTTGCGAAGGATGATGAGTGAGGACGAGACGGCGTCGAGAAACTCTCGGTCGTGCGAGACGGTGACCACGGTGTGTGGGATCGAGGCGATATATTGCTGAACAAAGAGCACGGCGGGTAGATCGAGGTAGTTGACGGGTTCATCCAGTAACAGTAGATGAGCTGAAGGTTGCAGTAGAGCCGATGCGAGGCAGGCTCGGCTCTTCCATCCGCCTGAGAGCGACGAGTAGGCACCGTGAATGCGGTCGCTGGTGAATCCGAGGCCGCGAAGGATCTTCTGCGCCCGAACCTCGGTGGTGCCTGCATCGACCTCTTCCAACAGCGCTTGCGATTCCAGTAGCATCGTACTCGCTACAGTCGACCAGGTTGAGTCACCAGCACTCCTGCTGGGTGGATGAAGGACAGCATCTTGGGCAGTTTCAAATTCCTTCTCGGCCACCAAAAGGTCCTTCCGCGCACCGAGACCTCTCGCGCCCGACCACTTCACTGCCACCTTCCGCGCCTCTCGCAACTTGTCCTTCTGCCTCTCAAGCTGCAGCTTCAACACGGCATCTCGAATCGCATCCTCGTTCTGGTCTTCCAACACTCTCGACAGCAGTTGCGTCTCGTCAACCGCTCGACTCCTTTCCACATCGCTCCGCACCACCACATCCAACACTGAAACCCCCTCCTCCTCCTCTGCAGCCCTGACATGGGTCAACTGACTGACAAAAAGAATTTTCATACTCCTTGGCAGACCCGGAATCAGCTTCTCCCCAATCGCCGTCAGCAGCGTCGATTTTCCAGACCCGTTTCTTCCTACCAAGCCATAGTGCACGCCAGGCTTGAGACGAAGGTGCGCATCCGTAAGCAAGTCACGACCTGCCAGCGTGAGTGTGACGTTCTGAAGGTCAATGTCGAGCGAAGAGGTGTCGGTGCAATCGAGGTGGAAGCGCGACTCTTGCGAGAGTGCTGTGATGTTTGCCACCTTCGGGTCCGGGTTGTCGATGTAGAGGTTGGTAGAGACGGCGCTTGCAAGGTCATCGGCAGTGGATTTGGCCGCGCGGGGGGTCCTTTTGCGATTCTTGATCAAGTCTTTTGCCCCATTGCCGCCGGTAGTGGTAGGCTTTACCGTGGTGCTGTCCGTGTCAATAATAGGCAAGGCGTTTTCGGCAGGATGTTTCTGTGCAATGTGCTCCGAAGTAGGTCTGATGGAGAGACACGCATCGACGATCTCAAGAACCGCCTTCTTGCCGACGCCTGCATCTGTCAAAACCGGCCTCAGCTTTTTTTCCAGCTCCAACCTTCCTTCCTCCTTCCCTTCTCTGCCAAACTGATCGCTCTGCTCTGACAAAGAGTCAGCATGCTGCTGCAGGATGGCTTCGAGCTTGGCGTACGTCTTGAGCGCTTTGGCAGTTTCCAGAACCGCTTTGGGAATGGTGTCGAGAAACGGTTGGATGTTGGGTCTGGTCATCTTTGTCGTGCCTCAGGGAGTGTGAGGACTAATGGCGGGAGCTGTGATCAGCACATTTATGATTTATATGCAAGTTAGAGCACCCTTTCAGTGCGCATACTGTCTCCGTTGCATCGCTAGCAGGGACAAGTGTAAGGTGTACTGAGCGAGGGACCGAGGATGGCCACGGAACATCCTCTCGGCACGTCAAAATGTGGATTGCCGAAGTCCGGTTTCCGAATATATGGATCGACAGAGTCACGCTTCAGGACGAGTCACACACTGCCGAGAAGCCGCGGTGTTTCCGAGCTCATGCTTAGAGTCATTCCTGAACGGTGCTCACCGTCTGCGAGGATTGGATCATTGCTACTTCTCGTGCTATCGTTACATTCACGTGGCAACCCCTTTTGCAACGGCTGTCAACTGGGATTCGAGTAGATCCTCACCAGCATCTGTTTCAATTCCAACCGCGTCTCCCTGCGCTTCACTGCTACACCGGCAAACGCCGCCAGAGCCGAGTCCGGAGGCATCTCGACCTGCCGAAGCAACCTGGCTCTGCTAGCGTCATTCGCCGAAGAAGAGAGATCCGACTCGTCCAGGGGAAAGGCAAGCGTAAAAAGCGCATCGTTGGTAATCCTCTTTGTGCCATTCCGCGACTCCGCCTCTGCCAGCACATACACCTCGCACGACTGGACAAAGGTGCGCACCACGACAGCAGTGAACGTCATGCTCTCTCCCACCGCTACGGCCTGCTCGAATTCCAAGCCGTCGAGTGAGACTGTGCCCCACCGACGCCCTCTGCCTACGTGGCGGACCGAAAGCAAAGCAGCTTCCTCCATCCAGTCCATGAGTTGCCCTCCAAACAGTACACCGACCGAGTTGGTGTGCTCGGGAAACACGAGATGCAGTGTGCGAGCCATCGTCTTAGCAACCTTGATGGGCTTCGAGAGTTTGCTAGCGAGTCGGGCGCGCGTGAGGTTGTGCGCCACGTGCGCCTTGATCGGCGTACCAGTGAGAGACTGATCGAGATCCGTGTCGCCTTCTCGCTCTTGTGCTGGTTTCAGCGGCGAAAAGATGGACCTGCGGCGTGTGGCTGCGGACAAGGGTGGTGAAAGCGGGCCGCGCTTCTCTTCCATCGTGTCTTCTGCAAAGCTAGGTCGAGCCGTCGCCGGAGCACTCGGCGAAGGCAATGGCATGGAGCCAGACTGCGGAATCTTGGTTGCAAAGAGAGAAGTGGATGCGGATGGCGACGCCTCTGCTGCTTTCTGCTGCTGCTGCTGCTGCTGCTGCTGCTGTTGCTCGGCTTGGAGCTGCTGTGCTAGCCTCTCGACTACCTGGAGTGGATGGCGAAGAGGAATGTCCCCTGCCAGATTGATCTCGACCATACCCTCTTCGTGCTTGACAGTGACAGCTGGATCTCGAGAGACATAAGCCTGAACGACGAATTCGAGCTCCAATGCTTCCAGCTGGGACTCTTGCGACGTCTTGGCTCCTCGAATCGCCGATATATCATTGCCAACTGCAGACGAAAGCAGATCGTTCTGCTCGATCTTGAGCCTACCCGGCGTCCAGTCGCCCGCCTCCGTTACTGCGGGCCCTGACCATCGACCTCCTGTGCGCGAGATCTCCTGTACTTCGCGCTTGAGCTGTTGCTTGATTTGGGTCGAGACGCCATCCCGCGCTTCTCCTTTCTGTGCCATGGCGATGCGCTTTGCGCGTCGACGTCCAGCAAGGATGTGTCGTCTCGCCTCGAGCGGTGTTCTCGGCAAAAGCGGCAAAAGTTGTGGCTTGGGCGCTTTTACGGGCTGGCTGGAGCTGGAGAGGGAACAGATGAGTTGCTGCCACAGAGAGGTGGGAGCGAGACTTGGACGGGACGCGAGTCGAACCCTAGCGGGTGGTTGAGAACTGGAAGCTGACGCTGCAGAGGGCGCAGACGACACGGCTACAAAGGTCATGTACGCATGGCTGACGTATTCGCGCGCACCTGATCGAGGATCCTCCTTGACTACGCGAACGCCGACTTCGAGACTGCTGCCCCAAGCACGATTGACAGAGGCCGACAGATGAACCAGGTCGCCAAGGTAGATGGGTGCTAGCAGGAGCACCGAGTCGACGCTGATGGTGACGCAGCTATGCTCGGCATGCTTGCGTGCAGATACACCGGCCACCACATCGATGAGTTTGAAGAGAGCGCCAGCGCGAATCTTTGGCAGTGGATCCGAGATGTTCTGTGACGGATCAGGGAAGAAGCGATGTGCGAATGTAGCTCCCGAGTGGAATGCGTTGTCGCACATTTCTACAGTGATGGGGTAAGTGACCTGCACAGTGCTATCATCCGTGGTTTTGCCCTGCCTGGTGGCGCCCATAGAGCTATTTGCGTCGATGCTTGCTCGACGAGGCCGCGATTGCGATCGAGATTCAGAAACAGTACCAGCATGACTTGGTGCTTTGGCCATGGTCGAATGAAGCACCGCCGTCGCTACGTTGGCACCCGACCACAGCAGGAAGATGGCACCGAGGCCTACCACGCCCGCAGTGTATAGCTGAGAGGCGCTGGCATCTCTCCATGTCGGAGCCATTGTCGCCATGTAAGGTGGTCGTTGATGGTAGTGATCAAGGTAGCTCGAATACTGGGCCGTCGTCGCAGTGCTTTGTGGCTTGTGGCGTGCGTGATCTCGTGATGCTTGGCGGAACTTGTCCGAATGCAGGGTCCAGCTTCATGAAATCACACGCTTCCAGAAGCGGCCCTTCTATTATCATTTGGCGCGCATGTGGCTAGTAGTAAGCTAACATGTAGCGAAAAAAAAAACGTGTGCACGGAAACCGGAAGTGTCACGACATCCTCGCGCTGGGACCAACACCGTCCAGATATGCTTTGCTCTCTATTTCTGTTCCCCTCCTCGCTATCAAGTATACGATTCACATCAATCATGACTGCCGTAGGACGACTCCTACTCGGTGTCGGAAGCCGTACGTCATTCTCCTGGTATCTCGGTCGACTGTCCCGTTGGCGGTTCAGGCGGGTAGTCTCAACATGACGTATGCTGACCGCTTCTTGATCCGTATCTGACTCTCTTCAGTCGTATTCTTTCACGCCGCTTACTCGACTTATGAGCGTAAGTAACCGATGGAGGCTCCAATCTAGCTCGTTTCAGGTCAGACCTCCACAAAGTATCGACACTGACCTGATCTGGTTGCTTCCTCTATCTGTCTGGTACCGCAATCTGCAGACCTCTCGTTGAGGAAGTCGCTCGGTCTTGTTGGCGCAGAAGCGAAATCGATGCCCATCGATGTAAGTGTCCATCTTGTTGTCCGTTGTCCCTGCTGTACACGACAGACCAGGCTGATCACCCGAAAATCACCTTCTCTCCACCCTTTGAAGATTACGCTCGAAACCCTCGTCTCTTTCATCGTCATCCTGGTCGGCATCGCACTCACAGCAGCACCACTAAAGAACATCACCTGGGCCAGCGAGATGCGCACAAAGTAAGTTTCGCTGTCGACTAACTACCCCTGCTGCATTCCGAGAGTCATGCTCACCTTTCCATCTCCGAACTTTGTCGTTTGGGCTGCCGATGGAACAGATCGATCGACGAAGTGGATTCCCGCCCCAGCTTTGCGACACTCACACATCGAGGCCAGATCCTGTTTGCCTCGTCGGACTGATGTCGTGCTACGAAGAAAAATTGAATTCAGCACTTTCTATCTCCCGCTCGTTTTCATTGTGAACTGGTCGACACACACAATGGTATCAGTCATATGTTAACATTTCAAGGTGAACAGATAAGAACAATCTACCGGGAAACCACTATTTTTCCTCGGACGCGTGGCTCGAGACGTCCACGACTGGCTTCGGGTCTGCCGCATGCACCTGCTCGTGGTTGGGTCGAATGTTGGCAATCGCCTCCTCTGGAGCGGCACCGAGTGGACCCACATAGTGTCTGCTGCCCCAAGCGAACCACCAAGCGGCGCTGAGAACAAAGAAAAACGCAAACACCACGCTCGCGTAGTTCATTGTAGCTCCCTCGACCGGAATCGCCGTGGGCATGCAAAATAGCACGGTCGCCAAAATAATCCAGATAAACGTAATCATGTTGATCACGTAGCCAAACTTGCCCAACGACCAGGGCGCATCTTTGAGCATCGATCGACGTCGGAACATGGTCACAGCGATGGGGATTCCGTAGCTGATGGAGAGGCAGATGGTGGCGACACCGGTGAAAGCCGAGAAGGCCGCCGTGTTGCCGAGGTAGATCAAACCGAGCAGCGAAACGACAATGGTAGAGAGGATGAGAGAGTTGAGCGGCAGATCGAGCGACTTGTTCACCTTGGCCCAGTACTTGCTGCCTGGAATAGCGCCATCGCGAGCAAAAGCCCAGGTGCATCGGAGCGCAACGGTGAGCGAGCCAATTCCGGCAAAGGCAAAGACACCAAGGATGATGAACAGCAATCCAAAACCGCCTCCCGCCGAACCAGTGGCGAGCGAGAAGAGCACGGCGATAGGTTGTCCTGCTGCAGCCGAGAGCAAATCGGCCGAGTCCGGGGTAAGGATGAACAGGACCGGGATCAGGTAGACAAACCCGGTGATGCTCGCAGCAACAACAGACCACACAATCGCCTTGGGAACCTCCTTTTCGGGCTCTGCTACCTCCTCACACAACGCTGCGACAGTCCCGTAGCCCGTTAATGTGTATGACGCCTGCAGCAGACCCACGAAGAAAGCCCAGCCGTTAGGCCATCCACTGGTGTTCTCCCAGCCAGCAAAGACGAACTCGGCGTCCTTGCGACCATCTTTGGCGCGTACCAAAATGGTGATGGCAATGATCAGGGTGCCGGCTGCGGTCCAATAGAATGAAAGCGTGTTGAGAGCATCGAGGTATCTGTACTTGACGCCATAAGCGTTGACGATGGCGGCGATGACCATACAAGCCCAGAAGGTGAGGATGGTCTGCCAGGCTGCAGGCGCCCATTCGTTGTTTCTAAACTGCGAGACGGCAGCCATGATAAGTTGGGCGCCACCAAAGTTGATCGAGAGGCAGAGCGTCCAGTTGGCGACCAAGCTGACCCATCCGACGATCCACGAGGTCAGAGGTGCCCACTTCTTGGTTGCGACGAAGGCGGCCCACACATAGACGCCTCCTGAGCTGGGGTACTTTGAGCACAGCTCTGCCAAGGATGCGGCCATGCAGAGCGAGATGATCGAGACGAGCAGCCAGCCGTAGAGAATGGTGACAGGTCCACCGCAGGTGAGCGCAATATAGAAGGCAGTGCTAATACCAAAGGGGGCCGCAATGATGGAGAAGCTGAGGCCGAGAATCGTAAACATGCTAAGATTGCGCTTCAGTTCTGCATTGTAGCCCATGGATGCGAGCTGGGCATCGGCGCCCGCGCCCGCCGAGACGACCGAACGGACGCTCGTCGTCTGCTTTAGATCTGTCATTGTTGCGGAGGGAGCAATGTGGAAGCGGAATCGTTTAGGACCAAGTCGACCGGGGAATGTATCAATTGAACGTGACGGTGTACGACGGTCGGGTTTATAAGGGAAATGGGTGGCAATCGTTGAGATTGTCCTGAATCACCGAGGATGCGCGTCACCTGATAGCCTGAGCAGCTTCGACGCAAGCCACGTTTGCGAGAAGAAATGCCATGTGCTGAAGCGATAAGGGAGCGAGATGCTTTCGAGTGCAGCTCATTATCTGGCAACATCCCAATCACGCGACCAAGAACGGGACGCGGGGTTGCAATTTCACGACGGCCTGCAATCAAAATGCAGTCGAAAGCGGTTTTCTGGCTCGCTGCAACCAGAGTAACAAACGGTGGATCAAGTATAGTACAAGTGTCCCCCCAGAACTCATTGCCAGAGTCGGGCCGACTGATGCAAAGTGTCCTCATCCGAAGTGCTGCTGCTGCTGCGCTCGAAGATAAGCTCAAGCAACCCCCACACAGGTTTAGCCGCGGGACCACATCTAGAGACCGACCGCTGCACACTGATAAAGAAATGCATTCTTGTTTGCCCAAGCGCATGCAATCGCCTATCAGAACGCAAAGGGCGATTGAACCCGCAATTTGGTCCCCGATGATCGGCAGGATACCGACGAGATTGAAAATCAAGACCAAGCGAATGTTGAGATCTCACAGCCAAAGCATTGATATTTGGACTATTTCCCAATTGCCGGTTTTGAGACGTCAAGATCGGCGCATCCGCATAGACTAACGTAAGCTCTCGATGTACTGTATGTATCATTGGCATTCAAGGTCGTCCTTGACGTTGTACTGCAGGCCTTTTCGTCAGGTACCTTGATGCTCGCATGCGGATATGCTAAGTTCGGTAGCACGGAAGATGCCAAACTGGCGAGCCGTTTCCCTCCACTTGCGTGCCATATCCGATGTACTGTAGATGAGCCCTCCCGTCATGGAATTCCGACTCGGTAGTGCTGCCTTTGCTAGTGATCCTCACCCGCCTACTCATATAACTTGGAACCTGAGTAGCGGCCGTCTGTCTACTCAATACAGCCAGCGAGATCCCTCCCGGCCACTGTCATCTTAGAACGCGCCTCACATCATGTCGAAATCTGCGCGAGTTCTCTACTGGTTCCGCACCGACCTGCGGCTACACGACTCGCCCGCACTCCAAGCTGCCCTCGATCTCAAACCCGCCGCGCTTTTTCCGGTATGGTGCTGGGACCCAAACTACGTCTACAAACACCGCGTCGGGATCAATCGCTTCCGTTTCCTGCTCGAATCCATGAACGCTCTCTCGTCCAACATTACCTCGACGCAATCCAAATCGCAGCTGCTCGTCGTTCGCGGTGAACCCACCGAGCTGCTCCCTGAGCTTTGGAAACGTTGGAACATCACGCACTTGGTCATCGAAAAGGATCCGTCTGCCTACGGTCGACGCCGCGACAAGCTAATCCTCGAAGCAGCAAAAAAGAACAAGATTGAGGTGGTGGCTGTGCAGGGGCACCATCTGTACGATCCCGAGGAGGTGGTCAAAAGGAACAAAGGGAAACCCACCATGTCGATGAGTACGCTGCAAAAGGTCGTGGCGGACATGGGAGATGTGCCAAAGCCGATCGATGCTCCCAAGGCTCTACCTCTGCCGACGTTGAAAGATTCCAAATCCAAGTCGCTGAAAGATACGCTGTCCGAGCTTGCCAAATCGTTGGAGGGTCTGCCTCACTATACTGGCAAGGGCCGCGAAGGTCCTGAATCCGTCGACCTCAACTCGGAAGAACTGGGCGGCCAAAGAGACAAAAGGGTCACATGCTATGATACCGTCAACGGCGAAGCGTCCGACCTTTTCTCGGTCCCAACGCTCGCCTCGCTCGGTATGGACGCTAGCAAGGTCAAGGACACCATCAAAGGAGGTGAATCCATCGCGCTCGAAAAGCTCGCCAACATTTGCAAGGACTCCGAATACGTGGCTACGTTCGCCAAACCCAAGACGTCGCCCGGTCAGTCTGCCGAAGATCCATCGACAACGCTCCTCTCGCCATACCTTAAATTTGGCTGTCTCAGTGTGCGAAAGCTCTGGTGGGACGCTGAGGAGGCCAAGAAGAAGTACAAGGGTGGCAGCAAGACAGGACCGCCCGAGAACTTGAATGGCCAGTTGCTGTTCCGTGACATGTACGCTTGTGCTGAACATGCCATCGGCGACGACTTCCAACGCGTTCGTGGAAACCAAGTCTGCCGGTACATCGACTGGTACCTCCCGACGCAATACGACAAAACCGGCGAGGTGATCCTTCCACGTCCACCCGGTGACCCCGTCAGCGAGGCCCGGCTCTCCGCCTACAAGCTTGGCCAGACCGGCTTTCCATGGATCGATGCCCTCATGCGCCAGCTGCGCCTCGAAGGCTGGATGCACCACCTCGGACGTCACTCTGTCGCCGCCTTCTTGACTCGAGGCCAGTGCTGGATCTCCTGGGAACGAGGAGCCGAGATCTTTGACGAGTACCTCATCGACTGGGACCCGTGTTCGAACCCAGGCAATTGGATGTGGCTCTCATGCTCTGCCTTTTTCACCCAGTACTTTCGTCTCTACGGACTGGCCACCTTCCCTGCCAAGTATGACAAGACCGGCGCGCTGGTGCGCAAATACTGCCCTGAGCTCGCCAAGTTCCCTGACAAGTACATCTACGAACCCTTCAACGCACCCAAAGACGTCCAGCAGAAGGCCGGCTGCATCATTGGCAAAGACTATCCATTCCCCATGCTCGATGAGAAGGAGACCAAGGGCGAAAACATGCAGAGGATGAAGATCTGTTATCAGGTCAACTTGCACGGCACGAGCAAAGAGGTGCTGGAGGGCAAGGCGGATGGCATGCTGAAGAAGAAGCATGGATTCAAGGATCCTCCTAAGGAGTTCGATTGGAACGACCGACCCGGTGCCAGGATTCCGGATTGGGCAAAAGCACCCAAGGGCGAAGGGCATACGACCAAGGGTGCTCCTGGAGGAGGCAACGGTGTGTCGACTAAACGAGAAGACGATCACCACGACGAGGAAGACGATCATGTGTACGAGCAGGAGGACGAACAAAAGCCAGAACGCGATAGCAAGAAGCGCAAGCCCGCAGGCAAGAAGGAGGAAGAGGGAAAGAACAAGAAGAAAAGGTAGAGTTCCGCGTGATGATACGCCTTCAATGATGTACAAATGGATCCCATGGAGAAATGCCGCTTCGACTGAAAAGGAAAGATGGTTCGAGGGTGGAGGAAATGTGACGCCCGTATCTGTGCACGCCACACTGTAAGCTGTTTGTAGCGGCTCAATCGGAGGCGACTCGTATGATTCGGGATTGGATTCAGCGGACTGAATCGGTATGAGAAAGGTTTGATCTAGGTCGCGGAAGGCATGCAAATCCGTCTCGCACGCAAAGGCCTTCGGCTGTGGTGAGGGTAGAGCAGCAGAAGGGCATGTGCGAGACGGTCTTGAGCTCTACATGGTTTCTTTGTTGACCGGCTGGGCTAGGAAGACGCTGAGTTCATGTGCAGAAGAGGGGGAGCGGGAGAGAAAGCTCAATGCTCAGAGGCGGATACACCGATGCCGACTCCCTAAGGTCACAGGCAGCAAGCTGAAGGCAAGGCAGGCCGACAATGCCGCACACCATACAACGCGGCAAATTTTGAGTAGAGACGGAGAAAGGGGTATCCATTTATCGACCAGCGGCGACTGGCGGCAACTTGTTCATTGCGGAGCCATCCTTACTTGCTGGGGCTGGCACCTGTGCCGAAGATCCAAAGACGATGCGATCGATACGAGCGTCAAAGGCTGCGCACTTGATCTGTCGGCACTTGATCGGGAGGATACTTTGTTGTCTTTGCTGCAATTCTGCCTGCGCTCTTACCACTTTCGCTGGCCCTTGCTCTTGCTCTTGCTGATCTGCGGATGCGAATGCTGTCGGTGGTAAGAGATGGAACGGATTTGCCGAGTACTTGAGGTACGACGTGTATACCGCTTTGAACAGCGTCAACATGTCAATGTCTCTGACAGCATGATCCGTCAACGAGAGCATGATGAGGAAGCGAAGCCGCGTGCATGTCTGAAAGCCGTAGACAGCCAAGTCCTCGAGAGTGTAGAGCAGCCCAAGGTACTGCTCGGAGTTGCTGCGAGAGGACGAAGCGCCGCTTCGCTCGTCCATTACATCCAAGGCCGCATGAGAAAAGTAGTGATAGCGAAGATCTGCTGCTGCAGACTCTGCCGGTGTCTTGCCGAACTGCCGTACGTAGATTGGACCGCTCTTGGGTGAGACGATGGCGAGGGCTTGCTGCTCGTTCAAGAAGCGGAGAAGATAATCAGCACAGCCTGCAACAACGTCCCCGCATCATGAAAAGGCATACTCACTATCCTCGGCGCTGGTGACGACATGTCGGCAAGGATGTTCGGAAACGCCAAACAAGACGAGAGTGACACGGGCCGGTTCGGGGTCGAAGAGATGGTTGATGGGTGGCCTGACCAGCAAGTTGAATTGGTGGAGGAAAGCCAAGCCCCGAATTGAATGATTTAACAAATTAGGGAAAAGCATCTGGACAAGCTGTTGGAGTGGCTCGTTCCCGGCTCCTTGCCGCGGACCCTGGGCCGGCTATGTTCCGCTGTGTGTGTAGCCGAAAGAAGCTTAAATGGAGCAAGAAGCACACTTCTTCGAAGATCCATCGAACGAACTTCATCACTCTTCACGTCCTCCTCGCCACATCTGTGCACGATGTCGCTACTAGCAGTAGGTACATTCAACACCAACGAGCTCTTCACCATCCGATTCGATCCGGAAAAGGAAAGTCTCGAGCTGCTCAACGTCTCGGAGGCCAAAGGCAACCATTCGTGGTTGTCGACAGCGACGATCCCCAAGGGTGCTGCTTCACCCACTCATTTGTATGCGACTTGCTGGACTCAGCCCCCGAGCGTAGCTGCCTATCGCATCAATCGCGATGCCGCCACCAACAGCGCTCGATTTGACTTACTCAATACAGCTGAGACTGCTGCGAGGTCAGGATACGTCTATGTCGGCTTTCCCGAACAGAGTCAGCATCCGGTGCTGTACACATGCGGTGGACCAACGGGCGAAGTCGTCGGAATCGATGCCGAGACCGGTGCATTCGACCTGACTGGTGCGAAACATGACTCCATCCTAGCATCGCAACCTCCTTCCGACGGCGTCACAGGTATCGGAACCGCAGGTCGCATTCAGGAGATTGATTTTGTCACTGGCGAGTGTTCCTTGCCCGGCAAGACGCTAGCTGAAACCAAAGAGTTGAAGCGCAAGGAAGCACAGTCAAGCTCTGGCGACCAACAGCAGAGCACGGCGACAGGTAAGCTCGATGCCTCCAATGGGAAGAATGCGATGGACTTTGGCGGACTCCGTCATGGATCGCATGGCATCGACCTCTCGCCCGATGGCAGCGTCTGCTACGTGCCAGATATCGGCCGCAATTGTGTCTGGACTATGGACGTCGATCCTAGCAACGGCGCGCTCAGTCTTGGCGAAAAGAGCATCGCACCACGAGCGAACGACGGCCCACGCCACACCATCTCGCACCCGAACGGACGCTACATCTACAGCTTGCAGGAACACAGCTCCATGGTTGATGTCTTTGAACTCATCAAGGACGCTCAAGGCACTCGACTTGAATGGAGGCAAGGCGTCAAGATCATCCCGCAAACCGACGATGAGGGTCTCTACTGGGCAGACGAGGTGAGGCTGTCTTGCCCCTTGCCGACGGCGGATGGAGAGTATCCGCTGTACATGTTTGCTTCCACCAGAGGGCTGGCTTCCGATACCAAGGGGTGGGTTGCTGTCTTTCAGCTCAACAAGACTGGCTTGATCGTATCACCGCAACGCGAAGCCAAGGATGAGCTTGGCGATGCGCTTTGCTTGTGGCAAACCCCCACTTCGGGCGGTTGGGCAAACGCAATTGAGCCAGCTCCCACCTTGCTTCGTGGCAGGAAGGGCCAAGTCCAGTATGCCGCGCTCACAGATAGCGAGGTGGGTCAAGTACGCATGTTGCGCTTGGACGTCGACGACGCTGCTCAGCCACATCACGTCTCGATCAAAGAGGTTGCCACTCTCAGTCTCGGCAACGATTGTCACGGAAAACTTCGGGAGGCTGCAACCGCCGTGTGGATCTGAACCGGCGTTGCTGTCTCCTGACCCGCCTCCACCGTTGTCAAGCAATGCCGTCAATGAAATCGATGTGGACCCAGCAGATAGCACCAGAGACTTGGAGGCAGAGTGCGCTAGACCCATCTCCCTCGCTCGCATCCTCACAAAAGCCTGCCAAGCGGCAGATCATTCTTGCCTGATCTTCGACTTTGTGTGGTGGTAGTCTTTATATCATATGCGGAAGTCGCCATCATTATTGTCAACCGCCTTCGGTTGCCTTTGCGGTTCCTTGATGATTCTTGATACGAACAGGCCGAGCATGCTGGTGGCCAGAAGTGTTTTTGATTGATCCGCCTCAGAGAACGTATCACTGATGCGGCGAGAATGCCAGCGAAAGCGCGGTATTACACTCGGAGCCCGGGTTTCCGCAAAGTTTCTGGTACACATATGGTTGCTACGATATAAATCCAGCCCTGTGGCGAGGGTGAGCGACTCGTTGCAATGACCTGGTTGTCCGTTGTGCCTGCTCTGCTACATCGACTCAGCCATGTTACCTTTGACTGTGAGACTTGCGCTCAGCATTGTTTTGCTTTCAACATGTCTCGTGTCAGCGATTCCAGTAGGTTCTACGGAACGCCTCGATCCTGGCACCGGACAGAGCAGGCCTGAAATGCAAATCCGGCCGGCCGACGACAACGAACCAAACCACTTCGTGACCGATTCTGACTTCGCAGGTGAACCATTGGACCACGAGTCTCAACAGATCCTGAACTCGCTCCTGGAAGATCTCTCGCACGCAGAAGCTGCCAAACGAGGAGGACAGCCTGAAGATGTCAATCTGACTTCGAACAAAAGAGTCAAAACTACCGCTGATGGCTTCACACGCAAGCCCAGCAGGCAATGGTGGGAGCCCGATTCATTCTCCATGTTGAAGATGGTTCCTGTACTCGACGCGGGCCGTCAAGGTGCTGGCTTGTCTTTCAGCGATGATGCTCACATCAGAGACCTGATCAACAACGCCATCTTCGCGGGCAAGCTCAAATGGGTTCCGGACGCAGATCTGACTCACGTCACCCAACAGAACTACCGTAATCTCTGGCCGTATAGGAGGTCTAGCCGCGAGCTTCCTCTAACCTATCACGTCCGAGGTGCAAGCTTTCCAATTTACATGACTGAGCATGGCAACCTTGGAGTACACAGTCGAGCCCCAAAAGGCAGTGCATTGCACAATCGCCCGTTCTGGTTTCTCTGGGCGCTCAAAGAGGCGCCTTTCTCAAGAAAGCATGCCACTAATCTTGGTGCGGGATACGTCCACCACGATGATATTCAACACGTCGATGCTCACGTTCGAGCGCTCTTTGGTGGGAGAGCCCACTTGATCTTGCCTCACTGATAGATGCGGCAATCAAGACTTGTACCGTTTCGCCTCTGATGAACATTATGTGTTGTTGAAAGGTGGATAGCCAGCGGGTATTGGCGTCCCTTCATAGGAATCGAGAGCGAGAATGCTTGAAGTGGGGGTGCAAGGCGATGTGCGGTACTGCCATGCGAATGGACCCCCACCACAGTGTCGTGCTCTCAGCCAACCGGCATCGGCTTCATCTAGTGTTCTCGCAGCGCTGCCAGCTTATTGCGACGCTTTTGAACACGTTTCGCATCAGCTGCATCATTCAGGATCACGTCCTTCATCCAGCCTCTCCACCGAGCTCGAAAATCTCAGCTGAGCAGCCATGTTGACTGCAAATGTAATTCTGCGCTTCTGTCTCAGTCTTGTGCTTCCAGCGCTGCTGGTAGCTGAAGCGGCCACAGCTGGCGATAACGGCCAAGAGTCAGAATGGCTTCAGTATCTTCACGGGTATACTCCTCCGCAAAGCCCCGCTCAAGAGTCGTCAACCCATCAGCAGGGCCTAACGTCTGCTCTCCCATCTGGAGCTTCTGGTCTGCACGATGTGGGGCTTGTAGACGGGTTTCCTGTGAACTGGCATGTTGATCCCGGTCCGGCTCACGGCTCGCAATCTTTGGGACGTCATACGTCATCCCTCGTGCCATCTCACCTTCCAAACAGCGTCTCGCCAGCTCATTCTTCGTTCCCGCAATCTGATCCATCTTACACGCCTCCAGACATGAGCCAGGAGGACCTGGACTTTCTTCACAGTATATTGTCCAGTCCATCGCCATCAACGGAGGCTCCTACATCCGTGGATGGACCGAGCATATCCAAAACGAGCACGAAGATTCGCAAGTCCCGTAAAGGCAAGTCCGCTTCTACATCGGAAATGAACCGCATATATGACGACAAGTGGCAAAACAAAGTGAAGAAATACTCTGACTCCCTCCGAGCAAAGCAAAGATGGCCAGAGCCGGAAGCCTTACGAGCGCTTGCGTATCATCCTCCAATGGGAGCAACGGGAACGGTGGGTCATTTGCTCTTCGAAAGAGACAGAGATGTCGTCAAGAACATCAACGCACAAGTGTTTGCGAACAAGTTTCACTGGGTGGACGATAGTGTGTTCTCCTTTCTCAGCAATTCGAAATTCCTGGAGAGATGGCCCATACTGCGGCCAAGTCGACGTCTTCCTTACATCACTACCACTGCTCCAGACAGTACGAAACTTCTCGTATACATTAGCAACCAGGGATTTGAGCGGAGCAAGTATCTGAAGGGAACCCCGATCGAGAATGTTCCATACTACATGGTGTGGGGCTTGGCGGAAAGGCCAACGCCAAAGACCAACGTCGTTTACTACGGAGCCGGCTACATACATCCAAACGACAACGCTGCGATTGATCGACACCTTTTGTCTCTGGCAGAAGAGTCCAAACGGGCCAGCAATCTTCGCTTGTAGACTGATGCTGCTCGTTTGCGACTGCGGCTAGCAAACCTCGATGAGTTGACGGAAATGTCGCTCTGCGTAGGGCTGAAGATGGACGATGCTCTCCGATCTGGATCTTCCACGCCATACCCGTTGTCAGTTTTAGCTTCCATCACTCCGTTTGTCCCTTTATCGATCGCACCATCGCCTTGTAAGAACGCATGTGAGTGGCTCGGATCTTGTAGTCGTCATCAGCTCTGCGTCTGGGCGAGATGCCTCGATGCTTTGAGTCTGATGATGCGCAGAGAATTTGATCACATTATGGACGCCCATCATAGTGAAGCGCACACCGAAACGCTTTCAAGCACGCGTGACTTATCTCTGTAGCTGCTGACAAGAGACGTCATACCGGTGGCTGAACCTCATAAGAGAGTGGGTACACAAATTTGAAGTCTTGTCGCTGCCCCACCCAGCAAAGAGGTGGCTAGACGACTGATAGAAGTTTCAGCGATGGCGCAAGTCTTGCTGAGAACGCCGTGACTTAGCCGAGCTTGCTTCAAAGTTGACGCAGTCTCTGCCACGTATTACATGAATGAGAAGGATTGTAGATCGTCTTTCCCGGGCGTCTTCCTCCCTGACCTGCCTCCAAGCAATCCATTCCATTTTGCAAGACATCTCACGGTGTAGCTATGAGGGTCCTAGCCCTCAACATTCTTTACTGTGCTTCCCTCTTGGGGTCAACATCGGTTGCATCAGCTCCGATGGATCCTGTAAACGAAGAAGGGCAGCGCCTTTGGTTCCAACCCTCGCCTCAGTCGCCGGCTGGGACACGAAGCTGGCCGGAGCAGAGCAGCCTGCATCTCATGGACGGTCGAGTCGGCCATAGTATTGATCCTGGCTATTCAACCCCGCAGCATTTACCCTGGACGCCTATGTCGGAGTCGTACCCAACCGCGTCCTCCCCACCTAGACGAGAGCTGGATGAAGCCGATTTTGCATTCCTGGATTCGCTATCAAACGACCTTTCTGCTCATGAGAGCGTCCCTGGTCCAAGCACACCCCTACGACCATCGCCAAACACGATTGTCAATTTGCAACGCTCGTCGAAGAATGAAGACTCTAGTCCGAGCCCATCAAGAAATGCAGTCAAGCGAAAGGGACAGGAAGTTCGTGCCAAATATCAAGGTATCCGAAAGAAGCTGGACTGGCCAGCTCCCAATTCCTTTCTACAGCTCGAACGATTCCAGGCATGGAACAAGAAAGGGAATCGCGGCCACTGGTACTTCAAAGAAGACAATCAAGTACTTGCACGAATCAACGATCAAATCTTTGCCAACAAAGTCCAATTCGTGCCTCTTACCAAAGTGTCTCTCAGCGGAGCCAACAGATGGTATGGCAAAAGTCCATTCCTACACAACAGTGTTCGATTGCCCCCTATCGTTACGCCGGAGCCGCAGGGAGGAAAACTCGAAATATATATGACGGAGCACAACTCGCACAGATTAGGCAAGTACAGTCATTCAGATACAGGCATTCTCGACAACAAGCCATTCTTCATGTTCTGGAAGAGGGAGGTCAAAGGTGCAGAAAATGAGTTTGTATATCTCGGATCTGGCTTCATCAACAAGGAGGATAACGACGCGGTGGATCAACATCTTCAGAGCGTGATTGATGCTGCAAAAAGAGCCTCGGACGTTCATCCGTAGGTTTGGGATCGTTGCACCTTTCTCTCCATCCTTCATCTCAAGCTTGAGTCTAGCGAATCAAATTTCTCGAATGAAAGCATAAGCTCATCAACCTCCCCTGCCTATGCTACCGGATCTGAAGCTGCCGGATTCATACGATCCATCGATGATCGACAGTGCTGGTGAGCAATCAGTGAGGGGAGGTCCAAGGCCGTTCGATCTTCATTTGTCAGTATTCAAAGCCGCCTTCTCAAGGGCCTCAGCTGGTCCGACCAAAAATGCTTGCTGACCCATGTGTCTTCATATCGAGGCTGTGAACACATCGTCAATCTCTTGGTGTACTACAGTCTCATATGCTCTTCACACGATCCCTTCCTCCGGCAATGGATAGTGTGCTACTTCCGGTGATCATCACTGCGCTCAGAAAGGTCGTTTCTCTGCTTTTGCGCACTGTGAACGTTCTTCGAGGTCGTTATTGTTATCACTTCTCTAGCACATCCTTGAGATATTCAACTGTACTCGACGGCATGATGTTCCTCCTATCGACAATTTCTGCTGCTGTACTGTGTTTTAGCGTGCTTGCCAATGCAAAACCTGTTGCGCCTCGTCTTCGGGGTGGCTGGCTGCCTTTGCTCGAGGCCAACCTCGCAGAGGGACTGCCAGTTGCAAGAGCACCTCCTTTCCACCCAAGCGTTGAGGGCGCCAATCCCTTTCGTCATCCCGTGCCCTTGAATTCAGCTCCACGTTTGGACTCGCAAGCAACAGCGTCAGCCGTGCAACCACCATACCACACTTTGCAGAGCGGCCAGCTTTTGGGCAGTGACGCCGTTCACCCGCGTACCTTTGAGTTGCCTGTGACACCCGCTCCCGCGCTTCAAGGCGAGCCACAACTGTTGCAGCCGTTCAACTGGGACAGTTCTCCGTCCTTGCCCACGTCCGAATCATACTTCGACCAGGCTGCTCTTGACTCACTTATGCAAGCTATTTCCCAGGATCGGGAAGGCGCCGATCCTGTTGCGAGCAACGCTGCTCCCAGACCCGTTGCGGAACATCGGTCCGTACCGCAGGGAAGACAAACAACGAGTCGCGGAAAGCGACCCTGGAGCGAAGAAAGGATGCAACGCTGGTCACAGATTCGTTCCAGTTATACCAAGACGGAGCCCGGGTTTCTGCGAGAGATTCCGTACTTCTTCCCTGACGAGCCCTGGATCAAAGAAGGTAGACTGACCGTATGGGAAGAAAGAAGCATCCGAGACTCGATCAATGCACGTGCTTTCAATGGCGAGCTTAGGTGGGTCAATCTGAAGGATGTTCCGGGTATGCAAGACACTCTGCGTCAGAAGAGCCCCAAGTCGAAGCCAAGCAGGTTGCTCCCGGGTGTTTCCATATCAGCGGTAGATTTGCCGCTGACTTCGACCTTTAAGGGTTCATACAATGTATTTGTCACGGATCATGGCTACAGAGGGAGGGGGAAGAGGGCCAAAGTCGTTGACGACACGCTCAAAAGCACGGAGCATTACGGATTCTGGGCCATGCCAAGCGAGCCTATTGAGGGACCGTTCAGCTTATTCTATCTCGGCATGGGCTATCTGGATGCCAACAAGGCAGCACAGCCGGACAAGCACATGCGAGAGGATAGCGGAGCCCTACAAAGGGAAGTCCGTCGTCGATTGTGATCCTCGCAATTCCAGTCCAGCTTGTCTGCCCAACGCAGTATGGGCAAGACGGTCGGAGTGGTAGCGGAAAGACTGTATGTAGCTCACCGATCGTGTTGATCAATACTCGACGCTCGACAGGTTTCATGTGTTGTCGGCCAGCCACGCGTTTCATGTGATATCGAGGCCGGCTAGCCTCCGGACCTTGAGGCAGTTCATTGCCTCGATGTTTTCCTGACAAGATCATGAGCGGCAGCGAGTTCGAAACACGGCCGGAGGGTAGCCCGTGAAGACTGAAGGAAAGCGACGGACGCTTGCTATAAAGTCTACGGATCTCTGATCGACGTTGTGCATGCAGCATCGCTCTGGTAAGTTTTCTCACAACTCCTTGGCATTCCTGTTCTCATTCCCGTCAAAAGTATGATCATTCACAAGCTGTGCATCCTCGTACTGCTCTTGGGCTATTCCAGCTGCATGCCCACCGGAGACCGCTCAGGATCATCCCGTCTTGAATCAGAGAGCTTCAAGCTGCGTTCTCAGGCCAAGAGTTCGAACAGCAAGTTTGAGCTTCTTCCTCACAATGGCAACATCCTTGATACGAGCCTCAGACTCACTCAGCATCCGTTGGTCAATGTGCCAAATTCGGTTCCAAACACTGTACATGTTGTGGAATCGGTTCTCCCACTGTCGGTCTGGCGACCCGCTGTTCACGGAAAAGGACCAGGCTACCCTGTGCCGCTGATTTGGTTCCGACCACCTCCATTCTCACACGTCTCTGGCTGGCCGAGTACGCATGATGGCATCACGCCTTCGCTGTGGCGTGCATCGGGCACGACAAGACTGCAGTCCTCGGCAGATTTCAGTGGCCGCAGTCCAAAACGACTCGCCGTTCCTCAAGCGTCTCAACACTCATCTCCGGCCGAATCAAGGTTTTCAAAGTACATACCTCGGAAAACGTCACTCGAGCACGGAGGCTACACCGAGCCTGGCGTCCTGAGAGATCTCCCTTCAACCTACCCAGAGGTAGCAAAGAAGCTGGGAAGCCGATTGACTTACATGGATGCCGCTGACGACGCACGCAACATAGTCAACTCGGAAATCTTCGACGGCAAGCTCATCTGGCTCAAGCCTGATGACATTCCGGCCACGGCTTCTACCGCACACAACGCTATGTCTTCAAAGTCGAGCCGTGTGCTTCCCTTTGTGGAGCTGCTTGGCCCCGGAGGTGTACAGGAACCGAAACGATCGGTGCGGATGCTAGTTCACGGAGGCATACGCAAGGGTGATCGATGGCGTGATGGGCACGTTCTCAAAGGTCGTACTTTCTGGACTTTCTGGGGACTTCCAGCGAAGGGATCGCCGGAGAGGTACTCGAAGGTGGTGCAAAAGCTCGGTGTTGGCTACCTTGAACCAGAGGACATCGGAGTTGTCGATGATTTCCTACGCAACAAACTGAGCGACGCGGAGCAGGGGTTGCGTCACGCATCGTGATTCATTCCTTTGTCCTGGTTAGGTGTTTGCTTACATCGAACGTGTACTTGGTGTCACGTTCATCGTCTCACTGGCTCATCTGCTCCCGTCTTCAAATTGTCCCATTTCATCATACACTGACATGCTGTCGTTACATCGGTCTAAACTGCATTTGAGAGGTCCGAAGAGTGCGTTGACGGTAACCTAGCAGTCTGAATTAAGCCTGGCTTGTCCTGTTGCACATGAAGAACAACGACTTTCGCGCAACCAGGCATAGCCGTAAGATTCATTGTTGCTCGCTCGTTATATATAATAATCTCACGCCACGACTGCAGTCACGCATATGCCAATGAAGCAATGAAGCAATTCGATGAACAACAGCTTATGAAGCTCACAGGAACCTCAGCGAGAGGAAGAGTCCCACCTCTCAACGGTTCTCGAGCTCGACTCGATGTCAGTCGGACGTATGAAAACATGCTCCAAATCGTTTCGAGACTTGTGTCAATTGAGCACACTGTCTGTTGATCTTGCGACCCACTTGAAACATCAGCATATCTTGAACTGCGTCGTCGACACCGCGTAAGAGCATAATGCATCGCCAGGACCGTTTTATACTGACAGCTTTGCTCGTCCTAGCATCCTTTGTTGTTGCTTTCGGGCTGCCCTCTGGGAACGAACATTCTCACACTAGTGCAGCGAGGTATCTAGGACAGGCACGTGACACTTCGCGACAGTCTCGCGAGGATGGTGTCTATACAGAGGACTTCTGGAAGGAGCAACCTCCGCTTCCAGTATCGCATTGGTCAGGCACGTCAGAGGTTCGAAACCAGGAAGCCTCGACGGGGCAGCCCACTTCAGGAGCCGATGTAGTATTTCCGGTCGCACCCTCTACACGCCAACCTTTTCAGAGCCTGACAAGTGATGACTTTGCTTTTGCTGACTCGTTGCTTGCCGACTCGAGCCCTGCCCGTGAAGGATCGCCGTCGTCCGAATCACACGTGCACGCATATGCACAAGCCGTACAGCACGAGACAAGTCTCAATGGTGATCCATTCGCACTCTCTCAAAAGGAACGTTTCCTTATCGCTGACAGCGGTCGGGAAGATCATGGCCGAATGTCGGGAGCATACTCGGGTTCACAGGACCTATTGACGGCTGTTCGTGCTGCATTAAAGGACCCATCCTCGGATTGGCAAGCCCCAACATCGGCAGAAGGGTCTTCCAGTATGTTCTGGACGCCAGAAAGGATAGAGCAGCACAGAAAAGGTACAGCTGCAGCTCAGTTACAAGAACCGCACATGCTCGAGTGGCTACCTTATACCGTCCCGTCCCTCCCAAAACAAAGGGGCAGCCGTTTTGTTTATCTTGACTCGAACAATCGTGTCCGCGACATAATCAATTCGCGTCTCTTTGATGGCAAACTTGTCTGGGCAGATTCGGACGATCTCAGCCGCTCGGCCAAGAGGAATCACAGAAGGAGGTTGTTCCGGTCGAACCGCGTGATACCGTGGCTCAAGCTACCTGCCCCAAATGGAGATCCTGAAGAGCGTGGTCAGATGCGGGAGATCAGGATGGTCGTACATGGAGGTCGAAGGGGTGCGGAGACGTGGCCTCCAGGCCATTGGTTGACGGGAAAGCAGTATTTCATCTTCTACGGTCTTCCTCGTGCCCCGGCGACGAACGGCTTTCCCACCCTGATCCAGAGACACGGGATCGGGTTTTTAGATCCCGAGCACAATAGGCATGTCGACGAGTTTCTGAGTTACGTCGCCGCTGCTACTAGGCAGAAGGCGTAGAGTGAGTGGGCGTTTTCATCGAGCTGCTCAAAGTGTCTAGGCGGGTATACAACTTAGCAGCTCTCGTGTCTCGCTTTGATTCAATCCGAAACGTAACGTCCTTCTCCTCGTCTTCCTCGAGCGAAAAGACTATGTCATGGTCGTGTCATCTAGGTTCCGGCGTGTCACACAGAACGATGAACCAAACTTCAATTCGGCAGCTGCTCGGCTCGGCAACTTCACACCTTCCAAGTCAACCTGCAGAGATGCAACCTGCACGCCGACAACCCTTTTGAGTGGGCGAAACGTGGATGAACATGCGATGCCAGCGTCGGCGTCATCCAATTGCATCTCAGTGCAGTGCAGCACGCTCAGTTGTGGCAGAAGGGCCCACCGATGCGATGCTCACTTACCAACGAAACTGCATCTGAATGCAGCCAAACTCGTCAAGCTCGCACGCTTGAGTGGACGGGGTCTCCTATCAGCAACAACGATGTATGATTGAATGAAGTCGATAAGGCCTCATAAGAAGGAATCTCGGTCCAACCTTCTTTCACGGTTCTCACCATCCTCCTTTCTATCCTTTGCTCTTTTGACGATCGCCAAGCATGCTCTCGTGGTCCAAGCTAGCAGTCTTGGCGAACATCGTTCATGCAGCTGTGGCTTTGATAGCACCGTTCGGACACCATCGAAGCCAGATGAGTGTAGCGTCGCCAAAAGACGGTCATGCTGCTTTGGAGTCTGTAGGTACGCCAATCACACTTTCCAGCAATGGATTTGATCAGGCCGCGCTCGATGCTCTTCTACTTGAGCTCGAGACCGATGATGCGCATCATTTCGACGCTGCGACGTGGCAAGCAGAACAGCACCACGACTGGCAGCCCTTGCATGCAGATCTTGATGCTACCGCGTCCTGGCATGGTTCTGAGAAGACTGCAGGCTTTCCTCGGATAACCCAGCCTGATAGTCCGACTGGTCACTTCATTGAGTATCAATCGGGTAGCAACGCTGTCGGAGAAGGCAGCTCTGAACAGGCGACTCGTTCGTCGTTCGAGCCCGCATCAAAACGACGAATTTTGTTCCAACGCATCGCCAAGGCTCTCCACGAATACAATCCCGACAGACAGGTCGATCCAGAAGCGCTCAAGAAAGTCATTCATAGTCGTCGTCCGGAAGAACCTCCTTCCGCATCGGGAAAAAGCACAGGGCCGCCTACGCATGGGCTAGTTTCAAGCCAGCATGCTCAAGTACCGCCTCACGAGGATCGAGAAAGGTCGCGATATGGTGTGCTTCACATTCTCGACTCAAGCCAGGACACGCAAGGGCCAGCTCAAAAGCAGGCGGCCGATAGCAATTCCATCATCGATGTCTCATCAGACGCTTCAAAAATTGGGGATGACGGATCGAATACCCGACCTGTTGCCCAGGTTCGTGCCAGTCGTAAGCGGAAAAGCAAGGACCGCAAGCCTTCCAGATCTCAGCCCGAGCCGGAAGAGCTGAAGAACCTGCCATGGAGCAGGCCCTACCTGTCAAAGACAGATGGCGCAGCACGCTTCACCTATCCGCGCGCCGAGTCGGAAGCCATTCAGAATAAGATCAACGCAGCTTTCGCGGGAAAGCTCCGGTGGGTCGACTCGAAGAGCATCGCGACAACGACAATATCCGGATTCAACAAAGCATCGCGGGGAGCCACTCGCGTCCTTCCATTGCCCGATTTTGCCGAGGTCCGACTAGGAGAAGGTATGGGCACGATCCGCAACGTCCGCATGACGATGCATGGAGGAACACCCGCTCGTGTGGCCTGGCCAGCAAACCATCCTCTGGCGCGAGGGCAGACTTTTTACTCATTCATTGGTGTTCCAGAGGGAAGAGAGCCGCACTCACCTGCAGCCATCTTCCGCTACGGGATCGGGTATGTTGACAAAGCCAACTATGGTCTGGTCGATCAACGTTTGAAGAGCTACAAGAAAACCATGGCTGAGCAATCCGCCCAAGCAGCAAAACCAGACGTTGTCGAGGGAGCACGCCAAGCCGCGCGTCTTCGCGGGTAGATGTCCGCAGATGCTTCACATATTGCGTTCACGCAGTGAGATTCACCTCCACGCAAAGCGAATGTGATCGTCGACAGACGTAGTCGAAAAAGATGAGCAGGACTTCGCCGTTCGCTCTTCAGCAAATAATACAATTACCTGTACAATGCAACGCATGCTGGTACTCTATTCTGCTTCGACTGTGAATGAGCAAATACGCTTCTCCCGCAGCGCAGCGCTCAGATGTCACTTGAGACATGGCTTGAAGAGACTAGCCAAGACTAAGAATAAATCGTGGCTGTTTGCGGAGACTATGAATTTAATCTGGAGCTGCATATGCAATCCGCCACTTGACTTTCGGCTTTGAGCGGTTGCCGGAGAAGGGCATTATTGGCGGCAACCTCATAGCTACCCCATCGAGAGCCTTGAATTTGTCCCTAATGGGCGAAGACCGGATCTCATTGGTCATCAGAGGGACTTCGCTGAAAGAGATTGGAAGCAAGCGCTGTCTACGTTGGAGAATAACCTTATAAAAGCAACGCACTGAGCAGACGGAGGATTGTGTCGGACCGTACGTTCCACGCCGTCTTCTTCTCTGTGACAATGTTTCCTCGCCAACTGCTTTTTGCACTATGTACTGGAGTATTTGCTCTGCACGTAGGTGGGCGGCCTACGGGCTCCGAAAAGGACTGGGAGGTTGGACACTCTCCTCTCAGCGGTCTGCAGGATGCTAGCCCTTGGAGCAGCGTAGCCCTATGGAGCAGCGACGAAAACACGCCGGGCGCAAGCGAGCGACCTTACAGCCCTGACACCTGGTCCAACACTTGGTTCGGCAGCTCTTCCGTGCCCGACTACGGCATCTTTGGCTCACGAGACTCAGCCTGGAACGACATCGCCCACTCTGTGTCGCTGCACCCCGCCGGTTCCGTCCACAGTCTGGATGGTCTACCTCCTTCAGCACCGAGACAAGCCGATCATACAGCAGATGTGCATCCAGAAACGCGTCAACATGAATTCTACGGCGCAGCTCAGTCAGCATCGAGTCCCGATGTTCGCATTCCAATGACTCTTGATAACAACGCCCAACGGCCTTCGCTATCAGAGTGGCATCGACTCGATCCTTTCCCTGACATGGACCCTTCGGACTCGTACCACAACATCTTGGGTGCACAGTCTCTGCCTTCCTACCACGTACAGCCCGCGCCTGCAGACCACTCTTCTGTCCCCTTGGAGATCCCTCTGATGCAGTCGTCCCATCCTGAGCTCGAACATGGTCAGGCCATCTTGCCACACTCTGTCCCTCCAACAGTATCCCCGCCAACGTTGAGTGACTCGACCGGAATAGCGGCCGGTAGCTGGTTCCATTCGAATCTGGCAAAGTCGACCATTGGCGACCTGCGTCGAATGACGCGCTCTCCGTTCCAGGGGATCCAAGAAAAGGAAAATTTGTGGAAGCAGCGAGTGCGGGCGGCGCTTGCCAATGAGCGTCTGCAATTCTCGCTCGCTCGTCTCCGAGAAAGTTTCAATGATCGCGTCTATGTTGCGGAAGATGGACAACCATTTGACTCTGAACATTCATCAGATACGACACGTTGGGAGTCAGGGGCGTATCGTGGACCAGGCAGTGGTAGACCACACTTTCTCACCGGCAACAAGGTGCTCAGAACGGTGCCTCTGGACAACGTCGCCAAAGGCGACAGGCACAGCCGCATCTACGTCTACCTCAACGACCGCCGCAACATGGACCGTCTCAATGAAAAGTACTTTCACAACCAGCTTCGCTTCCTCCCCGTCGACACGAAGGAGCTCACCTGGGCTGGCTTGAATCGTCTGCATATCGGTCGCAAGCTTCAATTCGTCCTACCTCCTCTGACCGAGGACGACAAGGGGATGGCGTTGATAGTGGACAGGCACGACGGACCAAAAGGAGGACCGCAGGCGTTCCTGTCCAAGCTGACCGGCCAGACGCACGTAGGCCAGTCAGTGTCGCTCTGGTCGCCAATGCTGTTCGATGGTGAGAGGTATACGGTGGTTTTGTATGGCGTTGCACAGGTCGAGAATGGCGGTGCTGAGGAGGTGGTCAATCATCTCGAGGCAATGCAGCAGCATGCAGCGGCAACCAAGACCGTGTATTCTTCCACCTATGATATTGCCGGACTGGCCAAACACTTCCGTCCAGTGTAGGCAAAGGTCCGAAGTCGGGGCAGAGCGGGAACAGCGAGATGGTAATCTTCTCATTGCTGTCCTCCCGATCGACGTCGATTACACCATTTGCTGAGCCATTCTACGACCCCAAAATATCATCCGGCGGCTTCTGCGGTGCATTCGCTCTCTGCGCTGTAAGCCTCACTTCAATGCTCGTTCACGCTACTCAGATGTTTTTCGCTATAACTCATCCCCCACCAAGCCATTGACGAGGGTGTTTTGCGCTCTGGCCACACTAGCCCGTGTTAAAATCAATTTTCAACAGTACCAAGCTGTCCATTAAATAAGGGCGGCGATGCGCTCTTGGGATGTCCAGAGCAATCCGATAGACGACCTACAATGCAGAGACAAAGGCCACTGATGCAAGGAGCGCAGCAGCGGTAGCCACAAGGCCAGAGTGCTTGAGAAGCGACTCTGCTGACGAGTACGTGCTTGCCGTGGTGCTCGAGGACGAAGAAGATGACGATGAAGTGACCGGTCGCGAGTTGGCCGCATTGGCCGAGCTACCGCCACTAGTGAAGAGACGCAAGGATTCGACTTCCCAGTAAGATCCGTTGAAGCTGCTGCCCTCGTAGGCGACCTGGTAGCTGCATGATTGGTACTGGAGGTTGCAGTGGCTCTGGTTGTACGTGTTACCCGCCCAGTCGCCGCAGAGGGTGATGTCAAAGACGATGCTATGGGGTTCAAAGTCGGCGTAGCAGTTCGAGATGGGGAAGTAGGCGTCGGGTTCGGGCCAAGCGTCGGTACTGACCGAGGTGCTTGAGGCGCCGAGATCCGAGGGGATCGAGGATTTGTTGTTGTTGGGGAAGTACCAGACACGGACACCTTTGCCAGAGGTTCCAAACGCACGCTCCATGGCGATGAGGCCTCCACCTGCCTTGTTGAGGCTCCTGCCCCAAGTGGGGACCGAGGTGCCGTTGGTCTCGATTCGACAGCCTGGATTGCCATCTACGTAGGCCGAGCAGTTGGTAGACGAGACAACACCTGTTGCATCGACGGTGCTAGGAATTGTGCACGACGTGTTGGTGTGGATCGAAACCAGGTTGGCATTGTACTCGTCGTTGGCGTTTTCCATAATGTCGATCTCGCCTCCCTTGGGCCAGGAGGTGAGGTTTTCGGTGACGGTCCAAAAGGCGGGCCAGGTAGCACAGCCGACGGGCACGTGGGTGACGTTGAGAACATAGACACCGTCCGAGTAGCTCTGCTTGGAGCTGATCCTTACCGAGTTTCGACCTTCGGTGGCGTTGGTGACGGTGGAGACGGCCATGACAAAGTTGCCGTTGTCAGCGACGTACGAGAGGTTCTGTGACTTGGCATCGGACTGGGACTGGTAGTTGACCAGACCATTGGTGGGGTCGGTGTCGGTAAACCAGTCAAAGTCGTCGAAAAAGTCGCTGCCGCTGATGCTAGCGGTACGGGTCCAGTTGGCAGCCGAGGCGGCCGAGAGGAGAGAGGAAGCCAGCAACGCGGTTGCGGCGACAGCGCGTGATGATGAGCCGATCATGTTGCGGGACGAAGAGGGATGAATAGGGGGGGAGCCTCTACTGTTTGTGTTCAAAGAAGAGGAGATGTTTTCAAAAGTGCGAGCGCAAGCATCTAGGTGTTATATACTGTATGCTGGCCTAAACCTAAGAGAAGCGCCACGGAACGGCCGCAAACGGTGTTTCGCATTCAAGCGAGGCCGTCGAGCACACCGTATGCACTGTACAGCAGGCTCAAGCCACCGGCATGTCGATAAGAATCGCTGTGCTGCGCTAACGGAATTGGTCTCCGATCGGATGGCATGATTTCAGAGAAGCTTCTCGGCCAAAAATAAGAATAAAAAATAACAATTTAAAAAAGGATCTTCATCATGCACGTCGGGCTCAGATGCCGCGCTTCTTTCTGTCTTTTTTTGGAACCGGCCTATTTCTCAGCGACAGATCCGCTCTGCGCCCAGCTTTGCGCTCGGCGTTCGTACAGTAGAAGCCGCGTTGTGTTCTGTACCTTGATTGATCCATTCTTTGAAGCTGACACCTTTTGTGTTGAAGCGCGAAGTCGTCGATGGTGTGTTAGCAATCGCAAGCAGCGCTGAGCTTGAATACGAGATGACCCGTGAGAATATACTGTACTGTGCACTAGCAGCACAGGTCAATCGAGCTTAGCACCGCCTCCCCATGCGACATCGGGGCGCGGTCCTCTGCAGAACTCTCTCCAGCACATGTTCACGGCAAAGGAACAGGAGCCGAAAGTGGCGCATTGGCTTGGAAAAACCGTTCGTAAGACGAAAGGTTTTCCCTTTTGCGTCGTGTGTTGATGGGCGTCCCAAAAAATTCCTTGCCGAATCCAACTCGTGCTTTTCGGCAGTCAGAAGCCGTGTCGGATTTGGCTGTGTTTTTCAGCTTCCGCATGCGCCAAAAAATTCAAATAAAAAAATCCCGAATCGACACGCGGTTCGCAAACGGCGGCGATGTGCCACGCTTTGCCGATCTTTTCGAAGAAAATTGCATCGCTGATCAGAAATCATTGTTCCGATAGATCAGTCAAGATCGGGTGATCTACCGACGAGCACGGACACTGGCGAGATCCGCTGCAACACGTTCTAGGCTGAAAGCATGGCTGGTGATGATAAAGCTTCTATCGATTGCTTCCTTGCAGCTACATAAAAACCAAGACTCTCGTAAGACAATGTCCTCGCAATCACCGCCACTAGCACCAACGCGGCTGCGAGTGCTCATCGTCCGGCACGGCGAAACCCGCGAGAATGTCGAACGCATCATCCAGGGACAGCTCGATACCGACCTCAATGCTCGCGGGCGGCAACAGGCGGATCTCACGGGTCGCTTCCTCCGCAACACCCACATTGATCGGATCATTACATCCCCATTGAAGCGGGCGGCGGACACGGCGAGAGCGATCCACAAGTATCAGATCGAATCACCACGGCGACAAGGTGAACTTGCATTGGAGCTGGACGATCGACTAAAGGAAAGAGGGTTTGGCGTTCTCGAGGGCAAAGTGTACAATGGCGGGTCCAAGAAATCGGAAGACACAGAAGGGATCGAACGCATGGAGCCCTTTTCGGAAAGGTTGGCGAGCTTTTGGAACGATCTAGTGACGCGCAGTGCTGCTCAACAAGCGGAGGAAACGACAGAGTCGGTGGTGCTCGTGTCGCACGGTGCAGCCATCAGCGCACTGATGAATCAGGTGCTTGTTCCCGGTCGTTACGCTATTGTCCCCACCCATGTGACTCCATCACGGTTCTGGAACTGCTCCATCACAGAGATTGTCGTCCCCGTCATCGCGACCTCGGCTACGAGCGTCTCACCCGGCCATCTCTCGCGAAAAACACAGTGGTCCATCCGGCCCATCCACCTCGGAGTGCAAGGATCACAGTTTCTCGTCGACCACCAACTGCAAAAGAAACTGCTTGCAAATGCAAAGTCCACTCAGGCTGCCATGCCCGCGTCGGCGATCGCCCAACTCGAAGCGCTGGTCGGAAAAACGGAGGAGGAATTCGAACGCGATCCAGAGGGCAAGAAGCAGCTGCAAGAGGACACGATCAAGGCGCCAGACGGGTCTACCGTGCTGAACGATATTGGCCACGGAAACGCCATCGGCGTCGTACTGCAGTGGTCCAGTATCGAGCATCTCAAAGAGTTGGATGATGGAGCGGCGCATGCCGGGACGCACAACAATCACAGTAGCACCTCGAACGTCAATGTCGACGAACTTGTCAAGTAGCGAACCCAGCGCACATACCTCGTCCGGTACAAATGATACAGTAGACTTGCATTGCATAAACATGCGTCATATACAGAAACACCAGCATTCGACGAGTACGCATTGTCCTTTGAACATCTTGATCCGATTGCCTCTTAGTAAAGCCCAAACTCGGAGAGGATGGTGGCGCGCTTGAGGTTGACATCCAAGAAGTTGTCGGCCTGTTGCTGCGCCACAGGCGTCTTGAACGCCAAGATACCGACCACGATGCCTGCGCCGAAAAAGGCGATAGAGATCAACAACCAAACGACGCCCCAGAACTGGGGTGCGCCTCCAACGACCTTGCTAAAGGCACTTGCATCCGACTCGTTGACTTTCCTAAAGATGAGATCGTCGCAAATGTCCCATACCGAGTAGAGACAGTTCATGACGCCGATAAAGAGCACAAAGTACCTCAGCGCTATGCTTCCTGCCACGAGCCAGAAGAGGACAAAGAGGCCGCACATGACGAGGATCAGCACCCACGTGAGCCAGTCTCGCCTTGCCCACCAGAGTGTAAGCAGGAAGACGACGCCGACGACGATGCTGGCGACCTTGGAAGCGCGTTCGTCAAAGCCGCAGGCGATGAGCGCCGCACCGATGACGGAAGATCCGAGGTAGCCGGCAGGCAAGGTGAGCCACGGGATGCCACCACGCATACGAGTAGCTCCGCCCTCGTTGGGCTCCAAGGTGATCGACTCGATCTTGGCGCCCGTACACAGCCCTACTGCGGCATGCGAGAACTCGTGGAATCCAACGGTGAGCAGTTTGAACGGATAGAGGAGGTAATTGAGGATGGGCACGTTCCACAAAATGACAATGGCGACGGCGTAGCAGCAGGCGACGATGATGGTATTGCGCTGGTCGTGCGTGGGATCGATGCGCGCTTTCATCGACTCGCTCCGTGCAAGGAGGGATGGCATGGTGTCTAGCTCGGTCGAGTTGCAGCGTCAAGTTGGCTCGGATGTGCAGTCGTGGATTGCGAAGATGCAACGAGGAAAGGACGGCGTGGTAGTCGTGATCCAATGCTCCGACGTACACGCTGCTAGAGAGATGCCAGCGCGGATGCACCGAACGCCAGAACGTAAGCTGCACCAGACTTCAAAACAGATGCAGCCAGATTTTTGAAAGAGAAGATTGTAGGTCGAGGGTCGAGCTGTGCCCGAGCAACTTTGTCGAAGGTGATGATAATGATGATGATGATGATGATGATGATGAGTGAAATGGAAGCAAGGGCGAGCGGCAGCAAGTTGGCCTCGTTGTAGAGTTGTTGTAGCGGAGTTGCACTAAGTTATGCAGCATGGAGCTGCTGCTTAAATTTCGGCGAGACATGATGCTGTGCTCGGCGTGGTGCTTGTTTGCTTGCTCTCGCTGGCTGTGCAGCTTTGCAGCTGTGCAGTCGTTCAGCGTGTTCACCCAACCAACACCTCAATCATTTTTTGGCGGGCAGCCCCTGTGTTGGTCCAAGAAAAGGATTTATACATTTTAAGAAAAGAGAAAGTAAACTCTCGGCAAAATTCAGGTCAAGCATTTTTGGTACTGTACTTGCAGCGATCCACGATGTAACACGGCCTCAATTCTGATGTGGCTACTCTGCGAGCGAGATAAGATTTCGTGGTTTGGAGGCAGCGGCAGCGGCAGCTCCGCCAGTCGTGACTGACTCGGGTGTGGAGGGTTTATGCATGCAGGCAAAGCAGAGCCTGCAGATGTCACTGAGAATTTATGAGTTGGTTTCGAGCAAACTCGATAAGCGGCAGAGGAGGGCGAAGGGAGCTCTGGTAGCGATCATGGCGAGGACTGCTGCCGCCACAACCGACCACCATCACCATCACCATCGTCATCGACAAACTCGTACCCGCGCCGAATCAGAACAGTCGCACTACCGATGCACGGCGCGAGCCATCGCCGTACTCGTCGGCTCCGCACGACCATTCTGTAGCACGTCTGGCTTGGATTCCGTTCCGTCCCAGATCCCAACTATGCTGGCCTCTTCGGATCGAGAGCCATTGCAGCTAGCATCTCTACCTCCAGAGGTCCTGCATCTGATCGCGCAGTCCTACATCGATGATCTGGCTCCGACCTGCAACAACGTCACCTCTGTGCTATCTACATGCTCTCTCTTCCGCGACCTCTTCCTGCCCAAGCTCTATGCCTCGATCTACATCTACTCGCTCAACCAGCTATCTCGTTTCGTTGCACCTGGATCAGGAGCCCACATGCACTCGCCGCGATACACGCTCGATGGCATCACCATCAACATTCCCGGTGTACCTGGCGGAGGAGATGGGACCATCGTGCCCAGTGCAGCTGGCATGGCACGCTCGCGCGATCGCTTGCTGCTCGCGTCTCAGGCCTTATCACTCTGTCCACAGGTGCGGACCGTCTCGCTAGAGTTCTTTAGTGTTCGACACTCGGAGGTCCTCACCTCCGACGAATTTCGGTTCAACGAAGCACAAGCGTTCGAAGAGGCGATCAAAAAGTTGTGCAAGGTCCAAAGGTTCAGATGGGTGCCTCCGAGATGCGATGCCAATGCTATCATGGGATTGAGCATCGTCATAGTAGATCAAGTGATTCCATCGCTAGCAAGGGGACTTGTAGGATGCAAAGAGCTGCAGACGTTGGAACTATGGAACACCATGCTACCAGATGGCGGAGGTGCTGAACTAGCACACTCGCTTATCCGTATTGCCAACCAACGCGCACATCAAGGCGTTGGCACAGCTCTCGAACTCAAACTCCGCTCCGTGACCGGCCTCGACCCCAACACCGTCTCGGATCTGGCGCTCGCACGACCCGCCGTCAAAGTCAACATTGCCGATGGCTTTGTAGGATCCATATGGGGCGCCAGGATCGACAAGCAGGCGGTACAAAAGTGCATGCGTATCACACTCGATGCTTTGGCATCTTTGTCCCGGAGCAGCAGCAGGTCTTCCCCTGCCAATTTGGATGCATCGAGCATAGCAACCAGTCGAGCTACAACGCCCGAGCTCTTGATTCAAGAAACGCTCGTCAAGGCGAGCCAGAATGTTCACATCACCGTATTACAGGGTGGCATCGCCGGCTCCCGCGTCTTGGGCCACTGAAGTGCGAAACCGCACCTAGATTGTAATTATACCCCGATACTCGGAATCCGCATAAGAATCAAATCGAGTTCTATTTGTACAGCCAGAGCAGAAACGATCTTGCTCGCCTGCACGATATACACTCAACTTAGCTTGTTACAGATTCCTCTTACCCATTCCTTTGGCCTTGCCCGCATCTTCGCCCGCATTCTTGCCCACAAACCCACCCAGATCTAACGCCTCCCTCGCCGCACGGTTGATCAGCTTGAACCGGTCTGGCCCCAAATGCACCCCTCCGTACCATCTGGTCACGACGACAATCACATTGTCGAGCTCCAATATGCTCAGCAAATGCGCCAGCCTTCCGCCCGCTGCCGTTTCTCCGTCGTCGTCGCAGTCGCGGTGGACAACGCCATCTGCAGCTTTGCACACCCACGCATTGATGATCGGATGGGTAGCACGCGCGACACGCTTGTCCGAGAGAATGCGCGAGAGGACCGAGGCAACTTGGTCGGGCGAGGTGATGCGCGCAGCGTAGCCGATAAACTCGGATTTGCGCTCGATGATTGATTCGGTTTGAAAGAGGGTGCCGGTAAACGGTTTAGGTCGTTCAACCGTCGGTGTAGAGTCGGAAAACGTAGTGACACTGTTGGCTGGAGCTCGCGTTGTGCTCTCCCCGGTCGGGGCGGAAGGGGCACTTTTTACCCGTTCTGCTTCTTTGTCGTTCCACCAATCTGCTACCTTTTCTTTGACCCATTCAATTCCTTCAAACAGTACTACCTCTCCCGAAGACCAGTGGACACCTCTGTCCATACGGCCGCCAACCCACATAGCAGTAGCGCTCGTCTCCTCTACATCTGCTGCCTCTAGTTCTGCAATTTCCCCCTGATGATAGAACGCACGTAAGATCTCGCCAAACAGCTCAACGTCGACGCTGAATCCGCCAATGTATCTCGACAGCAACTGCAGCTGCGGCGGCCGTGCACTCTGCGGATAGAAAGGTGGCAGAGTCGCCGCGAGTCGGACCGGTATTGAGTCTTGCTGTGCAACTTCAACGTCGGTGGATATGGACAGAGTGATCTTGCACCCTGGAAGCCATGCGTCAGGGTCGGCGACATTTTCCTTGCCGAGCTGTTCGTCGGCCGATATTGGTGGATGATCATCGAGAGGGGTGACTTTGAGAAGGTGGATTGCATCGTCTGTGTAGATGCTCTGCAGTGCCATGAGCTCTTCTGCTAGCCGAGCGGCAGCATCGATGCGTTGGGTCTCGTCGTTGAGCCAGTGCTCGTGCCGCGTCCATGATCCGGGGATGCTGAAGGAGGCTGGATCGGTGGCATACGCCTCCATACGGGCTATGAGATTGGAGATGGTGGAACGCGCATCTCCATCGTCCATATTGGAGCTCGTTGTGCGTTCTTTATCTCTGATCAAGGTCGTCGAGGAAGTTGTTCTTCAGGATCAATCAAGATAGAACTCAGCAAGAAGAAGCAGCAGCGGAAATCATGGTCAGAGTCATTAATTTTCTCAAAATTTGAGCTTTTGGCGAGCTTTCGAAGAGTCTTCCTGGTCCGAGCGCTGCTGCTGCTGCAAGGGTCCTGTCTCTCTGGTGGGTGACGCAGCCTTCCTTGAACTGGGACAAGCCGAAAAAAGTGGAGAGAAACACACGCCCACACAAGTTGAGGGCACTTCCACGCGACTCGGGCCATGGCTTATCCGTATAACTCAGCCAGCCAAAACGTAGCTCAGTATCCGTTCTCAATCACGCACCATCACCATTCCTGTCCTCCATTCACCGCTTTTTCTGATCTTATCCGATCAAGTTGCCCAACATTCTTCCCAGCTTCCTAGCCAGACTCACCACCAGTCTCCTCGTTTTCACCAAAATGGCGGAGCACAAGCCTTATATGGTGTAAGATCTCGGCTCAGTCATGTTTTAACAGTGCATTTGATGGAATGCTGATCGCTGTTGCCTTTGCTTATCTCTTTCGACGCGCACAGCATCTTTAAGGATGGTACTCCTCAATCAGCCATTGACGAGCACAAGACCAAGGTGCAGCAGGCTGGCGGAACCATCAAGCAGACGTTTGACTCGCCCATCATGAAGGGCTTCGCTGCAACCCTGCCCGACAGCATGGCGGATGAGTTGACCACCGCTAGCGCTAGTGGAAAGCACGAGCACATGTGAGTGACCCATCTTTGACCAGATTTCGGGTCTGACAGGCAAAGAACTGACGTGCGTGATATGGTGTTGCTTTTTTCATTTTTGCTATGGTCTTTGTCTCGGCAGCGAATACGTCGAGCCCGACAGCGAGGTCAAGACCATGTGAAGGATCGAATTCTGCAGCTCGAGATCTGTAGCCTACACACTTGGACATTGCTCAGCTCGCTTTATCAACGAAAACCCTTGAATGCATGACTTGTAGCTCTACAATCAGGAGTCAACCGAAAGTGATTCGGTGCTGTCGACTTGTCAGTGTGCCGAGCTGGCTCATGGGACGCAGCTTCGGTTGCTGCTTCCGAAAACATCATGGCTGAACCGATAATGAATCAAAGTGATTTTGTAGGGAAGCCATCATGCTCTTCCGAGTGACAATGCATTGAGCTTGACACTGTACTGGTGCCGCTCATTCATCATCCCAGAAATCATCCTGTTCCTCCTGCCTCGCGCCCACGACGCCTCTCCCCACTGAATCGCCCGCACCGTTGCTCTCGCTAAATCCGAGAATGGGCTTTCGGTTCTCCCTCGGATCAATGATACCGCTCTGGCCCAATCTCCACTCGAGCGCGCCCGTAGAAAACTTGTCCGAGTTACCCAATTCTTCGAAGCCTATGATTTTGTCCTTGCTGATGCCGTCCTTGAAGGTGATCAAGCAAGGCAGCACGGATACTTTGAGTTTTTGCGTCAGAAAGGGGCAGTTGAGTACGTTTGCTTTGAGAAACAGCGTTGTTGGGTGCAAGCGCGCGAGGACGGTGAGATGTCGATCGAGGAGCGAGCAGCGTTCGAATTTGGGGTGGAAGAAGTGGATGGCGACTTGACGCTCGGTTGAAGAGAATGAGATGAGGTCCTTTTCGTTGGTGATTTCGGTGAGCAGGCCTTTCATCGAGGCGGTCGAGGTATGCTGTAGCAACGAGAGGGGCGAGTCGGGGTCCGAAGCGGATCTGTGCGCTGCAATTCTGCAATACATGAGCAAGAGGTAAGGGTTGATAGAATGCGAGTCAGCGTCAAAAGCAGAATGAAACGGCGGGTTGACGGCAGTTGGAAGGAAGAAACATACTCTTGCCGAAGCTCCTCGATTCTTCGCTCTCTGAATTCGGCCATATCAAAGCTGGCCACCGTATCGCCGCCTTTTGCTTCAAAGTTCGACTCGTCCTCCATCAGGTCCAGTTCCTTATCGAGCTCGGCGAAGAGCTTTTCGTCATCATCGTCGTCGTTCTCGTCATCATCGTCCTCGTGGTCCGAACTGCGCCCTGACCTTCCAGCGTGGTATGCCGAAGACGATTCGATAAACGTCGATAGCGAATTGGACAGCTCTGACGCCGATGTTGCAGCTGCGTTTGATGTGGACGCCTCTGCCATCTTGATTGCGATTCTTTGAAGGTTTTGAGAAGATGGTTTCCTAGGAAAGAGAGGAATGTGAACAACACTTTGATTTTGTTCCGTTCTTCTGGTCGGCATCTTTGCCAAACGCGCGCGCGCGTGTGTCTTTGCATTAACACCAACACTTGTCAATCGGGTCATGCTAGGATCGGGACAAGAGCGAGAGAGCGAGAGAGCGAGAGCTGGTTCAGTGCACACGACCCTTGTTGCCGCTTTCAGCCAGTTTGTTCCTCCACTTGTCATGTCTCATAAGCAATACAATATACAAAAGCGACACTCACCACTCTAAAAGGTTGCCGTTCGTCTCCTACCTACCGAATCTCTGATGGATGAGGTTCGACAACGTACACAAACCAAGAGTTCGGAACATGAAGCCTTCAATACGGCCCTTGACGAGCTTCCGGGTGCCATTGGAGGAACTTTTAAGGTGGAAAGCTCAACACAAATTCAGCGGAGCAGCTCGAATGGCGATGTCTACGAGCAGAACCATGTCCTCGTCAACGTCAACGCCAAATTCAGACCTCCGTGTATCTCGGCCCCGCAATCTTCGTCTGCAAATAACGATCCACCGCCTCGCACCACCATCGACGGAAGCTCCCACAGCGTGTCGTCGGACCAGTACGTCCCATGCATCAACCCTGCAAGTGTCCAGCGGAACCAGTCGAGTCAAGACGTCGTTCTCATTTCTTCGAACGTTCAGCATGTCTTTTCTGGCTCCAACATTTTCGTCCCTACCTACATTCTCGAATAGCGGCTTGTTGCTATCGAAGATGCCACGAATACGGTCGCAAGACACAGTAGGGCGCGGAACACATCGAGACAGTCGACGACCATCGCCGCTTTTTGAACGGTTCAGGCGCCAAACCTCTGCTCCTTCCTTTGGCAGCAACGGCAGAGGTAGCGGAGGCAGACCACATCCACCGTGGCGTCCTCGCCCTGCCACCCGCGCTTTTTCCACCCTATCCGCACTCATCGCGCTCTCGGATCGCTCCCTCTCTCGGCTCCCGTCCAACTTTGTTCTGTACACGATTATCGCGCTCAACACACTCGTTTTCGTCTTGTGGATGTACGCCTCGGAATCACTGCGGCGCTTCTCGGATCCTCGACTTTACATTTTTCTCAGCAAACATTTCCTCTCTGGCCTTACAAACGTCTCGCAAGGTCGATGGTGGACGATGCTCACCTCGTGCGTATCGCACGAAGAGCTGCAACATTTTCTGATCAATATGGTCTCGCTAGCATTTATGGCACCACCTGTGCTTGCACTCACAGGTCCGACAACATTCTGCCTCCTCTACTTTGGCGCTGGCGTCGTGAGCAGCATCGTCAGCATGATCGGCAAGAAATGGGTACCCACTCGAGCATCACAGCAACCCAAAGGTCGCAGTGACTTTAGTCACGGCGCCAGCGGATCAGTGTATGCAATCATGTCGACCTTTGCCTGTGTACATCCAACGGCAACGTTTTTGATCTTTTTCGTCATTCCAGCACCTGCATGGGCCTGTGTCACGGGTATCTTCGCCTGGGACCTCTGGCATGCCGCGAGAACGCCAAAGGGTCGAACCGATAGTGCGGGCCATGTGGGCGGCATTCTAGCCGGCATCCTCTTTTGGAGATTTGCGCTCCGAGGTATTCGTCTCAGATAAATTAACGAATCTCTACAACTCCATCGTACTCGGCTTGCGCAAACCATCTTCGTAACCTCTCTCTTTCTCTCTGTCAGCATGCACACGCGTCCAAACACCACGCCTGATTTGTGAGCAGCAGCATTGAACTCTGAAATTGCCTGCTACGCATGTGCATCCTCTTACCCTCCTCTTTGACTCACCCAAAGTACAAATCTACCAACATGGTCGCTACACCCAACACGATTTCCAACATGATGAGCAAGATGACCACAATCTCCAAATACTCACTATGACTACTGGTCACCTGATCCTTCAAAAGCTGCAGCATGTCCTGCAACACCTCCACTCTCGTATTGAGCAAATCGATCCTCTGCGGGATCTCCAAATAGCTCCTCGCTGCTGAATACAGCGGTTCCAGATCCGGTTGACGCCAGAAAATCTCGGGCGAGTCGACGATGCTGCCTACCAAATGGATATTCATACGCAGGATAAACAGATGGCCGATCTGCTTCATGATTTCGGCGGGCGGCATGCCAATTTTGCCGCTCTCGGCGATGGATTGTGGAATGTCCTTGGTCGATTCGATCGTATTGTCGATAATGCCCTCGAAAAATGAAATCTTTGTGGATTGCGCCAGAGCGTGCGAGAGCGAGAGTTTCGTCATGTACGAAGACCCGCGACGAAGCGTAATCACGTCGTTGTAGATGCGCGAATAGTCGGCGAGGTACCAGTGTAGATCCTCCGACTCGACATCCTCGGAAGCCAAACGCTCGACTTCGAACCTTCGCAGCTCTCGCAGGAAGCGTTTCTCTTCTTGCAACGTCATGCCCCAGATGACAATGGTGCCGTAGTCCATGATGAACAGTTCGGGCACAATGTCGTCGACCGAAAAACGGCTACGTTTGCGCTTGGTAGCATCAGTGGATGGCTGAGCGTTGCCGTCGAGCTCTTGGGCTGAGGCTTTCGATGGCGAGTCGGCGTGTAGTTCAGGGATGCCGAGAAGATCGCCTGTTTTGGTGGGAGCAGCGTCTCGTGCGGATGACCGATGCTTGCCGTAGCTATTTCCGTTGGCATTGGACGGCACCAAGCCCCTAGCTTCGTCCACATGTTTGTACGTATATGTGGTATATACGCATTCATCAAACGTCAAGACATTGGTCTGGTGACTTGACCTTCTCGCATTGAGCCATTTTGTCAGCTCGCGCATACGGTATGATGTCGCTGTAGAGTACGCCGTCACGCGCGGCAGCTTGGCGCGCGACCGCTTGGTCAACCGTCTAGCATCGCGTCGCATCGAACCCTCTGGAATCTGATCGAGCTGCTTGTACACTTCGACAGCTTCCTCATCCTCGCCTTCTCCAGCATCATCCGAGGAGCTATCATCGTCGTCGACCGAGTGTTGCGGCGATGGTGCCGTGGGAGCAGGTGGTTGAGCGTAGGCCGGATTGCGACGAACTCCACTCGAAGCGGGGCCTAAGCTGGACTGTTCGCCGCTACTGCCAGTACCAATGATGGGAGAAGAGGCATTGAGAGGTGTCGTTCCGCCGCTGGCTGTCCCGCCGACGCCGGTCGAGCTGTCCTCGGGCTCTTCGGGTAGGATCTTGAGTTTGGACGACTGTTTCGTGGATCGTGTGCTGCGATACATGGTTGTAGATCGGGGGGAGCCGTGAAGTCGGCGAGTGTTGGTCGAGTTTGATGTCCAATGCTGTTGCTTTGTGGTGGTGGCAGATTGAGCAGGTCTTACTGAGGAGCAAAGAGCAGATGAGAATGCAGAATCCTGTGATGCGTGTGTGAGCGTTGATGGTCAAAGCGACAAAAGCCTGGATTCGCAACGTGCAGAATTCGACTGTGCTTGCTTGATGTTGCCGTCAGCGCATGCGCACTTTCGTTTCTCTCTTTTTCTCTTTCTCACATTTCTCACTGCACAGATGCACTGCAGTTGGGTGGAGGGTAGCGGGCCCCATCCCGACCTAACATTCATTTTCTCACGCCACGCCCAATCCCATCACAGACACTTCGGAAACTCCTTCGAGCCCATGATACGGTATAGACCCACTTGATTCGGCCGTCCCGAGCTTTCTTCTACGTGCCATTCTAATGTAATGCAATCAAGGTACAGTGTCCCGTCACAAATGATACCGTGACAATCCCAAGAAGAACCCTGCCTCGATCATGCCTGCTGACTCCAGTACAACTGTCCAATCTCGGCGACCTGGTCTACCAACAGCTTCAAATCCGACATCTTGGTCCTTGGATGCACCACCAACCGGATATAGTCACCAATCCCATTGGGCAGAGGAGCAAAGTCGACTGCAAACATTCTTCTCGCCTTCAACTCTTGGTATACGAACTGAGTAGCTGCCGATCTGCGTTGCACCTCCTTCGCATCCAAAACGGGGGCTTTGCCGTTAGCATGGGGATCGCTGCTCCCATTCCGGGTGGGCTTGAGCGGTCGGAAACAGATTTGGAGGAACAGTGGGTCGGCGAGCGGTCCCAGCTCGATTTGGTCTGGCTTTGTTCGGATATACTCGACCAGTTCGGTCGCTAGCTGCAGACCGGCGTCGACATGGTGGCCGAATCCTTGCTTGCCATATCGCAGCCAGTAGAGCCAGAACTTGAGAGCGTCGCCGCGTCGACCGCATCCCATGGTCTTCATGGCGGCGTTTTCGCGGCGGTCTTTCGAGTGAAACAGATATCCGGCGTCCAAGCTGTTGGCAGATAGCGTGTCGGCATTCCGCACCAGCAAGAACGAGCACTGGAGAGGAACGTTGAGCAGCTTGTGGGGGTTGATGGTGATCGAATCGGCCATGTTGCTGCCCTTCATGAGGTTCGAGTAAGCTTGAAGGTGCGAAAAGATGATGGGACCGCCCCAAGATGCGTCAATGTGCAGCCAGCAATTGTGCTTGCGGGCGACAGCGGCGAGTTCGGCAAGAGGGTCAAAGGATCCAAGCACGGTAGTGCCAGAGGTAGCGTTGATGAGGAACGGTGTTCCTGTGGCTTGCTCCTCTGCTGCATTGAGAGCGGCCTCTAGTGCCTTCGGATCCATCCTCCCAGTTGAATCGCAGTCGACCTTGACCACCGACTCCAACCCCAATCCTGCCGAGATCGCTGCTTTGTCCAGCGAGTAATGGCATTGCGACGAGGTGAACAGCAGCGGTCTCGGCGCCCTCTTTTCCTCGATCAATTGTTGCATCACCCCCATCAACCCTTGTGTTCGGAATCTGGGAAACAGGTTGGCAAGCGCCGTCTGGACAGCTAGTGTGTTCGCCGACGACCCGCCTGGCATCGTCAACCCGTCCGGCTTGCTCTCTGTAAAGCCAAAGACCTCGCAAAGCCCCTCTACACACCTCTCCTCGGCCAGACTGAGCACGGGTGATGCCGACATGACGTGCGCATTTGCATTGACGGCGCTCAGCACGAGATCTGCTGCAATGCCCACGGGCGTAGGTGCGGCGTACAGCTTGTCCAGGAATCGGCCGGTCCACGGATTGACCGAGTTGTCAAACACGAGTTTGACTGCGTCGAGCAGAGCTGCATCGTCGGTCTGCGTGTCGGGGAGCGAGAGCGAGACGGCTTCCCGGAAGGAAGGTATGCTGCCCCATGGTGCGACGTACGTTTCGGGCTGCTCTCCGGAGGCGATAAAGTCATGTACGAGGGCAAGGACCGGTGGCAAAATACGGACAGCTTCGGTGGACGCCGATTCGGCCTGGAGCGGACTGCGCGAGCATGAGGCCGAATGGTGGTTGTCTTTGGAGCCGGCACTGCCGTTGAGCGTCATGTTCGTGTGGCAGGCCTCGGAAAAGAGAGATTACAAGTCTATGAGACACGGAAGGTGGTCGAGGATGGATGGTGAAAAGCAAAATGCACAATCGCGAAGATCTTGTTAACACCATTTGGTTCGGCCCACATTTCCGGCAAAGCCTTTTTTCAACACCCAAAAAAAAAGTCACCGAGAAATTCCCCGCTTCACCAAATATCGCTCAGCTTGGCCATCACCTTGGCTTCCAATCGCATCCACACACAAGCAGCATCCTTTCGTAGACTTCTGGAAACGGTCAAGCATCATGCCGGCTTGTGAGCAAGCACCCTCAGCCGGACATACATGACGCTCCAGACGCCACTCTCTTTATCGTACGCATCGGGTTTGAGCGCCTCCTGCACCTCGGACACTACCTGTTCTCTCTCCTCTTCCGATGCAATCGCATTGAGAAAGGGTCCTCCAAACGTCTTTAGCCAGCCCTTGAGACCTGTCTGCTTGGGAAGGGGTGTGAGTCTGGGAACCAGTTGGCACATCTCTACTGTGAAGCCGGCTGCGCTCAGCATCGCCGTATACTCCTCTGGGGTGGGGAAAAACCACGGATCCAGCGTGCTTGGGTCGATGTTGCGTTTGCGTAGGGCGAGGTGAAGATGCGAGCGTACTCCAACACAGTTCATGAAGCCGCCAAGCTCTGCAGCGAACTGCCCACCTGGTCTTAGCGCCTTGTAGACGTTCTCAACTACGAGCGAAGGTGACTTTTTCATCCAGTGCAGCGCGGCATTGCTAAAGACCTTATCCCACCCTCTTGTTCCCAGCATCTTGACCGCCTGGTGTCCATCCTGCACTACAAATTGAGCGCTCGCGAGATTGCGAGTTTGATCGTCCCAATTCTGGCTCCAGTGCAGTTGCGCGTTTTGGATCATATCGCTGCTGATGTCTTGGCCGAGAATGGAGCCGGTGGGTCCCAAGATTCGGGCGATTTCGACGGTGAGCTCGCCGCTGCCACATCCGAGATCGAGAATGTGCTCGCCAGGTTGTGGATCGAGTAGACGCAGAACGGGGGCGGCGTATTCGGATGAATAGACAAACGATGCATTCTTACGGTAGATGTCGGCGTTTTCGGATTGATGGTAGGTTTCTGTCGGCATCGTGTTTGCTTTGTTCGTCCTTGGATAGACGAGGATGTACGAACAGCAACAGTGATGCGGGTATGCTAATTCCAGATGCGGGAAAGCGGTAGAGTTCGAGAGTGTGTGCGTGAGAGAGAGAGAACGAGTGAGGTAGAGTGCGGGGAAAGCAAAGATTCAGGGTCCAGTTCTGACTCGGTCAATTGCAGCCGGCCGACAAGAATGTTTGTAACAAAAAGATGGGAACAACAGAAAAAACGGTCGAGCAAACGAGGCTTTTCCATCTTAGCTCGACTCACTCTCTTCTTCTCTCTTCCTACCATCACGATCCTGCTCAACACTTTGCAACCAACAGCCCACACACCTCACTCTTGCCTTTTTTCGTGTGATTTGCTTCTATAGCCATCGCAATCTCGCCTCGTCTGAGCCGTTACGTCTGCTGCCACCCCCCCACCCCTACAACCACCCCAACCTGCAGCCTTTGCATCCTTACCCGGTCGTCCATGCTTGCCCAACCCAATCCCCCTCCCTCCGTCCCGCTTAACACTCTGTTGACAGCCGAACCAATGTGGTTGCCATCAATTTTTAGTAGCGGGTAGACTAGGCCGTACCTCCTATCTGGATCGTTTGTTCCCCTTGAACTCGCCTTGCGGTTGGAGAAAGAGAGGAGCAAGCGATGCTGGGAGGATCCCCGCACAGACACCACTTGCTCGCCTTGCTCACAGGAGCAAGAGGTCACATTCGTCGGGTGACATTTCCCGTCTCGTCTGAGAATTCATCTGCGCATGAGAACATCGACTTTTCATCTGCAATGCAAGAAATCAAAGTATCAAAGGCGCGTCAACGTGTGTGAGTGGTACTTTGTGGCTACGTATGGGATCATTCTTGAAAGAGCATGCTTTTCCCAGGCAGAAATCCGCCGCCAGGTCCAGTACCGTTGGATCCACTAGGTCCTTCAAACACCTCGCCCCTCATCACCGCCGCCTGCATCGCCCTCTGCGTCAGCGCCTGCAAACTGGGAGGCAAGACCTCGTCGACATCTTCCACCTCAACAGCTCCACCAAGCTCCTTGGCTACCCGTACAGGCACAGCTTCGGCAATCGTACCCTGCACTGACTCTCTCTCGCCCAACTGGGACGGTGCGATTCCCGGTTCGTTCTGCGGCTCCAAATCCGCATCAAACGGCTCCCTCCCCACAATCCCCCTGAGAACACCCAGCGCGCCCACTTTGGACGTGACCAGGTTCGCATGCGCACACGTCTGACTCGTCACGCACGAAGGACAACCTTCGGTACAGGGACACGCCTCGATGACGCTGATCGCAATGCGGATGAGACCGTCGAGGTGCTCAAACGCTTTAGCGCACACTCCACCGTTCTGCCCCGGCATGTCGTAAAAAATCAGTCGCGCCGGCCGCTTCCTCGAACTCGGCTTGGCAGCATACTCCTTTTCCGCAATCTTGCACTCGGTGCGCACATCTCCAGCCACCGAAACCACAAACATGGGCGTGAGCGACAAGAGAGCGTGTTCAGCCGCATGGATCGCAGCAGCTGCATTGATCCGTTTGTCCGTCATGGCGTCGACGAGCCATGTGGGCACATCGATCCACAGTCCGCGTGTATGCCGGATAAAGGGCGGACAGTCAACCTCGACAGCGTCCAAGATGTTGGCGCGCCGATCCACTTTAAAGTAACCCCAGACGTAACTGGCAATGGTCACCTTGCCGTAGTAGGCCAAATACGGCGATTCGCGTAGACGTCGAATGCGGTACGTCTCCATGGCGTCGGTATTTGTGTGGTCTCGCGGCCGCGTGTGGTAGTTGACGTCGGCCTGCACCATGCGTGCGATGCGCGTCTCGTGATTGATCTCGCGACAGATGTAGGACAAGCCTTGATGCATAAAGACGGCTCCCTCAAACGCTTCAAAGATGGCTCGTTCGATTTCGACTTCCTCCATCACCTTGGCGCCGCCAGCACGTCCAGGCGTATCGTCAATGTAACAGTAGCTGTCCTGACGTGCACCCCGAATCGCAACATCGCGGGCTGGATTGGGTCGCAGCTCTTCGCGGCAGTAGAAAAAGCCGCTCCCGTCTGTCTCGAGTCGTGTTTTGCACAGAGTGGCCAGATGAGGACCAAAGTACTGCTCGTCGTCCTCGAGCGTGATGGGCATCTCTTCAGCAGCACACTGCAGATGCGACTCGAGGATGAAGTCGTTGCCCAGATCCACCGACAGTGCAGCATCAGGCTGCAAGAAGATCTCGTCCGGGAAATGCATGTAATGCTGGTCCATAGGCCACGGATCTCCGATCAGAACCGACAGAGAGTCCTTCTGCCTTCGACCGGCTCTTCCTGCTTGCTGGCGCAGACTCGAGATCGAATACGGGAACCCCAGCATGATGACGGCGTCGAGACTACCAATGTCGATACCAAGTTCGAGTGCAGAGGTGGCAACGATCCCCAGCAGCTGGCCTTTGAACATGTCTTGTTCGATCTTTCTCCTGTCCTGCGGAGAATACCCTGAGCGATAGGACATGACCTTGTTGGCCACGTCGGGTCGGTCCTCTAGCAAGAGATCATTCCGTACTTGTCGCATGACAATCTCGCACGTCCTTCGAACCTTGGTGAAGATGATGGTTCGAACGCCACGCTGAATAAGGTGGCGGAACACTTTGCTGACTTCGGCATACGAGCTGACACGGCCCTGGCCCGGATCCGACTCATCGATGTAGGGCGGATTCCAGATCAGCCATTCCTTTCGCCCTGCTGGCGATCCGTCTTCGGTGACGACGTGGACGTCTTCGACGCCAAAGAGCGTCTGCATATGTTGCTTTGGGTTGGCGACGGTGGCACTGCAGCTGACAAACTGCACCGTGCAATTGCCCAGCGCGCTACAAATGCGGCGCAACCGACGCATGATGAAGCTAACATGAGCTCCAAAGAGACCGTTATAGATATGCAGCTCGTCAACGACGACGTAGCGCAGATTGCGCAGAAAGCGTCGCCACAGATCTTCGCTAGGCAGGATCGACTGGTGTAGCATGTCGGGATTGGTGAAGATGACGCTGGCGCGCTCGCGGATATCTTTACGCAGGTCCTTGTCTGTGTCGCCATCGTAGGTAGCGACAATGGCGCCTTCGACGCCTTCACAATTGGCAATCAGATCTTGAAGAGAACGTCGCTGGTCCTGAGCTAGCGCCTTTGTAGGGAAGATAAACATGGCAGTGGCCTCGCCGTCTTGCTCGATTGCGCCAAGCACGGGCAGCTGATAGATGAGCGACTTGCCCGAGGAGGTCGAGGTGGAAACAATCACGTTTTTCTGTTCGTGTAGCGCATTGAGAGCCTCTGCTTGATGTGCGTAGAATTGCTCGATGCCATGGGTGGCGTAGAGAGCATTGACGACGGCTTGGGAAAGCAGATAGTTGAGCTCTCCGGTCTTGGCGGGACGCGGGTCAAACACTTTGTGACCACCAGGCACGATCTGGTCCTTCCACCATGGAGCGATTTTCATTTCTTCAATCACATCGGCGATGCTGGGACGATGCTCTGGATTCTTCATGAGAAACTCGAGACGGATGCGCTTCTTTTGCGGTGTGTCGCCTTCTGTTCTCGTTGCGGTCTCGGGATTGAGCGGGACATGATCGTGCGCTGCATCGACCAGCAGCTGTACTGGGTCTTCGTCCTTGGCCTTGCAAGCCGCCAGCAGCTCGAGGACCGCCTGCTCGAATTTAAAGTTGCGCTTGTTGATGAGCTTCATCATGGAAGCCGTCGACGGCAGCGAGTAAAGCTTTGGGTTCGATTTAGGCTTGGCGCTTGGATTGGCCGGCTTGCGGTTGGGACCACGACGCATGCCTGGACGACCTCGTGCTGTAGCCTTGGGCCCTTGCAATGTGCCATCGTTGAATTCGAACAAGAGGACATACTCGTCTCTGGCTCGCTGCTTTCCTTTGGCCTGAAGCTGCTGCACTTCCACTTCGGTTGGTGGCAGAAGCGGGCCGTGCGAGCCGCCTCGAACGTCTGCATCTGCTACGTCTTGGAAGCCTCCGCCAGTGGTAGCAAAGCCAGCCGAATCGACGGGCATGGCAGCATTGACAGCTGCAGCTGCAGCTGCGATTGCCGCCGAATTGGGGTCATCGGGCACATAAGGATCACCGGACGCAATTGCTTCGGCCGCCTTTTCATACAGTTCATCTCTGAACTGAGTGCTCGACTTCTGGCGTCGCTTGACCGTGTTGCTGGCAGGATCTTCAGCATTGGCTCTGCTGTCCATGTGAACCTGAAGCATGTCGTGCTCGACATAGGCAAAGTGGATGAGCTCGCCGCAAAGACTTTTGATCTGAGCAATGTCAAAGATTTGGAGGGGACGTTTGGTGAGACCTTCGACGCTGCTCTTGATCGTGTCGTAGGTGGTTGCCATGTGCTTGCGTGCCGAGCAAAATGAATAGACCGTATTGATGGCACGAAAGGTCTTTTCGAGCTGCAAGAAATGTTCTGGCCAAGGATCCGTGCGTTCGAGGACTGGCTTCTCGGCCAGAGGCGCTTCGGAAGCGGATCGAGACTCTGCTTCGGTCAGTGCGACGGAGGGCTGCCTGCCAACGAGAGCGTCGCGTGTTGCAGCACTGGCTGTGACAGAACGAGCATTGCGTGTTCGAGCCTGACGTTGAGCTACCGGAGGAGGTGTGACGGCAAGTGTAGGCATCTCGGTGGCTGCTCTGGGTGGTGAAGATGGCGGAGGCATGGCCGCTGACTCTTGTACCGGGGACGATGTGGAGATCGAACTGGCCTGTCCATTGGTTGATCGCAACGCAACAGACTTTGATGCGTGTGAGGGTGTTGATGACACGATCTCAAAGTCGTCATCCTCTTCGTCTTCGTCTTCTGACTTGATCTCGATGATCTCTGGTTCTTTCTTCACGGTTGGGACGGGGGCCAGCGAGTGATGAGCCAGCGTGGGGGATGCAAGCAGTGGATCGTCATGGTCCTCTCCATCTTGGTCTTCCGACTTGACTTCCTCCGCCGTGTCACGGCTATGACCTGGGCTGGAGCTTGCTTCGACTACGCTGCGACTGGAGGACATCGGTTGCCTCTGACCGAGACTGCGTAGACGTGCCTGCTCGACTGCATTGGCAATGTTGCGGCTGGCCGCCTTTCGCCTCGTCTCTGACGGCAGCTCTGTCGGATCGACTGGATCGGTACTGGCGGATTGCGTCGCAGTATATGCACTCGGAGCAGGCGTCGTAGATCGTCTACCCAAGAACAGCTGATCCTGCCCACCGTCCTCGTCGTTGTCATCCTGTTCCGCAGTTGACTCGTCCGAATCTACCTCGTCAACATCGAGACGAGTCGACCCTGCTGGTGTTCGCCCGTTGGCGCCATTCTGTCGAGCCTGCGTGCGCTGGTGAAGGATGCGCTGACCCTTGCGGATCAGTTTGGGCATGTTGTCATGTAGCCATGGCGATTCACGAATTGATGGATGGTCGGGTGTCTAAGGCAAGGAAAAGGCTGAGTTTTGGGTTGGCTTTGACATGGTTGTGCATAGAAAGAAATGTGTATTGTATGCGCTGACTATGCCTCCACTCGCCTCGTTGTCGCGTAAATAGGCAGCGCGCACATTCTCAGCCTCAGTCTCAGTATCGGATTTCAAAGCCTCTATTTTGTGTCCGAATTCCGACTTTGTTCCTTGGATATTTTGTCGGCATGTCCGATATTCGTACACATCATCATCATCACAATCAACGCCTACACCATCAACACTTTTAGCTTGGTTCCTTATTCTCAGCTACACAGGATGCCCCGACTACGAACATCTCGTTCAACTCCACCGCCAGAAGGCTTTGACGACATCGAAACCATGCTCGACGAGTACGATCGTAAGATGCGCCATGCCGAGACTGAAGACACACAAGGCAAACGCAAAGTCGAAACCCTCTGGCCCATCATCCAAATCAACCACACACGGACAAGGTACATCTACGATCTGTACTACAAGAGAGAAGCCATCTCGAGAGAGCTGTATGACTGGTTGTTGAAGTATCAGTATGCCGATGCAAAGTGAGTCTTGGCCGTCAAAACAGAGAGAAAAGGAGGGAGCAGGAACGCTGACATACAGATCATCCTTCTTGTCGGGTCAACAATGGACAGTTTGATAGCCAAATGGAAGCGAACAGGATACGAAAAGCTATGCTGCGTCAGGTGCATTCAGTCAAGAGTAAGTTGCGACGTAGCCATGGTTCTCCTTCTTCTTCACCAAGCATCTCCATTACTGAACTGTGTTCTCGCTCCCTTCTTCAAACGAATCTGCTGCTTGCTGCTAGGACATGAACTACCAAGGATCAACATGCATCTGTCGCGTACCAAGAGCACAGCTTCGACCGGGAACAGTGGTAGAATGTGTCCATTGCGGATGTCGTGGATGTAGCTCGTCCGATTAATCAATCGGAATACCTCTCTCCTCTCACATTTTCACAACTCGACTGCGCGCGACCGGCAAACAATCAGCAGACAATCGGATAAGCTCTCGTGTAGTTGCAAAGTGAGAAAACGGGAACAGCGCACAAAAGGACGTATCGATGCGGACAACAAGGGCAAAACAAATAGATGGCGGCAAAGAAGAGGGTCCGTGACGGAAACAAGGGTCTCCTCAGTCGACACGCATAGGACTGCCAGGAACGATGCCAGCTGCGTGCGCTCCGTCTACGATGGGGTTGCCCAGGTTGTCGAGGCGCGGATTTCCTGCACCGCCCGCCTTGTTCCTCCGGCCCAGCAGCGTAGCGTTGCCCATGTTGAGCTCGAATCCGCGTTTGCGGTTCGAGTTCTGGCCACGATCGCGTGGTCCCGCACGGCCATCGTACAGCGCAGCTTCCGCCAGACGTCGATCCGCACCGCCACGGCCTTGGTACTGCTGTGTCGGCTGCGTCTGCGTCTGTGCCTGCTGACGTTGCTGCGTGGCTTGCTGCGCACGTGCTGCAGGAGCAGCAGCGGCTTTTGTCTGCGTGCGAGCACCTCGTTGGTTCTCCACCGCCTGACCCGCTGCTTCGCCGTACTTGCGGCGAGCCTCGTCCGCCTCGTCGCTCTCGTCCTCTTCGTTGAGCTCGCCAAGCGGGTTTGTGTTGCCAGCGCGCTTGCGCGCCCCTTCCTCCTCCATACGGTGCACCGCATACGTCACATCAAACGCCTCCTTGAGTCGGTTGATACCCGGCGACATCATAGCGTTGCGTGCAGCGTTGCCCGTCTTCATCGCAGCCAAGAGCGGCGAGTCGAGCGGCATCTCGGACGCCTTGGCCAGCGCAATGTCGGCCGAGTTGAGATCGGGGATGGGATCCTTGACGTTGCACCATGGGTGGCGCAGAAACTCGTCAATCGTATAGCGCTGTCGAGGATCAACACAGAGCAAGTGTGTAATCAAATCCTTGGCTGAGGCGCTAATGTCATCCCACCATGGGCTCAGGAAAGTGTAGTATCCCTTGGCCACCTTTTCCGTCAGCACCGAGATCGATTCGTCGTAGAAAGGCGGGAAACCACAGAGGAGCGTGTACAGCACACATCCGAGCGCCCACATGTCAACCGACTTGGAGTATCGCTCGTCCTTGACAATCTCGGGCGCCGTGTATCCCACCGTACCACACGGTGTCATGGTGCTCTCCTCCCAGACCACCTTGCTGAGTCCGAAGTCGGCAATCTTGACGCGGCCGATGCCACCACCGCCAATGCCGGGCATGAACTCGCCCTCGTCCTCCTTCTCCTCGTCATAGGGACGCTGGATGGGCTGCTTCGAGGGGATGATCTTGATTGACTCGAACAGCAGATTTTCAGGCTTGATATCACGGTGCACGACACCGCGCTCCTCGTGCAGATATCGGATGGCATGCGCCACTTGCAAGATGACGTGGCGCGCAAGAGCTTCACTGAAGTACGTGAGCTTGACAATCTGGTGGAAGAGTTCACCACCTTCCATGAGCTCGAGCACCAAAAAGTAGTGGTCGCGCGACTCCGAGAAGGAGAGGAGGTCGACAATGCCTTCGTGCCGGAGGTTTCGCATGATCTGGACCTCCTTGAGAATGTTGGCGCGCTATTGTGATACAAGTACGAAAAAAAGGGAGATCAGAGTCAGTACTTTGCTGCGCATTGTTGAAGACCTAGCTAGAGAACCAGAATGAGGGAAGAGGAAAGAGCTGAGATGGTAGAGTGGCAGGTCCGAGGGTCAAGACGCCGCTCTCTGGCCATGAGTGCGGCCGCAAAGCGACGAAAAGTGCAATACGCCTCGGACGTGGTAAGGGGATGGTGCAACCTGACCGCTAGGTGCGGCGAAGAGGCATGGATGGAAGGTGGACAGGAAGAGGGGAGAGAGGAGTGGAGAGGAGCCCTGGAAAGAGCGCCTTTCATCTGCTCCAGACAGGGAGAAGGAGGACAGAGATAAAAGGATCGATAGCAGGTGTGGCGGGGAAGAGTACTAAGGGGTGGGCAGAGAGGGATGGTGGAACAGTGAAACGGACCTCTGTGACGCGGTTCTTCTTTCTGAAGTTAGGGTCAAGTCGATCCTGTAAGTACAGCATTGCGTGACGTTGGGGATGTGGGATGATAGTCGGATCCATCATCCGAGGGAATCCAGTGAAAGGGGTTTGTGTAGGTGATCAAAGGTCAATGTGGTTAGTACTTGCTGCCTCTTGATGGGCATCGTCGATATGCTTGAACGCGCTTTTGCAGTCGCCGTGATATGGGGAAAAAGAGAACAAGAGAGACCGCAGATACGCATGCTGATCAACAGCATCGCTACGGTAAGAGTTCGCCAAAGGCTGAGCGCCGAGCGCTACCGAGAAAAATTTTCGCCGACAGCGGCAACTTTTGGCATGAAAGCTACATCATCAACCTACCGCCTACGTCGTCAATCTACCAGCATCGGAAAACGAAGAAAGGCAGATGACTACGAGCAGACATGTAGCATCAATGGAAACGTGCGACGTGCTACCGACATGCGAAGACCTTGGCCAGAGGTTTCCATGTCGACAGTTTGTACGCAGCAAAGAAGAGCGTTGCGTTAGACAGGGCATCCAAGACGATGCTCGATGCCCCAACGCAAAGCTCCAAAACAGGACCGAGAACAAGAGAACGAGACGGCGTCCGAAAAACACATCATGAAACTTAGGAGAACAAGAACCAGAAACCGCAAGCTGTGCAAGGTCACTCACCTGGTTGCTGTTGAGCTCGTACTTGCGGACGACCTTGATGGCGACCTTCTGGCCAGTTTGACGATCTCTCGCCTTGTAAACATTGGAAAAGGCGCCGTCGCCCATCTTCTTGATGAGCTGGAATCGCTCGCTGAGACCTTCGTAGTAGGGCATCTTTTCGGAAGCTTCGCGCTCTTCGGCAACAATGCGCTCGGCTTCGCGCTGGTATTGTTCGTTGGCGGCAACGCCCTTGGACGAGCTTGCTGCTGGAACGGCGAGATGGTTTCCGTTGGTCGATTGCTTCATGTCGCGAGATTGTGCGTCTTGATGTGATTGTGGTTGTTGTTTGGATGTTGTTGTCGCTGTGTTGGGTGTGGATGACGCACCAGCGTTGGAGGCAGCAGCGTGGGTCTGCGAAGTGGTCGCTGGTACTGGCAAAGCTTTGTCTTGCGGTGCGAAACCGGCGGCACCAGCTGTTCCAGACTGGCTCCTCGAAGACGTTTCTGCCTGGTGGACTTGGATAGAGGGACCTACAGAAGGCTCGTTCTGATGTTTACATTCGACATTGGCAAGGCAAGGAGAAGAGGATCAGCAAGCTGTTTCGAGCCAAGTCAATCAAGTGGGCAGCAAGCGCAGGTTTGTCAGTCGGACAGATTGCTTGCGACGAGCAAAGAAAGGCTGGATAGAGGGCATTGAAGTTGCGACTCGTCCAAGCCAAACTCGATTGCGGCAACGTGTGATAGCCAACTCAGGTGTAGGAGAAACACGAGCAAGAGCGATTACGCCAAATCTGTGCGCGTGTCTCGCGACGAACAGTGTGGTGGGACCACAACGGCCGACGTTGCTTGGTGGGGACGGCGATATGTCGTCGATACCTGCGCTTCCGAAATGAAGCGAACGGGAATTGGAACACTTACACCTTCTGGCACTTCTCGTGCAGCCTTTCCGTGTCTGATAAAGTTTTTGAACTGCTCCAGAACGGGCATTGTGTGGTAGACGGATGAAACGATGTCGGAGGCAGTGGCTCGGTACCGGGCTATGGAAGTGCAATGCTACGACTGAATGCTGGTCGAAAGTCAAGTCAATTGTAGGCGAGTCGGTTTCGGTTGCACGTTGAGGTGGCAGAGGGAAAGAGATGTCGAAGACGCAGGACGGACGCAGTTGCTGTGATCAGTCACTGATGTGAGGAAAGTCTAGATTGGGAAGCGTGTTGCAAGAGCTGATGTCACTCGAAATCAAAGTTGCGTCAAGCCGGATCGGATCGGATGGAATGCGCTGCCAAGTGATGTGTCAACAGGCCGATGCTCTTGTCGAGGTGGTGATTATCAACGAAGGTCAAGAGATGGATGTGGTGGTAATGAAAGATGTCGAGGATGAGATCGCTCGAAAGTAGGAAAGTGAGCGAGCTCGGGGGCGATGGTAGGGAAATGGGCGAGGTGGTGGTGATGGACGAAGCTTGGAGGGAGAGAGAGAAAGAGAGAGGATGATGACTTGATGCTAGACGAGGGACTTTTGTACAGAAGGAAGTGTACGAGCCCGGCGTGCAAGCGTGGGATGAGGATGGGCGAGTTGAAATGTTGTGGATTGACGTCGGCAAAGGCTTGGGAGCTGATTGAGCGTAGTAAGCTTTGTTTTTGGCGCTGAGATGGGACGGCGGTGACGGCAACTAACGAGGGAAACAATGATCTGGAGTGCGAGTCAGCGAGACCAAAGGTTCGGAGGCAGAGTGAGGTCAGGTCAGGAGGACCAACCGGCGTGAGAAGGCGATGAGGTCAGGGAGCACGAGGCGAGACCCTGGTAGAACGAAAGTCGACTCGAGACGACGTCAAAGGATGCAGATGCAGGCGTTTGCGCGCACCCTAAGCTGGCCAAGTCAACTAATTGGATAGTTTGTTAGAGGCCGGGTCGAGATGGAGCGAGGGTCCCAATGCTGTGGACTGTGTCGCAACGATTGAAAGAGAGAGGCAGATACAAGGAGCGATGACAGGCGACGGTGACGCAGAGGTGGAATGCCAGCGATGATGGTCAAAGCAGGCGAGGGTGGGGGAAGAGCGAGGAGGGGCTGCAGCAGATCAACGTCAGCGCGCAAACCAAGTTGATGAAAGTCCAAAGGCTCTCGACGATGCCGTTACTGCAAAGCACAGTAGAGGATAATGTACTGCGGCTAAGTAGGGAGAGAGATACGGGGCGAGGTGTGAGCGTGCAAAAGACGACGCAAGAGGGTTCGCGTGGGAGTTGCGATAGCTCTACAGCAAGCTATCTCGTCGTAGCAGTGGCAGAGCTATCACTGCTGGTTTACCGGAGCTGAAAATACTAGACAGACGAGATGACGAGACGGTGCGTCGGGAGGACCGGGCTGGCGCTTGTCTGCAACGAGGATGATGACAGTGCTGTCGCTGCTGGTGCTGATGCTGCTTGTTGCCTATGACGACGTTGATGCTGATGATGCCGTCGGCCGCCCAAATGGCAGAAGGCTGCAGCAACAGCAACGGCAGCGGCAGCCGCAGAAGTGAAGCCTCCAAGAGGAAGAAAAGAAAAAGAAATAAAAGGAAAGATTTCCTACACACTCTTGGACGGCCGTGCTGCTGCTGCTGTTGCTGTTGCTGTTGTGGTATGTGTGTGTGCTACGGTGCACAAACTGCATCTCTCCAAAACGACTGAGCTGTCCTCTGACGTCGAACAGTCACTGATTTCCCAGAAAGTTTCCGTACAATGTAAGCCAGCCAAGCCACTTCTTCCCTTCTCAATATAATAATAATACAACTCATTGTGTGCAGGATCACAAACTTGGCAGCGCTCGGTGTCTCGTTACAGTGTGACTTATTGTGAACAGGAAGCCAGCCCAGCCAGCCTAATCAGCCAAGCTCCCACGAGTTTTCTCTCTTTTCGATTCTCAATTTGATTCCGTCACCGTCACTGTTCGCTCGTTCCCTGGACGAGCTTTATTTTCAATTTTCTCGTCTCGTGGATTGCATCAGAAGCCCGCAGAGGCTGACTGAAATCGTGTAATTACAAAATTTGTTACTCCGTTCAAATGTGAATACAAACCTTCAATCGCGGCTCTACGTAATCATGCCGCGTCTCTCTGTGATGCTCGAACCAAAAAACCGCTGCGTCGTTTGCGTGTTAGAGCTGCCATGAATAAGAGTGAGAGAGAGCGCACAGAGTTGGGTGAGCGGAGTTGAACTGTATGCTCTCAAAAGCGAGCCGAAGGACATGACGATGTATTGCAGGCTAGCCTCGTGTACAATCGTACTCAACACCTTGCCTCTCATTGTTCAATTGCAGCCGCAGCTGCGGCGGTGGGATTATGCTCTTGTTCATTCATGTCGACTTGTCTTGAACCACGGTAAAGGCGTTCCGAAACTTTATGCTCTGGTGTCCGCAACATTCAAAATGACGGCCGCTCGCAGCTTGCTGCTACTCCAGTAACGTGAGTCCTCTTCAGCTGTCCCTTGTGTCGTCGTCGGCTGCCTGCAAGGCTACACAGTGTGCCCTCGACCTTGCGCATGCAATAGCAAGAACCCACGTGGGGTGCCAGTGTCGGATTGATCGTCACTTGGCAGATCGCCCTGTTCTCACCGATTTGCTGGGTCATGTTGTAAAGTGTCTGTTTTCTGCCTGATTATCGCTACCGTAGCTCATTTCTGCCGTGACGCCTCTGGACGGAGCTGAGGTTGGAGAGTTGCATCGGGATGATCGGAATGCGAGATCGAGCGATGCGAGAGCATTGGTGCAGTTAGATGTACATGTTTCCGTCTCCGAGCACCGCAAGATTGTTCGCTGGCTTGACACGGCGAGAGGCTACAAAGTCGAGCAGTGTTGCTCTCTTGAATGTTGCTTCTGCCTCTGCTATGGCGTTTCTGCCTCCCAGACCGGTCAATGCGCCCAACGCCTCGCTGAGAGCTGTCGACAATCGTGATGCTCCCAGAGATCCGTACAGCTGAATGTGGGATTGGAAGTTGACATCTTCGAGTAGCGCAAGTATGGCAGGGATGTTGCTTATGACCGCCTGTTTCCACGCACAGAGTTTGAACAGGGGACTGGTCAGCCTTGACGATTGCACAGAAGAAAGAGTCACCATATCCAGACTCGCATCTTACCTTGGATAGGAATGCAGCGCCGATCCCGCTGGCAGTTTCGGGAGAACGCAACGGCGCCATCTTTGTCGTATCGACTGAATGCTTGGCTACAAAGCTCGGAGTAGCCAGGTAGCGAATGGATGCCTCCCAACCTGCTTCGCTTTCCGATTCAGCATCGCGATAGAGCTGCTCTTGTGGGCTGTACGAATCGACAATGACCACGCTTGACGGCTTGCTCGCTTCGATGAGGCAATGTGCCAGTTCGTGAAAGCGCGACGAGTGAAGTTGCGGTGGAGGGGCCACGAGAGCAGTAGTGATGCTGTGATCGTTGCTTGAACTTGTGATCGCGATTGCTGCGTGTTGGTCTGACCCGCTTTGGACCGAGTAGCGTTGGATCGGCACACCTTGATTCAATGATGCCAAGACAGCTGCTCCTGCATTGCCAACGAGCACCACTAGCTTTGATCCTGGCTCCAATTCTATGTCTCCATTGGTTGCAGTGAGAGTGTACGGCTCGTGAGAAGGGGTACCTGCAACCTGCCCGTGCTCGTGCTCCAAGTCATCCTCGGAACCCGACTCCAACTCGTATCGAGGAGCGGGAACGTCACGGTTGACCGGATCAAATTCCATAATTTCTTAGTCTGAGCAACGGATGCGTAGGATGTAGAAGTACGAGCGGCGCAGACGGAACTTTGCAGAACAGCGTTGAAGATACGGTGTGATGTCCCAGGGGAGCAAGGTAGCGCATCAACAGCAGCATCTTTGAAAGACACTTTTGGACGCGCATCCTTCCAGAAGAACGAACACTTTCAGGGTCCAGCCGCGTCAGCTCCCGAAATCCGGTGCCTTGTTTGTTCAACATGTTAGACCATGACATTTAGCAGTGTTGCTTCGTGGAAAAAACGAATTGCTTGTCTCTCTATCACTGATTGCTCCAGCGAAATCCATACGAGGCGGGCACAGTTGTTCTGTGAAAGGCAAACTGGCGGATGCTACTTGTACAGGGACATTGCATGATGCGGTCTTGCCTCTTAGCCGCCCTGGCTCTTGCCGCCCCAGCCAGTGTTGGCAAAGTGCGTTCGTGCCTTTTGTTAAGGCCATGACGCGAGCAACTGCCAAATTGTGCAATCCATGTCGTTCCTATCGGCTGTAATATATGTCGGTTTCGGCAGATGGATCTCCTACAATCCGCATGGGTGTGCCTTCTGTCAGACGATGCTGTCCAGGCCGGCAGACTTGAACAAAGAGGGAATACCATGTGTTTGTCAAAACCAAAACTGTCTTATTCGCCGTTGCTACGCATTGCGGTTGCTATCTGCTGCAATGAATTTGTTCAGCAAGCGAGGTTTGCGAACAGCCGAGCTGCACCCGAGCATGGAAGATACCCACCCGAAAATTGCAAGCTCGAACTTTCTCATTTCCAAGACAAGAAGCCGCAGGTTGCTGTTGCAGACACAGAGCTACGGTACCCCCACATCGATCCAATTTGGGTCAGTTCAATGGACGATCCGCTAGAAGAAGCTAGCATTTGCTTCCCTTCACAGAGCATTTTCAGGCCTGCGTTCGAAAAGCCGACGAGCTGTAGAGATGCTCCGGTTTCAGGATTGCTCGGACAGGCCAAGCCTGGCGAAGCTCAACTAGGTTCTGCAGCGAGCGCTATGCCACCTGCCAGAAGCGTGAGAAAGTTGCTATGCAAAGACACCAGGACGATAACAGCATGTAGGCAGCTGCAGACGGAGTTTCATTTCGCACTTCCCGTACCGCCGGCGTATCCAAGGCGAGTTCGGTCGCTGTGATCTTCATATGTTTTCTTGTGTTCTTTGCGCCGAATCCAAGACGATTCCGGCCCGTCTCGCATTCGAGGAAACCGAAAAAGCCTGTGCTCACAACGAATCATCCTGAGCTTGATAAACTCGAACAAGATTAGCGAGGCGATCGCCTCGTGACCCTGAGCACGCGAGAGACCCTCAAATCTTCTAATCTCTCCTAAAGCGATCTCATTGGCCAGTTGGCAAAACGGCCCCCACCGTCCCGAACCCCACGCTCCCATATATGAACAGCTTGGACCACGGCTGCGTCCGCTTCCTCTTCTTACCCCTACTTTGATCTCCTGGGACACCACGCAGCAAACTCGCTAGCCTTCTCGATGCTAGCAAACGGTCTTTCGGCATGGGCTGCTTTCACAGCAGCCCTTGTTCTCATTGCTGGGGAAGCCTCAGCTTCTCCCATCCAGGTCCTGGACTCTCGCTGCGACGGCGAGCAGCCATCGTTCTATGATGCTCCCTCGCAGGGCAACTCGCCCGAATATCACGTCAAGGGCAAGCATGGCGCCGTCTCGTCCGAAGTCGACATTTGCTCCAACATCGGTGCTCAGCTCCTGCAGCAGGGAGGCTCTGCTGTCGACTCGATCATCGGCACAGCGCTCTGTGTCGGATCCATCTCGTCGTATCACTCGGGGCTGGGAGGCGGTGGACACGCTCTTCTGCGTTCCCCAATCACTGCCGACTCCAAGACCAACAACAAGCGCAGCAATACCAAAGACGCTCGCAGCAAAACAGCGAGCTACATCCATGTCGATTTTCGAGAGGTCTTTCCGGCTGCCGCTACCGAGGACATGTACACGGACAACCCGGTCAAGAATGCCTCGCTGTACGGAGGTCTATCCGTGGGCGTTCCCGGTGAGCCCAAGGCGTGGTGGGACCTCCATCAGAAGTACGGCAAGCTCGAGTGGGCCAAGGTGCTCGAGCCTGCCATCACGCTCAACCGGCAAGGTTTCAAGGTCACGACCGAGCTCGCCAAGGCGTTGAACGCTACAGAGTATCCTTTCCTCTGCAAAGACGAGCGGTGGTCAAGGTTTTATTGTCCCAATGGCACCATTGCTCAGTTGGGTGATACCATCAAGAAAGAGCGACTCGCCAAGACGTTTGAACTGATTGCAAAGGAGGGCATCCATCCTTATTATCACGGCGTAATCGCTGATGACATTGTTGATACTGTCACCAACAACACAGTGCTCAAAGGCATCATGACCAAGCAGGACCTGGCCAACTATCGCGTCGTGTACCGTCACCCGCACAATGTCACTTTGCGTGATGGCAAGTACCGTATCTTTGGCACAATTGCGCCTTCGTCTGGCTCGGTGGTCCTTTCAACTCTGCAGACCATCGACCAGTTCCATGCCGATGGGCAGGAGGATCTGGGCAATGTCAACGTCTCGACACACCGTTTCATCGAGGCCAACAAGTTCTCGTATGGCCAGCGTACCAACTATGGCGATCCAGCCTTTGTCAAAAATGTTTCGCGTCTCGAGAGCGAGTATCTCGAGCTATCCACGAGCAAAGCCAACAAGGCAAAGATCAACGACACGCGCACATTCCCAACAGCTTACTACTATCCGGACAACAACGCTACCGAGGTCATGACGGACCACGGAACATCGGCCATCACGGTTGTCGATGCGGATGGTATGGCCATTTCGCTCACCACTACCATCAACACGTACTGGGGAAGTCAGCTCATGACCGAGCATGGTTTCCCTCTCAACGACGAGCTCGACGATGCATCGTCTCCCGGTCAAACAAACTACTTTGGTTACCTACCGACGCCAGCAAACTACATCGCGCCAGGAAAGCGACCTCTATCATCAATCTCTGCGGTGATTGCCGAGAATGCCCACACTGGCGAGCTCAGACTCAGTCTCAGCTCGGCAGGAGGTTCTCGAATCATCACAGCAGTCACACAGGTTGCTTACGACGTCCTCTTCAAACGCCAAGATGCTCAGGCTGCGCTGGCAGAGCCCAGATGGCACGATCAACTGAGTCCGAACCAGACGACGCTCGAAAGCCGCGCTCCGCAGATTCCTGGCTTTGTCGGCTTTAGCAACCAGACCGCCGCCTTCCTGGCCAGCGTCGGGCACAATGTTTCGTGGGTCGCCGTTGGAAGTTCTACTGCTCAGGCAGTAGAGAGATTTGACGATGGCGTGCTGTTGGCCGCCACCGAAGTCAGACAGCTCGCTGCTCGTGGTGCGGCGTTTTGAGCGGATTTGGGGGATGCGAGCTTTGCCGGCTACAGCTGTTACGGACTGTGGATGCCTCGATGTCTAGATCTCTCAGCCCTAAGGACTTTGACTTGCGACGAGACGACGATTCTTGTGAACACATGTCGCATACTGCAATGCCAATTCTTGTCAGTCTCCAGTCCGAGTGTTTTTTGCAGGTACTCCAACGGCATTTTCATTATGATCCTCGGTGACTGAACCAATCGGCGCAGCAGTGTTTGCTCCTTGATCAGAGTTGCACGCAGCACAACCGTCGGCACACTTGTCTCGCATTCTTTGTTTCTCTGCCGCACACGGTGAACGCGCAGCCTCACGAAAACTATTAATCGAATCAATCTTGACAACGGTTGCATGGGCCGCGAGGCAGTGGCCTGCACATTTGCGACTCTGTTCCAGGATACCTTGCATCAGCCTTCGGGAGCGGAGTCGCTTTGATGCGCAGCTGCTCTTGCCGGCGCTTCATCGAGACGCGACGGATGGTTGTATGATACAATGCCGGCGGGATGGAATACTGCCGCCGTCGGGCCGAGGCGTTGTCATTACCTGCTCTCTGACCAGCCATATTCGTGTCGACACGTTTGTGCGTAGACTATTTCCTCTGAGAGGCAGTGGGACCTGAGCCGCACAGCGATGCACGACGCTCCTTCGCCTCACAACAGTCCAGCAAGCCCTATATCAACAGATTTGAAAGACAGAATCGTCCGACCCTCGATCATCCGTCTTCACGCATCGCAGCACCGACTGTTACTTTCTCGGCAATGACTACCTCACCCGGTATCGTATTTTTTCTCGTGCTGTTCTCAACATCACTCGCATGTCTGGTCGTCGCAAACCCCGAACCACCGCTTACCGACCAAGAGACATCTATCTACCACGCGTGGACACAAGAGTACCTCCTCCTCTACAATCCCTGGCGAATGGGCGTCAACCGCATCCCATACTACCGGCACCTCGTTGTCAGCCATCCACATGTCGAACAGCAGGCGCTCGAATACGCCCTTCTTCCAGGTAACGGTCCGTACGCCGTCGAGCACACCCGCAGCGCTTCCTACGCCATGACGCTGATCCCCGGTAATAGAGGCCCTGGTGTGCTGTGGAACTTGCACCAGAATGGTCAGCCTCCCAAAGATGCTAGTGTGCTATGGCGGGTAGATTCGAGAGGAGCGCGGTTGCTTAGGCTCGATGTGTGGCCGGCGGGCGTTCAGGCTGCACAGGTGATGGACATGCAGGAGGCGATTGACCGCTTTGCTCGTCGTCGCGTTTGATCCGGCTGGGTTGCCCCGCATTTGGGGTAACGGCAGAAAGCACGTCGAATATGGCTTGTGAATCTAGTGAGCTGCACCTGACACAGCTAGAAAGCAGCCATAGCCCACAAACCATACCCCGTCGCCATGTTTTCGAAGTATCCAGCATTGCTAAACGGTTCTTCTGTCACACCAATACTCCAGCCCTCAAAAAAGTCCTGCTCAGCCTCGATGAGGGCTCTGGCTCTGTTCGATTCGATGCCGTAGCCTGTGAGCAGCTCTCTCTGGGTCGACACGTAGTCTGGAGGAGGCGGTGCTGCTGCTTGTTCGGTAGACGAATGTTGGTGGATTGTGAGATTGTCCTCTTCGTCCCACTCCCAGTCGAGCCTTGCCTCTGGATCCTCGATCTGGCTCTGAGCGGTGAGGTAATCGCTGAGATCGATTCCTTCGTTGCCCGTGCGCTCTGGAACGAGATGCACAATCAGAGGAGATCCGAATCGCTTGACCTCTTTAGCATCAAGGTCGTTCGGCATGGGCTCGAATTTGCGGCCGCGGTAATACTTGCAGCGATAGATAAAGCGTTCTGGCACAAGCGCCTTGACAAAGTACCTTGCTCTTTGCCTAGGATTGGGATTTCTCGAGCTTGGCGTGATCAGCCTCCCAGCTTCTGCCCAGATGGCTCCGCGCCGCTCGAGCGCACGCAGCATCGCGGCGCACTGCTCGTTATCCGCCGCTGTAGGAGTGAAAAAGAACTTTTCGAACCTCTGCTCGTCCGATCCTCGATCAAACTCGCTCAGCAGTCGGGCAGAGGTGGCAAGATCTGCATCCGACGCCTTGTTCATCTCAACTGGGTACGGTCCGCCCGTCTCGAGCAGGCGTGGTGGAGGAGCGAGAAGGTCGAGGGTGCAAAAGACCATGGACGCCTTGACCGTTCGAACCTCGGCGGTCTGGCTGCCGTTGTTGGTAGCAACGCCACGTACGCTCTCTGCAGACTTGACCTGCTCGAGTTGGTTCAATTCCGAGACACTGCTGGACTTGGCTTTGATGCCACTGCTAGCTTTGGCTTTCGACTTGAGCTTGGCGAGCCAGCCGGACTTTGGCTCGGTGACGTCGCCAGCAGAATTGTTCATGTCCATGTTGGACTTGCTCGAATATTGGAGAACGGCTTCAGCGGGAAATGCTGCCATGTGATCGAGGCTTCCCTGGCCACCATACATGGCAGACAGCACCCTCTCGACCAACGGTCTCGACACGATACCGGTCATCTCTCGAGCTTGAGCCTGGAAGAGGCTGACGCGGCGATACCGGCTGACGTTGCCGGACCTAGCGACCATGGCTGCTCCATCTTTGGGGTGCGGATGCGCAAAGTAGGAATAGATTCCATGATATGGCGATGAAGACGCTGCTGAGCTTGGACTGAATCCTGGGCTGCCCAGATAGGCTAAAGGGATCTGAACACCGAGGCGCTTGCGTAGCTTAGAGACGGACTGGGATACCTTGGTCTTGGATGTGGCCGAGGTTTCACCACGAGAATGTTGGGCGGGACAACCTGCCTGTCTGATGGGAACCGGATGGGGTGCAGCGAGATCGTACGAGGCAAAGAGGGTGCAATGCAGCAAAAAGGAAGGCAGAGGAGCCGACTGAGGTGGTGGGCCTGGGATACGTATGGTCGCTGTGATAAGAGGCAACTCGAGTGCAACCTTGGTTTGACTATAGATGGAAGCAGGGTCGTTTGCTTCCTTGAGAGTGACGCCGGGAGGCAAGTCGTTGCCGCGGCGCAGACTCTCGTCGGCGCTACGATTGATACTGCTGTCAAGAGGCAATGCAGCATCCTCGGGCATCAGGGGCGGTATCACAGCGGCTGGGAGCGTCGAAGTGGATGTATGCTCAGCTCTCGGTGAGGTTGGCGATGCAGATGCAGTTGCATAGCTAGGAGGCCCGCCATTGGCACTGCTCTTGTCCGTGGTTGTCATCCGATCTTGAACGAGTTGAATGTAGCTTGCAGAGTTGTTTGCTGCTATGCCAGATGTCTTGAGGATATGCACTTGTCAACGAGCATCAAAGAGACGGTGAATGGAAGTGGTAGTACGAAACGGGTGTTGGACAGCTTTCTCTGCTTTTCCCCACAAAATCAAGTTCGGCTAAGGTTAAGCTACCGGAAAGCTGCGCATCCATTCCCGGTCCTGCTCGCTCTCGGCGTGGACACGGCCGCTCACATGTCAACATGACAACGTCCATTTGGTTGGTACAGTGTAACGATGCAGAGGCACTGTACTACAGTGCATACGTACCGCCGGCTCAGTGACCAAAACTTATGTAGCAACCAGCGGTCCCGGCAATTATGTGACATGCCAACGCACTCTCTTATTGTATCACAGTGGTGAGAGTCGACGATCTCATCTCCCGACTTGGCGCTCAGCCACGGCACCTTTCTCCGTTTTGGCCTCGGTGGGGCTCTGCTCCTTCTCACGTCAACCGCCGTCCGCTGTCATAGCTTTGAATGTGTTCGCTCCCGGCATCGTTTTGGCATCTGCCTGGGACCAGTTCTTGCATTGTCTTTGGCCGTGATGTCTGCCTGCAGGGATCGTGTGGTGACGATATGACGTGCTTTCAGAGGGCAGCTCGGGCCGGCGATCAGGGGTAGTGGCCGCTCTTGTCACTTGGGTATAAAGGTAGGTCCATCTCTGTGCCCAAAGACAGACTCTTGAAAGTTAAGTGTGAGGAAGACGCAAACATGCTCATCACACGCATAGTCCTGCTCCTTCTCCTCACCCTGGTCTACGCTGACCCCCTCCCAGCGAGGACGCGCGCAGAGAGCCAGCATTATCTGAGCAGCAGCACGGCCTACTTCAATGGCTACGGCGCTGACAACCCCGACGCTCGATACATCAGCTACTATTCGCATCTATCGGGCGGTCATCCTACCTTTGAACAAGATGCGCTTGCCCACGCCCGAATCAGCGGCAACGGTCCATTCTACGTCGGACAAGACGCACAGACCAAAGCATTCCTCGTCGCTACACGCGTTGCCGGCGAGAGTCGGCTGGGCCAGAAGTGGAACCTGAGGCAACGCATCGGCAATGTCCCTAGAAACTTTGATGCAGCGCTTCTATGGCGTATTGATCGCCGAGGTCCAAAGGTGCTCACTCTCGACATTTGGCCCGAGGGGTCTCATCCACAGGAGCAGATGGATATGCAAGATGTGCTGGATCGCGTTCGGCCTCGATCCTTGTTCTCGGCCTGTTGTGGGCACATTTGATCTCACTACTAACGTCAGACGTTGACACGGCAGGGCTGAGAGCATCTTTGTATTTGCTAGCCTCACACTTGGTCGAACAGAGCCTGACCTTGAAACCAAGCACGCTCCAAAGTCCCGCCATTGAGCTTGAGTGCGCTTTCGAATGCATCCGTGTTGGCGCACTTGAACCATTGCAGCAGAGCCAGTGTTATGAGATCGGCGTAAATAGGTCTCTCACCGCCCAGCCAGACTCCCTGCTTCTTGTCTTTGCTATCGTACAGCTCGACGAAAGGCTGCATCGCCTTTGCATACGTATGTTCGACACCTCCGTCACGCTCCTCGGTCTGCTTTGCGTCCGTGTCGAGGATCTCCTGCGGATGTTTGCCCCAAGTCTCAGTTCGAGTGCGGAGGAAGAACTCTTGCGATTCTGGCTCGAGGATCTTGTAGACGGCGGGGACGATCGACTTCCAGCGGTGATCCTCCTGGTACATACCAGCCCTCATGCAAGCGCGTACCTTTTCCACAAATTCGCGAGCAGCATCGTCGGGGAACAGAGACGTCGACAGCTCACCTCCATGTTCGAGGTAGAGCTTCTGCAAGCGCTCGGCAATATCGACGCTGTCTGTGATCCACTCTTTGCTCCCATCGGAAGAGATTGTGATAGCGGGGAGAGTATGGCGTCCCCCATCGTGACGTACGATTCCGGCGTCGTTGAGTGTCGCATTGATGCGCGCCATCGGAACCATTGTGTGTTTGAAAGGAACAGCGAGCAAACGCAGGGATAAAAACGTGCGTGCTGTAAACGGCGACCACGAGACTTGCGTTGTGGTGCACGAGATATCGTAGAACTCGATCTGAGGGTAAGCCGTCGTCATCTTTGGCGGTAATACTCGAGGCGACGGGTGAGATGTGGGTCGAGTGAGGAAGAGTGGAAGGTCTCAAGGTCAAGAGAACCCTTCTTAACGAGATAGGCGAGACGTCGTTGGCTCGAGCACATGTCACGTTTCCACCATCTCGGCAATGCACTGACAGGCGCACAGGTAGGACCCCGATGCAGAGCACCGCCATTCACAACTCCGCCGGAAAGCCTAACTCCGTCTCGGATCGACCCTTGCTCGTGAGTACGCTCGTCAAACAACTTTCGGAACAAACATCTGGAATAAGCACGACGACAACGCAACGTGATAGATACGCATACAAGATCATAAAGAGACAGAGACACAGGGAGGAAGAAAGACAGAGACAAGCGGCACAGTAGATGGTCCATGCGAGAAGGAAACCCGGGAGGCGTATATGAGGGATCAAGCAACCGAGAGCTTGGCGAACAGCTTGAGCAGCGCCTTTCTCGATTCGCGGTACTCGCCCATGACCAACCTGCCGACGGTTTGTTCGAAATCGGGTCGGCGCTTGACACGGTCCCAGTTGTCGGCAATGTAGTCGAGGTGGGCACGCTGCACCTCGTCGAATCGGTCGACAAAGGGGCTCAGCAGATCCGCCAGCACCGTCTTGGGAGAGAGCTCGAGGCAGATGTGGTCAAAGGCCTTTGTAGCAAGGTCGCGCAGACCGAGCTGACGACCGACGCAGTAGGCGGCAGTGGCGGAAAACACGGGAGGGAAAGTGGACGACTTGGAGATGCGAGCGGCGGGAAGCGTTTCGAGCTCGTCGTCCTCGTTGTCCGTGTGCTCGATCGACTCGGCGCGGTCAGAGTCGAGCGACGAGGCCGAGCCGCGGCGAGTGAGACGATGACGGCGGCTCGGAGCAGCAGGGAGGCGAGTAGCAAAGGTGGCATGTCCAGTGTACAGGTAAAAGATGAGGGCTTGCAGTGTGGCAGGTGAGCATCCGGTTACCTGCACTCGCGAAGCGGTCGATGCGCGAGTGGCCCCAGACGATGAAAGATCGTTGGCAGCACTGTAGCGGCGAACACGACTGCGGCTGCCGTACGTACCACTCTGCGCGGCATAGTCAGTGCTGGTTGCATTGCCGACCGAGCTGAAAGGGATGGCTGCTTCGACCTCGGCGGTGGGCGAGGCCTTGTCCTTGTTCATGAACTTCATCAGCTTGGAGAAGCGCGACGATGATCGTGAAAAGGTAGGCGCGGATGAAACCTCGTGGAAGGCCGGTGCAGGAGAAGCTGACCCTGCGACTTTGCTCTTGGAGCCGAGCGGCGAGGCGTCTTCGAGGTCATCCTCGTCCACGTGGTCAAGATCCTGGTGAGCATCATCGTGCTCGTCGTCGTGGTAGTGGTCGTTGTGGTGTTTGGGCTGTTCAGCGAGCGAGTCGGCATACTCTTCGTCTTGGGCTTCGTCGTGGTATTTGTTGTCGTTGTGGTCCTCGGCCTCATCGGCATCATCGTCGTGGTCGACCAAAGCGCCAAGGCGCGAGTTGCGACCGTAGTCTACCAGACCGAGGCTGTTGGTAGAGCGACGGCTAGATTGAGGGCGAGCACCGCGTTGAGGTGCAGCGGCTGGCTTGGTCTTGGCGGCAGCAGCATTTGCGGCAGCAGCGATGATCTGCTCGCGCTCCATCGTGTCGAGCTCGGCGCGTCCAGTGGTGCTGATCTGACGCATGAGCGCGGGACAGGACTTTTTGAGCACCTTGGAGTTGGCGTAGATCACCTCTTCTTTCTTTCCGCCAGTGTTGATGACCAACTCGAGGTCAGCCCAAGGCTGACCAAAGATGGCGCTGTGGACGGCGTGAAGCGTCTGCTCGGCTACATGAGGCACGAGCGTGAATGCATCTGCAGGCTCGGCCTCGTCGATCTCGGCGTGGTCAGCAACATCATCCTCGTCGTCCTCGTGAGCCTCGACGTAGGCTTTACGAGCTCGCGAGGCAGAAGTGATTTTGCGACCTGTCGAACGAGGAGAAGGGAGCGGCTTGTTGGCTCGGTGGACGACGTCGACGGCAGCCATGATGTCTCTGTCTTCTGGTGGTGCAGGTAAAAGGTCGTGAACGGAGACTGGCAGAAATTGTCACCACTACTCAAGGAGAAAGGTGATAAGCTTCGTGATGGGAAAGGAGCAGCTTGGACGAAAGAGGATTCAGGGACAAATCATGCTCAAGCGACAACTCTCTTTATATAGAACCCGGGATCTGGGGCGCCGCCTCGACAGTAGATGAGGGGAAGGGGAGGGGGAAATCCGTGCGAGCCATCAGATGAATTTGTCTGCATCATCGCAATGCCTTGCTCATTGTGTAGAGCGGTCAACGTCGCTGCTGATGCGATTCGCCGTGCTCGACAGGAGCGGAGAGGCGCGGGAAAATGACAAGGATACCCGCTTCGAGAAGCCGTTGAATGTGAAACAGGCCTGCACGCTGCTCGAAGATCGGAGACAACATGAGACTCGTATACAATGATAGCGTAGATGCCTCATTCCCCTCGAGAGGGACGCTGGCGTGCGGACTTGGACGGCTTGCGCGCTCGAGCCAGAGAAAGAAGCAGAGCCGGAGCCAAGCAGCACTGATTCGTGCCAACAGTGAGCACCGATGAACAGGAAAGCCAACTAGCCTTTTCATGTCTCAGAATCACGCTGCTGTTTCGATGTCAAGAAAAGTTACTGACAGGGTCCTGGTTTGCTGTGCGTCGACGCTCGCTTGCGTTGGCTCGATGGGCGGAGAGAAGCTAATCTTCCGAGAGACCCTGTGGTCGCCAAATTTGCACGGATCCGTGAATCTACGACGAAACTTCTCCCTCCATCCTGTACTGTGAATTCGGCACGTCTGTGGATTTGGGAGCATCACGCCAGCCAGACAAGTGTTGAATGAATTGCCAAGGACAATGAACGGGGCGGGAAAGAGCTACTTGCTTGTGTTTATGGCGCGCGCCTCGCCTCGCCTTACCTTACCTCGCCTCGACAAATCAGTCGGCATCAGGTACCAGCGAGCGGGATTGATAGAAAATGCGAAGCACGTCGAACGGGACGGATTGATCGCGATCGATACGGTCCGGCTCGACGCGGCACGGTGTCTTGATGCCAAGATCTGTTTTGTTGTGTGCGGCTGTCGAGTCGCGCCTGTCGCGAGTGCTGTTGCGAGCTAGTGTTCTGTAAGCCATCGCATATCCAGCCGTGGGAAAGTTTCACTATGAGAACTTCTCCGCCCCTACTCACTTTGTCTGGAATCACGGCAAGCTTCAACGAGAAAGCTTTTGGGACCAAACACTCAGGAGAGCGAGCGATTCTGCAACGCGCGCACCAATTCGCCGTCATCATATTTATTCCAAGCCCATGCTTATCGCTGCCCGTGGCGTGTACTTTCCGGATGCTTGGTCTGTCCGCTTCCGTCGTCGACGATTCAGATGCCATTTAGACCCGTCGAAACAAAGTCCAAGTCCAATAGGCGCTTGTGACGGATCATGGATGAGACACGCTGCGAGACATCAGGCCAAGGAGAAAAAAGCCGGAGAAATGGCTTTTATGCATCACATGTGCAAGCTGCAAGTCGCCTGCACGTTATCATCGACGTGCAGCTTTTCAAATATCAATCAATCGAGAGCGCACAGGTCCGGCCCGCTTGCTTTGTCCAGCAACCTCCGTTCCGCCCTCGGTTTTGCAGCGGCAGCCGAGCACCCGCCCCGCTCCGGAAGGACCCTGGCAGCACCCTTTCGATTGCGCTGTTGCACCCTCTCATGTCCCACGACGTGATTCTGAATGTCTCTTAGCTCAGGCATCTGGTATCTGTGTTCGTCATTCTTCTCGGTCGGCTGTCTGCTGCTTTGAAGTTCAACTGATTTCACTGGTTGTCTCCCTGGACGGCGAGACCCAAAGGTGGTTGCATTATCGTCGTCCTGAGCTTGGGCGTCAGGCGGCTGTGATGCTTGTTCTCCAATGCTGGTCCCGGACAGGCTGTGGATCCAGCCCTGGCCGAAATCCTATTCTTGCATTTACCGATGCCATCATGTGCGCAGCTCCAGGATCGCTTCTTCATAAGCTGCGGGAAAGTGGGCAGCAAACATGTCGCTTCGCAGTTCTGGCAGACTGAAGAACGCCAGCGGGCTCTCAACGTGATAGATGCGCTTATCGTTGATCCAAATGCAACGCCCCGGCGGCACCAGAGGTCCTCCCTGAGCCGCTTCCGAGCGCAATGTCGCCGTGTCTAAGCCTTGTCTTCGAGCCGAAAGTGCATGCAACGGCGCCTGATCGCGCTGTTGCGGTCCCACCCACGGTGAAGGGGGGATTCGCGCTGCTGACGTGCTCTCTGCATCCAGTCGCGCTTTGATAGCAGCGTACAGGTCGCTTTCGACTTCGCGTCGCAACGACCACAGCTGCTCCTCGATGCGCTCCTTCCGGTGCAGCATCACGTCGTCCGCATCCGACGCCATGTTGATGGATCGCCAGTCCCAGAAGCTGCGCAAAATGTGCACGCGCGCATCATCTTGGCCCTCCTTCGATGCCATGGCATGGCGGCGTCGCACACGCGATAGGGCACCTAACACACGACGCAACTCTCTCACCTGCCCGTGACCGACGCGAGGAATAATGTCGCTGCCGAGCACCACCGTCGTCACCAGCGGTACAGATCCCAGCGCCGCTCGCGAGGCCAGGTCGGCCGTCATGGTCACGGGACTTGCAAAGCTGACTGCACGGATCGGTCGTCGAGCGGGCAAACCAGAGGACATGTTGGTGACCCAGGTGCCTGCATCTGGCTCGGCTCCGTCTGGTATAAAGTACTCTGCAAGCAGCAAGGCGGCAGCACTGGCGATGGCGCCGCCCAACGAGTGGCCGCAGAACATGACGCCGAACCCCTCGTTTTCAGCCAGGGCCTGGCGCAGCGTGGCAAAGAGCTTGCTCTGCGGCGAGACCAGCGCCTTTGCTGCGCGCCAGATGCCTGCGTGGCATCGAAACTCTTCGCCAGGCGTCGGCTGCACTTGTGGCAGCTCGATCTCTTCCGTCTGCAGCTCCAGGTCAACGATAATGTCCGAAAAGGATTGAGTTCCGCGAACCGCAACGCAGACCACTTTGCGCACATAGTCTCGCACAATGTAGAACGTAGGACTGTAGTCGGCGTCGGCATCGAGCGTCTGGATGTCGGCGTGCAGAACATCGTCGGCGTTGAGACGTGACAAGTAGGCAAACGTTTGGCGCGAGAAGCGATCGCCAGACGGCGTAAACGTCGGCGGCAGATCCACAATATGCACGTGCAGTCCGTATGCAGAGATGGCGAGTCGACCGCACCATTTGATCGTCCGGACCAGATCTCGATTCGTTTCCTTGAACGGTCGGAGGTCACGATCAACCGCGCCGGTCGAAGACGCACCTACTTGCGGAGACGTCATAAAATCGTATGCACGTCCAAAGTAGCCAGTGCTGGCTTGTCCTGGCCGCGTTGCATCGATCCGTGGCGTCTTGGCAAATTCGAGAATGTCATCACCGCGATTGGTGACGATCATTTCCTCATCACTGCTGTCATCATCCTCTGCTTCGTAGTCGTTGTCGTGGTCGTCATTGTCATCTTCCTCCGGATGACTGGGATCTCCGTTTCTCAGCTCGGATGCAGCTAACCTTCGAGTAACATCGCTACTAGAGAAACGGCCCCTAGCCGCAATGTAGTCCGCTGTGTCGTGCCCGTATTCTCGGTCTGTTGGTGTCCAGCTTCCACTCTGTTCTCCCAGCGCAGCGCGTGATGCCGCACGATGGGCACCTATGTCCACACGCTCGGAGCCGTACGACTTTGGTGCCTGGCTCTTGCGGCCTTGCTTGGATGCTTTCCTCCATCCGTCCAGCTCCTTGAGACCGGCGCCTTCAGCCAGGTAGCGTTCTCGAGTGACGCTATGCAAACAGTAGAGCTCGAGAAGGCCGCGCAGCACCTGCCACCGCGACAGGCCCTTGGGTCTCCTGTGACCGTGGTGACCTGAAGTCCTTGTCGAGCCCTTCTCCTCGTGATCCTCGACCGCTACCGTGGCCCACTCTGCCTGGATGAAGCCGTACGCCTCGACAACACACTGCGCCAGCACGGTTCGACCCGTCAAGTTGTAGACCATCCAGCGGAGGAACCATAGGAGTAGCGACACTTTCTCGTAGATCGAGTACCCGAGATCGACCAGATGCGCTGCAACGAAGACGAAGAAAGAGAAGGTGTGGACGAAGAGGGCGACCACACCTCCGTGATCAGGTTTGACATCTTGGCTATCGCCGCTACCTGCAAGCGAGATTGTGGAGCCTCGAAGTCCCAAGTCCCCTATCAAAAACCACAAGACAAAGGAGCGCTGTCGACCCGAAGAGTCTACATGGACTGTCCGATCATCTGTGGAGGATCTTCGACGACGCGACTCCAGCGGCTTGCTTCTTTCGTCGTCGTGAGACATTGTGTTGCCGATGGAAGCAGGTACCACGGGCTGCGTGTCGGGAAGCACCTCGTACTGGCTACCTGTAACCAGATCTGCGGCAGAGGCATGTGCGGACTGGGCCGCAACGAGCATGGAAGAAGGTGTCAGCCGCAGCGAGCCTTGCTGTTGAGCGATCTTTGAAGGCGTGCTGTTCTCCACTGCAGTATTCTGCACCTCCATCGACGCAGAATCCACTTCTGCCCTTGTACTGATTTCGATGTTCGCGACTTGCGACTCACGCAAGGCAGCAAAGGAAGTGAACTCGGGTGCTGGGCCTGTCAGTGGCGATCTTGTCAGGCCCATTGCCCGCAAGCCGTGCGGACTGTCGTATGTGAGAGAGCCACGACGCGACGAGGCCGATGTCGGGAGGGGCGATGGCAGAAACTCGATGTGCGTCGGCACGAGCCGCGGGGTACCCGGTGGAAGACGGAGCGAGGAGTTGCTGGTGTTGAGGTGAAGGTGGACCATAGGCGTTGTGTGCATAGCTGAAGTCGTCTGGTAGGGAGTCCAGGGCGAGGGCGGCAGACTGAGCATTGTGGGCACCAATTGCGGCGTTCGTGGAGACGAGTGGATGTTGCGAGCCGAAAGATAGTCGCCGTTGATCGATGCTGTGGCACCAAACGAGCTGCGAGCTTCGCGCATGTCGACTGCTAAAGGCGTGAAGGGGGAAGGCGGCATCGAAAGCTGCACTGGAAGCAGTCGAGGCGCGGACGGAAAGTCGCGGAATGCGCTGGTCTTGCCAGAGCATACAGAGGATGGTCTGAGCAGCGGGGATGAGATGGGTGGCAGGTCCGGGGAAGCCAGCTCGTCATCTGGGATTTGGCTTGGGTCGAGGGGCTCGGACTCGAATACGGTATTAAGATGTCGACCGGCAGCATCGATCGAGTTGTTGCGCGATCCGCGGCGTGAAAGGACAGCTTTGCGAAGCGACGGTGACATGAAGGGACTGACAGAAGTGGCAGCCGGGCTTGTACGCATCTCTACGTCGGTAGCAGCTGGTGTTGGAGCGGCGGAAGCCGAGCTCGTTTGGAGTCGAGGCAGCGTCTTGACCGCTTTGTCGGTCTTTTGCTTTTCGATGTGTTCATCGCTAGACATATCGTTCGGGACATCCACAGGCGACTTGGTGAGCTGGATGCCAGACACACTGCCAGCCGAGCCAGACCTGGGTCGTGGAAGATGCTGAGGTTCGGTGAAGCTGCGGAAGAGGGCGGGCGCCTGTCCAAGTCGCCTGCCGCCTGGGCTTCTCTTGGCAAAGGTTTCGGCAGCATGGGCCGCCTTGACAAAGTTGGTGAGGGCGGTGAGGGGTCCGACTTTGTGTGCCGGACGATTGCGAGCAGCGAGCTTCTCAGCCTGCTTCTTGGCCTTCTCGCGCTCGCGCATGCGGCGTACGCCTAGCAGACCTTCGAAACTGGAAGCGTCGCTGCCGTTGTCGTCGAGCAATGGCGGTGGCAGCAGCAATGCACCTTCGTCGTAGCCATCGCCCGGCTTGGAACGCCAAGATGAGCCGCCGTGCCATGCGCCAGGCATCGCAACGGGGCTGGGAGGGGCCTCGGGTAGCATCTGATCGTGAAAAGCCGAGCCGATCCCGAATTCCGACTGCGAGTGTGGGTAGAGACGCGGGCGACGTCCTGCCCTGAGCATGATTGTTTCTGGAAAACCGTTCCAGTGGTTGCTGTTTGCATTGCTTGCTGTGTGGGCCTGTGCTTGGGAATCTGATTCATCATTGATGCCATTATCGCCTGCTTGAGTCTGAATGAATTGATCATCGTCGCGATCCAGCTTTTCCTTGCCCTGAGTACGGTAGTTTTCAAGCTGCAGCAATGTGGATGCAGTCTGCTTGCGGCCGACGTTGCCAACTTCGAAGCTGAGGCCTACGCGTCTGCTACGAACTTTGGAGAAGCCGTCGCGCTTGTCCTCTATCACAGCGCCTTGGCGAGTGAGCACCTTTTGCCACATTTGCGCTCGGCGCTCAGCGATGGTGGATCCCGACCTGAAGGAGGAGGGCGTCTGCAACACTTCGCGGCTTGGCAGCTTAAGACGCAGCCCCTTTCTGCTGAGCGAGCCTAGTGCACTGGTCCAAGCTTGTACGCCGTGTTTTGAACCCGAGCCCTGCTTATAATCTCGGACATCTGCCTTCTGCTTCCGACTCTCTCGAGCGTCCTGCTCGTCTTCACTCCGAGCAAAGGAAAGGCTTGCAACGCGACCGGAGCTGTCCTTGCGCAACAAGAGGGCGCCAAGCGCCTCGATCGCACTTCCGTTGCTGGGTCGCTTTCTCTGGCTTCTTTTTCGTCGAAGGCTGCTGAACGGTTCGTACGAGGTCGATGGCCGAGAGTGAGCATCGTGAGATCCTTGAGCGTCTATTGGCAGGCCTTGTGGAGATCGAAGAATATCCCAATGGTCGAACGTCTCGGGAGCGTAGTACATCTCTGAGCGCGACAGGATTGCAGACACGGTGACGTAGCGTGCGGAAGGAGTTGGCTCTGGTATTGACGGTGGTTCTAGCTTTCGCTCAGAGCCATGCTCGACATCCTTGGTCCCGGGGGCCGACGGAGACGAAGCCTGCTGCTTGTCATAGGTGTTGCGTCGAGGAGTGTTTTGTTCTTGCGGATGTTGGGAAAGGTGCTCGGAGATCTTCATAGCCTGCGGAGAGCCAGGTGGTGAGGCCTCAAGACGAAAAGAGGACGGCGTTGCGCTCAAGGCTGGTGATGCTGCTACTATGGATTCCGACTCATGGGAAGGACCTGTGCGAGGGGTTCCGTTGAGTTTCAAGCTCGGTATGCGCTCTAGTGATGTGGATCGAGCATTGGAGAAACTGTGTGCAGGCGGAAGCGGTGATAGCTCGTCGAGATCGAGGTCGAGGAGGTCCGACCGATTCCGTGCTGAAGATGAATGCTCAGCCGAAGACTCGCTGAGCTGGCTTGCCTTTGACTCTGTCAACGACGACATGGCAGCCACAGCAACAGCGACGTGGTACTTGTACGCTGACGCTTTCGTTGAAGTCTACTGGAACCGAGTACGAGATGAGCTCTCCGACAGCGACAGCGCATCCATCCTTGTGCTGACGTGTCGAGCTGCGTTTCTTTCTGTGAATAGCGTCCGCGAGCTACGAATCCATCTTCGCAGTCATGCCGAGCCTGATCTAGCCCTGCTTTCGAAGCTGTACGCTGGATGTCGATGAACGAAGCCGAAGCTGGTCGCAATCAGCGTCTGGTGCTGGACGTTGAGAGTCGTGGTGCGAAAGGAAGCTAGCAACATTGACGAGGCCGCTCCGGATTGGCAAATGAACAGGTGACCAATTTCAGGAAACGGAAAAAAGGGTTCAAGCCTTGCAGATCGGAATTGCCGCCGCTGTCTGCAGAAAGGAGCCCAGCAGCACCCAAAAACCCGATCCGGTTCAGGGCTTCACGATCCAGTCTGCTCGGCTTTGCTGACCTCTTGTTCACATTGCGACTCGGTGTGATGTCGTGTGCCCACAGGTCGCAAGGAGAAGCCATACGATGCACCGGGAGGAGCATGCGAGAGAGGGTGGCCGGACGGTGAAACACATGCATCGCATTGTCATGCTACAGCTTGTGAAATCAAAGGCTTGAAATTTTCTTGCAATTTTGCCCTCTCTTCTGTAAGAAATTGATTTTGCTGGAATGCAGAAGCCGACTCCGCAAGTGAAGTTGATGCCGATCGATCGGATGCGTGTCGTTGCACTGACTTTTTGCAGCCCAACGATCTGCAGGCACAGACAGCTCGAGCTCCGCGGCAAAGCTGTCATTCTTTTCGCCAGCAACCGCTCCGAAGCGTCAATCGGCTCACTCTGAAACAGCAGTTCACATGAAAGCTTTCCGCCTTGCTTTCGTACCGGTAGAAAAGAGACTGCGACATGGTCTCGTGATCACAGACAAGCGTCCCGATGCGATTGGCAGTCCGCTCTCGACCTCGGCTACGGGGCAAAGCGACTTCCCCACACGAAAGGACCCTTTTGATCTACTCCCTTTCCTCCTCTTTTTTCTGTTCGAACAGTATGGTTTCATGGGAAGCGTCGTCATTGCTTGACGCAGGTATCTGTTGTGGAACCTGCTTCATGCTCATGTCGCCTTGCTCGAACGATTTGTTCTCAAATGTTCTCAAGCCTTCCGGTAGGGAGACATACGAGCGGGAATGTTTCCGAAGGAGCCGCTTGTCGGCTTCATCCGACAAACCTTCTCACACTGAAATCGCGAAGCCCCTTTCCTACCATATAATATTCCAGAATCGAGCACAAAATTTGACGACAAGGATGCCAGCGCCGACCGGTGGCGGTGCCAGATAGTGACTAGTGACCCGAGGGAGGTGCTGTGCGCGCGGTGCCGTTCTTCCAGTAGGAGCCTTGTGGGTAGCTGTAATCCTCGATCGAGCTCTTGAGCATCTCGATGCTGTAGCCACCCTGAGGATCTTTCGGTGTGTTGTAGCAGCCAGCACTGTTGATGCTCACGGGATAGACAAAATGCTCGTGCAAGTGATCGACCCACTCGAGCACGTTGCGTTCGTTGGTGGCGCTGATGCAGATGTAGTCGATCAGACTCAGATGCACGACGTACTCGCAGAGACCAACACCACCGGCGTGCGGGCAGACAATCTTGCCAAACTTCTTGGCCATCAGCATCACGGCCAAAATCTCGTTGACGCCCGCCAGACGACACGAGTCGATCTGCACCACATCGATGGCATCCGCCTGGAGCAGCTGCTTGAACGTCATTCGGTTGTGTGCATGCTCGCCCGTCGCAACGCCGATGCCGAGGTGCTTGATGCCGCGTCGAATCGCAGCGTGGCCCAGCACATCGTCTGGCGCAGTAGGCTCTTCAATGAACCACGGTCGCAGATGCGCCAGCTTCTCCATATAGTCGATGGCCTCTTGCACGTCCCATACCTGGTTGGCATCAACCATGACGACGCAACCAGTAGGTCCCGCATTCTTGCCGGCAAGGCTCGCTGCCGAGGGCTGCTTGCGTCCAGCTGGCATCTCTTTGGGATTGTCGACGATCGACCGCATCAGCGACAATCTTCGGAGGTCATCCTCTACGTCGGCACCAACCTTGAGCTTGAAATGATTGAAACCTTGCTCGAGTGCCGAGCGCGTGAGACGTGCCACTTTCTCATCGGCGTAACCACTCCACCCGGCTGATGTGGTATAGGCTTTGTAACCGTTAGCCACCATCTCCGCCTCTCGATCCGCCTTGCCCTTGGTGGCATCCTGCAGGATCTTGAGCGCCTCGGCAGGCGTGATAGCATCGGTGATGTAGCGGAAGGGAATGCAACGCACCAGCTCTTCGGGCGACATGTCACAGATGAGCTTCCACAGCGGCTTGCTGCGTGAGCGCGCATACAGGTCCCAGATGGCGTTGATGACCGCTGCGGTTGCCAGGTGGATCACACCTTTCTCGGGACCGATCCATCGCAGCTGCGGGTCCGACACCATGAGCTGCCACGTCTCGCCCATGTTGGAAAACAGCGGCTCGATCTCACGGCCCAAGAGAAGCTCCTCGACGATCGAGGCAATCGCCTGGCAGCAGATCTCGTTGCCCTTGCCGATGGTGAAAGTCATGCCGAATCCACGAAGCGAGGCATCCTCCTTGACAGGTGCGTTGACGGCCTCGCTCTCGCGACCACGATACGATACAATCTCGGCGTCTTCCTTAGGACTCGTGTAGAGAATGAGGTAGGCGGCCGAATAGTCGCAGGTTTTGTTCATGGCGTCGGTTCCGTCGCCCGTAAGCGAGGTCGGGAAGCGCACATCATGGATCGAGTACGAAGACACGACCAAAGGCGATGTCTTGGTCATGGTGGATAGAAAGGAGGCCTTGTGAGCGGGAGCCGGGTCGAAAGGCCAGGAGCCGGTGAACAAGGTATGGAAGGCAATAGCTCAAGGTTAGAGCGGAAAGCAGATGAGGGGTGACAGACAGGGGGCCGACGGCAAAGTACCATCCTGGCTATATAACATATCCTTGCGAACACCGCCCATGGCCAGCTCGGGCATGGATCAGTGAGCTGGAGCCAGGTCATCATCGCAAACAGCAGCCCAGAGACAGGCGGCGTAGCCTTACTCGGCGGCCGCACAAGACTTGTTCCCCGCCCTTGCTGGTCCCTGGCGAGGGCGTTTGCATGCACGCATTCGGACTGCGAACTCGTGTCGAAATGCTTTGCAAGAATGCTCCCTTTCGGTGTTTCTTCTGGCTGCCGGCAATCGCCCTTTTGTCGGCGCCGAAAAGCCGCCAAACTTGCCATTGTCTTGTGTGGAGAAGAACCGATCGACGTGGGGGAAAACACCAGCGTTAGACCGTGACTGGATTTGGAGCACGCCTCTCTGCTTCAGTAAATTGCTTTCTTTCTGCATGTTGAGGTGACATAGGCTTCGATATCAGCCAGCGCTCGTCATGGAGGGTAGAATAACTTCCTTTTTGTCCTGCCAGAGGTAAGGTGAAGATATGGAAAGACTCTCTTCCCAAGCTGTTCAATATTAAACAGCATTAGTTTTGGAATGCAGACCTGTTGAGTCGAAATGTCAGAAGGGACCTCAAGGGAAGCGATACAAGCTAAAGTGGCCGGCCTACTGACCAAGCTTGGGAATGTTTGTTGTTCTATGCGACGCTTCAATGCTGTGTGATACAGGCTGCCCACAGTAATCTGCTTGTGTTCCTGTCGCTGTCGCGACCGAGCAAGGCGCAACCGCGACGAACAACGGCTTTGCGGGGTGAGTCCGCAGAGGGCCAACTGGGCTCAAGCGCATGCTGCTGCAACTTCTTGACGCGGGGGAAGCGCGAAAAAAGGCAGGCTTCCGAGTTGGTCCAACTCGGACAGCGTGGGGAGGCCAAAAGATCCCCGCAGACGGCACAGCAGCTCGATGCATCTTCTCACATCATCCCGATCTCGACCTCGGTCGCACGATTGGGAGCATCATTGTTGTCGACACTATCAATGATCGCTTTGCGTTAAATTTCGACTAGATTACAATCAAAGCTGCTTGGCAAGCCAGCTCCACATGCCGTCGATCTCCCTTTCTGGCTCCATGTCAAACAGATGATCAGCGCCCTTTTCTTCGATGACGACCAGCGACTGGTCGTCGTAGCCGATCGTCTTGAGCGCGTCGACAACGTGCAACGACTGCGAGTGGGGCACCTTCGGGTCCGAGTCACCATATGCAATCAGTACAGGAGGCGTTGCTTCTTTGGCTTTCGACTTGATCAACGTGGGCGTGCACACGAGCGAGCTTTCGGAAGCATTCTGGAGAATGAGGCTCGGATAGCTGGCCTCCTGTCGAGCAAAGTTGTACAGCGCTGCACGAACCGGATTGCTCGCAGGCGGTGCCTCGGTTCGAATTTTTATCGACGATGGCTTGAACAGCTGGTGATCAGCATCGAGACATTTATGCAGGTGGCCTTCTCGCTCGAGTGGCTCCTTTTCGATCAGCTTGCCATCGGCAGCCCACGAGAGAGGCTTCTGAGGCTCGTAGAAGAAAGACGCCAGATTCTGTGTGACGGTGGTGATAGCATAGATGGCAAAGACAGCGCTAGGTGGGCGAGGAAGGCGCTTGGCCTCGTCTTGTAGGCCCAAACCGAGAAGTAAGGCTGGCCATCCTCCAGCGCTCGATCCACCAAGGATGTACTTGTCAGAAGAGACCAAGTCTGATTCGAAGCCGGAAGCAGAGCGCGCTGCACGGTCCAGCGTCCATCGAATGCAGTCGGCTACGTCCTCGAGCACTTCGAAAATCGACACCTGAGGACAGAGACGAAAGTCGGGTGCTACAAGAGCCAAGTTGTGCTTTGCAAGTGCTCGTAGAAAGTGTGGCGGTACAAACTTGCGCGTGCCTTGCAGGAAGCCGCCCGTGTGCACCCACACGACGGGAGTCAGCTTGGTCTGACCTGCACTTTCAGGAAGGTAGACATCGACAGGGATGGCGGTCTGCTCGCCGTCGGTGTTGGCAAACGTCTTGTAAGTATACGTCTGAGGTGTCGGCACCGACATGTTTGATGAGCGTCAGAGATGGTAGATGGTGGGAGCAAGTGCTTCGGTTCGTTGTTCCTTTTTTCTCAGAGAGACCATCGTCGAGAGGGACGATGGATAGCCGGGCGTTCTCCGCGGGCTCGGCTTCCGTGACTATTTTTTATGTGAAGTCCCGGCGTAACACAAATAAGAAAATCGCCACCTTTCCTTGCCGAGCTGCCGAGATCGGACTTGCCCGATTGGCGCGTTTGCAGTGTTGGAATGTGCTCTTCTTGTTGGAAAAGACCAACGCACATTTCAGGGTGCATGCGTGCTTACTCTTTGTGTGTCAACGGCACGTCCGAACAGCACGTCTTTCTTGGCAATCACAACCCCACGATCGCCTCAACACAGCGTTTTTGGGAGCTGCATGATCACGACTGCCTTTGTTCAGCGATAGGAGATGCCGAAGGCATCGGCCAGCATCCGTCAAGCATTCTACACCCTCCAGCATTGACTTAAGCAACAGCAGGCAAACAGCGAACCTCTGACGAGCCATCAAACCGTCTCAAACAGCGACAGAAAGCATGATTAGAGAAGCAGTTCTCACTTCAGACCTCCATCTTCCGAAACGTCGCGTGATAGGCGGCCCCGGCGAACGACGAGAAGCCGCAGCCGCAGCCGCAGCAACGCCAGCTTGTCCGTACGGTGAGAAGAAGAGCTTCTGCTAGCGATGGCAATCACTCTGCAGACGGTGCTGCCTCAAAAGGTGCTGCCGCGAGCACCAAGCTCGAATGCCAGTTCACCCAACCCGGGCATCCGCTCGGGCATCACAACGTTCATTCCAGCATCTCCAGACACCAGTCTAGATCAAGGCTCGTTCGACACTCGGACGCATCAAGCAGATGCAAGTGACTTAGCCTTCCCTAGCAGCAGTAGAGCAATTCTTGCGCCTGCCATTAGCAACAGCTCCTCAGCAGCGGACACAATTGATCCTATCGTATCGCCACATAAACGTCCAGCGCTGGTATCGGAGACACGCAGAAAGTCATTGTCGGCTGGAGTTGGCTCGAGACGTGGCATCGCTCACAGCAGTCGTATCCTTGGTGTGAACAAGGATACGCGCGAATCATTTGCGCTATCGCAGCTCACCAACGGCAAGGTCGATGTTTCACTCGAAGGGACCTTGGCTGGACCCACGCCCTTATCGTCCTCGGAGAGCAAGCGTAAAGGCAAGGGAAAGGCGCGTGAGGCTGTCGATGACCACGACAACGTTCGAAATGGCCACGCAGCGTTGTTCGACGTAGATCTCGAGGAAGCACAGCGACCATCGCCGAGCCCTGCCTCCGCCTCGCGGTCCGAGCGACTCTTTCAGCTCGGGTCTCATTCGATGCCCTGGAATAAGTCTAAACCCAGTCTTGTACCTGCCTACCAGGAGGAGGAAGCAGCCTCCGCCACAACTGCACATCGACTCGAATCCCAAGAAGATTCGCTCGACTTTGCTCGCGGGCAAAGGAACGCTGCCCACAGCGCGATGGACTACAGTGCTGACCAAGATGGGGATGACGAAGACTACAACGCTGGGTTTGGCCTTTCTGACGATGACCGGGAGCAGCTCCTCCACGCAGGCGTTGACGAAGAGGCAGTTGGATCAGGGCATTTCGCCCCAGGAGATCGAAATTTCGCCTACAACTCATTGCACTCAGGGTCCGGCCCAGGTGCATACGGCAGTGTGGTTGGGTTCGAGGCTATAACCTTGAGAGAAGGTGGCTGGATGGTGATCAGCAGCCTCTTGGTTGCAGTTCTGATGATGGTCGCCATCTTGATCAGCATCGATGTGATCGATTGGCCTGGTGATGGTATCGGCAAAAATTGAAGACTTTTGCCACGCTATGGCGTTTCCAAGGCTTCAGCTCCTCTTCCTCGCATCTACAAAATGACAATCGCATTTGTATCTGCGTGCCAAATCGCGATCAATTCTGACACAGAAAGCATTTGTAGCATAATGAGGAGTCAGCAGGGCTTCAAGCCATTCATTGCAAAGAGACAGAACGATCAGCATAGTGTATTGGAAGCACGACCGACCCTAACAAGATCATGTCCACGTTTGCAGCTCCAGCCCGTCGTTGAGAAGAAAGACAATGGCACACCGGTGTGTTCGGATTTCGGACTCGGATTGTTGCTGTCCGAGGTGAAGCGTCGCGCTACTGCAGACCTAGCCGTCTCGGCAACCAAGCTGCTGGTTGAAAACGTGACCGACCATGTGCATTTAGATGCAGATGCTCTTCCATAATAGCCATGATTTCTCTCACAGCCCTTATTGTCGACGACGTCGACGTTGTTCGGCGTCCCCGTGCTCGCGTACAAGAAAGTGTCGGTCGCATGTCAAAGAGGCGTACCAGTTCTCGGCTGGGACCCTTCCGGATCCTGCCAGAGTGGCCCCAAACAATCGACTCAAGTCTGCATTGAGTTCAAACACCGTGTCGAAGCGCAAAGCATCGCAGCTTCGCTTCTGCCTGGTGTAACGGAACCTTGTCACGGAAAAGCGAAACCTTACTCAGAGCAAGGCGGACAAGGAACAGGTCACGCGCTCCCGGCTTCCGCACATGATTTTGCCGCAGATCTGCGCCTCTAGAACAGCGGCGTGAGAACGATGCAGACTGTCGTCAGCAGATAGCGTAAGTTCAGTGGCAGTGGCTGCTGCGACATACGACAGAGAATCTGTGGGGCGGCAGTGGCGCGGATCGACATCCGTTTCACTTGTGAGACCGACAACCAAAAAAAGGGAAAGACCCTCGTCAAGAAAAAGTTGCGGGAAAGGCGTGCATCGAAGGGCTCTCTACGTTGATCAGATGTGCATGCAGGATCTCCATAGCCGGTGAAACAGCACGTTGGACCCCGCCAAGCAGGGCCAGCACGTTGGACCCTCGCTTCGGACTCCTGCAGCAGAGGGTGCCGATACTCGTTGACTGCCAAAGCAGTGCGACATGGCACTAGGCGAGTGTCTCGTCAATTAGCGCCAAATACCATTCAATAAATAGAATAGCGGTACATGCCTGAACGCCAATCCGGCATGTCACGGCACTCAGGCATCGCTGAACTGACTGCGTTGGGATGCCTCTTTGGCACCCTGTCGATCTCAGCCATCGAGCAGGAATGTCGCTTCTACGATGAACTCCCGCTCGCCTGCTAGTAGGCGTCTGTTGTACGAGGCCTGACATGCAGTCCGTCGAGCGCTAGCTCTGCATGGCCTCCAAGCCCGTCTTGTCCGTCAGCTACCTCGCTTTGGTGTACCTTCTCTTTTCGGTTGTGTGGCAGCCGCCAGCCCACATCCTTGCGGGGCTCGCCGAAAGCGCCAAGATGGCCGCAAATGTCTCGAAGTGAATATAATCATGGCGAGATGCGGCGCCGTAAGCTTCATCAAGAGGCCCCCACAACGTCCCCTACCTGAAGGTCCAAGGCTATCAGTGGTGCCAGTAACGCCCTGCAAGACGGTGGCCTTGCTCATCCGATCTAGACACCATCTCCAGCCTCTCGGCCTTCTGTAGCCTCTCACGATGCGTTTAATCCGACTAGCCTCTGCCGTGGCGGCAGTAGCCTTATCAGCGTCGAGCATTTCAGCGACGCCTCTTGATGTGGACACTCTCGACCTCCCGACGGGTGTGCAGCGATCCATCGAAGCGAGAGAGGTCGAGCGTCTCGTGGCCCGCGGCAGCACCGAAGCTCCGTCGCCACTCTCCAACTATGAGCAGTACAGCTTCCCGGCTCAGCTCGCCCAGGCAGCCTACTGCGGACTGCCCGTTGGGTCCACAGTGGGCGATGCTACTCTGCTCTGGACGGCCGGGGATGGTGGAGAGACGCCCATGGTATTTGTAGCGTACTCACCGAGCCTCGGTGTCGTCGTCTCGCATCAGGGAACTAATACGTCGTCGTTTGCCTCGATTCTCAACGATGCCGATTTCAAGCAAGATCCCATCGACTCGAGGCTGTCGTACCTGGGCGATGTCGAGGTCCACGGTGGCTTCCAGGACACGTGGCTGCGAACCGCCGACTCTGTGCTAGCACAGGTGCAGTCGGCGCTCGCCGAGTATCCTGGCTCGCCCGTCTTGGCGATCGGCCACTCGCTCGGTGCTGCGGTCGCGCTGTTCGATGCGCTATACCTCAACAATCAGCTGCCTTCCAATTCGGTCCGTTCGATCGTCTTTGGTCAGCCCCGGACCGGCGATCAGGCGTTCGCCAATGCCGTCGACGCAAACCTTGCCGGATTCGTTCACATCAACAACGGACACGATCCCGTACCTCGTCTGCCCCCGGCCCTCGACTACAAGCACTCATCGGGCGAGATCTGGATCAACCCGCACAATACCAACACCGCTGTCACCTGCCCTGGTCAGGAGAACCAAAACTGCATCGATTCGGTTAGTCCATTCGACTATCACATCTCTGACCATACCGGCACCTACTTTGACGTTCACATTGCAGGTAGAGGCGAGAATTGTCCTCCTGTGATAGGCTAGATGCAAGTCACGGTAGACGCAGTCCAGCCGCCCACACCTCTCTCCTACCTTAAAAAACCCCTTCGTTCGAAAAGTCCCTTGTCACCGTACCGCAAATGATCGCTGCTGCATCTTCACTATGAGAGCTTGTCGTGATTCTGAAGAGCCACGTCGATGTTCGGCGACCTCCCCGAGCGCGTTCTCGAATTTGTGCATCCATGGACGTCACGCCAATAATGGGGACGAGCACCACGACCTCGTCGTCGTTGATACTTGAATCAGTTGGCGGAGGTGTCAAAGGTGACAGGCGGAGTCGAGGAGTGACTTTAGAGAGGCGAACGCGTCTCGTTTCCTAAGAGGCACTTAGTTTCAAATCAAAATTCAGCTTCTTTTTTTTGAATTGATGGCAGTTGTACCTAGTTGAAGCGCCGGTGAATTCCAGCTTTGATTCTGTGATTTTAGAAAGTGACCAAAGTGATGGGTCTCAGCATCAAAGAGTACAGGTCGTAGTAAACACGGCCGGAAGTCTTCCCTCTCCTCACCGAGAGTTCACATTGTGGAGACTTTGAAAATTGATTCACATTTTGACCTATGTGTGTGTGTGTGTGTGTTGGCTTGGCTCCTGCTTGTTCCGAAGAAAGCAGTCACAACACACAACACAGAACGCAGGCTGCTCTCTCTCTCCCGCAGTGTGACGGTCGCTCTCTGCAGCAATACTGTAAACGTGCAGTGCTGCAGCTTCCATAGTGTACTGCACTCTCGCGCCGTGTTGTCATCGTCGCATCGACTCGTCGTCGCCTCCACCTTTTCTTATTCCTTTCATCGTTGCTACTTGCCTTTGCTCTTTTGTTCCTTCTTCTGTTCTGATTGACATCGACATTATCATATCGCCGCTACCGCAACCATGCTGCGACGTATCGCCAGCCGCTCTCGCCTGACCGAAGCGGTCCTTCGACCTGCCTCGCCTGGGCCTCGGCCTGCTGCGGCAGCTGCGACTGCCACCTCGGCTGCTGTCCTTTCGTACCAGTATCAGCTGCTGCAGCAATCCAGAGGTCTCGTGTCCTCGGTTCTGCTCAGCAGCACTCGGGATGCCTACGAAAGCAAAAAGATGGCTGAGCTCAAGTCGGAGCTCAAGTCGCGCGGTCTCGCTTCCTCGGGTCGCAAGGACGATCTCATCAAGCGTCTCGTCGATCACGACTCCTTCATCAACGGTAGTACCGCCAACATGGATGCTGCTCCTGGCGCTCGTCCTCAGCTTCGCAAAAAGTCGACCCTGGCTTCACTCCGAAACGCAGAAAACGACGTCAAGAAGAAGGATGGGCCTGCTCCACCGGCCGCCGCCTCGCAATCGGGCCACACTCAGAAGAGGGGCACCCCAACTGCTCCCACCTCCAACGATAAGCAGGGACCCATCGTCGACGCCGAGACCGCCAACGCCATCGTCGAGACTGGCAAGCCTCTCGGCAGCATGAAGGAGTCCGAAACGCCCGCCAACCTCGAGGCTGGTACTGTGCACAATGCAGCCGCCGATGGTCTTGCCGACGATACAACTGCAAAGGCTTCGCCATCGCAGGCCGAAGACGGCCCGGCCAAGAAGACCACTCCCCCTGGCTTGCCTCCGCAAAAGGCACCACCCGCCAAAGAGACCTTCAATGTCCAAATTCCTTACTACCCTGAGCCTCCCGTTGCAGGCGCCGAGATCCCCGTCGTCACCTCCTACACCTCTCCTCACCTGCGTCAATCCACTGACCAAATCGAATCGTCGCCCTTCGTGCCCAAGGCGATCAGTGTCTCGGCCAGCTCGGCCATCTCGCACGCTGCCGACATGGCCGACCACGCCGAGTCGGAGAGCGACAAGAAAGACAAACCCAAGGGCATCCTTTCCGAGATCCTCGCCGACCTCGAGACCTCCTCTGGCTCCAAAGTCAGCGGCAACACCGAATCGGCGCTCTCGGGCATCAACAAGAGCGTCGACGCCGCCAAGAATGCTTTCAGCAGCGTAGCAGAGCAGGCAAAGGGAGCTTTTGCCTCGGCCACAGGCGTTGATCCTTCTTCCGCCGCGTCGTCGTCGTCATCTTCCTCGTCTTCTTCCAACTCGTCCTCCTCTCGCAAGAGCGGCAACCGACCTTTGAACGACCAGGAGCGCACCGGCGCCTATGTGCTCGCCGGAATCGTCGCTGGCGGCTTTGTCCTCGGTGGCCTGGGCAAGCCGAGCAAGAGCAAGAGAAAGGATCACGAGCACAAAGACGAGCACAAAGATGCTCATGGCAGCGCCGCGTCCAAGGACGTTGCAGCACCAGCCACCGTATCAGGAAAAGTGGTGCCCGTCGCTGCTGTCCCACGTGGCAACGACGCCGGCAGCAAGACCGCCTCCACGCCCTCGGGCTCTTCGATCCAGACACCCGCGGGAAGCAAGACGCTCGCGCCCATTATGTGCGTTCCCAAGGGCACGCAGCTCTCGTCTTCGTCTGGCGCCGGCCTGTTGGCCAACGAAACAGCGTCGACACTGGCAAGGCTTGCGCAGCTGTCCACTTGCGAGGTGAGCAAGTCCCTCTCCTAATCCCCTTTTTTCCCCATTCTCCCCTGCTGTGAAAAGCGCAAGTGTACATATGCTAGCAGAAGGGGCTACCCGACATTTTCATCCAATGCACACACACACATGAAAGGAAAAGGAATCTTCTTCAGGCGAATCGTGTTGAGAAATCGGAGTCTGCATGCTGACCGATGTGTTTTTTCGCTTGCGCTTTTTTCTCGCTTTTCTGGGTGGACAAGGTTTCGGATGCACTGCTCAAGCTCAAGGTTGACCAAGGCGGTTATCTGCCTGGTATTGAGATGTACTCTCCTAGTTACTTGGCTTCTGACGAGGTGCGTGTGTGTGGGCCCGCATATACGGTCAAGATGGTCTCGCAGCAGGATACTGAGGCAGCGAAGCCGGCGGAGCATTTTGTAGATGCGGCCGAGGCGTTTCCGGGGCATGTGGTGGTGGTGACGGCGCCGTCGTTGACTCGGTCGGCTGTATGGGGTGGGTTGATGACGGCTCGTGCACAGCAGCTGGGTTTGAAAGGCGTAGTGCTTGATGGAAGATGTCGCGATCTGGTCGAGCATAGAGAGGCACAATTCGCCGTGTTTGCAAGAGGCCATTCGACTCAAGGTCAGAGCCCGTTTACGAGGCCTTCGGAACTTCAGGTGCCAATCACCATCTCGGACCCCACAACACAGGCGCTCGACGTTGAAGACGCGCTGAAAAATCCAAAGATGCCAAGCGTTACCGTTCGACCAGGCGACTTTGTGCTCGCCGACATCGACGGAGTCGTCATCGTACCGCCCAGCGTAGCAAACGACGTCATCAGCTTGGCCGAAAAGGGCCGACGCGAGGACGAATTGTGTTTGCAAGACATCAAGGCCGGTATGCCTGTCAAGCAGGCTTTTGCCAAGAATCGCACCAAGTGAAGAAACAAGACATCGACGCTAGACACCACCGCACCATGTGGATCTTAGCAGCTTAAAAATCGCAATCAACAGTCGGATGGGAGATTTTGTGCGTCCCTCGATGGATGCTGCATGCAAAACATTGACCTTGAGACAGGGAGCATATACAAATAAAAGGTAACGAAGGGATCGAGTGGTTGTTCATACTGTGATAGCGGGATTCTGCAGCCAGTCGAGCGATGGATCTTCGAGATGGTCTGTGTGGCATCAAAATGGGGGCCAAGGGTGTGTCAGTATGCAGTCGCCACCATCTGATTCCAAGACAAAGCGCGTGATGCTCACCGTCAAAGTCGAAGAGCCTTTCCCATGTCCCTTGCGTCCTTACGTCGCTTTCGAGCTCGGTCGCCTTGCTCTGGCTTTGCAGCGATACGGTGGATGGAGATAGCGTCTTTGGCTTAGTCTCTGCCTTGGCGTTTGTCGTCGAAACCGTATACGCGGTCAAGGCGTGCTGCTGAGGTTTCAACAATGTCGCATTGTTGACGAACAGCAAAAGCGCTTCTTTGTTGGCGAGACTTGCGATTTTTTCCGCGAGTTTGCCTGCCTGTGGAGATGGGGTGCGTTCAGCGACGAGCTCTGGTGCTTCGTATAGGCCGACAAGAGCAAGATTTTTTGAGGAAGCATACGAGGTGGCGAGAGAGAGGGCTACTTCTGCCATGGGCGCTAGCGCTGTCCAGTGATGCGACAGTGGGATTGCATCGGTGATGTTGAGGGTAGAAGACGAAGTTGGGTCGGCGAGCAGGAGGCCTAGAACGCGGGCAGTGGGATACTTTGCCGTATGCAGGATGAGCTTCTTGTAAGCAAGCGGTGATACGCTGACAGAAGTGATGGTCGACATGGCTGGCTACAGCTCCCAGTTTGGATCACGAAAGAAGTGAGGGAAACCAATGTCATGGGATAGGGAGGATGACAGGAGTGTACATGTGTCTGGAGCGTCTTGAATGGCACTCGCACCACGTCCGTGCGGGAGACGCAATTCTTCGCGACTCAGCTACGATCGGGCTGGATCTATGTGGCCCGATGCAATGGCCTGCAGTGTGCTATTTTTGATTTTCAGGGTCCATTCCTCCACGCTGAGCTCAGCGAGAACAGCAAGATTTCCCCAAGCTTAAGCCGGCCGCTCCACTTTCTTCCAGAGCTTGGCTTCTGTATAACCAGCTTTGTCGCTGTCGCTGCACAGTTACCTGAAATGGACGTCGAGGAGAACAAGGCAGCCCAGGATCCAAGCTTGCCTGCCTCTCTCTCTCTCTCTCCATGTCTTTCACAACATCCTTGACTTCCATCATTTACGTCTCTCAAGAACGCGCACATACACGATGCTCGTCTCGGTCGCACGAACACAGAATACGAGGCTAAATGCTCTCAGCCGGCTACCAGCTCAAGCAAACGTCTGCCATGCTATTCGACGTCGATCATACGCCAAAGCGGCCGATCCGGCTCCAGGCGTGAGTGGCAAATCTTCCGCTCAAACGGGTCAGCAACAATGGCAGCGAAAGCAGCCTCTGGCAACGGCACAAACGTTGACGCTCTTCTCCGAGACCCCTCAAGGCTTGTTGATCGCGTTGCGGTCTACACTGCACAGCATGACATCACTCACATCGAGGCTTGGTCCAGCGCCCAACGCAGCTTCGTCATCGGGAAAAAAGGGTCAGCACGACCATGTTCTGCTCTATGCGTTGAGCAAAGACTTGCCGCCGCAGTATCTCAGCGAAGCTGTCTCCATTTTGCGTGGGCCCGACCCGGCTGATGGTGCCACACCGCTAGCCAAGAAGAGCACCAAGGATGTGACGGCCGCGCAAATCGCTGCAGCCGAAGCAGAGGCGACCAAAACAGGTGACACTACTAGCGATGCAGCCGCAAGGATTGCAAGAATCGGCATCCTCTCCTCGCCGCTGCCAGCTTGCCTCATTCCAGACAACGCTGTTGAGCCTGGCTCGCCGCCTTTTGCCTCACCTACACTCTACTCTGTTGCATTGTCGCTGCTGCCAGGCGTCAACGCAATCCCGTTCAGGTCGACGATCCCCGGGCGAGCCGAGGTTGCTGTTGGCCGATGGATGGACCGCAAGCCTTCATGGCAGCAAGGCGCTGAACGCAGAGCCGACCTGCTCGACGACGGCAACGGCGCTCTGCCAGGAGGCAGTCGTGATTGGCGAGACATCTGGGGACGCGAGAACCTCGAAGGCAAAGTGCCACAAGGCCTTGAACAGCTCGACCCAGCCGCAGCAGCATCTTTTATCTTTTTCTCCGACACCTCGCCGCACGGCTTGATAGAGGGCCTGGCGACCCAATTCCCCGAGAGCTCCGTTCTGGGGCTCACTGCTCCACCGACGCCCTTTGAGACGGGACGAGATCAGACACTTCTCATCTCTCTACCACAGGGTGGCTCCTCTGGTGTGCAACCGCATAGCAGCATCCACACAGACGGTGCTGTGGGTGTAGCCCTGGTAGCAAGCAACCAGGCAGGCGAAGCAGACCGTCTTCCAATCCCCAGTGTCAAAACCGCCTTTGAAGGCCTGCAGCCATTTGGTCCTCGTCGCGAGATCACCGCAGCGCAGGGCAACATCATCTCTAGCTTGGACGGCGCCAACGCAGCGCAGCAATTCTTGAGAGACATTCAGACGCGAGAGCACCCGCTTGATCTTCAATCAAGCAAGGTGGAAAATTCAAGCGCGCAAAAGGAGGCCGAGAAGATGTCGGAGCAGCAGGCAAGGCAAATCGCTTCCAAGGTCAAGAAGGAGGAAGATTTCTTTATCGCCGTGTACGCAGAGCCAGCATCGGCTGCTGCCCAAGCGGCTCAACCGGAACCGCTGCTGCTTGCGCAGATCCTCTCGGGACATCCTTCGCGCGGAACCCTTTCGATCGATACGCAAGTCGAACTGGGTCCTGGTCCCGGCCAGCCTCAAGGCACCATGAAGACGTATGCTCAGTTCTATCAGATCGATCCAGCATTTGTTTCGCGATCGAGCAAGCAAGGCGATCAAGTGAAAGCCGAAGTCAAGCTGATCAGCCCTAGCGCCATCGAGATTCCTGGCCCAGATCCGAGCGTTTGGCTCACACCAAGATTCCTGTTCCTCTCGCTGCCGGCATCCAACGAGGATCTGCCCAAGATGCATCAAGTCAAGCAGGGTGGCAAGCATCAGGTCATGGCTCTGCCCAACTTGTTTATCGCTGCTTCCGAACGTGGTTGGATCGCAGGCAAGGGTCAGAAGTCGCGTACGACAGAGGCGCAGATGTCGCATCAGAAGCGTCAAGGCGACAAGTCCAGCCCTGTGCTGGGCTTGCAGAAGGATGGATCTTCCATCACGGCATGCACCGTGCCGCTTGCAAAGGCGACGCTTTCGCTGCGCGCGAGTTCATCACCTGAGCTCAAGTAGGGATTCAATAGACTCTATGTTTCCACCGTGCCGAGGCGGGTGTTGAGCAGTGTGGCTGATGGTCGAAAGCGAGCAGTTCTAGAATTGAGAGCAAGCATGTATATGTGTCCGTGTCTATCGGAACATTCTGAGATAGGCCAAAAGCAATGCGCCCGCACCGGTAGCCACACCGACGAGATACTGGAAACCAAAAGCCACAGCCGAATCAATGCACATAAGCGTCAGTGTTTCTCACTCTTTGATGATACGTGCTGGAGCTGGGATCTCGAACTCACCTGCAAGACGTTGAACTTTGCGCTCTGGATGCTGGTGCGCAGACCGGCGATTTCCGACTCGATCCGCGTGTCAACCTCCTTGATCTTGAGGGCATGTACAGCAGACTCGTCACGGATTCGACCCTTTTCCAGATTCAAGTCGAGCCTAACACCGGCCGTGGTTCGTGTGATTTCCTCCCTCAGTCTCTGCTTGAGCTTCTCCACATCGGCCATGAGCCTTTCGTTTTCGCTCTTCATGAGCGCAAAGTCGTTTCTCTCGAGCAGCTGAAGCTCCGACTTGAGACGAGTAAAGTCCACTTTTTGCGTATAGTTAGTCTGATCGCCTTCCTCGCGCGTGACGAGACCTTTGGCAAGGTTAGAGATGCTTTCGTCGATCACGTCGCGCAGTGATTCGGTGAGCACGTCGGCCTGTTCGCGTGAGATTCCTGAGGCTTCGAGACGTTGTGCAAAGGCCTGTGTATCAAAGTGATGCGCGTAGAGAGAAGACGTGGTGGAGAAGCGTTTCGAATACGGTGGATGTGGCGATGAGCAAGATGTTGAAGAAGATGACGAGGTTGAAGAGGAAGATGGCGAAGAGAGCACCCGAGCTGGTAGTGGGTGGGGCGATGCAGACTGCTGATGCGGCGAGCCATATTGCTGGCCAGAAGCGGAAGAGGGCGGTGAAGACGTCCAAGAGGATGACGATGTGGACCACGCCGAATTGGTGTCGCGGATGAAAGCACGAACCCCAACTGGCGTGACTAGCTGCGATACTGAAACACGAGGACGACAGGCAGAGGATGTAGTGAGTCTACGGCTGGAGCTCGCCAAGGCTTTGGCGCTTCGCGAGCTCGAGGCAATGTTGAAGCCGAAGGATGCCATTTCCGGAGAATGTCGAGCACGGGCAATGAGCCACTTAAAGGCAGTCGGGAGTGATGCGACGCAACGCCTGCGAGTCGACAACAGCAGATGCTGAGCTCAGACGAATTTGATGCGTGATCCAGAGCCGTGTGAAGCGGGCAGGGAGAAGCTTGATGGAGGTCGTTTGGAATCCGAATGTGATTGAAGACGCAAGGTTGGCATTCACGTCGGCTTTACCGCTGCTGCCGTCGCCGTCACGGGTGCCAGTCACCGCACCGCTGTTTCTGGCTGTTGCGTGTGACTATCGACAGCACGGCACGACAGCGCGTGATTTCCAACCAGCCTTGATCGGCACGATCCGAGCAAAAGAAAACAGTTGCATCGGGACACGTCGGCCTTCAAAACGGAAAGGCTGGCGCAGGGTCCAGAGATTCACAGAATATGCTCGCTCTCGAGCTTGTCTTCGGTGTTGTTGCATCCTTCCTCTTCCACACACCTTCCCCGGCGTCCGCGAGGCTCATCGAGTCTCAGCGCACTCTGACCTTGCGATACGGAGTCCTGGCTGACTGCGGAGTCGCTGCAAGCCACTGCTGATCTCACCTGAAGCACTACTGCCGTTGCAAGGCTGTCCAACATGTATCACCTCATAACTGGCTTGTATGCCGAATGGACCAAGAAAGCGCGATACAATGTGCTGATTGTCGGGCCTTCAGGCGTCGGCAAGTCGTGCCTGTTGGAAAAGATCAAGAGCCTCTACCTCAAACGCCCAGCTCTACCTCCGAACAAGATCGCGCCGACAGTCGGTCAGAATGTGCTCGAATTGGCGCTTGCCAACGTGCACATGCACTTTTGGGATCTCGGTGGATCGCCATCTGTGCGCACGCTGTGGACCAAGTACTACGACGAGTCGAACGCCGTGGTCTGGGTCGTCGATGCACGGCACTTTGTCGCTCTCGATGCGCAGAGGCAGAAGCAGCAACAACAAGACGACATCAAGGGCAAAGGCAAGGCTACTGCCCCTGATGCGGGCACTCAAGCAGATGATGCTCGAGAATTGTCGTGGAAGCTTCTCTCCGAGCTATTGACTCATCCTAGCCTCGAAGGTCGCCCGATTCTCATTGTAGCGAACAAAATCGACGACTGCGAGTCCATATCTAGCGACTTGGTACGCACGATCAAGGACTGGTTTGCCGACAGGCTAGCGCACATCGATGACGACCCAACCACAGCAGCATCAGCGTCGTCTTTGCAAGTTCCAAAGCACAACGATAATGTGTTTGCCGACAACGAGGAAGAATCATATCGTCCACCAGCAGCTGCAGGATCGACTCTGAACGATAGGGAGTACGAATGGGACGTGATCCTCGCAAGCGCCATCGAAGGGTGAGCAGAGCAGACTTGACTCCCATCTCGTATTCGCGCCTTGAGCCTAGGCTGACGCAATTGTTTTGACCTTGATCTTTCCGTTGTTGCAACAGCACTGGTATCCACGATGCAGTCAACTGGCTCTCGATTCGCGTGCAGGCTAGGAGAGCAAGATGACGCCCAGGACTTTTCAGAGGATCTTGTAGTCAGACAATGAAATCTTGTATACCACTGCAGCCATTCGCTGCCATCGTCATCAGCCTTGAAGGTGAAGTGTGAAGAAAGCAGCCAGACACATGCTCATCGGCTCTATGCTCATGGTTGACAGAAAGAAATGCCTCAGTAGACCGTGTCTGGTCCGTCACGTGTTGAAGCAGTCTTTTTCTTTTCGAGTGCCGATTTTCAATATGGGTTTTTTTTTTTTTTTGGCAAACAGGTCTGCATTTATTCCGACCTCAATGAAAGCGTTCACCTTTCTTCTCTTCCACCATCGACCCACACGAGAGGTAAGTGTCAATCCTTTGTCCAACGACTCGGCGCTCGAGTCTGTGCAAAACTTGCTTTCGCCGTTACGTCCTCGAGCGACACTTTATGATGCATTCTTTATCGACAAGGGTAGGTCGATCTGTCCTGCAAGACGGTCGTCTCTATGAACCCGTCACAACAACATACAACTTTAATATACTCTGAACTCGACACCGACACAAGCTTCGATTGACTCGGATGTCAGGGACGGGAAGCGATCGACGCATCACCCGACTCGAAAGCCGACATTAAACATCGTTTACTGACATTTGCCTCTGCTTGTCTCGTCTTCGCATGCTTGTCTTCGACTCACTCAGATTGTCATGTACCTCTCTTGACACATCATACAATCCCAAAATTCAGTCTTGACGCGCGCACCTTCTCGCATGGTCTGCGGTATTGTTGGATGAAGACTTTCGGTTGACAAGATGACTGTGCGCAGAACGTGATTACTTGGCCGGATAGTCGTAGAACCCCTGGAAGGATCAAGTTGCAGCAGAATGAGAAGCCAACAGGGCAATCAACGTCAGTATCCATTGCATGGCAGTACAGCAACGCTTGTTCAGTTGCGAGACGTACCTTGCCGCTCTTCTTGCCGTACCAGCCAGCGTCGACCATACGGCCGAGCAGGACGGCGGGCCTGTACTTGCTGTCGGCGGTTTCCCTGTAGAGCGTCTCCATGATGCTGAGGCATGTGTCGAGGCCGATAAAGTCGGCGAGTGTGAGTGGGCCCATGGGATGGTTCATGCCCAATCGCAGCGTCTTGTCGATATCTTCCTTAGTGGCGATGCCCTTTTCGAGTGCCATAACAGCTTCGTTAATAAAGGGCATCAGCAGCCGATTCGATACAAAGCCGGGGACGTCTTTTGAGACAGTCACCTCTTTGCCGCATGCCTGAGCAAATGCACGTGAACGTTCAACTACCTCGGGACTCGTTTGAATGGCCGGAATTAGCTCGACCAGAGGCATGACGGGGACTGGGTTGAAAAAGTGGATGCCCAATGCCTGTTTGTGGTCGAGGGAACAAAGTTCAGAGGCAAAGCTTTGTCAGTGAGGACTGCGAGCCCCACCAGCCACACAGCTTGGTGGATCAAGGACAACTTACTCGAGCGGGACTTTGCCAGGCCTCTTGCGAGCCCGGCTTGACATGCGCGCCCACCGCGCTGGCTGCGATCTTGCTGACACTGATGCTGCTCGTATTGGTGGCTAAGATGGTCTCAAGCGGCAGACTCGATGCCAGCGTACCAAAGATCTTTTGCTTGACCGCCAAATTTTCCGTAGCCGCCTCAATGATCATATCCGCCGCGCCTTTACCTCCCTTGGTAGCGAAATCTTCCAGCTTTTCCACCGTGATGAGTCGTGCTCGTGCAGCGTCGGCCTCTGCTTGCTGGATCTTGCCCTTGCTCACGTCCTTTTTGAGCAACGTCTCGAAAAAGCTCACGCCCTTTGCGAGCGCTGCAGGCGAGGCATCGCAGAGTAATACCGAGGGGATCTGTGCACGCAATGCTGCCACATAGGCAATGCCAAGACCCATCTGGCCCGCACCCACCACACCGAGTGTCTTGACTCCGTGAGCTACTTTTGTTGCAGCCATCTCGTAGACTGTGGAATTCGTAGCGAGTGCGAGAGAGAGTGTGTGTGTGTGAGTGAGAGAGAGAGAGAGAGAGAGAGAGAGAGAGATGTGTTCGCGTCAACGACAAGAATGGGAGGATCGAGGTAGAACAACCAGGTCATTCAGCCGAGTCAAAGGGTGAGAATCGCTACCGCGGTCGGAATGCGCCAGGCCCAAGCGAGCGAGGCCGAACAGCGTCCCGCACTCGCACTCACGTCGCACTGGCATGAGTAGTTTGGGGCTCCGGCTTCTATCGACGAATTCCACTTTTGGTAGCCGGTGCGTTTTTCGGGCCAAATTCAGCTCGGCTGGTGAAAAAGGTGCTATCGGACACGTCCGCTAAGACCGAATCGCTGTTCGTCTTGTCCCTTCGTCATCGTCACGCTCTGCTGTGCTGTGTCACGGCAGCGTCCATTTCTGCAGCTTTGCACCACAGACCTCTGGCAAGTGAGACCGCGAAGAAAGACAACATACGAGGTAGAATTGAGCTTGACAATGTGATTAGAGAGCCGGTGAAGATCGAGACCAGTGGTTATAGGCGATGAACCATAAGAACAGATATTAGCAAGAGACTGCGACAGAGAACTAGACACGAGTGTTCGTGTGTGTAAAGAGAGAGATGTATGATAAAATGAAACTGGATCGTGGCATGCCTTACCACATGCATGAATTGGTCAAAATCGTAACAGGTCGTGAAGGGATGAGTGTAGTGCCCCAAGGTTGCAGCAATTCATGCAGCAACGAAGAGCGCAAAGGTGAGAAAGGAGCCGAGCTCGGGCGTAGAGGTCTCGAACTAGTTGACAGAGGGCACAGCCGCTCCACTGCCAGCGCGATCGTGCGATGAAGCCGCAGGAATGGAGGGCACAGAAGGAACCGCTTTGGACGATGGCTTCTGTGGGCTCGACGAAGCTCGGAACGCATTCGAGTCGACCGAAGGGCGTCCATCGTTGCTGCCCTGTGCCAGCATATCGGCCGACTTGAGCTGCATGGCTTCAAAGACGGCTCTTCTCACGGCAGGACCCGAGTTTTGCTCTGGGTCGATACGACCTGCCTCGAGCGCCTCTGTGTATTCTTCGACGGATCGTACCAGTTGAATGAAGCGTGCATCCTTGATGAAGCGAGGGACCGAGTCGGTGGCCATCAGTCGGAAGATGTAATCCTGGATACGCTCGTACAACCTCACCATGACCTGCAGCTGACTAGCGTGCAAGGGAATTCGCAGCCTTTTAGACACCACGGCGGCCTTTCGCTCCTCAATTGAGGCAGCTTCGCCGGCATGGCCCATAGCCGTATCGGTGCCGGTTACAGTGGAGCTGAGATTGCTCGTTGACGTCGACGGCGATGCCGTCTGGGACGAGCTGGACGACGACTTGGCCTCGGCCAAGATCTTGTTCATGTAGAGGATCAGCTCGGTGCGAAGGTTGTGATCGATGTTGAGCTCGCAGGGGGAAGACGGCGCAAGGTACGTGTCGTAGATGACAAAGGCCATGCTCACTAGATCCTGCTGGTGTCTTTCCATGGCGGTCAGACCCTGAGACGTTTCCTCGTTCTTGTCCTTATTGGCACCCGCTGCAAGGTTGCGTCCAAGACGACGTCCAACACCGCTCTTGTGGTCTTTGGAGGGGGTCTGAACAGCCACGGCGCTCGAAGTGGTGTGGAAACGGCGCTTAAAGTCTTGAACATCGAGCCAAAAGCTGAGATTCTCTTCGCAAAAGTTCTGTCGCAAGAATTCGCGGAAGAGCGAACGCAGCGCCGGCTCTTCAAGAATGTTTTTGAGTCGATTGGTGTTGCTGTCTCTGCTGCTGTACGAGGAAGAATCGTGCAGTCCCTGGCCAATGCCGGCAGCTGCGGCTCCAACCGGGGTGGAGCCTCGCTCGGATCGCAACTTGGTGGAAGGCTTGTGAGCAAGCCGAGATTCTTGCGAGCTGGGGCTGGCTGCATCGCGTGAGGCTGGACGTGAATTCTGTCTACCTAGGTGTAAAGCGACTGCGTCGTCCGCCAGTCTCAGCACGTCGTCTTTCGAGGGACTGGCGCTGGCCGGAGGTGTCTCGGCGCCATCCCATCGAGCCACATGCCGACCCTTTTCAGTCACCCCGTACACGGTCTTGGAATGGCATCGGTAATGACCTTCGCTAGCGCCGCCGCGTGCATCGTCGACGCGGAGGATGACGTCTCGGTCGTCGTACGGTTCCATCTCGCGCTTCGACTTGTCGAGAACAAGATAGATCAAGTCGAGGCGTTGGAAATGCGCCATGATCTCAGCGGCCTCGTCCTTGCCGCAAACGGTTGTAAAGTCGCACAGCCAATCGAGAGCGCCCATCGAGTTGAAGGTGTTCTTGACGGTTCGGTATCCGTGACCCTTGACCTTTTCCTGTGCGTCGGACATCTCGATTCCCAAAGTGAGGTCGATGGCTCCGTCGTGCTGGTCTTGTCTGCCGCCAACGCCTGCAGCAGAAAGGTAATTGGGCGATCGACCGACAAAGCGTCGAAAAATTACCTCGAGCACAGGCGTGTTGATGAGCAGCTCGTCATCCGAGACACGTCGCTCGAGATGAAGCAGTTTCATGCAGATCGGCTGCGATGAAAACACCCTGAGCAGATGATCGCCATTGATGCCGTTTTTGGTGATGAAGCGTTCGAGAATGTGAAGGCCTTTGGGTGTGAGCATGTAGACGCCCTTGTCCTTGAAGATGGGGTTGGTGACATCGCCTGCATTCTCAATGAGACGGGCGTCCATAAAGTGTTGGCAGATGCCTTTGGCCATGTCGCGGTTCATGCTGAAGGTGGTGGTGGTGGTGGTCGTGACGACGCGACTTGGCTCGTTAGGATCGGGAACACGATTGGACTGCGAGAACTTTAGATGGGAGAGGTTTTCGGCCGCCTCGTCGGTGGTGAACGAGTTGTGATACGTCTTGAAATACTGGCGATGTGTGCCGAGCTCGAGTGAGACGATGAGGGTAGCAAAGAGGTCGTGAGTGTCCTTGGCGTAGGGACGGCCGCGTCTGGTGGTCTTCATCATCCGGCTGGAGGTCTGCTGCTTCGTCCTAGTTGCCAAATCGCCAGGCAGACTTCCGGAGCTATCGGAAAGTGGCATGATGGCGATTCGAAGGATTGCCTGCTCCTTATACTGTCTCGGGAGCGGGCGGGGGCGGTGCGGTGAGCTGCGGCAGTGTGGAAGTCCAAGTGCCGGAGCCGAGATGCGAGCCGCGGTGGGTCTATGTGCCTAGACTGAGCGAAGAAATCAGGAGAGGAGGTCCGAGTGACTGCAATTATGCGTTTGTGCCAATAGCGGAGGAGGTAAGGGTGTGCAGCAGGTGTGACGGAGGCGACTGATTGATTGTGCAAGGGCCTACAGCTGCACGCAAGGTCCAAGCTCGTTCTGGCAGAGTGGGGACCACAAATCCCCTTGCCAGGTCTTATGATCAGCGTGGAGCAAGACGGTACACAAACTTGCTATGACGAGGTTGGAGGTCAGGGCAGGGTCCGGCTGTTCGGGGCCGCGTTGTGGCCGTCGATGAATATGAAGAAAGCAGCAAGCAACGGTGCGGGAGATCGAACCGGTCCCTGAGGCGCTAGCTGTCTCGCTTCGATCAGATGCTATGTGCTGAGGAAAAATGTGGGGCTAGCGCAATGTCGGCAGGTCAGAGCGTTGAATGAATTGCGTCTAGCTCGGGCCGGTCTAAGACGTCGTAATTGGTTGTATGAGACTTGAAGAGACGACTTTTTTCGTGATCGGCTTGAGAATATGGACGGCAACTGTTGCCCGGAGAGACGTCCCCGGAAGAGAGAATGCTTGCCACACCGACAAACCTAAATCGAAGGACAATGGTGGAGACCAAAGACGACACGAGCCAAAGAAAAGAAAGGGGGGATAAGAAACAATGGGAGCTCAAAGGGAAGGTCGTGGAGGACAAAGCAGAACGAGCTTCTGTCAAAGGGACCAAGGCGGCCGAAGGGACACACGGGAATCAATCAGAATTCCAGCTGCGTTGCGTCGGACGGTTTCATCCATGCAACCAAGGCAAAGCAAGAACGAGCACACATACACACGCACGCAACACAGACGTAGATGAGGCTTGTCGAAGGTTCATCAGCCACGCACGATATGTTATTCGACTCTGTTGCACACGAACAGTCACAACTGCATCTGCATCAACTCGCTGGAATTTCCAATTTCTCCGCTGTCTCTCTTTCTCTCGCAAGTCTTTTTTGGCCAAGCATTTGTGACTTTAGCAACGGCAAACGCGGGCGGGCGGCCAAGACGTGCTGAAGATGCGTGTAGCAAAGGCTAAACCGATCAGAGATTCACAGACATGAGCGTCGGAGCTGAATCAGTCAATGCAGACGCCAGCATTCGTGCAGCGGATACGAGCACATCCACATGCAGCTTGCACGTCTTTTGTACACTGTGCATGTACTGGCTTGACTGCTCTCAGCTACCATGATTCACAGTCGCACTCACCACTTCCATTTTACAGCGATCATTGATGATATCAAGTAGAGCGAACAGCTCCTGAGCACGGCTCGTTCGGTGGCTACTGTGCGGGTCGCGTGCGTGCGAACAGCTATCAGTTGTGAAGAGCGACCGAATCGTGGTTCGGTGGAAGTTTTTAGCTTTGGCCAACTCACACTGAAACTTGCACCGTTGCCTTCGATTCCAACCAGACACATTCCCACGCGCCTGTCTACTGTACAGTACTGCAAAGGCCTTGAATTCGTTTTGAAACCACAAACTTTGGCAATTCCCCGACGGTGAACCGAATGATAGCAAGCAACGCTTCCCTCTCCCGGCTGCACGAGTGAGTGAGTGAGTGAGTTGAGATAATGCAATGTTGAAGAGCTTTGCCAGCAACTCAAACCCCTTCCTCGACTGTGATGAGCAGAAAGTCCCGCAACTCGAATCTACTTCTCCGGCCATCGCCGTCCCTTAAAGTGTCTCAGAGAGCCAGTTAAATCGCAGTTGACGCGTCTTGTGCAAAGTTCGACTGACTTGCTCACGTACTCACAGCTTCGTAATGATTTCTTCCAACCCCCCAATTGTCATCGGACGAAGTTCGCTGATAGGATTGACATGTGTCTGAAATGCCGCAAAGTCGTCCCCGTGCTGCCTCCCACATGGATCTCCATCACATTCCTTGTCAGAAAAGCAGTTTCCTGCAGGCAAGGCATTGTTTGATCCAGAGCGAAGTGTGTCATGTTTCTTTCGATGTTACAGCGCGAAAGCTAGCATTTTGGACTTGACGTTATTCTAGAAGACCCTACCCGTTGCCCGGCTTCGTGTGGAGGCTTGAAGGCCTACCGTAGGCCTTCAAGCCTGTTTCTTTTTGTCCCTTCCGACCTGCAGCTCGCCAGACCCTGGCCACCTCCGCAGCCATTCGTTACTTCTGACCACCAATTCTCCTCGCCCCGACCGCAGCATATCAACTCACCGCAACAACAAACCGCAAGATGTCACCATCAGCGTTGCCGGCCAACATTCCAGAATCAGCCAAAAATGCCCTCATCTCCAAGTTGCGTCACCAGACCGATCGGGGCTCATCGCCTGAACCTCGCACACAGGGTCCTAGCTCTTCGACCCTAGCTTCCCCAAGCAGTGCAGAGCCACAAGCAAGAGCATGTGACATCGAATGTGTCTCCTTGCAAACACATGCCTTCACAGAACCACGCAAGCGCATCGTCTCACCCGCATCATTGTCCAGATTCGAACAATCGCAAGCTTTTGCCGAGATCCTCGCATTCATCCGCGTCTGCAACACCAGCATCGTGGGAAAGACTCTGACTGAAGAAATCATGACCTCGTCGTCATGCCGCGCCATCCTTGACATCCTCAAAAAAGTGGCTGACTTGCGGGAATCGACGCCACCAGACGCCTCGATCGGCTCGTCCCGTTTCGGCAACCCCGCCTTTCGCACGTTCTACGCCAAGATTCGTGACAACAATGACCGTCTTCATCGGATGATCCCAGGTCTCGAAGATGATTCCGAATCATCACGGACCGCCCGAGCGGAGCTTGGCGTCTACTTTCAAGAATCTTGGGGCAACGAAAAGAGGATCGATTATGGCAGTGGCATGGAACTCAACATTGCCTGCTGGTTGTAAGTGTTTTGGCTATCCGCTGTCTTTCACAAACAAGGACAAGCTTAGATTCCGTCTTTGACTCACCTTCTCTTTCCACATCTGGGTTCCTTTATTCTGCTGACATCTAGGCTCTGTCTATGCAAGCTACGCATCTTGCGCCTGCCCGAGGACGGCCCTTCGATCGTTCTGCGCATCTTCTGGACCTATATTCAAGTGATGCGCGGCATTCAGGCCTCTTACTGGCTCGAGCCAGCCGGCAGCCATGGAGTGTGGGGACTAGACGACTACCATTTCCTCCCCTTCCTCTGGGGCGCTGGACAGCTCAGCAATCATCGGCACCTCCGTCCCAAGGCGATTCACGATGCGGAGATCGTCGACGAGTTCGCGCCAAAGTATATGTACTTGGCCTGCATCCAGTTCATCAACTCGGTCAAAACGGCATCGCTGCGCTGGCATTCGCCCATGCTTGATGACATTTCAGGAGCAAAGTCGTGGAGCAAGGTCAATGAAGGCATGATCAAGATGTACCGTGCAGAAGTCCTCAAAAAGCTGCCCATCGCGCAACACATCTTTTTCGGAAGCTTACTCCGCTTCCCAGAACCTGCTGCCGGCGAGCTTGAGGACGAAGACTTCGAGGAAGATGCACACGGTCACATTCATCCTGCTGGCAAACCACACGCACACGGTAGCGGCGAAGGTCAGGCTGCTGGATGGGGTGACTGCTGCGGTATCCCGATCCCAAGTGCCTTCGCAGCGGCGGAAGAAGAGAAGAAACGACAGCAAGGTTTCGGCTCGACCTTGCTGGGTGAAAAGCCTTATGGAGCAGGCATTCGTCGCATCCCTTTCGACTGACGATGAGGTGTATCTGGACGTGGCATCGTTTCATGTCGTCTCGGGTACTCCGATTGACTGGACTGGCCCTCCGCTACACGACCGCCATACTCTGCATTGTCCCCTAAGTTCATGGACAGTCTCTTTTCCTCCAGTAAGCGCGCATCTTTACATTGTCAACTTTAGGCCATTGACGAAGTGTGTATTTTCCGTCTGTGACCTTTCAGAGCTCATCGTAATGCCTTGTCGCCATTCTACTGGGGCTGGCCCGATAAGTTGCCTCAGGCTGAGTGCGAGAACTTGAACTTGATGCTGAAGCTGAGTTGTGAAACGAAGTAGATCAGCGGCAGACGGGCCAAAGAGCGGAGGAGCCAAGGGCGCGCGCGTCAATTGAAGCGTGGCCCCTCTTAAGCTAAAGTCAACCCAGCGCAGTCCATCGTGCATTCAAGGGTCCAATTTTCGAGAACTACTCAAAAAAGCCGTCGCGAGTATCTGTCCAGAACGTCACTGCTTACAGCATCTCTATCCGCCATTATCCTTCTCTGCTTGCTGTCCACGCGCAACCCCCTCAGCTCTCGCATTGCGCCAACAGCGATCAGCCAATCTCAGCCTCTTTTCTAAACAAACCCGCTAGACGTTCTAGCTGTTTCTTTCGAAGAGCATCCGCCCTGGCCGAACCCATTCTCCTTTGGTCCGCACACCCGACGGCCCGCTACCTTCTCGTTTCATAGAGAATGTCAGCGCCATCGCTGTCAACGATCAACACGCGGAGGGACGAGCCCATCGTTGTCGATGATGATGACGATGTGCTCGTAACAAGTACGTCCATCGGTCGAGCCCCACATGCATCTCCTCCGGAATCGCTGCGGGACGTGACGCCGGCAATGTCGGTAGCAACGACGTCGACGAACAATAGCAACCACGTCAATGGGCTTCACGTCCTTGACGGACACGTCGATGCGCTCGACCAATATCGGACGGGCTATGTTTACTCTTCAGACATGATGCTTCATGTCAATCCGGTCGATCCGGATCATCCCGAACGTCCTCTGCGGGTGTGGAAGATCTTCCTAAAGTTCAAACAGAACAACCTGTTCAGTCGCATGAAACGCATCCCGATTCGCGAGGCGACCGAGGACGAGGTGAAGCTCGTGCACGATCATGGCATCTGGGAAGGCGTCAAGCTATTAGCGTGTGAGTCAAAAAGGGGCAGTCTTTGCTAGCTAGCTGTTTTCTTCGGCTCACTGACTATCTCACCATTTCCTCCTCACGTGTTATCAAGGGCAGCCTATCGTCCAGACGTGTTGAAGGAGCACGTGCCAGGGCTCGAGACGTACAGCTCATTGTACGTGAATGAGCATTCCCCGTACGCTGCCAAACTTTCGTGCGGTGGTGCCATCGAACTGGTCAATGCAGTTGCAGCAGGTCGTATCCAGAATGGCTTCGCTATCATCAGACCGCCAGGACACCACGCAGAGCCCCACAAGAGCATGGGATTTTGCTTCTTTAACAACGTCGCTGTGGCCACTCGCGATGTGCTTCGACGTCATGCGCATATAAAGAAAGTCATTATCCTCGACTGGGACGTTCACCATGGCAACGGTACCCAACGAGCCTTTGAGGACGACCCCAACGTTCTATACATTTCGCTCCACCGCTACGACGAGGATGGAAGTTTCTACCCCGGCTCGACGTACGGGAACTACGACAGCGCTGGCACGGGCGCGGGCGAAGGCAAATCGGTCAACGTGCCCTGGCCCATTCAGGGTATGGGTGACGCCGACTACCTTTACGCGTTCAACCATCTGGTGATGCCGATCGCGCACGAGTTCCAGCCAGACCTCGTCATCATTTCGGCTGGCTTTGATGCTGCTGACGGTGATCCAATCGGTCTCAATCACGTTTCGCCCGGAGGTTTCGCTCAGATGACGCATCTGCTGACGTCTCTGTGCAAAGGAAAGGTCGCCGTGGTTCTCGAGGGCGGTTACAATCCGGACGCAGTGGCCAACAGTGCTGTCGCCGTGGTCGACGTGCTCCTCTCCCTGCATACGGCGGAGCCTAAAAGTACCACGGCCAGTACCATCGCCGCTGCTACTGTTCATCGCGTCCGACGCTTTCACAAGCAGTACTGGAAGTCTATCCATGGTCCGGAGCTCGAGGCGGACGACGTCGATTTCTCAGCTCTAACAGCGCCACCCTCTGTCGATGCCGCTCAGTTGCTCGCCGCATACCGCACCAGCGTCATCGCAGACGAGTACGACCTGCTCTCGGTGCCGCTCAATGATACGAAACACCGCGCTTTTGATGGCCATGTCTTGTGTTCGGAAGGAATCCTGGACAGATTCTCCACCGTCTTGTTTTTTGTTCACGACATGGGCAACTGGCGAACGGAACGACCGCGACCTTCGTCTGGGAACGAGGAGCTTGCATTGCAACTCGTCGATTCCTCGCGCAGCGTCTTGGACTACGCTAAGGCACAAGGCTACGGTCTTGTTGATATGAACATCGTCAAGGAGTTCTCCACGGCAAAGTCGACAGGAAGCGCCAAAGGGCTTACCCAACTTCCCGAATTGGATGCAATTGTCAAGGCCAAGGCTGCGGCAGCCTTTATATGGGACAATGTGGTCGCGCTAGCGCGAGGCAAGACAGGACCGTGCAACATTGTGATGGTGGGGTTGGGTTCGGGCTGTCACGTCTTGACTTCCATCCTCGATCAGCGAGATGTCTTGGCGCGAGTCAAGGCGATAGTCCATGTGGTGGGTCACAACGAGATGCCCCACGTCGCCTTGACATCGGACGCGGAGACCAAGAAGTGGTACTACAGAAGGACCATGGTGCTCGCGCCCGCCGACCACCGCCATCTGCTCGAACGAGGCGACGCTGCGCCTCTCAAGAGGTTCGGCAAGATCACACCAGTTCACGACACTGCGGCGATCAAGATCCTAAGCGAGAGGATTGGCGACATCAAGGGACACGTCGACAAAAAGCTCCACCCTCCGAAGAAATTCGCCTCCAGCTAGTAGCGATCGGGTTGCATCCACAATGTTCTTCCTTGCAGAGGAAGCGTCCTCCTGCTCTTATCCTGTAGCGAGAAAGAGAGAGAGAACACAGCAGATGCACAGCAAGAGAGGGCGAGCAAAAGACAATGAAAGTGATGCGGGTGGACCCGAGATGGAGGAAACAAAGCAAACAAGATATAGCGACGAGTAGACGAAATTGCAGACGAAACGAATGTGGATGAGAGGATCTATGCAGAGACGAGGATTCTGTGTGAGGCAGTGTTCGGATTGAGGTCACCGTGACGACTAGGACCAGGGCTGGATCTAGAGGCTAGAGTCAGGGTCAGGATGGGATACGGTCGTGCAAGAGTCATTTTATGGCAGTCGAGTGTCGACTAGTCCAGTTCTGTAAGCGATGCTGGCGGTTGCTGAGGCGATGCTGCTGAGATACTTCGGCCAAAGTGACGTTTGCGCATCTTTTGTGCACCGAGATCGTGAGCGACGGCACGGCGTTGGTGTCGCCTGACCACGTCATCAACGATAGCATCGGCAGGCAGCGATCGTGAGCTCCAGCTCGAACTCGAGCTTGTCGACGAGGTGGATGTGGCTTTGGCCTTCTTCGTCGTTGTGGTGGCCGAGCTGCTGCTAGAAGCCGAAGCGGTGGTACCATTCGAGGAGCCGAGGTTGGCTTTGTAGATGGACTTGGGCTCGTCCGAGCTGGAGCCGGACGGTGCAACAATCTCCCTCCAGACGATGACGCCGACAATGATTCCAACGAGTGCGACGAGGGCGATGACGCCCATGACGATGAGCTTCCTCCTGCCGGTCGCCATGGAAGCCATCCAGGCTTTGCTGCCATCCTCGAGCTTGTGCGTGCCAGCGTTCCTCTGAGCCATGGAGAAGCGACGCCAGAATTTGGCGCCCTCGCCGTCCGCATCCCATTCGGCGCCGTCTCCACCTGCGCCGAGGAACTGCGACTTCCGAGGATGGTCAGGCTTTTCAAAGTCGTTTTTCAGGCCTTGGACGCGGGGCGCCGAAGGGGCACGAGGGACGACGGGAACCGGCATGCGCATTTGGTGGCCATTTTGCTGCGGTGGTAAGTTGGAAGGATGGGGAGCGCCTCCGTTTCCTGTCAGCATGGCCATGCTTCGTCGGAAGAAGGATCGACGCTTCTGCCCAGGCTGCGGTCGCAACGCATTGTTGTGCTCCGGGCCATTGGCGGGGGGGCCCGTCTGGGGACCTCCACCGAACATGGCAATGGATCGGCGGAAGATGGACTGACGCTTCGGGGGACCAGCGGCCTCAGAGAAGGAAGGGCCAAAGTGTCCGCCATGTGCTGGTGGACCCCTGCCTGCAGGTCCGTTCTGGATCTGCGGACCGGGTCCGCGGTGCATGTTGTCTGGAGGTGGCCTCGCGCCAGGTCCAGCTTGAAGCGAGGTGGGGTGGTTTGGGGCGCCGGGCCTGCCAGGACCATAGGGACCTTGTGGAGGACCACGCTGGCCGTATGGGCTGGGCGGGCCTCGTTGCAGGACATTTGGCGGCATGGGACCGTGTCCATATGGGTGGTTTGGTGACGGCAGAGCTGCGGATCCTGGAGAGCGAAGCGGTGTGGCGCTGTTGGGTGTCGAAGCAGTCCCGGGTTGCGAGCCCATGGGCGAGAGGACTCCGCGTCCATGCGGATGCGATGAATTGAAGCCATGCTGTTGAGCACGAGCGACATCGATGGGCGGAAGGCCTGCGGCATTTCGAGGTGGCGATCGTGCCCGAGTCGCATTGGGAGCGCGGCTATCAAAGTAGTCTGACGGAGCAGCGCGAGGACCCGGCGAAGGACCACGATTGGAAGGGGTACCTGCTGGCTCTGCATTGGGAGTGACTAGACCGAGCTGCTTCGTCAAGGCAGTTCTGGCACTCAGGCGTTTGGAAGCATCAGCGGGCTCAGCCGGTCTGGCCGCAGCCTGGTTTTCCAGAGGTGGACCAGCAAAGCCGATGGTGCTGCCGTGCCGTGAAGTGCGGTCGACCCCATTGTGATTGTCGACGGCAAGGCTGCTCTTGCGTCCATCTTGAGATGTAAAGGATATGTCGCTGCCTTGCCTGGCCGATTTGAGAGCCATGAGTTTGAGCGAAGGCGGGTTTTGGGAGGCGTTGTCAGGCGGGCGATGGCCGACGGCGACAGCACGGTCTGTCCAGCTGTCGGGTCGATCCGAGTCTTTGCTGCGCTGCATGTTTTCGAGGGGGGACTTGTTCCGTACTGGACGGCCGTCATCGCTGTCGGAATCAGACTCGGAGTCACTTCCGCCGAGCATACCAAGACCTAGACCAAAGGCACCGGAATCGCGATCATGGGAATTTTCGTGCTGATTCGCGAATGGAGCTGCATCGCTGGGGCGTCGATGGGAGAGGTGTGCATTGACGGAAGTGGCAGCGTGACCGTCGACAATTTTTGCAGCGTTGGAAAAGGTGATACTCTTACGCTGTTGTGATGGTGGGATTGCGTTGGACTGGCCGACGGAGCGCAAGCCGTTGGCGTCCATAGTGTTGGCAGGACGACCGTGAAGTTTGAGCTGACTGGCTTTACGGGCGAGCTCTCGACGGCGCGGATCGGATGATTCGAGGTCTCTTGGGTCGTAGAGATACTTATCGTAGATGCTCACGACGCGGGAATCGCGAGGATTCATCGAGAAGGCGATGCTGGATGAAGATTCGCCTGTCCAAGCAGTCGGCGCCATGTCGTGGCGGCGAGTCGGAAACGCCTAGACAGAGGTGAGAGGTTGCGCGAGAGGGGCGTGAGACAATGTGGAATATTGTGCAACGATCGGAAAGATGCGATGGAGCCACCAGGGCTGTGGAGGACTATGCAATGAACAGGGATGCGGAATCGATTCGGACGAGCGCTTCGCGGCCACGGTCGAGATGGAGCAGTAGAAGTGCTGTGCCGAAGGAAGCCGACTAGAAAGGTGTGCAAATAGACTCGATGCTTGCAAACCTAAGTGCGAGCAAAGTGTTGAGACAAGCGAACGACCGGCGTTAAGAATGGGGGTGAGAAATGATGGTGAAGAGAATGCGTCTCCAAGGCGAGTGGCGGTCAGTTGGTTTCCAGGATGAGCAAAGAGCGTGGGGGTTGCTTGAACGAGAGTGTGAGAGAGATAGAGAGAAGGGGATGGCACTGGTTTCATGAAAACACGACGAGGCATGGAGCAAAAGGTTGTTTGAGAGGCGGAGGTCTAGACGACAAAGAGGGGCGCGTGAAGGAAATCAGACAGCGAGAGAGGGAGCAGCGGCAACAAATCTTGGTCTGTGGCTCGGAGTGGTGCAGCCTCTGCGTTTTGCTGCCATATTTTCTGCGCCAGGCTTGCCTAACCTCCCCCACAGACGCCGCTCTCGCACGCCAGACACGCATCCTTTACCAGCTCGGTCTTTGCCTTGCCATGGCCCTTTTTGCTTCAAACCGCAAGTGCCAGCCTTCTGAAGCCTTGGAACAGCATTTCGCCCCACTAGCCCTCGCGCACGATGCAATTGACATTATCTCGAAGCTACTCACTCGATAAGGCTGCGGCGCAAAGGGGCACGGCGCAGACAGCTCAACTCAGCTCGAAGCGTCTGGGTTCCAACAAAAGAAGCAACGACGGGCGCAAGCCCAGCTCGAAGCTTGTTGTTCGCTCAGCAGAATGGGACACAATGTCACTGCTCCAGTGCTGAAAAAAGAGGGAGTGGCTCGGCCAAGCTGCCGAAGGTGTGGGCGCGTTGTGCATGAGAGCTGCATGCCGCGTGTGTGCGTGGTGTGCGTGTATGCGGGTGAAGCGTGTGCAGCGAGAAATGCAAGTTTTTCTGACAAGAATGGCAGACAGGCAGACGAGCTAAAAACGTCTGTCTAGCAGAAGAAGCGTTAGTTCTTCTTCGAGATCGTCGTTTGCACACTGAAGGAGTCAACAAAGTTGAGGATCGGGCAGCATCCGGCAAGCTCTCTTGACTGGCGAAGCATCTGCGACCTCGCGCTGGCTTCCGAAAGCTGTGCTGGTGTTTGCCAAGGCGATCCCACCACAAGCAGAGTCGGCGATGATCGAGTTTGCCAGGCTCGCTTGGTCAAGTGAGTTAGACAGTATTCGGCAGATGTGACCTGATGGCAGCTGCTTGACCTCGTTTGCTCTGGTAGTTCCAAATTCCCTTGACCTCGTTCCAGCTTCCAATCCAGCTTGCTCTCCACAAACGACGGCAAAGATACCGTAGCTACATTGTCACTGCTGCCGCTTTGTAGTCCAGGTCTGATTCGGCTGCGCTGACGTGCATTGGCGATCGCAAAAGGCGCTGCATCTGCTTTTGCTTTTCAGAAAGTCAGGAGGCTTGGACAGCGAGATCGGCACGAAGAAAAGACAAGCCTAATTCGGATTGGTGCCAAACAGTTGTACCCTGCACGCATCGTGTAACAGCGAATCTTTTCGCCTTCGACCTCCTTCCCTAGACCCTGTCGCCTTCCCTCAGAGTATCATATCAATCTCACGCTGCATCGGAAAAGGGAACGGTACCGGCAAGACGCTTGTGATTGGGACAGCCTGTCTAAGTTGCTCGCATGATGCACGGCGAGGGGAGCGGCTGGCCCCCAGGTCTCCCGCATGGCTCGACGCGCTCGGCGTTTCTTTAAACTCGAAATGCGTCTCGGCTTGAATGACTCTGGTGGGAAAAACGAACCAAATCGGGTCGCAATCTGCCGACTCTCATCTGTTCCACAGCGGTTCAGATGAAGCCGTCAAGTCGCCGTTCGAGGGCATCCTTGCACGCTACTGTAATCCAGATGTGATCTTGATCAGACAGTGTCGCAGAATCTTTCGCGTTTCGAAGCAAAGATCCAGAATCCAACCCACAGCATCTATGTCGATGCCTAGATTGCTCCGCTGTCAACCTCGCCAAGTTCTGTTTTTCCCTCGCTTATGCGCACCAGATCGACAGCGCGGAACTTTTGCATCGCAAGGGTCTTTTTTCATCTGTTGGTCTCAGAGGATTTTTCTCTCGCAGAAAAGCGTTCCGACATCGCGTCACGTCGTGTCTGGTTTTGAGCCTTCTTAAAGCTTATATAAGCATGACTGCCTTTAAAAAAAAAAAAAAGTCCAACACATGCAGCTGCGCAAGTAACACACTCACGCACGCACGCTCTATCGTCAGGCGGTGCACACGCAGGTTATTGTGCCACAGCAGGTTATCCGCAGAGTCGTAGGTGTGGTGTCGCGTGCACAGCTTCTATGAGAGCTGCAATTCCAGCTAACTTCTTCTCCTTCATCAGCCAGATTTGATCCTACAAGGCACTCTGTCGGCAAGGCCGTGTCCGGCATGCCAATACCGCAACCAGCGACGGTCGACCAGGACCAGCACGACCCTGCTTCTACCCACGATGTTTGGGCTCAGGTGGCAGACTCGTCCTCGTCCCACCTGAACCTCGGTCGCTCCCATGTGCATGACGCCAACGGAGGTGCCAGCGCTAGCATGCATGCACCAGCTCATCTGAAGAGCAATTACAATGAAAGAACGACAAACGATGCTTCGGGCTTCCCGTCCATTGGCTTATCAGCTGGACTCACTCGCGACGGCTCTTCCTTCGGCTCCAGGCCATCGTCCAGTGTCAGCGATGCTCGCAGGCCTAAATTTGCACCATACGAAGCGGAGAATCTTTGGACATCCTCTGCATCTTCATCGCAACCTTCCAAAGCTTCACAAAGTACGCTGTCTGCCAACGCTTCCGTCTTTCAACCGTTTCGACATCTGCCTCGACAGTCCGAACCCGTTACCAGCAACCATGACTTTCAAGATCCCTTGACGAGTGCGTACAAGTCAAGTGAGGTCTCCCCTGCATCTCAGCACGCTTCACTCGACTACGATCAGCTGCAGCGGTCTAGCGTGTCCAGCTCGGTGGAAGCAACAGATGCCGACGACCAACCGGGGGATGAGACCATCCGGCAAAGCAACGGTGTCTTAGACTCCACTACCCATGCAGCGTCCAATGAAACGGCAAGCTTGGATCAGGCTGCGGAGGGCGAGGGCGAACATCCAGACGAAGACGAAGACGGCTTCGTGTATCCAGGCTCCGCTGACCCTAGCGTTGAACAATCATTGAAACAAGGTGAACAGGAAACAGCTCCTGACCCTTCATTGTCGGGTTCTCTGACAAGCGTCGACTTAAACGATCAACAGCCTTTTACGAGCGTCGCAGCCGTAAGAGAAGGCGGAAACGCCTACGACGCCACGTCCGTCCAAGAACAGTCCGCAGATTCTTCCTCGGCGACCCATCAAGCGCCTAGCTTCGATTACGACCGTCTGGCCCAGCTATGCAGCGGTGGCCACCTCACCGAATTGCAAACATTCTTCCACGCAGCCCAGGCACAAGGCGTCTCCATGTTCTCCCTGGCCAACGATCCGAATCCCAGCAATGGCCTCGTTCCAATTCACTTTGCTGCCAAGGAAGGCAAGACCGACATTGTGCGCTGGCTCATCACACAGGCAGGAGCCATTGTCGAAATGGAAGATCGTGAAGGCGAGACAGCATTGCACAAAGCTGCAATGGCGGGAAAGCTCTCTGTCGCTTCGTTGCTGCTCAACCATGGCGTCGACGCGAACGCCAAGGATGCAGATGGCTGGACTGCGCTCCATAATGCATGCAGCCGAGGCTATCTCGACCTTGTTCGTCTTCTCGTCGACCGTGGCCACGCACAGATTGATATTCAGGGCGGTAGAGGTGCATGGACGCCTCTCATGAATGCTGCCTCTAAAGGTCATCTCGCCATCGTACGCCATCTCACCGCAAAGTATCATGCCGATCCGTTCGTGCGTAATGCTGCCGGTGAGACCGCCTTTGACGTTGCAGCTGCCACCTTTGAAGTCTACATCTGCGAGATTCTCGAGCGCTATGAAGCAGAACGATGGACCGCTTCCAACTTTCCCACAGCGACTCCTTCTCCGCCGGGCCGGATCGTTCCAGGACGCGGGCCGTACGAACCCCTCGCCCTGCACACCACCGTTCCCGTCATCTTGCACGAGAACCAGCGTCTCGACACGCGTCTCCAGACGCTCGCCATGAATGGTGGCAGGCCACGGTGGAGCTCCTCCAGTGCAGCTCGCGCTCACAAACCAGACCGACGTTCGCCCAGCTCAATGCCGCCAGGACCTCTGGCTCCTAGTCGCACACGTCATGCTCCCATGCGCCAGGACGATGTCGATCTCCCTGTACGCTCTGCACCCTACAAGCTGCGTCTCCGAACCCGTGTGAGCGCCCGACGACGAGCCGCAGCAATCGCAGCACAGTATGCATCCAACACGCAAGACATACACGACGAAGATATGGCAAGCACGCCGACGCCGGAGTCCGTTCTGCGAGCTCGTCGAGGCGGCTCGACTGCCAACGGTGCACCTAATCAGGATGCCAAAGCTGAGACCTCGCACTTTTGGCTGTGCGAATGGCAGCTGGACACTACCCATCCACTCGTCGATGTCGAACATGGCTGGCAGTATGCACAGTCCTTTGATGCACTCGATGACAAATGGTCGTCGCAGCCGCCGCCTCCTCTTGAGCGATTGCTCGAGGGACGTGGTCTGAGCGCCTCTGTTACGCGTGCTCTCACTGGCGGAGCCGGCCTGGCTAGTGCGCTGGCCGAGCAAGAGGCATCCCCTAAGGGATGGGTTCGTCGAAGACGATGGATCCGCGTCCTCCGGCGTCGCCTCGACATCGAGTTTGGCGACGATCTAGAGGCTTGTGAGGGTGCCAGCTCTGCTGGCCTGAACCAAGTCGATTTCAACAGTCAAACTGACGCGCAGGGAGATTCTGGGCATGGATTGTCAACCGCTGCGATTATGGCCGCACAGGAGGCTGCCAAATTGGATTGCTCGCAGCTTGGTTCGGACGCCGACTATGTCAGTCGTGCCAAAGCGCTTGCCGGGCCTAGTGCTGCCTCGGGCGCCACGCCTGCTGATGCGATTGGTGCCGACCGTGACGAGCTGGCGAGACGTATTGCTCGTCTCGTCATGGCCAACACGGAGCTTCGAGCGGCTTTTGAGGACGACGACGTCGAGCGAAGGAGTCGCGCCGAAGAGCTACGCAAAGAGTACACGCTGCAGCTGGGTCAGTTGCGTGAGGCCACGGGCCTTGATGACGAAGAGGATCAAGATGCTGCTGACGACGATGACGATGAGTTCATCTATCCAAACTCGTACAAGGACGACGGTGCATCTGTCTTCACTCGTCTGGTCAATGGCGAGACAGCGGGTACCCTCTCTCGGCCCTCTCTTTCGCAACGTCAGAGCAGCGCCGCCTCGATGCTGCGAAATAGCGTGGCGCCGTCCGAGGCCGGTACCTCGCTTGCTGCAGCACGCAGCGCCGATCTTGCTGCAAATCGAGAGTTCCGCGTACCTACCAACGAGGCGCCGAACAAGGTGACGCTGCGTCGAGGTCCGGCTATGCGCGAGCAGAACTTGCAGCCGCAGTGGCAGCGCGACGACGATGCCAAGGACTGCATAGGATGCGGACGACACTTTACCTTTTTTCTTCGCAAGCATCACTGTCGACGTTGTGGCCGTATCTTTTGTGACGCCTGCTCATCGAAGCGCGCGCAACTCAGGTTGGCTGACATTGTCGTCGATCCGAGCCTTCCGGGCATGGCAGCCTCGGAGGTCCTCTCTCCCACGCGCGTCTGCAACGGGTGCCACGCAGAACTGCAACTGCCGCCTCAATTGCAGAACATGAGTGGAGCCGAGGCTGTGATGGCTGCCTCGCGATCTCGCGCTGCAGGCGAGGCTCTCGGCCGCTCCGCTCTCGATACGCAACTCGACGAGGGCGGGGTTCGGTCGACGCTGGCGCCCCCGAGCGATGTCTCGAGTCGGGCCAGCGAGCTCACAGAGTGCCCCGTCTGCTCCACCTCGCTCTCTGCGCTGGGCGGATCTGAGGAGCAGGAGGCCCACGTGCGCAATTGTCTGGAAAACGGCGGAGGTGGAAGCATGCAGGGTGGAAGATATCTGGTCTACAAGCTTCCCGAAGACTCGCCCATCGTCGGCAAAGAGTGCTCGATCTGCATGGAGGACTTTATGGCCAACAGCAGCATTGCACGCCTTCCGTGCCTCTGCTACTTCCATCGGGGCTGCATCGACTCTTGGCTCAAGAGAAGGCACGAATGTCCTGTACATGCTCGTGAGTGGTGACTGTTGCGCTCGCACACACACACACACACACACACACACACACACACACACACACACACACACACACACACACACACACACACACATTCTTCGTCCTTCTTTTACTAGATTCTATCTGCGTATTGGGAAATTCCTGGCTTGACGCGAATCATCTTGGGACTGTGTAGAAGACTCTTCCTCCGACGTCCTGTATTTTGCCTTCTTGCCATTCAGTGAGCCTCATCAGTTGCGTAGGGTGAGAATTGTCGAGGAAGAGGACGAAGAGGTGTGCAAAACAACTGTTATTGTTAGACCTTTTGTGCAAGTAAAGTTTCTGATCTCTCTCGCAAGTGCCTTCGGAGGCGCGTGACGCGTTGAGAACAACATGCGGCTTTGCTGCATCAAAAAGTGTCAAGAGCTTCACCATCAACTCGAACACTTCAAGCTTTCGAACGTTTAATGCAGCTCGTGTCACTTCACCACCAGGCAACTACAATCCACAGCATCTATACGGCTGCATCGCTCATACATCGACCACAAATAAGCCTGGCATTGTCACAACGCCATCGATCCAACACCTGCATTCGAGCCGCTGACGACGTTGCAGTGACACTGTCTCGACTTTTCCTCTCTCTTCTGCTTCGGTCAACCCCGGCACACATTGACGCACTCAGCATGTCCTCAGAAGCTCAATCCACGCCAGAACCGCACAATGCAGATGAGCAGCTCGCGATCGAGCAAGAGCTGGTCGACGAGGAGAGGGAGTCGTCGTTTCAGATTCAGAGAGAAGCACGCGACGCGGAGACCTCTACGTCTGCGCTAGCCGATGCTGCTCCAGCAGGAGGAGAAGCAGCTGTGGCATCAACACCTATGCCATTGACTACAGAAGCGGCAACAGACGCCAATGAACAAGCAGAAGCAGCAGCGGTGGAGGAAGCAACGGCGATCTTTGGCGAAGCGAGCAGCAAGCCATCGCGCAGCGGGAGAAAGAGCCGCGGATCAGCGATGGGTGCATCCTCCGCTCCAGAGACACACGAGGAGCAGCCAGGAAAGAAAGCACGCAAGTCCATCGCTACCACCTCAGCACCCGAAGCAGCCGCCGAAACGGACGTCAATGTACGACTCAACCGACTCCGACAAGCTCTCTTCCGATTCCTCGATCTCATCGAACACCGGGCTACGCGCTCGAGCTTTGCCAAAGCCCTCCCGCACATCGACGCCGACTCGGTCGAGGCCCTACGACAACAGTTTGTAAGCCAGCTCAAAGAAGCCATCATCGACGAATCCGAAAAACTCATTGAATCCAACGATCTCGAAGCCAAGCTAGCTTCCTTGCATCGACTCGCACAGGAGGCCGACACGCGCTATCAGGCAGGGTACGCCGAGGGTGCACCCGAGATCAAGGACGTTTGGCGTAAAGAACTCGATTTGGAGACGGCGATATCAGCACGTGCCATCCCGGACCAGGAGAGAAGGGTGAGCGAGCTCAAGCAAGAGTTGGAGCTGGTGCGCAGGGAGAATCGAGCCATCCACGCAGAGCTGCTCGATACGCGCGCCAGAAGTGACGCTCTCCAGAGCGATGCTAGAGACTCGTTGGATGCTCTTGGATCGGTAAGTAGATTCTGGACTTGCCAACGCTTACCCTTGACTGACCCGAGCACTGATTCTCATCTTGACTCTCTTGTTCATGAAAACAGGCAATCAAAGGGCTCGAGGCTACCCCAGACATGCAGAAGCAACTTCGTCAAACCATGGACGATTTGCTTCAAGACCTCGGCGCTCGCGTTTGATAGACATCCTCACATCATCTCGAATCGTCAAGACTGCATCTTTTACGTCGCTTCCACTTGAACCGGTCTTGTTTCGAAGGCGTGTTTGCATTTTGTCATGAGACAGCAGCGATTGAAGTTTCGAGACGCATGCCGCAAAGGCTGCTCGTGTTGAACGGCAGGCGGGCAGACGTGGCAAGGGTATAGCAAAATGGCTCATCGGTGTGATGGCAGTTTTCAAACTTGTCGGCCGTTCTTCTTATCCTCCGACTCTTCCGGACTGGGCTGACGAACATCACCCAGCCTTTGACCCACTTTGACCTTCTGTTCTGGCTTGAGATCAAAGCGGAACTCGTTGGGCGCTTCAAAGACGAGCACGATGGTGGAGCCGAGCAAGAAGCCTCCCATTTCATCACCGGCTCCCAGAGGCTGACCGCCGAGTAACTTGCTCGCGCCAGAGTAGGAGGCCTCGGAGTAGGTGCCAGCGAGATAGCGTTGCATGCGCACGTTGGTGCGCAGCGCCTTGTCAAAGTTGATGCGGATCGAACCGACGTTGGTCGCACCGACGGGAACCATGCCAAAGAAGCCGTGTCGCCATCGACCCAGCAATGCGACACGCTCGTTGAGCACAAACAGGTTCGAAAGACGCCTGGCCATGTAAGGCGAGACCGAGTAGAGCTCGCCGCGGAAGTGACGACGACGCTCGGCCACCCAATTGGTGGGGCTGTGGAACCGATGATAGTCGCCGGGGGCCAGGTAGATGACACAGAAGAAGAGTTTGTTGCCTTCTTTCACGCCTTTCTGATTGGGCGAGTGCGGCTGGAGGAGGGGCGGCAGCGCTCCAACTCCCATCTCGTAGGCGACATTGGCATAGCGACCGAGCACCTCGGGCGTGTCGGGCTCTGGCATACCCGCGTCATCGATCTGTTTTGGCTTTCCAGTCGCAGCAGGCTCGATCTTGGGCTGGTCATCCTCGTCGTCGTCATCATCGTCATCGTCGTCTGCCCTGTTGAGGTTCTCTTTCGAGCCGCCAGCGGGTGGGACAATAGTCGAGCTAGAACCTTGAGCTGGCGAACGTTTCACCCACGATTTCCAGTAGGATGCCTTGGCGAACTTCTTCCAGAAGCCTTTGCGCTTTGGCTTCTCCTCAGGGTCTGGAACGGCTGACTTGCTCTTTTCGTCGCCGAGGAGTTCATCGAGGGTGTAGTCGATGCCGTTGACGGAAGCGAATTGACGTTCATCCAGGCGCTCGTGTTCAGAGCCATCTTTTTGCGAATTGCCAACAACCGTTTCCGTCGCTTCTGGAGAGCTAGTCACGCCGAGAAGAGCGTCGAGCGAATAGGTGATGCCTTTGACCTGCTCGACGCGTCGACCAGCGATTTCGCCGAAATGCAACACCTTTCCGTCGGCGGGGGAGACAAGGACGCTGTCGTCAATCGGACGCGCGCCTTCCTTGAGCTCTCGATAGAAGAACTCGCCCAAACTCCGGTAGTGCGTGAGATCTGGGTCTTTCATCTCGTCGAGATTGCAGCCGAAGATGTAGGCATAGAGCTTGAAGCCAAACGGTCGAAACCAGACGGGAAGAGTGATGTTGTTTGCCCAGCCCCATGCGCGCGAGATGGCATTGAGAGGAAGGGCGCCAATGACGTAGACAGTCCAAGGGCCTTGCATCTTGACGACCTGGCCATTCTCGTCCACGATCTTGGTACCGACTCCCTTGCCATTTTGCTCGGCATTGTAGTTCCTACGTGCCTGGACGCCGACCAGCACTACGGCGCCGAGAAGGATGGGTATGGGATACCACTTGATCTGTGTGCCAAACCACGAATTGCTAAGCTTTTGCTGGTACGAGCCGTTTTGCTCCCTTTGATCCCCCTGCTGCTGTCCTCGTGCTTGCGCTTCGAGACGGCTTCGAGCTGCTCGATTGCCTCGAACTGTATTGGCTTCGTGTTCGGCTTGAAGCGGATCACGGCTATAGGAGCGCCTTGTCGACGAAGATAATGGCCGGACGAGGAGAAAGGAGGTGTGCGCTGACTGTAGTAGAGTCGTCGCAGTCCAATGTAGAGAAAGAGGGGCCGCAGATGGTACAGAATGTGGCGATGCCAGGCAACGTAAAAGGTCGCCGCGGGCACGAGGCCGCAAGACTGTGGCTCTCATCTACGTGGTGTGTCGACCGTGTGCCGACGTGCGTGTCCAGTGGAGCACGCGCGCAGACTATCGTGGCTTTGTTTGTGTGATGAAGGCGCCGAAAGCTTGCCTCGAAAGCGATGTGCAAGTGATCTTGAAGTCGGTGTGATGATCGTGTCAAAAGATGGAAACAAGCTGGAAGAAGGCGAGCAAAATGTCGCTTCTGCCCCAAGCATGGGCCAGCAGCAGGTGAAGAAGAGAAAAGGCTGCGTGGAGTCGCGCACTGCGTCATCGCAACACCCGATCTGCCATTTCCTTCGTCCAGAAATTTAGCTCTATTGCTGCGCGTTCAGACCATCAAGGTTTCTGACCCTGTATGATTCACACGCAATCCAGGCTCAGGGACGGCAGGACCGAATCACAGATCATGATGTATGCCCTGAGGCTCACTGATAGGTCCCACATCTCGTTTGGAATGCTGCCAGTAGGTACAGGATAAAGCAGAGATTGGTATCGTAGAGAAAGCGAGGGGTCTCAGAGAGTCCTAAGGGCGAAGCTGGATCAATGCCAAGTGCTTGATGTTGGTGGCTTGTCCGACGTCAAAGCTGCCATTTAGAGATGTATCAAGATCTTAAGGCACGTCTCCCTCACTGTACGGCTCCGTAGGAGGGAGGAGGACCCTGCTGGACTGGCTGGCCATATTTGGGCACCCATTCGCCGTTGCCCTTGTACTGAACGGCACCGTTGTAGCGCTCTTCGGCTTTCATCTTCTTGTAGATGAGCCAGACTGGTATGATTCCGAGAGCCAAAGAGATACAAGGGTCAGCAATTGTGAAGTCTTCATCGATTATGGCCGTTTGAGCCCACTTACATGCATGAATATGTCCCGGGATGTACCTGTTGGAACAATCGATGACACGAAAGGACAAAGCATCCGCAGATGGGAGTTCAAGGTCAGAGACGACTTTGCCGTCCACTGTACAGCACATTCCATCGACACAGCGGCTTGAGACTCACCCTAGGATGGTCAGCAGAATGTTGATCATGAGGTCGCACGAGCACTAGAAGGCGTCACGTGGGCGGAAGTCAATCAATGTCGGATTGGATCAGCTTATCTCTTTCACGTACGCACGAACCCCTCTCGGTATTTCTGCACATACACCTGTGATGAAAGCCACTGCTGCGGGCGGCAGAATCAATGCCACTGTCGAGCACGAAATCGTATGTGCATGTGACGGGCATAAAGGACGAGCACAGGTCGGGGTATCAGCGAATGGTTTAAGCAAGCGAGTACGTCAGCAACACGTCGTCGAAATTGTCGACTCACCCACGACTAGGAGGATGTCGGAGCCGTCGGTCATTTTCGAAATCTTCCTTGTAGAGGTTCTGGAGGGATGACAGTGCGAGAACGATGATATGGTGGATAAGGTAGATGTCGTAGAATGAAGCGCGACCGGTGAGCTAAATATGATATCACAGCAGCCTCGCCCCTATACGCAGGTATGCGGACGGAGGGACAATGTTGGGGAACTCTTCCAGTCTCCTAAGCGGATGCGTGAATGTCTGTCTTAGTGTGATGGGCTCAGTCAAGAGGCACAGAATGTGGAGGAGAGGAGCCTGGTTTGGTCCGTGGCCTGCTTGATTTCATCGTCTGCATCGAGCGTGGATTTTTGGTGTGAGATCGGGAGATGTGACTATTCTGCCCCGCATTTTTCCTTTCGAGGAATAGCCGGACAAGAAGGACCGGTGCCGGTTCGACCTTGGAACTCCTTGCCTGGTGACCGCGGTGCTCAATGCCAGGCTCGACATCCCCCTTCAGATACCTTTGCAGCTTTGACTTCCGCAAACCATCACAGGCGCACCTTCGCATTGGACTCTTGCAACTCTCAGAATCCTGGTCTGATCGGCATTGCAAGAGCGCAGATCTCGCCTCAAGCAACAGCCCTCGCAAAAGCATTCCCATCAGCCTTAGCACCAGCATCATGTCGTCATCGTCGTCATCAACCCTTGTGATGCCTCAAGTGGGTTCGCATCTGCTTCTGGCCCTCCCGGCACCTCATATACTTCAGATGACGCTCAACAGACCGAAGCAGCTCAACGCCATGACCGACGCCATGGAAGAGGACATCTGCCGCGTGTTCGATTGGTTCGAGACCGAACCTTCTCTGTGGGTTATCGTCCTTGCCGGCAAAGGGAGAGCCTTTTGCGCCGGTCAGGATCTCATAGATTGGCTCAGCAAGAACCAGACTTCGGACACCAAAAGACATGTCACCGGCGAGCCCATGCAGTCCGATGCTGAGGTGGCCAAGTCAATCCAGAGGCTCAAGCGAGGCGGCTTTGGGGGTATGAGCACGCGAAGAAGCGCCAAGCCCATCATCGCCGCCGTCGATGGTATCTGCATGGGTGGCGGTACCGAGACCATCCTCAATTGCGACTTGGTCGTTGCCAGTACTCGATCTCTTATCGGTCTTCCCGAGGTTGCAAGGGGCGTCGTCGCTGCTATGGGAGGTATTCCTCGACTCACACAGCTATGTGGACACGTAAGTTGATGGGACGATGACCTTACGGCCACTCACGCTCAGCACATATCTCTGACCTTTGCGTCTCTCTTCCTCTTTTACCTGCCCTTGCGATCCCGCCACCATGTTGTTGCTGCAGCAACGCGCCTCGGAGCTTCTTCTCCTTGGCAAGCCCATCAGCGCAAAGGAAGCCCATGATCGATACAACATGGTCAACCGTCTCGTCGATGTCGCCAAATCGACATCAGAGGAGCTCGGCCAGGCAGCAGTCGACCAGGCTGCCATCGAGATTGCAATTCAATTGACGCAGAACAGTCCCGACAGCGTGTTGGTGACCAAATCCGCCTTGGTCATGGCGCGCGATTCGACCAGTGGCGACATTGATGCTTCGGCAAGAGACAACATGCTTTCTGACAGGAGTCGATTGCTGTACGTCGGCAAAAACATCAACGAAGGCCTGGAGGCGTTTAAAAGGGTAAGTTCTATCCGCCTTCGTGACTCGGTGTTGCCCGTGCGGTTGCTGATGGAGCGGCACATTCTTGGTTTCGGCCCTTTGTTATGCTCGATATCAGAAACGCAACCCAAAATGGTACAACCCGCTCCCTTTGGTGGCCCCGGGAAGCGATCCGAAATCCAAACTTTGAGTTCAAGCATATGTATGAATCCAAAAGCACGCTGTCGTCGTCGTCATCACCTTACCTTCTCGAATGTAGTGGCTGGATCTATGAGCTTTCCTTAGGATGTGATGCTACTGACCCGATCTGTGCTGTTTATCCCGATGGCATCGACGGGTGCCTCAATTGCTTCCCTGTCTCGAGCAAGTTTGACCAGGGCTGTGCTTTTTCCCTGCCTCATTCTACCAGATCTGTCTTGCTGGATCGCAAAGCCCTCGAGCATGCAAAGCAATGGAGCCGCTGCCGCTTCCGCACGAAAATCCTGAACAAAGAGCTTAGCCGTCTCCCAGAACAGGCAAAGATAAGCGAAATGTAACAACGAAGAGTCCGCATCGGCCACAAGGGTGACCGGTGATGTCCGGTGCGAAAGCGATAGAGGTGTTGGTCTTGGTAGGCGACGACATCCAAGCTTGTTTCAGACGGACAGCTGTCTCGTGTCGGCAGAAAGGGCCGTGAGGACCGGTCAGGGTTCGCAAACGGTCGCTCTCGGACAAATTTGCCGATGCCGTGCGTGGAACAGAGCAGAGGTTATGGATGTCTCTGACCGGTGACAAAAACGACAGCTTCGCCTGTCGCAGATTCGTCTCGGAGCTTTGCCGATGACCGTGCGCAAGCAAGGATTTGGTGGCAAGAATGCGGGCGACAAGTGAACAATTCTCGAACATTACCCGTGTCAAGCAGGAACCGATGTCTTGCTTCTGTTGCGGTTTAAATCGGCTGTGACTTCCATTTCTGATTTAAGCCTGGTTAGGCACGGCCAAATTCGATTCCCTGCAGCGCTAATATGTGTCTGCACGTCTGTCTCGACAACGGCCTGCAGCGTGTGAACATTTACTATAGTCCCAAAAGCGTTGAAACTCCGCGTGCTTCTGCAGGAACGTATCAAAGCCACGCGTCTGGCATCTAACGGGTTGCCTCACCCCCGCCGTCGTCTGGTTCCTGGTCTAAGTACCTGCAAAGGTCATCACCTGCGGATTCAGGACGGGAGCGGGATGTGTTCGGTTAACTTGTACGACGACGAGATAGGGCGCGCATTGCTGGCACAGCGCTCGTGAACGCTGTGCCGAGTCAACAAGCTGCTTTTCTGAACACGTTCATGGGAAAACGTTGTGACCCGTGTCGTGCTTCTTGGTTTTTCACCGATAACGTGCAGCCGCAAACGACGTGTCAGACGGATACAGTAAAATTACTGATATAGAGTAGTAGCAAGCCTCCTGCACTTCTGCAATAAAGATCTTTGGACTTGCGGGGCGCTTCGCTCGGTAGGTTATCAGGACGTGCGATAACAAGACGGGATCGTCGGTCAGGTCCCGCTCTCCGTCGGACCTTTTGGGGCCCAACGCGCTGGAACTGGCACCACTGCAGCGGTTGCGAGGTTGACTTGCACGCGCGCGATCGAAGCATCTTCGCCTTTGAGGTGGGATCCTTCCAAGGTGCGATCCATGGTACAGCTTATTTGCTCCTGTTTTGGCTCGCTTGGCAATCATCAGTCCGACCCGCACAGACTGGTCTCTACCGGTCCTCGCCTCCCGCCCCACGATGTCTCCTCGACTCTGCCGGGCTGACCGCGTCTGCGGTCGATCGATGACCTTCGCAGTTGCTACAAGGTCATCGCATCCAGTAAGCCAGGATACCGCGTCAAGAAGACACCAATTTGTGCTCCTTGAATGATCCACGTCTCTCTAGATTGGAGACTCGCTGATTATCATATCGATTCTGTTCTTGATCTGCTCGTGATCGTGCTCAGGGTGCGTCTTGTCTCGCTGAAGGAACCAGATTGGCACTAATGGTCAGGGCGGGGTGAGAACCGCTTAATTTGCGGCTCCGCTTGAATTCTTGGCTTCCGAACCAGATACAGTACCCCGTTAGACCAACCCGAGTCAGCCCTGCCAACCCCAGGGTCCTGTCAGAACCTAGGTCCGGTCCCGCCAAGGAGCGGGACTATGCTGTGGACCTTGCACGTCGGCAGACCGATTGTCAACTCTATCGCACTCGTGAAGCTGAGGCTAGGCTGGTGTCAGATGATAATGTCGAAGCAATACGCGTTTTTTGTGGCACATTTTCTCGTCCTCTATTCTGTGCAGAATTTCCTTGTCTGTCCCGGACCCAAAAAAAATCCCTTCAGCAGAAGGGGGATCCAATTTAGCAAGGGTCTGACTGCGAACCTAACTTTCCAAGATCCTGTCAAAGTCTTGGACCCTCGCGGTGGGAGCGCATGGCAACAAGCGCAACGAGTCCGCCTTGACACGGCGCCTGACCCACGCACATCTCGCCAGCATCGAACGACGAATCGCCATCGCCGACAACGACGATTGCACGGAAGAGACGGAACCAGAGCCAGCTAGGAGCTGACCCGTAGAACGCACGCGTCGCCACCCACTGTGCTGCGAGAATTCATCCTAACAATGGAGATTCATCGCGACAAAGGGCCGCAGGCGATACGGGCCCGAGCCCGATCCCGACAAGTTTCAACGTGAGCGAATGCAGCTGACCCAGACGCGATGCAGCTGTTTCGCTTGTTTGGTATCAACCTGTTGTAGTCTAGGGCTGAAAATCACCGCATTCGAAACAGTCTAGTACGACTTGACGCTAAGACTGACCCAAATATGTTGTCACGCTGGCGTTGCCAGACATGCGGACGGATGCACGAGACGGCCCATCCCACGCATCGAAAAGAGGGGCACGCCGACCTGGAAACTCAGCCTGACACCTGTGTTGCGGGAATCAACGTAGGTATCATGCATGACAACGAGGCCGGGCGAAGCGAGGTGAGGTTCCGACAAGCTAACCTACTGCATAGCCGCTGCTATAATCGCACCTGCCGAAGAGGGGTACCTCTTGCCGCGTCTAAACTCTCGACAGCTCTGACAAGCCGTCCTCTACGTTTGTTGCTTCCATCACTGGAAGCACCGTCTCGGCTCTGATCCGAGTGAGCGATTGCATGCATCGAAAGCACCCACGGCTGACTGCAGGCTGATTGCACCAACACATCTATCTGCAGATGATCGCACCTTGTGCCACCATGCGCGTGGCTCCTTATTCGCGCTCTGCACTCGCGCTCGGCGACATGCTGCCGTTTCTGTGATCGACTTAAACCCTCTTCTCGCTTGCGGACGACAGCGGGACAATATTGTGGTTTCCGCTCGGTACCGTGCCTTTTCGCTGCTTGATTCGGGAACTCGGCAGGAGCTCGAATTTGAAACTGCAGTTGGCAGAGGTAAGCCTGGCTTTCGGAACTCTCGGCATCAGGCGCCTACGCTAGTGTCTCTTATGCGTTCCTTTACAGCCTCACATCGATAACAAGCAATGCTATGATACCTGTCGCAGTCCGAGACTCCGTCCCGATCGTCGGGTTGTTACTCAAAGAAAAGGCCGAAGCTCGAGCGCTTGAGTTAAAGATCGAGCGGGGTGTTGGGGGACCGAGCAATCAGCGAATCTTGCTTGCCGCTCCATTGGCGGCTGGCGAATGAACGAGATGGAGCGAAGCAACTTGACCGGTGAGGCTGGCGTTGAGTACTGCTGAAGCGGCCAGCTGTCCGCCTCTGTGTCAAAACGCTGCCTAACCGTGAAGGCGCTTGCTCGTGAGGGCAGGACGAAGAAAGTCGCGGTACTGCTTTTCTGTACCTCGAGGTCTAAGGCACCGAGCTAATTAGCGGACCTTGAACTGGAAGCGATCAAGCGGCACGAACCAGCAGCTTGATGGCTGATCCGACGTGCCGCTGCATTTTTACCCAAGCGAAGGTTTGCAAGTTTAAAAAAAAGCCTCCAAAAGCCACTAGCTGTTTCGGCCATCCATAATTTGATGCTCTTTTTCCCCAGGACCCAGCTCTTGCTCTATCCAGAAAATTCGCATACCCATGCTTCCATATGAAATTTCGCAGGAAAACTTCTCTTACTTGCAGAAGTCGTGGACATTTCCCGTACGCGCAGGTACGCATTTCTGGCCACTAAATGAAAAGGTTGCGAGACCAACACTTGCTCTGGTTCCAAATCGAGTCGATTTCGGACGCGTCTCACGCGTCCGAGGTGCGAATTTGCTGCCGCCGCCTTGATCGAGAGTTTGAGCCACGTTGAAACGATGCGCTGCAGACATTGGCGTGCAGCTTCTTTCTGCCACAAGTGCTCACATTGCTCGCCAAGCTAGTCTTGCATTTGCATGCTGTTCGAGCTTTTTGCATAAGCTGAACCAGCATGGGACATGCTAGCGCGCTGCGGATCAAGTATGTATTCGATTCGAGCTCGCTGGCGATATCTTTCACGTCAACTAGTGGCGTCGTCAATGATTGACTGAATGCGTATGTCGACCACGAGCGTGTTGAATGTAGGAGAATAATGGCGGAGCGGGAAGAGAAAGTGCCCTGTCAATATGTTTCGGACACGGCGATGACACTGACGGTGACAATCCAAAGGGCCTTCTGGAGAAACAGCTTCCAGTGATGCGTACCTCTTGATGAATTGTCCATGTTAGAGCTGAGTAAAGCTGTTTTGCGCAAGCGTCGGAGAGGCGACGCCTCCGCAGCCAGCACAGGCAACGGGACGATGAAAGCGACATCATCGCACTTGAAACGGCAGCACCTAGACAGTCGTGGAAACGGCGTCAAAGAGACAGCAGCAAAGCAGAGTGAGTTATGCAAGTGTGCCAGCAAGCAGCTGTGTCGCATGATATGGCGCCGGTCGGAGGATGATCATTTTTGGTCGGCAGCGCGGTTCCGCTTCACTGAAGCTCTGCCGAATTTTGGAATGGCGATTGGCTTTTGTGCTTTCTTGTTTCTCGTGGCCTTTACTATACGGATGCATATCTCAAGCTCCGCCAAGCATGGTCTGTAGTAACCGTGACACCTCCTCGCTTACGTCTCAGACTGACACTATTGTGCCTGCATTTGTAGCCGCAGCGAGGACGTAAAGGTCACTTCCTTGACATGCCCGTATGGGTCCGCGTAAATCAGGGGCGCCTTGTCTTTCGTCTGATTTCTTTGCTCTCCGCTACGAAAGAACGGGATTTTCTGAGGCGCCGTGCTGATGGCAATGCCTTCAATCTCACCAGTTGTATGAGATAGGTCCGGCTAGGAATCTGCATTCAAACTTACCTATCTGGTTCATCTTCACGCTGTACGAACTGCTAGAGTCCGCGCTACATTGTCGGCTGCGAGTACGATGATCAACGTCGCAGAAGAGATCGCAGACGGACGCTCCAAGGAAAGACGTTGGCGCTCACCGCAAAAGCAGCCGTTTGCTTGTTGGTCAGCCTCGCTTACCAAGCGAGGCGGGCAAGGTGTGACTTCTTCGTGGTGCATGAGCGCGGATGCTACCCTTTCGATACGAAGCGACGGCGAAAAGGTCGATGAATCAATTGGCTCTTCTCGCAGACAAATGCAGGTGCATGCGCAAAGCCCGATCGTGCAGCGCATGCCTTCATTTCACTTGCATACGTCCACGTTGCCCGACCCAATCCTTGATACAAAGGCTCGTGAGTGTCAGCTCGTCTCTCACGGACCTTAGCTGAAGCTCCGTCTCGCTTGTGCGGATATCACAGCTTCCGATGCACTTCGCTTCGTGCAGCTTGCATGGTTGACCCGCTCAGCACAGTGGCCATCACAGTTACGTGATTTCTTTTCACCGTGCCACAAACGGCTGTGATCCGTGAGCTTGACTGTGGCGTAACGATGACCCTGTTGTGCAAAACGATGCGGTCGAACCTCTGCGACGAGATACCGTCTCTCACCTGCCGGCTGCTATGCACTGCTGTCACTCGTCAAAGAGCCGCATTCACCATGAACGCGAGGTATCGCACGCTTGCCCTTTGAACCTGGGCCAATGCCAAGCACAATGATGAAGTTGTAATCCGCTATGATCCGCAACTGCGTTCAATGACACTCAGCCTGTTGATATGCCCTGGGCTTCAGCAACCAGAGTGTGGGAGACTGACCGATCCGGAGTGGAATTCAGCACATCAACACTCCGGTCTGATCTCTTCCACGATTAGCAAAGTCACAGAGAACGACTCAGGGGCCCTCTCACTCCTCTCCATCTTACATGACGGGATTTGGGACGGCGTCTGCGATTGCGAAGCGAATCGGTAGCGAGGCTCCTTTCGAAAATTTGAGGCGCAACGGGACGCGGCTTCTGATCCGGTATCTCGTTGGCCCGGTTCCAGATCTTCTAGATCCTGTCGATACTATGGACAGCCACTAAGCATAGTTAGATCACCTATTCTGGTACAGAATCGATCTAGTCCTCAAGTCGCTAGGTGCTGTGTAGCAACCCGACTTGCCGAGGTAGGTCTCGTTCACAGGACGTCGATGGCTTCGACCTTTCTTGGGTGAGTTTCTGCTACAAAGCGGCGTTCCGGTAAGCCCAAACCCCACCCCCTTCTTCGCAGTCGCTCTGCCCAAGCTTTTTAAGGTTCGCATGGCGCTTGATGGCTCCCCGTCTGATTGCAACAGGGCAAAGCAGCCTTGTACAAACCTTTCCGTCGGAATTCCAAATCAATGCCTTCTGGCCATCTCGTGCTGGCATGAATCTTCCAACGGCCGACACAGAAGCCTCACAGCCACATCGCGACCCATAGCCGAGGCCAGCGTACGGCCTCTCGTCTACGACAGCAATTCGCGTGCGGTTAGTCCAGGTTTGAGTCGCTACCGATTTGCCTGCTCGATTGGTAGGCAGATTAACGATACTGGATTGTATGACTTATGGTTTGCCTGATCGCAATCTCGGAACGGGCGGCAAAAGTGCGCTTGCAAGAGAATGAAATTACTTTCGACAGTCCAAATCTCGCAATACCTCGAGACAAGGACTGGTTCGTCTCGACCGGGACCGGAACCATCTGGAATCGTGCACTGCTGGAGAGCAATGCGATTTGTCGAGTTCTTGTTCTTCGTCCCGACCGATTTGCGCGATCGAAGTGGAATACAATCAATTTGTCAAGATTGGTGCTCCGAATTTCAGTACTGTACTGTACGAGTCGAGATTTCATCGGAACGCCATTGCACTCCAGATTCGGTCCGTTCTCGGCGACAGCGATGACGCCGAATCGGTTGTGGAGTCCAACATCGGTCCGTCGCTGCTGTGCTGAACTTAAGTTGTTCTCGATCGTGCATGCACGAGACGGGAAGTCGTTGCGATCGAGCGATCAGGTCGGAGATGGCACTGACAGCTTGGCCATCTTGCATCGCACGTTTGACCGATTGCGTTCCGAACCATAGAGACACGGAGAGAGCGTCTGGAATGACCCAGCGAATGATTTGTCTGGTCGTCGAGTCGGACGTTGGGTGTTTCAGACATGTGAACTTGCGCATGGCAGGACGCATGGCTTTGCTAGCTTCAAGCTCAGCACTTTGTTCGTTGCCATGATTTTAGCTTGGTGGCCCCTGTTTCTCACGAATTTATCCTACTGCCGCGGCACTCGCTTCGCAATAAAATCAGAACGCAGAAGACTGCACGCCACTGTCGCTCCCTGCTATGCAATTTATTACTGGGCTAATTCCGAAAAGACCTTGTACACCATATCATGCTGATTCTGTACTGTACAGTTGATGTTTCTTTTTATCCTTTTGAAATTTGTTTAACAATTCATGGTGTTGGTCTCGCCTAAGGCTCAAGCTCGACGCGTCCGTCTCGCGATTTTATGGCGCCTGAGGCGGCTCGATGTAGAAGCCACATACTACAACATCGTTCGTGGCTGAGCTCTCGGTCCCGTCGGATCTTCCAGGTGCTGCGCAGGCAATCATCCGACGGCTCGTTTAGCAGAGATGGCTGACGGGTAGTGACATGCCTACTTACCCGAGGCAGCTTGGAAAGGTGCGTTGCAACAGCGACAGCGTCATTGACGATATCCGAGGTCATGGTTCAAGTGGGAGCGACGAGAGTCCGACAGACGTGAGGGACCGTACGAGCCTCAGACAAGAGTGAGAGTACAGGTGTATGAGCGGAGAATCAGATAGCTACAAGTCGAAAGCCGTTTAAGCTTTTGCTGGCGATTAGAATTGGTGCAGTATACAGTGGAGAGCATCTTCTGCCGCCGATTCAGTCTCAGTCTGCCTGATCTTCCTCCGGCCCGAGCCCTGCCACAGCTTTTCGTCTTGAGCACAGCGAGGCTTTTGAAACTGTCTGGCCGGCAAGCTGGAGGGCTAGCCCCCTTCTCCTCTCTCTACTGGCTTCTCAAACCTTTTCTGGAAGCTACGGTGTATGGCGGTTCGCCGTCGTCCCCGCGAGCTCGAGAGTGTTTCTGTCCAACCGAGCGTCAGACGACAAGGAAGCTTGCTCCGATTTCATCACCCAGAGTGAGCACTGACAGCCGAGCGAGATGGAGCTAGAACCAGGTTGTGTAGTTCGGATGGCAAAGCGACGAACGCTTCATTATTAGAGTGACTGGCTGCGCAGCGAACGATGAATTACAGCATTGCAGGCTGTACGTCATGCCGTTTGCTTGCTCTGCTTGCAGTTTATTGCATTTCTTGCAGCATGTCCGAAGGCACGCAGCGTAATTTCATTTGAACCGTTTGCTACATCGTATAGCTGAGTTGTTTAAAGCTCGCAGTGCGGTGACTTGAGCCCTTATTCTGAGCTATCTCTGTTCCAGCGGAGGTCCATGTGCAGTTGGCAGTGTATCCTTGAAGCCGTAGAAGCGGACTCGTGCCCCCCCCCCTCTTTTTCCATCGCGCCCCCTCAAACCCCGGCCCGCGCGCACAAGAGCAACAGTGGTACGCGCTAATAGCGTCGAACAATGGAGACGTATCAAGGGTGAGAAAACCAATTCTAAGGCTTACAATCAAACGTCCTGATTATCGAGACTGTATGGTTCAAATCAGCAATAGCGGCCAAAGGGATCTGAAACTTCAAGCAAAGTTCACACGCTCTTTCATGTGGTAGCTGTGCCGTCCCTGTTTCGTATGGAAGGTAGCCTATCTGGCAGGATCTTGAAATTCAACTCCGTTCGTGATGAAAGTGCAGTGTAGTTGTACTGTACATCTTTTTCCAGACTCCGATGGTCAAAATGGGCATAGGATTTCCTAATTGCTCCTGTCGGTACGGTCGTATACCTTGTGGCGCTTTCCGATCTGTACGGCCTTGGCTGCTCGTGCACGATCCGCCCGTTTTTCGAACAGCGTTGTTTGGATTGCGACGAAGCTATTGTTCACGATACTTGGTCTTGGCTAGAGCAGAGTGCCACTGAAGCCGCGACGTTATTTTGGTGCCACGCAGGAAGGGGAATCAGGCCCGGACACACGCTCAATGGCTACAATCGCAGAGATGGAAAGCTGGACAATTGAATCCGTTTCTTCTTGAGACAAGGGGAGGCAATCTCGTTGAGCGCAGACGAGGGTGTGACTTTCTTCGAACTACATGCAGTCACATGCAGGTAAAAAAAGAGTGCAGTGAGACAAGAAGCATGTACAGGATAGACACGGGCTCTTCAACGTGGCTCAACGCAGACCGAGCGGCAATTTCGATTTGTATGCTGGAAGCTATCTTGGATGCCAGAAATTGTGCGCAGACAACGGCTTCAGACACAAACTCGATCTGACGTCGGTCAAGTCAAGTAAAGCAAGCCACTTGTCTTGCTGGCAGCAGACTTCTGTAGACCAGTCCGTGACCATACATGCTGGCTTTCCCACCGGCGTTTCGCTGCAGACGTGCGTCTCGATGAGACGTTTCGGCAGTGGTCACCATCCCACGTTTCCCAAAGAGTCTTTGATTCCCTCCCTGTATCTACAATTAGTCAGAACAAGAGACTCTGTGCGTAGACATGCAAAGAGACGACGGTAACTTGACTTGGTCCGATCTCAGCTAGCAAGCTATGCTGAAGGACGGCTACTCGCAGGACGATAGCCGTCGACCTCGAGCGCCGGCACGACTTTAGCCGGACCGACACTGAATGGTGTCAAGTGCGCTTGCTAGAGTCAAAGCCACTCACGCAGACGCAGAGTTCTTGTGGTCTGATGGTTACGAGGTACTTACACTTGCCTCTTTGGGGACGCAAATTCAGAAAGACTGGTCGTGCTGCAAGAGCGGGGTTTCTTCTTTCATTTCTTTTGTCTTTGCACGAGCTGGGCGAAAAGATGCAATCAATTTCAAGGCTGGTTCGAATTTTCTGCGATCTGGGTCCCGGGTGACCTTTGCCCGAAGACTGATGTAAAAACCAAAGAAAAAGTGACTTTCTGGACTGATCACGCTGTGATTCAAGAAAAATTGCCAGAAAATTGCAAGAAAGTGGCAGCGATCAGGCGTCTGTGCGCTTGTGCATCTTTTTCTGCGCTTCGGAGTTGCAAGCAGCTCGGTCATGAGCACCTTTGCCTCTTGGCGAGTGACCGGCTTGGGAACTTATGCCACTTTAGCAGTCTTTGCATCTGCATCCTGTAGCGCCGCTCTACGCAGCTAGACACGATCATCCAAACTAGCCCACTCGCTCCTCTCGATTAAGCCGAGGCTGCCTTGTGAACTGGACCCGCTAATTCGCCTGACGACGAGCTATAGTTCTCTCCGAGCTGTCACCCCACTTGGCGCTTTTTTAGGCTACCATGTTTTTTACACGGAAATATCGCCTAGCACCTTTGCGAGTTTCTCGAGACCCCTCTTAATTTAATTTACAAAGGGCATCTAGAGCACGAACGGTGGCCCTCCGCCTGGTCTAGCGTCGTCGTTCTCTCTTCGAAATTCCAGTTTTGCGACGGTCCAGTTTCCATTTCGATTTCTTTCATGAATCTGCTTTCCTGAACTGGGTGTTTGGTCAGACTACAATGCAGTTGTTTCGCCCTGCCTGTTTCGATTCTTTTCCTACGCCACACTCACCCAGACTACACAAGCAGATGGGTATCCAATTTTCTCATGATAGCCTGTGATTCTGGATTTCTGGTGCCGGAACGGTGTCTCCTTCCAGTGTCTGTGCCAATGATCCTCTTTGGACCGCATCGTTGGCCTCTGGCCTTTGGATCATGGCGTCCTTTCGCGTGTTCCATAAGCTTGGTGCCTGGCCTTTTCCACCTCACGGCGCTTGCCTCTCCCTCTACCACTGGGGTGATGGTTCGAGGCGCTAGCACACCAGCCACGAGTGGCGCACGATTTGCGAGCTCCATTGCCAAAGCCTTCTCCCACCCTTGGTCCGTCCTGTCAGAAAGTGCTCGTCTCTGCCTTCCGCGTCGCCCAATCGCCTGTCAAAGCTTGCCTATGGTGGTGCATGTGGGAACCTGTAACACAGACACGGTGCCTCCCAAAGATGCGAGCCTGCCATCCAGAGCCTGTCTCCCTCTTTTCTCTTCGTCTTTTCCCTGCCATCTTCCGCTTCATCTCCAAGGTGACACTGAGACAGCTTTAGCACGACTTTCCCGGTCCGCCTCAAGCACCTCGGACGTGCCTCCGCCCTACCAGCGTGCTCCATCACCGAGTAGCCTCGTCTTCCTTAAAATGTCCCCCCTCGGATCGCTCGGTGATGGTCCGCATCCCCATCCCCATCTCCATCTCCATCTTCTTGCCTACCCTCCCCCTTCCCTCTACTACGCTAGTTTGTGCTACTGCCATCATATCTTTGTTGGACACGCATCGCCTTCATACATTGCCCTTGTAGCATTCACCTGCCTATTGCATTCGTTGATTCGTTCCATCTCTGCTCGCCGTTTGTCAGCCTATTCTCCTGCACCTCGGACCAAGCCGCGCCTTTGCGAGCCAGCATCTTCAACTACCATCTACGTCACTTGATAGTCCGCTGCCTTGTCATTCTCGACTCTCCCTCACCATGTTGACCCCTATCAGTACCAACATTGCCTCTCCGGTCCGTCCCGGCCTCGATAGCCCCACTCACAAGCTCTGCCGTTCGGCCGAGAGCAAGAAGCTCGATGTCGAGCTTGCTGCCAAGGTAAAGTCCCTCAAGGACGGCGCCAAGGCAAAGAAGGAGTCCAAGGGTCCGATCCTCAAGCGAAAGATGGCCTGCGCTACCTGCCGTCGACGAAAAGTAAGTTTTCTCCTTCTTTGTTCGGATTTGTCACGTGTCTTATGTCCTGACCGCTAACCGCGTTCCTACTTTTTTGATTCGTCGTCATCCGTCGTCAGCTTCGTTGTGATGCCGCACGCCCTCGTTGCTCCACCTGCGCACGATCACAGGCATCTGCCGAGGCAGCTGGTCATCCTTCGGCTGTGCCCCCTGGTCCTTGCAGCTACGACTGCGACTCGCACGATGAGCCTGTCCCCAACCGCTTCTTTGCCAATGGCTCTTTCCACTCGCTTACCTTCCACAGCCACCCTCGCATGCCGATGACGCCTGGGTTCGGTATGCCTGGTCCTTACGACGTCATCACTGGTGCTCCTATGGTCGACAGCCTCAATTTCTTGCCCCCTACCAGCCCACACGGTGTCTGGGCTTATGGTGACTTCCCTATGACCCCCTCGCGTGTTCCTGGCCCTGGCTGCACCCCATCCTCGTGCCACACCACACCTCTGGTCACTACACCTACTCGCCCTACCTTCCTCACCTCTACTCCCATGCGTAGGATCATCAGTCCTAGCCTCGCCATCAACTCGACACCTGTGCAGGAGCATGATGTCTTCTACTCGCCACCAGCGCACGAGCAGTGGACGCCATCATCGGCCATGAGCACCGACTCGGTCTACTACAGCCCCATGGTTGCCTCGTTGTCAGAAGGTCTCGCGTCTGCTTCGGGTCTTTCTTCGGCAGCGTCGACACCATCTCTCGCTTCGACACGTGCTATTCGATCTCCATTTGGCATGAGCCAGGACCTTGGCACACCCCTTAGCATGCCACCCACTACGCCCATCTCGGACAGCTTTGACGTCAACTGCCTCGGTCCTCCCATGGTCCCGCGCGCAACCTTGTCGCCCAACGAACAACAGATGAAATGCACCAACTTCCTGCAGTCGCTCGAGCCTATGCCTTACAACCTCATCGACTTCACCGGCGCTGGCGCGCTCGCGCCTGATGCCATGGCCATGATGCCTGCTCCGATGATGTCTGCCGACTCGATGGAGATCATGGCTGGCAACGACCTCGGTCTCATCAACGGCGCTGCTATGGATGGCAAGCTTCAAGACCCCTTTACCACCTTCTCGGGTCTCGAGATGCCTGACGCAACGTTGCTTGCTAACGCTGGCGCTGCCGATATGTCGGGCATGACGCTCACATCTGCCATGCCCACCGACATGTTTGTCAGCGCTGCTACCACACCTGTCGCACCTGAATGGATCGCCTAAGTCCCGTCTTCTTTTCCTTTTGTCTATCTCACTCCCTCTGGTCCCGCAACGCCACCTTTGCATCTTCGGCATCGTCTACCATCGTACCACTTTTCTCTTTATCCTGCACTCCTTACACTGCACTCGGAGTTGGCTGGCCGGCCCTCTTGCACATCAGGGCCTTTTGGCACACCACTCTTCCCCCACAGTCTCTACTGTTGGATTCCAACAGGGCACCACCACTCGTGCCTTCTCACGATCGTTATTCTTCCCCCCCACTTTGCTGTTTCTTTTGTCATGGCTCTTACTCTGTATCACTATCTCTCGGTCGTGGCCTACCCTGTCCTGTCTCTACTCGCCGTCATCGCTTCTGGCTCTTTGTATTTTTATTTCCGACACGCACACCAAAACGACAAGTTCGTTGTCAATATACCCAGCTTTTCCTACCGTATCATTTGCTTTGCTTGATCGATGCTTCATTTGCGGGCGAAGGCGTCAGAATTTGGCCTGTTCAAGTTTGACCTTGCTCGACTTTGCAGAGCTGAGCCTCACAACTAACTGCGATCTTTGACAGCGCTTGTTAAGAGGTGTCGAGAGCCTCGCTCCTTGTCGCAAAGAACAGCACCAGATCCAAGGCAACCTAATGACCGCCATCAAGTCACCGGTGGACTTGACGAGTTGGCACTAGTAACGCAAGGCAGCTCGGACTCAACGGCAAAGAGACAATAAGACCGGCAGCCGGGCACCCTTTTCAATAGCCATTCTCTCAGTGAGGCCCGGACAAAAGCTTGTGCCACAAGAGCTTAGGGTGGTGGCAACCTGCGCCTAAACATTCTCTCCATTGTCAAGCCAAGCGATGAACTTAAGCTTTCCCCCAACATTTCTGACATTGTCCATTGCCAATATGAACGGCTGTGATTGATTGCAAAGACAATGATGCGAGGATGGTACGAGCTTTGCGGTACGAACGACCGGTGTTCCCATTGTCACAACCAACGCCACCATTTCCATTATGTTGACAATGCAGGTCCGCCAATAGTGGGAGGGGGCAAATTCCGGGAGCGACTCATTCCGGAAGAGATCCTTAAGCATTGTTCATGGCACAATGCACCTCAAGAATAAAGTAGGAATGTCAATTGTCTCCCTCGGCTCGAATTCAGATTGACCCAGATCTCGACACCTTGTCGAAGGGAGGCAACAATGGGTTGATGTGCATCAATCAGTGACTCGTCCCACATAGAGCGGTGACCTCAAACCATGAACAAAGGCCAATTCGAACGCGATGCGAACTATTGTTGCAGAATCGGGTTCCGGGACCGGGCCTTGAAAGCCAAGTTTGGCTCCGATCTTCATCATGAGGGGGCTGAGGCATGAAGCCACTGAACGCTTGCAGATGCAGCGACACGTCGGGATACCCTTGCCCATAGAGCGGATAACAACGACGGCGAACACTCTCGATCTTCGGTACTTGGAAGCGGAGATGGGCAGAGACAAGCACGGTTGGTCGTGCATTGTACGGCTCGACCTGTTCGCAGAGTCGGAGCCCTCATGAGTCGCAACTCTGGATCGAAGACATTGACATGTTGCAGCACACTTTTTCCGTCCGGGATTGCTGCACGGTGCATGTGCTTAGATTGGCTCTTCATTTTGAGCGCCGCCTAGAACACTAATTGCCTGTCAAAGTCACATACTGTGCGTGCAGAATCAACACAGACAGGAGTGTGAATTTGAAGAAGAAAATCCTCACAATGTTCTTCGTTTGACCCGCTGCTCCCGGGCGTCATTCCGTACTCGCACACGGTACTGCCCGTCAATCTGCCAGCACAGCCTTTTTGGAGTGGTGTTGATACAATTGATATGCACAGTAAAGTGTGATACGGGACGGAAGATGAAATGTGACGTTGGAACAGGGGGTTGCTTCCGGCCATCCGGGACTTGCAATTTCAAGTGACGCATGTGCATCCCCGCGTGTGCATGTGCAGTCGTGTGTGTCCGTGCTTGACAGCAGCTCTCAAGCGATCAAGATGTTCAGAGATTGAGGTGTTAGAGCGGTATATCGTTACACACATAAGGGAAACATAAGCAATGTTAAGGCGTTCAACTGGCCGAGTGAACCGTCGCGCAGGGGTTCGAAACTTGCAGAGTGTGGAGGAGCAAAATAAGCTTATTCTCAGCGTCTCTTCCGGCAGCGCAGGCGACGATCCACCCTTTTGCTTCTTTCTTGAGACATTCTCGTTGCCTTGGGCTGTGCAGCGGTGTGACGCTCTTGCTCGCATGACCGTGGCAGCAGCATGGTCTGCTATAGCCGGGACCAACATTTCGGACCACAGGTACACACCAAACCACTGCGTGCCTCTCCTCTCTCTCTCCCCCCATCCGTTCGCTACTGATCATCTTGACAAACGGGCAAAGGATTCACGAGAGGGAATAGAGCGTGCTCTTCGGAAAAGAGGCGAAATCAAAGAAATGACATCCACGCAACAGCATATCCAAAACCACCGGCGTTCGCAACAGAGCTCGCGACACTCTGGCGACGAGGATGAAGAGCGACAGCGAGTGGCAGCGCTTTGGCAACCGCAGCAAGCGTCGTCACCTACAGGATTGAAAGCGTATCGACACATCCACATCGACTGGCCGAACGCATCGATCAAAAAGACTCTTGCCATCGGTGCCTCTGCTCCCGACGCTGCACCGCCTGTCTACGATCGACCTCGACCGGAAAACGAAGCCAACGCAGCATCTTGTGTGCTCGTTACGAGATCCAGTCCCATCAATGCCACAGTCCACGTTGTCAAAGAGCAAAGGTCCACTTCCGAAAACGTCGCAAGTGCAGCCTCGTCAACGCAAACCCCCATCCTCATCAGCGCCAAAGCCGGCTCGGTAGGCTCAATCAACCTTCACATCCCCACCTACACTGGCAGCAAACCACTCGACATTCGCGCAGAATCCGTCAACGGTCGAATCACCATCTACCTCCCCTCGAGCTTCTCAGGGATGCTCAATTGGACCTCCGAGACCGGAACGCTCAAAATCTCGAGCGCCATGCAGCAGAGGTTCAAGTTGCTCGATAACCCCCCGCACAAACATCGAGGCAAGGCAAAGATTGTTCCGAGCACAGCTAGCGGGCTCAGGGGAGATGTGTGCACGGTTGTCAATCGTCACGGAAGCATCATTATCAAGGAGTACGGGGAAAAGTCGTTGCAAGAAGGAGGTGGAAACGATGGCAAGTCGTGCGTGATTCAGTAGATGTTCCTCGGACGCAATGGGAACCCAACATTTTCTTTCGGATGCCGTCGCATCCCCTGTGAGGGCAAAGGCTGAGCATTTTCATGGCATTGCGTCTGAAAAGAAGAAGGAACACATTCATGCATGGGCAAGCTCTCTAATGCAGCTTGGCGTTGGTAGGAGTGCCTTTTCCCACACGCTTTCCCGTCTGGGATCGGCCTTCACGGCGTAACTGCTCCACTTGCGGATGTCGAGCAACCTGAGATGGCATCACGCCGGGCGTCGAAGCAGGTCGCGTGATTCCATCTGGATCCGAGATCGCGAGTTCGGGAGTTCCGAGACTCAGATCGACGAGCGTGTGACCCGAAGCGGACGCGCCGCCGCTTTCCACGCCAAAGTAGCGACTCTTGGCAGATAAAGCAAGTGAGACGTGCGATTCCTCAAGTGCCATGTCTGATGTGGACCCTGTCGGCGTCACCGTGCCACTAGCCCGCTCCGAAGTTGGCAAGTCAAACGATATCAGACTCGATCCCCATCTCGTTGTTGAGATATTGGACATTTCACCCTCATCGTCCTCTTCCGAGATGATGCCAATCTCACGAGACGTGGTGGCACCGAAAGCGTCGCGACACAGATCCTTGAACGATCGCGACCGTGACCGGAGCCCACCTGCACCATTGACCGCACTCGTAGCTGCGATGGGTAGTGCACCCGTCGAGAGCGCCAGAGTCGAGCCGGAGCGATTGCGTGAATGCTTTGCCTCCAACTTCGAAATTCGCGTTCGTGCGTCGCCCCCATCGGCAATGTTGGCATAGCTGTAGCCGATACCGATACCGAATGGAAGCGAAAGATAGTGCAGATCGTTGGATGGTTTGCGTTCCGCGTCATCTTCGCTCGATTCGGAGCCGGACCCGGTGCCGTTGAGCGAGTACGATGTCGATGACGCTGTTGCTGCTGCACTGCTACGGCGTGACAAGGTAGGCGGAGTTTTGATCCGCTCCTCCTCCTCTTCCAACGACGGAGCTGCCAACGCATTAGCTTGTATCGAAGTGTAGCTGCCATCGCTGCGATTTATTGTCCGCTGTGATCGTCCTTCCGCTGATCTTCTTCTCCGCGGTGAGCGTGGCTGCGAATACGCCCGTGAACGCCTCCAGATCTCCTGAATGGCAAGCGTAACGATCCCAACGGCGATAATGCAGATGATGACAAGGCCAATCAGTAATCGAGAATTGGAGTTGGGCACGAGCGGTGGGCGACTGACGGGTGCGTCACGCCGTGAAAACAAGTTGACAAGAGCTGCGCCGGCGTCCGCTACGGACAGATCCGAGTCGGACTGACTGCAAAAAACATAGCCGTTGCCGGTCTGCTTGCCGACAAGATCCTTGTTGTAGGCCTCCCGTGAACGACCAGCGGGTCTTTGCGCTCTGTATTGCCGCGGGTCTGACACCGGGAACAAACGAGCGTCAGGTACAGAAGGTGGTTCTCGGAGAGCATCTGATTTTGCATCGCGCAATGTAGCCTCCACGACTACTTCAGGTACGTCTTCTGAATTGAGGCCGACTGGAACCTCGAGCTTGAGACGTTCGAGCCCTAGCCCGCTCGGGCGGGAATGGTCGACAGGAGACGAGCTTTGTAGCTGATCAAGGTCCTGGAATGTGACATGTTTGCGGCGGTCGAGCGATTCAGGGGCGCCTTGGGCTATTGGTGCAGCCGTGCGCTCCTTCAAGTTGCCAATGGCGCTTGTTCGGTACGATAAAGACGCATCACTGTTCGCCGACAGTTCGGGGGTAGAAGCGTGGTTGGTTGTCGGCGGAGAATCCGTCCCCACTGCAGTACAGGATGCGCCGAATGAGAGGGCGAAGAGTGCCGTCACTAACATGCTTTTTGCGGCAGGTACCGGTCTGCGGCGACGCAGACGGATTGTGTGTGGCATGGCCACGTACGCGGGAATGAGCGAAAGCCTCGCCTGGTGGCAGTTGGCGACAGCACGCCAATGCTGCTGCTTGGTGAGATAAGGTTGGAATGGCCGAAAACCGTCGGAGTGCAGCGCAATATGCGACTGGTCTCTATGTACGTGGTACGCTCATGGTCCCAGAGGCGAATTACTAGGTGTCGAGAGGTGCGATGATGGCGTTCAAGCGATAGATCGTGTAGAGATTGCGGACGTTTCAGATGCTTTTGGCGTGCAAATGCAAGGTAAGGTAGCGCGGTCAATGATGGGACAAACTTGCTTGACGAAAAGGGATTGCAGCAGAACGAGATGGCAATGTGTTGGAAAGGTTTCAATGGAGGTGGATGCCGTCGAGAAGACAAGTAGCTGCGGTTTTCCGAGTGAGATGGAGGAAGAGGTGTCGTGCAATGTCCGGAGGTTGGTGGATGGATGTGAACGGAAGATTGCGGTGCATGCCATCGATCGCGGCAGCAGGGGAGGCTGAGGCCGAAACCTTCGAAAGCTAGAAAGTGGACCTTATTCTGCTGGCGACAAAGGTGGCAAGGGTGGATTTTGTGGTGAGGGAGGCTCTCGGATGGCGAACATCTGGTTGGACACTGTCTAAGCCTAGATGAACGAAAATGAGCGGGCGATGCGTGCGCTAATCGTGCCTGAACAGCCTCGCAGAGAGAGGGGAAGCGAGGGAGTGGAGCTGCAGAGGCGAAAGAGAGATTCCTGACCTATTTTCTCTGCTTTCCGTCTCAGGGTCACGGAGAAGCGGCAACAGGGTCAGTGGAGGAGCGCCGAGGCAGAGAAAGCTGTTTCTCAGTTTCAACTCTACTCAGAGTACGCACAGACTCCAATTAACCGGCGTACCCTCAATGCGTCCGTTGCAGCACGCGCTACTCAATTCTCTTTCAGCATCGATCTTCAGACCATGGACGGTAAAAAAGGGCAATTCGCTACCTCTATACTGCACACATCGCTCGCTCGCATCAGTTCGTGTTGCTGATCTGCTACAATACAACCGTGACCGCTTCCGCTTTCCTTATCGCTGATGCACAGCCGTCGTCACAGCTTGTTCTAGTGATGCAGGACGAATCAAAAACAATAAAAGATTATTTTTCCCAAAAGGGAATGCGGTCTGGAGGAATCGAACATCCGTCTGCTCGGCTCAGATTAGGTAGAATCAACTTGATCCAATTCCACAACGAGCTGTACTAGACCACTATACTAAGACCGCTAATTTGAATTTCCGAAAACAGATAAAATATATATAGTATCTGCAAACAAAGGGTTTTGCTTACGATTCGACACGAGTATCAGCTTTTGATGCTCTTCCTTGCTTGACTTAGTCTGTTGTCAAGAGGACACCGTCGAAACAATCCGAGGAGTGATATCAAACACTACAACAGAGATATCTGATTAAGGAATGGTTCCGATGCAAGTCTTCATGGCTTGACACTCGACAGAGTGGGAGGCAGTGCGTGAGAAGTATACAGGGATAAGGGTCGAAATGGCCTGGAAGCAACTGCCGCAGAGTCAGATGCTCTCGGCGCTTCCTTTCGGTACATGGAGGCGAAGGTATCATAACGCAGCGATGGAAGCCGCGGTTCATGTATGGGCAGGCCGAGATGGACTATTGATGGGAGATGCGGTCTTCCAGGGTTTCCTCCGTGACCACCACTACTAAGAGCAGCATGGCTAGGCCACTTTGCTTGCCAAGAAGACGGAGGGGGAGGGGGCGAGGCTAGGTCTTCTGAAGCGTCCGAAGAAGCTCCTGAGCTCTGCTCTCCATCTCGACAGCAAGAATGGCGTGCTCTATAGAAGGAAGTGCACGGGCCCATGTCAGATGAAGATGCGCTGCGAGGAAGCGATGCGCGATGATGGTGTTCCTGGGAAGGTGATGGCGCAGAGCACTTGACTTCGTTGAGTGTGTCAGGATCGAGTTCTGATGGCGCTTGTGATAGCGAACGCTCGCGCTGGCAACCTTCCTCGTCCGGGTGTGCATCGCATTTCTGACGACAGAGGCCGGTCCGGATAGAGGCTTCGCGTACTTCATCGCTCCCCCAGTGCAATCTTCGCTTGCTGGGCCTCTCTGTCACCTCCTCCACAAGACTATCTGTCTCGGACGAGCCGGACGGCGATACCGCTAGCTGCTGGCCTTTTTGCCCCTCAGTTCCCTCCTCGAACCCGTCATAGCCATGGGCATTACGGTAGTGATCTTCGAGCTCGATGTTACTGTTAATGGAAGCACGCCGTCCGGGTTGACAGTCGCAGAGCGCTCGCAGAGCCTTGTTCTCGTCTTGCAGCTTGACCACCAGGTCAAGCGCATGACTGATGATGCACAGCTTTTCGAGCACCATGCTCGTCCTGATCCTTTCTCTCATTTCATTCTTAGCTTTCTCGAGCTTTTCTTCTTCTCGCTTGCGCTTTGCAGTCCGCTTGGTACCGGTGCCACTCTTGTCTGCGTCGGTATCGTCAGCATAGCGAAGAGGTGCGGTGAATTTGCGCTCGATGAGGTCTTGACATTCCTTGCGACAAGCTGGGACGATGTTTTGCAGGGCGACGAGCTTTTCGTTGATCTTTTCCCTTCGGCGTCTTTCAATGATGGAGTGGTCCGTCTTGCGTCGTAGAACGCGTGACTTGCGAAGAGTGCCGTCCTTGTTCAAGTGGTGTTCGTACTGTGCCGCCTCGGTCGAAGGCGATGCGCTCCCAGCAGCGCCTCTCTTCCTAGCTGACACCATTGTGCTTTGTAAGAAACCGTCAACTGGATGGAGGGACTCGGGAAAGAGTGTCCAGGACGATGGTCGAGCCTCTAAGTGGCAACAAACGACACATCAAGACATCGAACTCTGCGAGAATATAAGGCACATCCTACCACAGTAAGCAGCGCCCTGTATGCGCCCCGCACTGGACCCAATACGTAGAGACCGGCGGAATTAGAGTGTATTGCAAGCAAGCCTGGGAAGAGGGTGGAAGGCTGGCGAGTACCGCTCCAGTCACATCGACCTGATTCAAACAATGCGTGCTCTCACACACGACATCGACCTCGTCGCTGATGCATTTCAAAGCGGCTGAGAGCAAAAGGCACGAGGGCACAAACTATTGTACACATTGTCTTCGCTCGGAGGAGCTGTGCGAACGTCAGGCCTGGCGGCGAAAGCACGCTATGAGGCACTGTGACGGTAACTTTGACGGTTGCCTCCTGTGACAAGCCCTGCATTGTGCCATCGCCCTTCGCAAGTAGCCTTATCGCATCGAGGATGGCGAGGACCTTCGCGGTCATGGCATCATTGGCAGCGATTTCTTTTTAACCATGTTAAATAGACAATAATTGTGCAACTGTCGAGCCGAGAGTTCTGTTTGACTCAAGTCGAAAAAGGAAGTCCGAGATCCGACATGAAGACTTTCTTCTCAGGGTTTAGGACGTAGAAGCATCAGAAGCTCTCGAGGTATGCCCAGGAATCGGCTTGCTTTGTTGTGCCATCAGCTGCTACTACCGACGGACACGTTCTCAGTCTCAACGAGCTGTAACAGACTGTACGAGCTGATGAGAAGCGTGAGTCTTCACAGTCTCCGCAGCTCGTCAGCGTCCGCGCTGTTCAGAGCTGCCGGCTGCCCGAATAGAGAATTATACGCAGCTGGCTCCAGCTCAACACATGACAACAGCCCCCGACGGCGCATCAATTACACTTCACATTGGAGAACAGCCTTAGCCTCAAGACAAAGATCGGTATCTTCACCGCAGCTACAATCGGGAGCTCGTTCATACGCTACCAAGGCCAACAATGCGTTCGACAACATTGCTGCCGAATCGACCTTGGGTATCGACCGAGATCCAGTCGTCCGGCTAGCAAAGCTCCGAATGGCAAAGCACCAACGCTTGCTAGGCTCTGCCGACGGTGCTGACAGTGCAGAAGTAGGAAGGCAGCTCAAGGAGCTCGAACCTTTACGACAAGCCTGGGAGATATTTTCGAACAAACGCAAGCAGCTCATCAGCACGATATCCATGAGTCGGAACGACCCCGACGAGGACATGCGAGCGCTGGCATCCGAAGAGATCCTACTACTGGAAGAGGAACTGTCGGACCTGCGGAGAGGTATGGAAAAGCTGATCCTGGAATCCGTCACCGACGCCATCGAGGCGCAGGCAGTAGGTGCTGTACTGGAAGTCCGACCCGGCGTAGGAGGGCAAGAGTCGACGCTCTTCACAGCGGAAGTGGCTCGCATGTACGAGCGCTTCTGCGAGCAGAAACCGGCTGACGAGGATGGCTCGGGTGAATGGCAGGTGGAACTTCTGTCGAGCACGAGCGTCGACGTATCCACCTCTTCCTCTGGATCCGGATCGGGACTCAAGGAAGCCATTATCGAAGTCAAGGGGAAAGGTGTCTTTCGGAAACTCAAATTCGAAGCAGGCGTGCACCGCGTACAGCGAATCCCAGCCACACAGAGTCTCGGCAAACTTCAAACCTCGACAATCGCAGTGATGGTGCTCCCCATCTCGGAAGGCTCCGAGAACAAAGCGGACGACCTGGTGGATCCAAAGGATGTCAAAGTGGAAGTGATGAGGTCGAGAGGTGCAGGAGGCCAGCACGTCAACAAAACCGAGTCGGCAATTCGACTGACGCACGAACCGACCGGCATCTCCGTCTCAATGCAGGACAGTCGCTCCCAGCACCAGAATCGCACGAAAGCCTGGGCGGTGTTGCGTGCAAGACTGCTGGATCGCCGGCTCAAGCAAGAGGTCGAGGGCAATCGAGAACGAAGGCTCGCCCAGGTAGCGAGCATGGATCGTAGCGATCGTGTTCGCACGTACAACTTCCCGCAGGACCGTGTTACGGATCACCGCATCAACCTTAGCTTGAATGGGATTGATGCAATCATGGAAGGCGAGCACGACCCTGGCACCGGTCTCGACTATATCATGGAAAATCTTCGAGTCGAAAGCGAAGCACGCAAGGTCAAAGCGCTTCTGGAAGACGAGGAGGCCGAAGCTGCCCAAGCTGCGTCACCATCGACGGGAAAAGGCCGAAAGTAACGTATATGCAGCTATCTTAGCTCGACACATCCGCAGCTCAGCATTCCTGAGAATCATCTTTCCAAAGATAGAGCTTCCCAGCGGGTTTAGTCTGTGGCCCGTGACGTTGATCTTCGAACCGCATGCGAAAGCTAGGGCCGTCTGCACGCTCGAGCCTCTTCCTATCGACCAAAAGTAAGATTTATCGTCCCCAAAGCGTTCGGCGTTTCGGGACCATAAGCGCAACGGCAGCGAGAAAGGCTCACCTGGCTTTGACCTGCAGACCTGCAAAGACCTGCAAACCTGCTAACAATGCTCAATACAGTCTCACAAAGGGACCACACATGCTGCAGACTCCATACGCGCTGCGCACACACGCTCACAAGCAAAGTGGGCGAGGCTCTCTCACAGACCCACACTTTGTTTACCCCGGGCGGCCGAATACCAGTCCAGCGTCCCGTGTATCTTGATCATATGCAGAGTCTTGCTTTGCTTGCGTTTCTGTTTGCCTTGTCGCCACCTCATCTTCATCTCTTCAACCACAGTAACAGACCCTTTGGCATCGGAGATCCAATCGCTCGACTCGACTAGTCGACGTCTGCACACGCATTCTCAGTGATGTTGGAAGACGCCTTTACACAAATGTGCTCTGTCTCCGCGACGAGTTCTTCCACATCAGCGGAACGAACACTTCGACGTCGACGGTCAGCTGCATCGGCAGCGCTCCTTTCCAGACCTTCGATGCTGACACTTGGCGAACTAGTCCCATCGTTCGAAACATGTGTACTGGTCTACCTCACATCTTGCCGCACCGACCATCTGGTGTATGCGCTTTTCGAACCGAATTTCCTCGTCGATGGACGCAGCAACTGTGTTCGAAAACTCGATCGATCTTCTTGGGAGCGTCTTCGATCACACGTGGAAGAGCTCCGCATCGTTGCCCTGTCATCACGGTTCAACGACGCCGGATCTGAAGCAGGTGGGCTGACCACTCCGACGCGCAAACCAGACTGCGTTTTCGATCTCTCCGTACCAACCGATCCCACCGCCCAGATGGTGACTAGGATATACCTCCAGCCGCAATCGTATACCGCTGTCCCGGCGAGGAGAAAGGAGGATTTGCTAGAGATTGAGGTTCATGCTCCCAGCGAGGGCGGTGTGGCCGAGGAGAGACGAATATGCCTGCCTGCTCAGGTGAGGGTGGTGTTGCAGGATGCGGAGGAGCTGGTCCAGCAGGGGGGCCCAGGCTCGATGCCCATGTCGGCACCGCCGATCGGCGGAGGGCAGCGCAGCGAAGACGCAGTGGGCGATGCAGGCTTTCAAAAGACGTGTGATCGTATCCTTCAACTTGTGCAGTGCGCAAACTCTTCCCCATGATGCAACCCGCACAGCGACCTGAGACGGTCATGCACAACTCATACATCCACAACACAACCACAGAGGAACAAAATTGGACAAAAATCCAAAACAAAGCCAAAGTTGCATTCAAGGGGTATGTGATCTCTGATGGTGCGAGCGAGACGAAAGCGAATGGTGACGCTTGTGTTGCGTGGGAGAGATGGTGACGCCGCCAGCCAGTGGCAGTCGGTCTTGTGGGGTATGATTTGAGCCAAGCGTTGAAGAAGAAGAGGAAAGACTCTCGACATGTAGGTCGTCTGCTAGTGGATCGTGTTGTGAGGATTCTTCTTCGTCTTTTGCTGCTCGCTGCTGGATTGATGATGTTTTCTCTTGAGCAATCGGTTGCGGTTGAGCATCTGCTTGATGCGCTCTTGGCTTGTGGCTCGTCTTGCTGGTGGATTTATGATGCTGGCCGAGAGATGAATGCTTCGATCTGCTTGTGTGGTGTGGATTTTTGGCCTGCTCTTGCTTCAACCACGCCTGTCGCGCGTTCTCCCTGGCAACTTTAACATCGGTTGAATTCAGACTCGCCACAGCAGGCGGTCGAATGCTGCCGGCACTGACGCACAACATCAAGCCATCATAAACCACGTTGCAATCGAGACTTGGGTTGTTGCCCTGCAAGCGCTCCGTCGTGATACCATACGCATTTGCGATGCTTTCGCACGTATCTTGGTCGGTACACTCGTGAACGAACTGGCAATCGTTGCCGTAGCGCCCTAGACAAAGACGTGCCCCGATCTCCAGGTTGTAACAATCGGCACCGCCTGCATCGAGCAAGTTGAAGGCGAGGATCTGGTAGGTGGATGTGAGGGTCTTTTGGCCGATCTTATCGCAGGTATCGCCGGATTGGACAGTGTAGTGGCGCGTGCACGCGGTGTCATTGGAGTGAAAGGCAGCACGGGCGAGGAGCGGCAGGAGCGCTACAGGTAGTAACGCTGAGAGGGCGCGCATGGTGGGTACTGGAGGAAAGCTGAATGTTCAAGGCAGTTGGACGAGGGAGATCGGCAAGTGTGTCAGAGCTCGAGGTTGAGTCTTCAAGAGCTTCCGGGCTTGTTATGATGGCGTTCTGTAGACAGAGCTGACAGGTATGATTTGCAGGCGCGAGGAAAGCGTCGGTCGTACAATGGGGAAGTGGAAAAGAACGTAGGTGCTGAAGAGCAGTGTGCGCAAGAGCGAACTGTGCTTGCGTGGTGTTGTTACGGTTGACGGAGCAGAGGGTTGGAATAGCTGGAACGAGGATGAGAAGCGGCGATCGAAGGACTCGATGATGGAGAGGAGGGGATGGTAGTGATGATGGATGATGAAGACGATGATCACGACGACAATGGCCGACAGTGGGATTACGATGCAAAAATCCCAGCACAAATCACATCTGCTGCGTGTTGTGCGCTGTGGTACACAAGCTCGCTGCCTGGCTACCTCATTTCGGCTCGGCTTGTCATGGATCTCTGATTTTCGAAAACAGAAAAACAAGAAACACACGCACACACACGCGCACAGGGGGTTTGCATGATTGCTAGCCTGCACCCGCACATACAGTTGCACACGCTTTCTCGCATCGCCCTGCGATTCCCTTTGCTCTGCAGTCAAGCCTCATACACATAGGTAAAATGCCGAGCATCTCTTCTTGATGATGGAACTCTTGGTGGATTGATCGAAAGACCCACGATGGTAACAATGGGGTGTATACAGCGCATCGTATGGTAGCGAGCGAGGTCAGAGAGTGACACGCTCGGAACACACGCATGCGCTGTCGATCCTCTAATGTCTCGCATCTTTGTTGTTGCTGTCCCGAACAGTCGCGCCGGTCGACGGGAAGCGAATCCAACCTGCAGCTCTGTGCAGTCTCGGGCCACCTCAAATAGTACAGCAAAATCCCCCCACCAAGGCGCGTTCCGTCAAGGGCCTGATATGAAATCGGCCGATAAAGGTGTATGAGCCCCAATCACCGATTCTCGCATCACGGAATGATTTCAGATGCATTCTCGGTCTAGTCGCGAGCGCGCGGCTGCTGATTACTGAAGCTGCGTTGTTGTGTGTTGTCTTGGTCGGCGGAGATGTGACAGTATGCATTCACAAAATCTAGGTCTGTGTTCACACCCTCCCCCTCACAGTACCACCGACAGTTGTCCCTCCCATCTCTCCATCACCATCTACTGGTCTAGGCTTAGCCTTACGATCTGCCTCTTGATCAAAAGATTCGATCGACTACTGATTCGATTCGCCTCTTCACGCCCAGAGCGCTCGTAGATCGACACCACCGCCGCGCATTGAGCCGATTCGACATCGAGCTCCTTCACACCACGACATTCAGACAAAGAGCAAACACATCATCAGCATGCCGACAGACTGAAAGGAGGTAAGATACAGCGTTTCGTCTTGACTTCCTATCGGCTGGCTTGTTCGGAGATGCCGCTCGCAGCGACAGCGCCACGGTCGCGCTTGGCGGCAACAGCCAAGTCACGCCAACCCAACGCATCCTCCTCGACTACATCATCGGCACATCCGACTTCTCAGCCGATTCGTCCCAAATCAGTCATAGCCGCTCACTCAGCACCGGCACAGCCGCCACCATTGGTCCTCGAGCTACCACCTTCGCTTCCCACGCTCTCTCAGCTGGACGCAACACACGAGATCAAGCCATGTCCGCAGCTCATCGCTCGCCGCCTTGTCTCGCTGGCACGCTCCTTTCTCTCACTTCATCCCGATCAAGCGTCGCCTAACCCCCTGGACTGGGAGCTTGATCTGTGCTCTGCTACCTTTTTCTCCATCTATGCAGTCTGCATCGACTCGTCTTGCACCATTGCTCGCAGCACTTTGGCGAGATGCGCTCGTCTTGGAGGCTTCAACATTGTTCTTCCATTCAGTCCTTCAGCAAGCGCGGCATCTGCTACCGTATCAGCGACCAAACTCAGCTCTCACGATCCTCACGATCTTGTCGGAGCACATGCCTGCGTCCACATTCTTCAACAAGGTTCGGCGGCGACATTCCAGGACGCCACCAGCGCCAAAGAGTACCGCGATGCTTGTCGCACCCTCGGCAGATCGTCCGATGCTGTCCAAGTTGCCGAGGTACTTCGAGACAGGGTGCTCGGCAAGAGGAAGGCGGTCGAAACATACGACGACAACGATTCCATGACTCAACCCGTCACTTCACAGACTCGCTACCACTCACAGCTGCAGACGGACGAAGCTTACAACGCCGCCGGTCGTGGGCGAGTCCAGTTAGCACAGACGGCTTTCCTTCAAGCCGTTGAGCTCGATCCTTTCAACTGGCGCGCATGGGCAGGTCTGTGCGATACTGGCTATGGCACCGCTCCACTTAGCAAGCATCTTGGAACATCGACCCTCGATCGTCTTTACTCAAACCTGGTCGCCAAGGTGCAGGCGCCCTACATAGCTATGGAAGCTTCACTCAGATCCAGCCCGCCTTTTTTGAGTGACCAGCTTCACTCAACCACCATGGTCCGCAAAGTGTCGGAGGACGGCGCCAACAAGAAGCTCAAAGTCTCGTCAGAAGTCCCGCCCGTGCCTTCCTTGCCGCACACTGCCGCTCGCAACGACGTTTCCTCTAGACCGGTCGACAAAGTGACACCCCCCTTGCCAACTACATCAGCCAGCGCTGTAACCGCTACTCGTCTCCATCCCGCTTCTCGTGCACTCTCTGCAGCTCAGACCAACACTCATCATCTCGAGCATGTGACGGCCGATCAGGACGACATCAAAGCAGCCAAAGTCGCTGGCATCGCTACCCGACCTACTCGCACCGCTGGCGTGCGTACGGCTACCGTCAATGCGCCTTCCACAGCCGCGAACGCTCGTCAGCTGCGATCGACACGTGGCAATCCGGGTGTTCCGACTTCAGCAACTTCCGTGTCACGCACCGCCGCAGCAGCCCTGAACAGAGCAGGCGCGACGAGCGCGGCCGGCAGTGTATCTTCCACCACCTCTTCGGGCTCTTCGACGTCGTCCCTGTCATCCCGCGCCACCGTCTCTACAGCTCGTGCCGCCGTGTCTACTCGCAGGGCTGCGTCAGCAGCAGGCCCCAATCAGGCTTCGCTGCGAGCCACAGCCGCCAAACCCACCTCTGCACCCTCTGCTCGTACTATCAGCACAACAAATGGAAGCAGTGTGCCGCCAAAGCGGGCAGCTGCTGCGACCACGAGCCGCCTCGCCACCGCTAGCAACGCGAGTCGTCCTGGCAGCGCCATGTCCAAAGCCAGTTCGACCTCTGTCGGTGGTAATACCTCTACACGAACCAATGGCACGCTCGCGTCCAGCCGTACCGCTGCCGAAGCCATGCGTGTCAAAGAAGAGGAGAAAGCCAGGGCCAAGTTGGATGCGCTCACCGCTCTTCGAGAACCCATCGTGCAACAGCTTGCCGCGATGGCTCATCAGCTTGCCGCAGACAGGTATGTGCTTGCGCTGCTCGCACAGGTCGGCGAGGCCTATCGACTGTTGCGTCTCTGCCAAGGTGAGAAAGCTGCTGCGGTGCTGTTAAGCCCTGTCGTGGGTGATGATGCTGTCGACATGCATGCCAAACCTCAGTCAGTTGGAGCTACAGCCTATCCGGAAGATCCGCTAGTCGAAAGAGCAGCATTAAGCGACGCGACCCGCTTCATCAACCTCCAAATCAAGGAAAGCTTGCTCCATCACCTATTGCTTGGCCGAAGCTACGCCGAGAGCTCCCAATACGCCTCTTCCGAACACCATTTCGCCGCCGCTACCAAACTCAATCCAAACATCGCTGCCCACATGGACGTCTACTCGCTCGTCCTGTTCCACCTCTCGCGCGAAGTGAAGCTCTCCGCCCTCGCACAGCATCTCGCCATGGTCGCACCAGGTACAGCCTCCATGCACATTGTCGTAGGGAACGCCTTTTCGCTGCAAAAGGAGCACCAGACCGCCCTCGTTTGCTTCCAGCGCGCTGCCGCCGCCGCGCCCGATTACGCCTATGCCTATACGCTCGCCGGCCACGAAGCGCACGAGTTGGGCAAGCATGATGAAGCCACCGCCTATTTTCGTTCTGCGATCCGATGCGATCGGCGCCACTGGAACGCATGGGCTGGACTGGGTCGCGTCTACCTGGGCATTGGGCAACACGAGCATGCCGCGAGTAAGAGCTTGCAGCAGGCGATCCACTTAAATCCAGGCAACCATATTCTTTGGGATCTGGTCGGGTGGACGTTTTCGCTACTGAATGCGCCGAGCAAAGCGCTCGAGTGCTACGATCGGGCGATCGAGCTGGCGCCGGGAGCATCGGTGCTGACGTACTTGCGACGGGCCGAATTGCTGCTTCAGCATGGTGACGCCGAGTCGAGTCATCGAGATCTGGTCAAGGCGCACGATCTGGCACCGGAAGAGGCGAGCATCCACATCCTGCTCGCCCAGTCTTACATGCGTCTGGGTGGCGGAAGTTTCTGTCACCTCGAAGGTGCTGGTTCCACCACATCGAAACCTAATCTGCGTGCGAGCGGTACAATGGTACTACCGCAACGCTTCCAGGCCGAGATCACACACCATCTCTCCGTTGCCGTCGACCTCGATCCGACGCTGCTCAGATTGGTGAAAAGCATCTGCGAGGGATACAAGAGTCTACCAGGCAGCAAGCTGTTGCATCCTACCGCTGAGTTTATGGATTCGATGATCAGCGACGAGAGTCAGATGGCCGGCTCGATGGAGCACAGCTATGCGGCAGGACAGAGTGCGAATGTTGGCGTGGGCAATTCCACACCGCATCATCTGTACCACCAGGCAGCAGGCGGGATGGCGTTGCAGTCGCCGCCGGCGGATTTTGCAACCACGCATCCGGGTATGAGACACGATTCGAGCAGCTTTTTGAACACGGCGAGCAGCAGCAGCTTTGATGTAGTTCTTCACGATGCGGATGTCTCGCTTTGACAATGTGGTCCGATCCTTTTGTATCTTGTTTGCGGGTGAATGGAACGCAATTCATCTTGGTCAGTTTCGTAGCGGTCTGCTCATGAGCGCACAGCTTTTCCACGCATCAGGCAGGGACGGGTTCTGTAAAAGTCATGTTTCATCTTTGTTTGCATCTCTGCACATAAGTTGGTGCAGCAGACATGGGTTTTGCTGAGACCATTCGGAGTATAATCCTGAGAGTATCTCAGACGTTGTTCGTCTACATCTATGTGGGGATTACTTGGATGGCTGGGGCTGCTTGGAGTCGAAGATGGCCTGGATGCTCTGCCAAACGACTTTGGGGCTTTGGCTTGCGTCGACGGGGCTCCAGATGCCCTGTTTGCGGTAGTAGTCGGTAACGGCGGCTGTTTGGGCGTGGTAGGTGGCGAGGCGCTTTTTGAGCGTTTCGGCGTTGTCGTCGCTGCGCTGAATGAGCGGTTCGCCGGTGACGTCGTCCGTCATGGGCTTTTTGGGCGGGCTGAACTCTTTGTGGTAGCTGCGACCAGAGGCGGGGTGGACGAGACGGCCGGTGATGCGCGAGATCAAGAGGTTGTCGTTGATCTTGAGCTCGACGGCGTGGTCGAGCTTCTGGTTCTTGGCGCGTAGCATGCCGTCGAGCTTCTCGGCCTGCGGCGTGGTGCGTGGGAACCCATCAAGGATAAAGCCACCTTTGCAGCTAGGGTTGGTTTCCAACTGATCCTTGATCATCGACACCATGATTTCGTCCGAGACGAGTCCACCTTGGTCCATGATCTTCTTGGCCATCTTGCCCAGTTCGGTCTGCTTGGAGACCTGCTCGCGCAGCATGTCGCCCGTGGCAAGGTGGCAGACGCAGTTGTTGAACTTTTCCAGGATCTTGGGTGCCTGAGTTCCTTTGCCTGCGCCAGGAGGGCCGATGAGGATCATACGAACGCCAGCGGGCGTGGAGCCAGTGACGGAAGCTACAGCCGATGAGGCCTTGGCTTCCAACTGCGAGATCTTGTCGTTGAGCTGCGAAACGAGCGACTTGAGGTAAGAAAGCTCAGTGCTACCGGCAGAGATGGTGTCGGACTTCATACCGAGTTCCTTCTTCACCTCGCTCTCGGAGGCTGCGAGCGTTTTCAAAGCGCAAGACATGGATATGGGGTCAGCATTCAAGATGAAACTCGACAACTTTGTGTCTAGCGCATAACCGGAGCTGCATCGTACATACGAGGAGGGAACGGGCTATCCCTAGATCCACGAGTGGTTGTAGTAGCCATATTTGATTTCGCGTTTCGCAAGACGATGGTGGAAGCGTGTGTTTGTCCGAGAAGATCGATCAGCAGGAAGAAAGCGGGATTTGTGTGTGGATTTGTGGAGTTAAAAACAGAAAATCGTCATGGACTGTGCTGAAGAGACGCATCCGCGCTCTCGCAAGTCCCCCACGGCCCGCCTCTCTTCCTTCCAAAGAAAGAGGATCTGTTGCGGCTTGGCAAAAATCGCACCTGTTTCATTGCCAGGCTGCCTGTTCGCGGCACTCTGACGCTTCTTTGACCGTTTTTCTGGGGCCGTCCTACTGCTGATCCCCCCCCCCTTTCTACATTACTCGTCCTGCATTGAATGAATGCCTATAGTCCTCGCATTTGAGATGGCACAGCTTTCGACCGAAACATCACAACATCGACACGAACTTAAACAATGGACACCAGCGCCTTGAATGTACTGCAAACCGACAACGAGAAGAAAGTAACAAAGCCGACAATCAGAGCCATTGCGGAAATCCGGCTTTGTTTCGGCTGGGTTGGTTCCCTTTGCGATCCCTCCGCCTCTTTCAACGCTCCGACCCGCGATCGAAATTCAAAATCCAAGTTGGCTGAATCACCGTGCTTGCGGCTTGCATCGAGACCCTGGATATCGTACGAAAGAGAAACCAGAATCATCTCCTTCCGCTTGCCGTTTCCACATTCATCACGCTTTCCTGCACTGCTATCCAAGCTGAACCACCCACGCACAACTGGAACTCAACGAGAGAGAAATGGCGATTACTGCCGAACCGTGACTTCTAGTGACATGATAATACCGAGAAGGAGACTAAGACAACGAAGGTGTTCAGATGGGAAACGGGCAAAAGTGGGTCAAGGCCAACAAGCGCCGGAGGAGGCAGGGAGAGGTGAAAAGAGAGAGACAGAGAGACAGAGAGACAGAGAGAGTAAAGGCCCATAGACGTTGAGATAGAGGAAGCTGAAATACAATAGTGAGAACGGTGACGAAGGATCGAGAAATTGTGGGCCCCCTTTCTATCACCGCCAAGTGGATCTTGCGGTAGAAAGTCGAGGGGACCGTCTAAAATGGTCAAGGCAGTGCAGGGATTATGACAGAGGACGAGAAACGTGAGTTTACAGGAGAGAGGTTTTGCAATAAGAAATCACAAAGGATGACGATGAGGGAGATAATGGCCAAGGCAGCAGAAATGGTGCTGCGAAAGATGCTTCTACAGTGGAAAGGGACAGAAAGCCAAGGAGTGCAACAGCCAAAACGCTCGGATCCTCGGAGACAATGAGGCACATCATTGACCTTGCTGCGACTGATTGGCCAACTCGTTCTGCAACCCGAGCTGCATTCCAGCGTCGGCAAGAGCATCGAAGTTCGTGTTCAGCGCTGGCGAGAGAGTAGTGCCGGCATCACCGTTGGTAGCGTTCGGTGGCATGCCGCTCGCAAGCGACTGATTGGGAGGAAGCGAGCTTAGCGCAGGCAGGTGCGCCGCCATTTCGTTCGGCATCGACGACATGGGCGTCATTTGACCTGAAACAGGGCGGGCAGCTTCGGCAGCGATCACAGCTTTGCGCGAAGGGATCGAGAGCATGAAATTGGCCGCTTGGGCCTGCTGCTTCCTCTCGATCATGCTTCGCACCTGGTGCACGTGAATCTCTTCGCTCGACGCCTTGCCTCCATTCATCTGCTGGCCACCCTCGGGCTGCGACGCGACCATAGGCGCCGACTGAGGCGGGAGTGCCACGTTGGCCTGCATCTGCTGTTGAAGGGCCTGCGACGAAGCCGGCGCCTGCAAAGGCTGCGATCCTACCAGCTGGTGCGCCGGAGCACTCTGGAACGGGCTGTGGTTCATCTGCGAAGGCATCGGCGAGGCCATCGCAGACGATAGCTGCGAACCAGCGATGGCGCCACCATCCGCGCCTGTGCCAGCCACATCCGAGAGCTGCGGCGTCAACATTGCTGCTTCGTTGTTGAGCGACTGGAAGTACTGCGGACGCGCATCGGCGTGCACGGGCGGCGTAAAGGGGAAAGAGATGGCGCTGAGCACTGCAGGAACCTTGGACGGCTCCACGATCTGATGATTGATCGACTCGCTCGGAAAGTTGGCAGGCGGCTGGCCATTAATGAAGGCGAGACCGGGTGCGGGGAGACCTTGCTGTATCGCATGTTGCAACATGTCGGGTACACTGGAAGGCAGCATGGGCGGAGCGGCGCCGTTTGCCGCAGTGGGCTGAGCTGCAAGGGCTCCGCTGCCAGCCGAGGGTCCGGCATCGTTCACCTGCAATTCATCCGCGGCAATGGACGCGACCTGCAAGTAGAACGAATGCTGAAGCTGATGCAGCTGACCACTGTGCACGTAGTGGGCGGTTACGCTGACCTCGCCGCTCTCGCTGCCGGCTGTGGGTGTGCCAGAGAGCACACGGTTGTTCTCCTCCCACTGTATCCACGAAGGCACCTTGTTGCACGAGAACACGGCCTTGATGCTGGTCGAAGACGCCTGAGGGTCCCACACCTTGAGTGGCCATGTCCACTTCAGACCTACGTAGGCGATCTTCTCAGGTGCACCAGCGATCTTGCGACTGAACTCGCGGAACTCCCAGCCACCCTCGGGGATCTTCTTGGCCTCGACGATCCAAATGTGATTGCCTTTCGATTTGGCCTTTTTGCCGTCTTCATTGAAGCGCGAGATGTACGGCTGCGTCCACAGAAACTGCTTAATCTTCTTGATCGAGCACTCGGCTTCGGTGATACCGTTGCGGTACACTTCGGCCTGGAACGCATTGGTGAAGGCCTGGATCCGGAACTTGAAAGGACGGAAATCGGGCGACTCGTCGAGCCTTGCCATCTTTTTGGGCATGAGTGTCTGGTGCAACAGCTCGCCGCGGTCGTCGGTGATCTCAAGATCGGAACAGACCGCAGTCAGGAAGCTGTGGAAGATACTCTCAAGCTTGGAGCGAAGCTCCGGTGAGAGGGTAGCACTGGCCCCATTCTTGTCCGCGCCGGACATCGGAGCGTCTCCGACGGCCGAATCGTCGGCGCCGCCGGATTCGAACAATGCACCGCTCGAGAAGAAGCCGCTGCTTCGGTGTCGTCGATGCTTGGTCAGGTGACGTTGACTTTCGTCGCCGGCCTGGTTGGCCTCATCGCCGCTTTCGCCGTTGCTGAACGATTCGTCGGGGGAAGAGGGACCAGAGTCAATCGCAGAAAAGTTCGCAGAGGTGTTGGAGCTGGAGATGGCCGACATTTGCAAAGCGCTTCTCGCCATCTTGGACTGGCCGCGATCGGCGCTGCCTGGAGCTTCGACAGCGCTTTGCAACTTTTGACCAGGCTGAGGCGTCATAGTCATGGCGTCGTGCAAGGAGCTCCCACGCATGTGGCTATGCTGGTGAACAGTTGGACTCGAAGGCATTGACTGGCTCGTGATGCTAGCGTTTACGATGCCAGCAAACGGCTGAGCCTGAGGGAACTCGAAGGGCGTCTGCGGCGTAGAGGGGGAGGCATTGAGCGATTGCATCCCACTGGACAGCGCAGCGGGCGCCTGCGTCGACGCAATATGGGATGGAGCGCCCACAGCGCCGTTAGTCATCTGCACTGGTGCCGAGGCTTGCAACTGCGCCAAAGTAGCTGAGGTGCAAGCCATTGTTGGTGGCGCCGACGGAGCAGACGCTGGGGGGTTGACGGGCGTTGCTGTTTCTGACCGCAGCGACTTGAATGGCTGCTCTGTCAAATCGCTGTCCGACTGAACGGGTCGCTTGCGTGCGGTCGTCGGGCTGACCTGGCCACTGTGGATCGCATCGCCGTCTGCACCTTTCATCTGGCTGAGCGTCAAATTCGCCAGTGTCTGCATTTCGTGATGAGGCTGCTGCTGAGGTCGCTGCTGCTGCTGCTGCTGAGGCGGAGGTCCTTGATCGAGCATCAGAGAAGGCGCGAGTCCCTGTGATTGTGATGGTTGCGCTGATTGTACCTGGAATGAGGTACTTGCAAAAGGCTGCGAAGACTGCGGAGTTGGCGGCAAGGCGGGTGTCGGCGCTGGCGCGGCTGGGGCAAACTTTTGGTGCGAAAGATGCTGAATGTGCTGCAGATCTTTCTGCAGGTCGCCAAGACAGCGATTGCTGAGCGAGCCGTCACCGTTGCGGAAGGATTCCCGAGCTGTATTTGCTTGCAGAACAACGTCGTCAAGCAATTTAGCGATCTGATCCATCAGCTCCGAGTGTTCGGACGCCGGTCGTTGCGTCGACGCTGCGGCAAGTCGGATTGCAGCTGCTTGGGCTTCTGCTTGAGCTTGTTGTGCCTGTGCTTGGATTTGGGCTTGTGCTTGAAGCTGAGCTTGAACCTGAGCCTGCGCCTGGGCTTGTACCTGAGCCTGGACTTGCCCCTGCATTTGAGCATGCGCCTGCATTTGTGCCTGCGCCTGTGCCTGCGCTTGCGCTTGTGCCTGTGCTTGCCCCTGAGCATGCGCCATGTCGATGGGTGTAGACGGCACAGGCTGCATGCTCATGGCAAGCTGTTGCGGATCCAAGCCTGGGTTGTGTGCCATGCTGTGCGAGGCCGCTCGATGATGGCTAACAGGGAACCGTTCATTTTGCGGGACCGGAGCTGCCGACATGAGCATCTCATTTTGCGTGGGAGTCGCTGTCCAGCCAAATGTGGGGAGGCTTTCGACGGCGGAAGCAGGGACCGAATGCTGGGGCATAGACTGGGACGCCACTTGATGCAAGTGCAAGCCGAGAGAGATTGAGCGCTGGTGCGCTGAGAGGGAAGGTCTTTGAGCCATGGCGGCATACATGCCATTCTTGGCAGCCCCATCCGCCATGGACGAGGGGACAATCGCCGATGCCGCTTGAGGCATGGATTGAGCATGGACCGGTTGTACTTGTGGCTGTACTTGTTGCGACAGATGCACAGGCATCATCTGAGGTTGTAAAACAGCTTGCACAGGCTGTTGCTGCTGCTGCTGCTGTTGAGCGTGCTGCTCCATTTGCTGTGACAGCTGCGGCTCAAGCTGCATAGGTTGCATTGACTGCTGCGGCTGTTGTTGCGGCTGCACACTGCCCTGGGGCTGCATGGGTGAAGCCAAGGACGCATATGATGGCTGAGCAAGGTTCTGCGTCTGGAGCTGCAGCGCGGCTGAGGTGGGCTGCGTTTGCTGGCGATGAAGGACGTCTGCACCATGCGAGCTCGACTGCAAATCATGGTGCTGCACGTCATGCTGCATCTGCCCGGGAAGAGCAGAAACAGTCGTTGCGCCAGGCTGCAGACCTGTCGGCCTAGCTGATACGGGCGATGCTACAGCCGAGTGAGATTGCTGCTGTTGAGCCTCTTGAGATTGATGTTGTTGTTGTTGATGCTGCTGCTGTTGTTGTTGTTGTTGTTGTTGCTGCTGTTGTTGTTGATGATGATGCTGAAAGTGCTGCTGTTGTGCGTCTGTGGACATGCCGTGAGGCATCTCAAATGCTGAAGGCTGTACCAGCTGCTGGGTCTGTGCTGGACCAGCGTCCATGTTTGACATGAGATTGAGCGGAGCCGGCGAACGTGGTCGGCTGCCCGCGTCTTGGTGATGAGGGGCGCCAAAGGCAGGTTGAGTGGAAAAATGATGGAAGTTGGAATAGCCAACACGCGAAGTGAGTGCAGCGCCGAAGCTCAATCTTGGAGGCGAAGGTTTGACGGTGTGGCCTGCGTCAGGGTTGGTGAAGCGCCGACGACTATGCTGAAACGAGAAGCCTTGATCGTGGAGCAGCGGAGAGGCGTTGTTAGAGAGAAGATCGACGACCTCGCTGGAAAAAGTCGTCGAAGTAGGGGTAGATTCCACCGTGTCGGCGTCTGCGTCTTCGAAGACGGACGGCAGCTGACCCGTTCCCCACGCTGTGGGCTGGGGTTGTGAGGAGGGTTGCTGCTTGTGCGGGCCGCAAGGATCTGGAAGCGCCGCTGGCCAGTGCGGCTGCTGCGGAGAGATCGTGTTGGGCAGCGATAATGGCGTAAGTACCCCTTGAGGTACCTACGCTAGAGACGAGTAAAAGTATCTCTGAGTCTAGAGGCGAAAGGCCAGGGCTTGACAGAGAGGCGAGGAGAGCCTGCTCCGAAGCAACGATACGGAGATGGATTGCTGATAATGCGCTGGCAGCGGCGTATTTATGTGCCAGAGATGATGACGGAGAAGCTGAGCGAAACGTGCTAGGGCCAGATGGGTGCTTCGAAGGCCAGCTTCGAGGAAGCGTAATTACAGGTGCAACGAGGCGCTCGTCTTAGACGACTGAGGTCGAGGAACAGCGACGAAGACGGCGACGTCTACGGTCGATAAAAGGCGGAAGAAGGAAAACCGGAATCAGGTACCGTTGACGTAGACCAGATGCAACGGTGGCGATATGCGACGGGTGCGAAGGGCGGGGCGGGCGGTATCAAGCAGGTCCCAATGATGGTTGGTGGGAGTCGGAAATGGATGATTGCAAGCACGGTAGTGAAGAGTGGTCGACAGATTTTTTCAGCTGGGATCAACTCAGCTGCAATCGCTGAAATGGATCGAGGACAGATAGGCAAGATTCCAAACGGTCGGCGATGCCGAATACGAAGCAGAGCAGCGAGAGTGACGGCAAGACGGCAGATCCGATCGATCAATCAATCGAGTCGGCGAGCGTTCAAGGTACGTAAGCTTGGCTGGCTGCGGTTAAGCTCTCATGTGGCGTCCAGACGATATGAGCTGTGGTCCCGCAACGGTCTATGCGATCTAGTTGAGACAGTGTTGAAGGTCGAAACTGTATGATTGCAGTCGGCGGAAGAAAGTTGTTGTGCAATGTAGGTGGCTGGACTGATTGGTGGCGTCCGAGCAGATATGAATGGGATTTATGAGGTGGTGTATGTGTGCGTGAGGTCGGGGGGCGGGGGAAAGAGGATGGTTATGTGGGGGAAAGGTGGAAGGGGATTGGTGGGAGACGGTAAGAGGAACAGGATGCAATGAATGGTGTGTGGAAGCGGATGAGAAGACGAGAAGGTTGGCAGCTAATTGCTTGCTGCTTGCGCTTGCTGCCGCTTTGCAGCTCTAATCTGATCCAGCCATGAACCGGCTCTTCTTCCGCCCTCTCATTCCCTCCGACTGTGGGCCACGATGGGGGGGCGGGGGGATTTGGCTTTCAATCTTTTAGCGCCGCGCTCTGCTGTGCCCAAAAAATCCAAAAAGAAAGAAAGAAAGTGGCTTCTTCTCAACCTTCTCAGCAGCCAGCCCCTCCTCGTAGGTTCAAGGCAGGCAGATCGAGTCGCTTTCATTGCCCAGAGAACACACACTCTTGCAATTTGCTCGCCGGCTCGCCTCTACTGCTTTCTGCAGGCACATGGTGGGGAGCATAGGGCTTGCGCATATCCTTCAGCCATCTAGCCGCACAGTCTTGCTTTGCCTTAGCGCAAGACTCTCTATCAGTCGGTCTTGCCCTTTGAGCACTGTGACCTAGCTGGCAAGCAGCGCCTCGTCGGCTTTTGTGAGATGAAGTAGCACTTGATGGACGACTGGCTGGCTGGAAGAGGCTAGACGAGCTGCTGCGAAGCGATGGTGTCCAGCGGACGGCAGTGCAGTGCACAGCTTTTGGCCCTCCCAAGTCGTCGGTCATTCCGACGGTGCAATTGCCGATCAATGTGCGTGCCTGTTCATCCCAGGCTTTCATCGACTCCACCTCGACAAGCTAGAGGGCACTAGCCGGTCAACGATTGTTCAGCTGGGAAGAGGCAGCAGAGACGAAGGAAACTCTGCAGGCGAAGTGCCGCTAACCTCTTGTTGGCCAGAAGATTTTCAAAAAGAGAGAAAAGGGAGAGTGCCCAAGAAGGACTGGCTCCTCTTTTGAAGGACCAAAAAATTTGAAAATTTTCGCGAGCATAGAGATTATCCTCTTCTCCTCCGTCTTCTGCTACTGATGTGCTTTCTTTCTCTTCTCAAGCCTGGTTTTGCGCACCATTCACCTTCTGCAGCACGGCATCTGGCAATTAATGACGTTGAGACATTGTGATCATGTTCGCGGCATGGACGATATCGCTTTCTGCGTCAAGCAAGCGCAGCACGAACGAATGCCCGCTCCAGGAGGGTCATTGTTCAACTTCTGCTGCGGTACCTGCAAGAAGCTGAAAGCGGGTCAAGCACTTCAGCACCTTAAATGTGCTGAAATGATACAAGACCATACATTTTTTGAAATCGACATTCCTTCCTCTGCATTAACTAGGTCTGTAATCGACGTTGTAAACTTATTTGAAATTTGAAATTAGCAGGTTGAGAATTGATTGAAAGACGTCAGATTCCACGAGCTCGATAGGGTTTGCTTGCGGCTCGACAAGCCTTGCCTGTTAGCAACTGGATTGTCACGCCAAGAGGAAGTCAGGAGCGGCGGAAGAGGAGCAAGTAAGATCGGTCGTCGGCGCGGCTACGGCGCGGGGGCCACGCCGTCGCTCCACCGGGCGTGCACTGTACCCCTGCAACGGGCTGCTCTGAAACCTAATGAGATTGGGCCTTTCGTCTTCTCCCACGCTTTGCTCGCTGCGTTGCAACCCGAGACTAGGCAAACAACCAGCTGAATGATCCGTCTCCATCTCGGATGCGAGTTGGTTGCTCCTGCTTCTGATCCCGATGTCTGCGAGCAACTCGCCTGCGCAGCCGAGCTTTTCTATGCTCGAGATGTCCCCCGCCGATTTCCAATGCGAGAAAACAAAATTCGACGGTTCTGCATGCTGACAACAAGCAGGCGGAGTAGATCGAAGCCAGGGCACTATTGTCTACCATACGAGGTTATCGGAGTGGCTGAGCGAGAAAGAAGAGAGAGGAGAGAGATACGAACATCCTATCAATCTACCTCGTGATCTTTCCCACGTTGCGACGAGATCAAGCTCCGCTAGCATTGACTGCAGCGCCCTATCTTCGCCGGCCACTTTCTGATAAGACGTGCACGTCAGCACATGGGCGGATCGGCCGGCGAAGCATGGTGTCCCGCGGTCCGCCACTCACTACCTCGTCTTGTTTGGAAGGGAACAAAAGGTGGCGTGGGGAATCCATGGCTTGGCAAACACACAGCATGCCCAGACTGGACACAATTAAGCCTAAGCAAATTTTGGTCTAGTGAGCACCTTGACTCTGGCGAAATTCAACGAGGCTTTGACGCAAGAGCAAGCGACCATGATGCCCGGGTGCTCTGTTGGGAGTTCGGCCTTTCCAAGGGCTTCACACCCTGTCCACGATCTGAACACTCGGTTGCCACCGTCGTCGTCAGTCGCCCTACGAGACGTCAAGCTTATTGCTAAAGCACCACTACAATCCTCGCCTTTTGGGCTCCCCGACACCTGCATAGCCATCTGTGCTTTGCTTTACAACGCGCTGCACAGAAAATGCTTCTAGACTCAGATGCCGATACACGCTGGCAAGCGGGGAAAGGAAGCTCCTCGTTATGGCGCAACATCAGGTTGACCGGCGAGGCGGTGCGCACTATCTGCCGCTTCTCCGCCTTCTTTTTTGCTTTCTGTGTTGACACAAAATGAGAGGGTCGATGAGATTCTTTGCCAAGAGCCAGATCTAGCTGATCAACGACGGCCTCTGGGCTCGCGATTGCCATACGTGCCCAAAGGAAGCGACCAACCCCGCACGCTGCTATGTAGACCGATGCCTTTCTTTCTTTCTTTCTTTCTGAATTTCTGAAGAAGGTCACGACGGTGACACGTCGGTGACACACACGTAATAGACTCCAAAGCCACCAATCGCCGTCAAGAGTGGATCATTTTTCCGCCCGAATGTGTTGCCCATCGGCCCCGAGGGCATCTCGAGATGGACTACTTGACTGGCAAAGAGGCAAAGCAGACACAGCTTTGTTCCATCCACCTCCGTTCATAAAAGCAGCAGCGTCTGTCGATGGTGCACTTGGTGCGCTCACAATCGCCTCACGCTGCAGCGGTTAAACACAAGGCTACCATTGCCGAGCACGCAGCATGCGATTGTACACTCCAGCCTGCATCTATCGACCATTGCCGAAGCTGAAAAGCAAAAGAAAAAGCGGCGTGTTCCTGCCGGCGTCTTTTTTTGACTCCGCGCCCCTCTTTTTCTTTGGGATCGACCGCTGCGTCTCTGCTCGCTTCTTCTCCTAATTTTCCGTCAAACGATCGTGATCTACTCGGTCAACTCACACGAAGGGCTCAATTAGGGATTCAAGGACAAACTGTCTGTCGCATTGACGAGCGATGGGCTTTCAGTTACAGACGTCCGTTGAGCTTTGGCTCGTAAAAAACGCCACACACACGTGGTCAAAGCTATGCTTCTTTCTTGAAAATTTTGCGGTCGGAGTCCGAAATCCATGTCGTTGTTGTCTTTATCCCTTTTTTTCTTTTTCTAGTCGCCGCGAACCACGCAATGTCCTTGGCCCTTGGTCTACAGGCAGCCACGTCGTCCCGGTTTTGCAGGGCTGTGCGAGGACGTTCCGCTCGAGGAGTCATGTCAGCCAACCCAAGAGCTGGGAGCGGCGTCAACACAGGATATTCGACAGAAAGTTGTTCCTGGAGTGCGAAAGGCACGCACAGCCCAAAACAACAGAACACAGCGGTGAACTTTTCTTGCGCGCGGCAAATCAAAACGAAACTCCAGAGCTACTGTGAATTTGGTTGGACGACGACACGTCGAGACAGGAGGTTGCCGCAGAGGGGTTCGAAACTTGCTTGTGCGACGACATAGCCTCAAGCGGGATGGAGGAGGGGTTCTGCATGGCCGAATGCGATTGGATCGTGACCGACCCAAGGATGAGCCGGAGTTTCGGTCCCGACCAGCCGCGTTGCGACCAAGCTTTCCATCTCATCACCGGACGGGCAGAGCGCGAGGCTGAGGTGTGGTCAATTGCACACTCTCCGAGACAGGCTCTGATGGAAACAGTGGGCAATGTCAGGCAATTGCCTCAGCGCCCTGCATCGTTCATCTATGCATCTTGCAGGCGAAGGAAGCTGTGGTCCGACAGCGGCTTGTCCAACCGGTCTCAAGTTGCAGCTACTGCCGACTGTTCTGATGTAAGATGCTTGGGAGAGGGTCGCAGACTTGGGCGACTCCTTCTTGGCACACTTTCATAGACCGGTCTCTCCCAACGCGCGATGAGTCGTGCTCCAAGGCTCTCACGCTCAATCGTGTTATCTTCGTCAAGCTGATGCACACACAGATATATGGGAACACGCCTCCTCCATTCTTCTGATGCGTGGCTGTATGGTGAATACCAACCGTTCGTCGCGAATCTGGCATAAAGTATGAGAGCAAATGTATGTACAATGAGAAGCGAAGAGCAATCAAAAAGACAGGAAACGGAAGCAGGATTCAGGGACCACAAAGAAATCAACACGAACATATCAAGCCGCACTAACGCAGGCCTCTCAGCACGGGAGCATTGAATCCACCCGCCGCGTTGCCCCCCACACTCTTCATATACTCCGGTACGGTAACAACACTGCTCACGATACTGCCATCTTCGCTCTCGGCCATCGACATGTAGCTTCCCTTTCTACCGAGCTTTCCTGGCGTAGATGTCGATGAGGCCGACGACGCAGCAGCTCTCTCGACTTTTTCTGCCAGCAACGAGACTCGGCTGGAAGAGCTCTTCATCGGGCTTGCGGCTGGGCTGCTCCCGGCGCTGCCTGCAGTGCCGCTGGCACTGGTAAATTCCCGTAAAGTAGCGGTTCGGCTTTCCAGCATGGCGATCTTGTTGCGAACCGAAGGGACAAGGATGGCAGCACCACGAAGGTTGTGTGTCGAATGCGAGCGGGAAAGAGCGCCGCCACTGGAAGCTTCGATAGTTGAAGTTGTGGAGAGGAGCGATGAGGTGCTGTCCGAATGTCGCAGTGCCGGCTCAGGTTTCAGCGAAGAAAGTGACTGGAGTGTCGAAGAACGTGGCATGCTAGATCCGGATTTGTCCAACATAGATGGTTTGCTCTCCATTACGGCCGTCTGTGTCGCATGTGGCTGAGACTGACCGATCTCAGGCACATCACTGGCCACGCTGCCGGGAGACTTGAAGTCGCAAACATCGCGCGGAGTCTCGGGCGTACGAGAACCGACCGAAGACCCAACACTGGTCGCCTTTGGTTGCAACAACAACGGCTTCAGGCCCGACACAGAGTGCGTCGATCGATGTCGACTGTGCGATACCGTCGAGGTTTGTTGCTGCTGGTAACGGTAAGAGAGATTGTCGGAATGACGTTTGAGATTGGCTGAGCTCAACGCCTGAGACGCGAGCGGAACTGTGGTGGAAGAGGCATTCGACAGTTGCTCGGTCGATATCTTGGCTCGAATGACTTGCTGTGGAAGCAAGCTGGTCTCCTTTCGCGCCTCTTTGGTGAATTTGAGTGGCTTGGTGATGTGACTGCATGCATCTTCTCGCTTGATGCTGACGTACGAATCGCCACGCGTAGGTATGAGAGGTTTTGCAATTGCCACCTCGCGCTGTGCAGCAGCAGACATGGGCGAAACGGTCGAGGAGGAGATCGAAGCAGCAGAAGGAGGTGGTGCTGTGTCTCCATAGCTCTGCGTCTCAGCCACAGTCTCAACACAGCGCGGCGTGATGGCGACAGCCTGCTTGATGGAAGAAACCTCTGCAACGTCTTCGGCCTCTCCTTCACCGATCTGTTGCTCAGCCGAGCCTCGGCGACGAAGTGACCATCCTTCCGTCTCTGATGTCTCATCTCGCCTCTTGGGCTGTCCCAAAATCGGCAAATTCTCGTCCTCGTGCTCATAGACATCGTTGACGTGAATGCTGTCGTCATATTGACCAAACTCCTCGTAGTCGACCTGCGCAGAGCCAATCACCATGTTCATCTCGGCCATGGACTCATCGTTCAACGCCAGAAGTTCGTTTGCCCGTTGCTGCGCCTCTTCCTCTTCGTCGTAATTGTCGCCGATCTCGTCGAGTGACACGGCGTTAGCGTTGTTGATGCGCAGCATGGGCAATATTCCTCCGCTTGCGCTAGGGCTGGCGCGCTGGAAGTAGGTAGGGTTGGACATCTGCATCTGATACATCTGCATCTGCATTTGTTGCATGTGTTGCATGCCGTTGGGTAGGTGCAGAGTAAGCGGCTGCTGCGGGTAGGATCCAGAGTATAGAGCTTGGTGTGCTTGATGGTGGTGTTGCTCGTAAGGCTCACAGCCTGGAGGGAACAATTGCTGAACAGCTCGAGAAGTGTGGTTGCGCGCACTGGCGACGGGGGTTTTGGTGTCATCGCCTTCAGCCCCTTCGTTGTACTCGGAATCGGTACCAGAGACGCCATCCGTGCTGCTGCTTCCACCAGGACTGTTGCCGTTGTTACTGTCGGAGCCAGAGACACTCTCTACGATACCCAAGCCGATTCCGAGGCCGGCCGGACTAGGCGTACGTGCCGAAGAGCTGGACGTTGTAGGAGTCACATTGACACCTCGGCGAGCCGCAGCACTGCGAATAGCATGATTGATGAAATCAAGCGACTTTTGATGTTGCAGTCTTCGTGTCTGCTCTGCCGCGACTTCTCCGGGGGAGAGGAGCCTAGCGGTGTGTGGTTGCGGATCGTAGTTCTGCAAGGAGATCTCAGTCTTGCCTGGCGAGCGCATTGCATCGACCGACTTGAGGCGCGCTACCATCGGATTCGAATCGCCATCTATAGCGCTGCCAGCCGCACTGGCGGGCGATCTGGCGTCGCTAAACACGCTGCCGGGAGCAGCCCAGTCTCGTGTAGCCTCGACGCTGAATCTTGCGCTGCCGGCCTTTCGAAGAGGCGGCGGGTCGAGCGAGACAAAATTAATGACTCGGATGGGCAGTTCGACCGACACATCAGAGGACAGCGAGCTGCCGATCGAGATCTTGATACTGTACACCACCTCGACGTGGCGGCCTCGCGAGATCGACAGTGCGTCGGCAGGGATCTGCATGTAATGCGTTGAGTCTACACGCTGACCAGCCTCGACACCAGTCCACCAGCCACGAGCGGTGACGACCCCTCTGCTGCCCTTCTGGCCCATCTCGAGCACCTCCTCCGCGATCTTCTTGCGCGTCGTCGAGGTCTGGCATGCATCTGGATCCAAGTCTTTTCGTGCAGCGAGGGCGTTGACGTTGAGCTCCGGTCGCGGCTTATACAGCGTGACGGTGCGAATGAGGGACAGCGTCATGCCATTGATCTTCTTGCTCGTATCGTTTTGCACGCCAATGTTGATGTAGATCCGCTGACCGGCGACCCAAGTATTGCGATGCAGGCTAGCCACGAGATGGACTTTGCCGGATCCACCGAGGAAGAGACCTTTGGAGCTGTTCGCTAGGATGGGCTTGAGTGCGCTGGACAGGACAACGGCCGGGTTGAGATACGGAAAGAGGTCGACATGGCGGTAAAAGTGGGCAATGGACCGATTTGCTCCCGAGGCCGATTTGAGCTTGACGGAGCCAATGACGATGTAGCGTACCACGGCATTTTTGCCACGATAGCTGCCTTTGGCACCTTTGGAGACGGGCAGCTCGAGGGAAAATGGAATAGAGTGCGAACCAATCTTGCCCTCGGCATATCCCTCTGCGTCCGGTCCGCCGGAGAAGCAAGCAAGAGCGGAGAAGGGTGCAGTCTCAGGGGAAGAGAGGGTTGGCGAACCATGCAGATAGTAAGGCTCACTTGGACCATGATTGGAGCGATCGCCGTCGATGACTGAAGCGTGGTGGTAGAAGATATAGCGCGTATCATCTGCGAGCAATTCCTCAAAGCCAACGACACGAATCTTTGGCTGAGCGAGAAAGACGCCACCTTCCTTCTCTGAACCTTTTCGAACGCGGATCTGCATGCGACCTTTCAGCGTTCCACCCTCGACGACAAGGTCAGACTCGAGGACAAGATCTACTTCGACACGTGCCTTACTCGCTTTCCCCTGCTCGAGCGCTGCGGGCGGAGGGGCCACATTGGCGGCAACAGCGTTGCTGCGCTTGAGACCAGCCTTGATCTGAGCCTCGTTTGTCATCGGCTTGGCTGCACTTGATGGCAGCTTGCGGTCCGAGTTTCCGAGAAGGCGATCAAGCTCCTTGCTCCTGCGCAGCGGGTTGGCGTTGGCACTGAGGAGCGTGCCGTGGCGCTCGAGTAGAGCAGTGCTGACATTGGTGTCGGATAGGCTCCTTCGTGGACGATTCTTGATCTTGCCGACGCTCTTTGACTCACTGGGCCGATTCTCATTGGGGTTTGCGGACGAGGCACTGAGATGGCCAGCGATGGTGGAAGAGGCGGGAAGCCCGCCTTGGCTGAGCGAGGTCTTCATCTTCTGTGCAGCACTCAGTCGTACCGATCCCATGATACTGTCTTGGTCGAGGGCAGTGATTTCATGAGGCAAGATTGACAGACCCGTATCGTATGTCATACGATAGTTGTCGAGGCTAACAAGGGCACCGCCGCGTTCCGCCTCCTCGAGTCCTTGTAGACCGCGCTTGCTTCTCATCGAAACACTGGCAAGTGACGTGCGGGAGCGCAGGTTCTGCTCGAGTGCGGCGGCCTTGGTGGAACCTTCGATGTGATCGGCATTGTTGCCAGGTTGCACGTGCTGAACCATCTGTGCGCCTGGGCTCTGCATGAGGCTGGCTTTGGGGACCTGACTTGAAGTTTGAGAGCATGGGAGAGAGAGAGAGGTCTTGTCCGAAACAGGGGAGCTCTGCCTGGCGACAGGGCCTACTTCGGAGCCTGCAGTCTGACAAGCAGATGCACTGATAGTGTTGCTTGTGCTATCGATTCGTCCAGTTTCGGCACCATTGGGACCGTAGAAGCTTCCAACGCGCCACTTTGCCGTAAGTCCGCTTCTCTGAGCATCTGCATGGGTGTGCTCGATGCCCATGTCAATTCTGGCGAGTAGAGAAGGCGAGGCTGCAGCACCGGCGGTGGCAGGACGCTTGACGACCTGAGATCTTGGTTGTCTGGTACGTTCATGTCCGCCGAAGCCATCCGGTACCAGAATCTCGGTCTCGTCATCCGAAGCAACGTCCTGATGACTGCTGGAGCTCGAGATTTGGTTCTGAGGTGGTCTCGGTGCAGAAGAGGCACGAATTGAGATCTTCGGGCCAAGCCGCGCTTGAAGAGTGCCTTTACGACTCGCTGCACCTCTGATGCTGACACGGTTCCGTCCTATACCGCGAGAAATTTCAGCAGACCTGCCAAGACTCGAGGCGCCGTCAGATCGGTAGCCCGAGGCAAGACTTGTAGTACTGGCGCTCTTTTGTACCGACTTACTGCCAAGTGTGAGCAGTTGTTCCGAGACGGGCCGACCTTCGGATACGTTTGGGCCTGGTCTGTCGGCTTTGTTGGGACCGACGGAGCGCATGGTATTGATATCGGATTGGCTTGCATATTTTTTGAGCTTGGAGAGCTTGTGCGCACCGCTGGCGTCAGATGAGGCGCTTGTGACAGAAGACTCGGTGAGTGTTGGGCTATGGTCGGTGTCGGTCTCGGTGCTGCTTGTAGCGGTATCAGTAGTATAGCCACCCATGGCGGCTACGGCCGCGCTGAGGCTATGAAGTTGGTGAGGCTGCATTACGCTTTCTTCACCGGCACTTGAGGGCGACATAAAGTCTTCGTCCGTGTAGGCTCCATGTCCGAGCACGTCAGGCGCGCCGGAGACAATGCGGACGCGCCGAGCATCTTCGTCGGCAGTTTTTGGTCTCGGACCTCGGATCTTGTTCATGGACGACTTTTTGGGTATCATGTGCGCTCGCGTACGACTGTGGAAGCCAGACGTCGAAGTGGAGGTGGCTGAGATGCGAGAGCCAGTGTCGGTGGAGTATGCTTCCGACTCGAGACCGAAGTCGATGCCTAGACCTGCCATGATGAAAGATGTTCAGTAGCAACCGGCCGTGCTTGAGCTCATGAGCTCCCCGGGATTACTGTGCGAGATTAAGTATCGTATTGTCAGTTGGTGCTTGAGTGGAAAGACGCTTGTGACGAGTAATCGGCTGCAGAGAGAAGGACGTAGAGCGTGAAGAAGCGTTGCAAGGATGGAGAGATGTAATCCGGAAGATTTGAGAGTCGAGGTGAGAGCAGTTGCGATGTCAATGTGAAAGGATGAATGGGATCCAATGTCAGGGTACGAAGGCAAGAAATCAAGCCAAGAGTGACCAAGATGAGACAAGAAGGAGAAGGGACAGGGCTCCTTGTGAAGCGCAGTCTGCAGAGGTAGTGTAACGGGCAGAGACATAGTCGTCAGGTCAGACGGGTACCAGACAAAAAACACAGGAGGTCTTGACGAATGAACATCTAGCGGGGTCAACGCGGATGTCTATGAGAGAAAGGCCGCATGATCTGTGCTTGACTCGCGATGGCTTAGAGAGGTGGATGGCAAGCAGACAACGGGCGGCAAAATTTGTCACGCCAAGCTCACTTGACGCATCGAATGACATTGCAGCTGACTGGGTCGCGCTGAGCAGTATATGATGAGGACAAAGATTCGTTTCGCCCATCGGACTTTATGTTTCAGCAGACGATGTCCGCCAGGAGCTGAGCTGTTGGTGACGAGTTGTGATTGCAGAGGGATCAGCGGTAGTGCAAGAGGACAAGAGAGGATTCGAGAGACGGAACAAGCCTGCCAAAATAAATCGAGCGCCCACTACGCGCATCCTTTGAGCCATATCATTTTCCTTCTCGAGTCGACGTTGAACCTTGCCCATGATGCTGTATTCATTCTTGCCGTTTCCACCATTCCCATAGCCAGACAGTTACAAGACGGACGATGTGAGACAACATAGCAGACTCACCTCGTCTGTGAAATGCATGTCTACGGCATCATAATGCGGCACTCAGTCTTGAACTTGTGACATTGGAGAAGGGTTCCGCGTGGCTCTCCGTCTCATGGGCGCTAAGTGACAGCCGAGATGATTCGGCCCAGACCTGCTTGCTGAAAATTTTGAGAGACGCTCTTGGGCTGTAGCTGAAAACAGGTCTAACACGTTATGCACAAGACAAAAAGGCGCTCGCTGCTTTGCCTGAGCCGACCACCGATGACGCGCGAATGAGCGTTTTCTCTCCACCTGTTGGCCGAGGCTCTTTCTCAGACTCTTGTTTGCTTGTCTTTTTCCGGCGCACAGGTAAAGAAAAAGGTTCGCACGTGAGCACACACATTCACACACAGAGGCACAGGCACACCTGCACAGCCGCTCTCTAGGCAAAGCTAGCTGGATTCGGACCCCATTCGGATAGCCCGCGTCGTCTGCATCCACCCTTTTCGTAGCTCTTCGTATCGCCATCATCACCATCTGCAGCTCTCGGCTTTGTCTGACTTAGCTTGGCTTCTGCTGTGTTGGCAGTCAAGCGGACCTGCCGCAGTAGGCCATCGAGCCGGTCACCCCCAATCGTCACTTGGGATCGAGTTTCATTACCACATGTCTCTGTGACCACACTGCGTTCCGGCAGCACCATCGTCGATCATGTCTGCGGATAACAGGTCTCCTCGCAGGAATTACGTCGGATCCGGCGATATAGCGAGCCCAAAGAGTCCAACCACGGTGCAACGCCATGGTTTTACCCGAACGCCATCAACAGAGCCACCGCGCTTCCACTTAGCCCGCGACGCGTACCCTTCTTCCGCATCGGATGGAACGTTAGCCGTGCATCTTGGCGGTGCAGGCGCGACCAATGACTACGAAACTGCGTCGCTCGATGCTTCTGTCAACAGCATTCCCTCGTCATCAGCGTCTTCATCTGGTGTTGCCGGTGCTGCCGCAGGTCCGTCTTTGTCTCAAAAATACTGGCCAGAGCCATCCGCGTCGCATTCATACTCTGCATCCTATAGCCCCAGCAAATCACTGGATCGCGACAGTTATGCTCTCGACGATCGAACGCGTCCTCAGTTCAGAGCAGCACGGCTGCACATCAAGTCGAACGGGTACGCATCATCCACCGACGGTGACCTCACACCGATAGCATCCACCTCAAATCCGAACCTGGATGCTGCTGTTGCTCGCACGCCGCTCGTAGGCATCAACCTCACCGATCAGCAGATTGCCGACATGACCGAGTCCGACGTCTCAGAGTATGACGATAGCGCCAAGTTGCGGCGTGCGCGGCGCGGCAGCAGTGCCAACCCCACAGAAACATCAATGTTTAGCTCCATCACAAAGAGCTTTCGCGGCGGGCCCTTTTGGAGCAAGTCGAGCGCCTCTTACGCGCCTCTCACCGCGACCAGGTCTCGTAGCCTGAAAAAGGCCAAATGGAATCGAAACTCTAAAAGCGACAAGGGCCTCTTCTCCGCTCCGTCTTCTACATCCTCGAAAGACCGCCATCGTAGCCGCAGAGCTTCTTCGCCATGGACACATCCGTGGAGAATTCTTGCTTCCTCTTTCAGCAAGCTCTTCCAGACCGCCTTCGGACCCATTCACCCTGTCACCATCATTCTGGCGCTCATCCTCATTGCCAGCTTCGTGACTTCGGTCACCAAGCTCATCATCTACATTCTCAATCCGGACAAGGAACCCAAGCCGTGGCAGACCTTTTGCCAGAAGCAACCCTCTTTCCCGCACGCCTACTGTGACGCACTGGCCCCCGTCGATGTCTTCGTCGGCGTCTTTAGCATCGACAGTGCCTATGAGCGACGTCACCTCATCCGAAGTACTTATGCGACGCACGAGCTCCCCGTCGATCCGCATACGGGCATGCCTACCAGCAATGTGCAGGTCAAGTTCATCATCGGCAAGCCGCGCCGTGCACATGCAAGACGCGTAGCACTCGAAATGGAGACGTTCAACGACCTCGTGGTGCTCGACATGGACGAAAACATGAACAGAGGCAAGACTCACGCTTTCTTCCGATGGGCTGCCGAGAACGCCACCATGCCCTTCCTGCAACTCATCGACGAGCAAACGCAGCAGCAGCCTTTTGGCACGCACCTCGGCGATCTGCCTCCGCACGGCAACAGCCACGGACAGACACGCCAGGTGCTTGGCGGCACCGCTGATGATGCCCAACGCTACCAGGTCATGTGGAAGAAGGCCGACTATGTCGTCAAAGCTGACGACGATGCCTACCTCTTCCTCCAAGAGCTGGAGCGGCATCTCCGCGTCGCCCCTCGCCAAATGACCTATTGGGGTTATCTCATCCGCAATTGGTTCATGGCTGGCGAATGCTATGCGCTCTCCAGCGACTTGGTGCAATACGTTGCACACGCGGGCAACGTGCTTCACCATATCAAGGGCAAAGAGGACAAAAAGGTGGCACAATGGATCAATCTGCATCCGAACCGGTCCGACATTCACTGGGTATCGGAACGCTGCTGGATCTACGACCATCCCAAGGCGGGCACTGCCTATTCGCACGGCTTCCTGTTCCCGGACTACGTCGAAAAGATCAAGCTGGAAGGTCGACATGGGCTGACGGACGAAGAGATTGCGCGGCGCGGTGGCGAGCATCGAGCCAAGTCGTACTCGACCGTCTCCAAGTGGCACTCGCCGTACGTTGAGCCACGCAGCGATCTCACCATTGAAGAAGAGGTGGAAGCTTTGGTGGAAGGCGGAGGGAGATGGGCGGGAACTTGGGTGCGAGGCCAGGAGGGCAACGACACGCAGATCTGGGTGCCTTGGGACCAGATTGTGTTCGAAGCCAACGATCAACGGCTCCGAGCCCCTGTGCTGGACAATCTCGGAGTGTATCCAGCGCTGGCCGAAGAAGTGAGCATCGATCCTGCTTCTGGGTTGACGGTGCGCCACACCACTGGTCTGAACCCCAAATCAACGGACGCGTCGACGGCGGTCGACGTGGATGGCAACAATTTGCATCAGCGGCAGCAGCAGCAACAGTCGCCACAACGCAAGAAACGCGATATACCCTTCCTCGCACACCTGCCATCGGTGCCAGGCTTTGACTTTGGCGCCGGTGGCGTATCTCGCAAGGCAGCTGAGGAACGCAAGCGATCGTTTGCCAGTGTAGCCAAGCAACCACGCATGATACCCCTGCCTACCCACAAGGACGGCAATGGCGAGGCAGAAGAGCTGCGACGTCGACGATACCTCGGACGGCCATTTGGTGGAACCGTAGTAGTACATTACCTGAAAAAGAGCGAGTGGTTCTACGAAACCGCCTTGGCCTTTTCGGGGCGTGGACGATTCTGGCCTGATGGGGCTGGAGGTACGGGCAGCGAATGGAGGATGTTTGGCAGCCCGTTGGTGCGCCACGAGGATGGCTACATCAGCGGAGGTAGAAGTCAGCCTCGTCCCGACATGGAGATGGCGTACCTGCAGCAAGCGAGGACTCAGGCGCAAGAGAATGCGGCCCAGGCACAAAAGCTGGCAGCGAGAATGGGCAGCTTCACCAAGCCGAAGCAGGCGAACGGTCCCCCATCGGCACCGCTTGCGCCGAAGCAGTCTCAGGATCCACAGCAGCAGCAGCAGCAAGAGCAACAACAGCCCGCTGAATCGCCTTGATGCCAGTCTGCGTGCCAGTCAGCAAGCAAGCACATGATCGTGGTTCCGCTCCATCTCGAATCAAACTGTTCACACGGCTCGGTGCTTTGAATGATGATCATCTCGTCTTATATAGAATACAGTCGCAATGACCCATCCCACCAAGATGACTCTCTCTCTCTCTTGTTCGGGGAGAAGAATATGTGACGATGCTGTTTGTGACTCTGAATGGCAGCAGCAGCGACGCGTGACTGAACTTTACGCGACTCGAAGATGTGTAACTTTTTCTTAGCCGAGGCTGAGACTCAGCCGTGAATATTCCGAAATCTCATGATGAGACAAGCGATGCTGCGTTCTGCTGCCCTAATATCTTTCTGGTCAGGAAATCGTCGAGAAATCGACCCGAGGAAAAGTGACACACGCGAGCGTCAACTCAGCCACCCAACGCCTTCTGCAAAGCTGCAAGGTGGCGACTCACCTTGCTCTCCTACTTCCATCATCCGCATCTTGGACTCGCTTGTCGTCTGATCCTTGCACCCTTCCTAACGATTCAGAAGACGTGGCAGCGCAATCGTGGGCTCAAAGCACCTGTCGACGCGCGCTTTCATCGACGCCTCTTCGGAAACAGCAGCAAGCCCAACGGGAGCTGCGACTGATCACACTCGGCATCCACATCAGTAGTGCCTCTATCAGCACAGCTCGCTGTGCCCCGTTGCCGCCGCAATGCGCAGAAGCGTCATTCTTGCAGCGCTCGGCGGCTCGCCATCGGCCATCTCCGGAGACGGCACCAACACTGTAGCTACACCTCTCAAAGGCAAGAGTTCACCATATTCACGTCCATCGCCGCTGACCGACATCTCACGCAACGCCAACGCCGCTGGATTTGGACCGCTGCTCGGTAGAAAACCATTCAAGACACCTTCGTTTGCCAATCGGCGCGAAAAGGACAATCCTGATGGGGGTCGGAAGCGCAAAAAAGTCGACTACCGCGGCATGGACTCGGGTAGAAGTGGCGACGGCGATGCTGACGCCGACGACGGGTCCGATTCTGACAATGACGGCAACGCCAAGAACAGCAAAGCCGGCCCCAAGAAAAAGGGCAAGGCGGCCATGAAGACGCTCGAAGGCATTTACAAGGGCATCGACGCTACCGGAGTCTCTCTCAATGTGGATCGCCGCAAATGGGACGTTTTTGAAATCAAACCCAATGCCATCAAGAAGGGATTCTCGGTACCAGTCATGACCAACAGGCAAGGTCAGGTGGTCGAGACGAGGCTCTCGTATGCAGCGCTCGGCACACGAAGGCAGATTGACATTCCTCCACGCCCGCTGCACGATCCCATGGGAGAGACCGCCATTGTTCTCTTTGATCCCACCGTCGACGACCGCGAAGCCGAGCGAAGAAAAGCAGAGATTCAGAAGGAACAGGCAGCCGAAGAGGAGCGCATCGAAGCTGGCGCAGCGCCCCAAACGCCACACAAAAGCCTCGCAGACATTCTTGGCCTTAACAAGAACAAGTCGAAAGAGATCGAAAAGGTCGCCGTCGTCATTGATCCAAGACTCAGCAAGGTGCTTCGTCCCCACCAGGTTGAAGGTGTAAAGTTTCTCTACCGATGCACCACGGGCCTCGTCGTCGAGAACGCCTACGGCTGCATTATGGCCGACGAGATGGGTCTCGGCAAGACGCTCCAGTGCATCGCGCTCATGTGGACGCTGCTAAAGCAGTCGCCCATAGCCAACAAATCGACCATTGATAAGTGCATCATCGTCTGCCCTTCATCGCTCGTGAGGAATTGGGCCAACGAGCTGGTCAAGTGGCTCGGTCCCGCAGCGCCCGGCAACCTTGCCCTCGACGGCAGGCTGAGCAAGGACGAGATGATCGAGGCGACGCGTCGATGGTGCAATGCTTCGGGGCGTGCCATTACGCAGCCAGTCATGATTGTTTCGTATGAGACGCTGCGCAACTTGCAAGAGGAGCTCGGCAATACCGAGGTGGGCCTGCTGCTCTGCGACGAGGGCCATCGACTCAAGAATGCAGACTCGCTCACCTTCCAAGCCCTCACGCAGATCAAGGTGCGCCGTCGTGTCATCCTGTCCGGCACGCCCATTCAAAACGATCTGTCCGAATACTTTGCGTTGCTCAACTTTGCCAACCCGGAACTGCTGGGCAGTCGAACCGAGTTCCGCAAGAACTTTGAGATTGCCATTCTCAAGGGTCGGGATGCTGAGGCGACCGACAAGCAGCAGCAGGAGGCCAACGAAAAGCTTAGCCAGCTCTCTGCGCTGGTGAGTCGATTCATCATTCGACGAACTAATGACTTGCTCTCCAAGTATCTGCCGGTCAAGTACGAACATGTGGTGTTCTGCAAGATGTCCCCGTTCCAGCTGGACCTGTATCGACTCTTTATCCGATCGCCCGAGATCAAGAAGCTGCTTCGTGGTACAGGCAGTCAGCCACTCAAGGCAATCGGAATCCTCAAGAAGATGTGCAACCATCCGGATCTGCTCGACTTGCCGAGCGACCTGGATGGAAGCGAAGCGTATTTCCCCGAGGGCTATACGCCGCGGGACCGACGACATGTGAATCCAGAGTTGTCGGGCAAGATGATGGTGCTGCAGCGCTTCCTCGAAACCATTCGTGCGACAACCAACGACAAGATCGTGCTCATTTCGAACTACACGCAGACGCTCGACGTGTTTGAGCGCATGTGTCGCGCCAACCGTTGGGGCATGTTCCGTCTGGACGGCACCATGACGATCAACAAGCGACAGAAACTGGTAGATCGATTCAACGATCCCGAGGGCAAAGAGTTCATCTTTCTGCTGTCGTCCAAAGCAGGAGGCTGCGGTCTCAATTTGATCGGTGCCAATCGACTGGTGCTGTTTGATCCCGACTGGAATCCGGCATCGGATCAGCAAGCGTTGGCACGAGTCTGGCGAGACGGACAGAAAAAGTCGTGCTTCGTCTACCGATTCATTGCGACGGGATCGATCGAGGAGAAGATCTTGCAACGCCAGTCGCACAAGCAGTCGCTATCGTCGTGTGTGGTCGACGAGGCGCAGGATGCAGCGCGCCATTTCTCGGGAGAAGATCTGCGTGCGCTATTTACCTTTAAGGAAGAAACGGCGTGCGATACACACGACACGTACAAGTGCAAGCGATGCAAGAGCGGCAAGCAGATTATTAAAGCACCTGCGCTACTGTACGGTGACACAAGCACGTGGAACCACTATGGCAAAGAGGAGATGCATCACTTGCATGATGATCTGTTGCGCGCCGAGATGGCGTATGACGAGGTTAGTTTTGTTTTTCAGTATTGCAGTCACTAGACGTGGCTCTGCATCAGCTTGCATTGTTGCGTCGGTTCGTTGCATCATGTTTGTATATACCCCTATCAAGTGCAATCGAGTCTTGGTCACTGATGCATCTGTTGATCGATGCTGCTTGAGTGGCGAAAGAGCGCCGGCTGGTGGGTTACTATCGGGCAACAGCCCGAGAGAGAGTGAGCGGGTGAAATGCTGAGTGCGAGATATAATTTACGACGGGATGATGGCTAGTGTACACAAGTGAAGAAAACGTGGAGCGGGCAAGAGAGATCTTGTTGGGAAAGCTGGCGGGCAGTTCGGATGGGTGGGGTCAAGTTTTTAGTAACCGACAGGATTTTCGCGAATGGTCTTTCTGGTCCACTTGGGGACTTTGTGAATGCTTTTGCGGAAACCACGATCGTGTTTGCTGAAGGTGGTGTATTTGTCGTTTGGTAGCATTTGCGCTTCTGGTGTGATGGTGGCTACCGCGTGCGAGAGAGAGTTGCATTGCACCTGAGATTGCTGCAGTGTGGAGATGACATCGTCGACAGCACGGAGGCGCATACGAACTCGATTCTTGCGTGTCGACGAAAGCCGCCATGGGTTTTTCCATAGTAGGCCGCCCATGGACGCAAGGCTTGGTCGGAATGCGCCCAACATTGTACGATGCGCGTAAAGTGAGGTGGACCAAGAGGATGACGAGATACAAGCTGCCGAGTAAGCAGAAGCTGAGCAGATCGAGCGACGTGCAAGTGCAAGTGCTGAGATGAATCGATAGCGGCTCTTGTTGTGCAGTTGACAAAGCGGCTTACGATCGCCGAAACGAGCAAGAATGCCGAGTTGGTGATGATGGTTGACAATCAACGACGACCATATGAGCAACGACGGAGGCGATACTGTACGCCAACGAGGAAGAATCCAAATTTCTTTCCTCGCCGATTGTCGACCCTTTTCGCCTTTACATTCGTATTTTAAATGTTAGACCACGTTTACCAAGCCAGTTGCTTCCACAAGTCAAAAAGATCTGACAGACCAAAACGAGATGAGAATGTTTGCTTTGCCGTGCGTAGAGGTGTCGCGTTGAAGCAGTTCGTGGCAATGCAACCAAGCACAGTCCTCCACGTGTCGATCACAGAGAAGAAATTTCAGGCCGTGTCTCACCTTGTCACTCTAAACTGACCAGCATCTTGTTGATCTGCTTTCCGTTGTACCGAGAACACTCAGTTTGCTTGTCTGAATGGGGGAGCGAGAAGAGCAGATGTGTTTCAGACGTCAATGGACGAGGGAACAATGCGGCGTACTGTGAAAAAGAGGCTGGTGAACACGACCAGGTGCTGAAAATGAATTCTTCGCGCAGTTTCGGTTGGGAGCTCAGCAAGAGAAAAGTGACCAAGACTCTGGCGTTTGCACGGCGAAACCTGTGAGAGAGAGTGTGTGGAAAAGAGTGTTCGAGCGTGCACTGTTTCGGCGACAGAGAAGCGGACAAGACAATTCTCGGTCAGCTTTCATACTGCACGGCAAAAGTCCGACCCAACATGACACGTAGCCACGCAGCCACGTAGCCACTGGATCCAAATCGGCAAAGCCGAATAGATGCAGAGAAGAAACGAGAATTGACTGTGCGTCTCTGCACAGCCAATTTCGACGTCGACGTCGAAGCAGCGTGCCAAGGTGGGAATTTCCGGCGTCGGTCTCGGTCTGTCGGAATGTCTGTCTGTCTGTCTATCTGGACAGCTCCTCTCGCTACCACCACCATCATCCTCTCGTCGTCCTATCGGTCCTACTCTCACGTACATCATGGACGCAGCGTGGACAAAGAGCGTCCACGAGGCGCTCACCGAGCTCCAAGTCGACCCCTCCCAAGGACTCTCCGATGCCGAGGTCGAACAGCGGAGGGCAAAGTACGGCGACAACACGCTGCCCGAACAACCGCCCACGCCCCTGTGGCAGCTCATCCTCGACCAGTTCAAGGACCAGCTCGTGCTCATCCTTCTCGCCTCGGCCGTCATCTCGTTTGTACTCGCGCTGCTCGAAGAAGATACCACGCTCGGCGCTGCTCTCATCGAACCCGGTGTCATCTTTCTCATTCTCGTCGCCAATGCCACCGTAGGTGTCGTACAAGAACGCAACGCTGACAAGGCGATCGATGCGCTCAAGGAGTATAGTCCGGACACCGCCAATGTCATCCGTCACGGCACTACCGAAAAGATTCGCTCGGAAGACCTCGTTCCTGGCGACATCTTGATCCTCACCGTCGGTGACAAGATCCCCGCCGACTGCCGTCTGATTGCCATCAACTCGTCTTCCTTCCGTGCAGACCAGGCCATCCTCACTGGCGAGTCAATCTCCGTCAACAAGTCCCTCGAGCCCGTCCCGGACGCCAACGCAGTCAAGCAGGACCAGATCAACATTCTCTTCTCGGGTACCACCGTCGCCAATGGCACCGCCCTCGCCGTCGTCGTCCAAACCGGATCGCGCACTGCCATCGGCGACATCCACGCCGAGATCTCCAAAGACGACGATGACAAGACTCCTCTCAAGCAGAAGCTTGACGACTTTGGTGAGCTCCTCGCCAAGGTCATCACCGTCATCTGCATCTTGGTTTGGATCGTCAACTTCCGTCACTTCAACGACCCTTCGCATCACGGTTGGGTTCGAGGTGCCATGTACTACTTTAAGATTGCAGTCGCCTTGGCTGTAGCTGCGATCCCCGAAGGTCTGGCGGCTGTCATCACTGCTTGTTTGGCGCTGGGAACGAAAAAGATGGCCAAGAAGAATGCGATTGTTCGCCATTTGCCTTCGGTCGAGACGTTGGGATCGACCAACGTCATTTGCTCCGACAAGACCGGTACGCTCACCACCAACCAGATGAGCGTTACCCACTTTTCCGTTTTGGACAACACCGGTTCGATTGCCGACTACTCCGTGTCGGGAAGCACGTTTGCCCCCGTTGGCGAGATCACTGACTCGCTCGGGAAAAAGGTTACCAATCTCAACCAGCCTCGCACCGCCGTCCATGCTCTCGCTGAAGCCTGCTCCGTTTGCAACGATTCGCACGTCAACCTCGACGACCATAACAACTACACGGTGGTCGGTCAGCCCACCGAGGCGGCGCTCAAGGTGCTTGTAGAGAAACTCGGCCATCACGATGCTGCCGTCAATGCAACGCTGGCCAAACTCGACCCTGTCGAACGCGCAAGTGCCGTCAGCACGGAATACGGAAAGGCCAACCCGAGACTGCTCACTTTTGAATTCAGCCGCGACCGCAAGAGCATGTCGACCTTGATCCAGCGTTCCTCTGCCACCGGATGTCTGCTCGTCAAGGGCGCACCGGAAACGGTGGTCGAGCGATGCGAAACCGTCCTGATCGGCAAGAAGGCTGCTCCTTTGGATTCGGCTCTGCGCAAGCAGATTGGAGACAAGGTGCTCGAGTATGGTCGACTCGGTCTGCGTACCTTGGCCATCGCTGTCAAGGAGGATGTGCCGCTCGATGTCGAATCGTACCGCAGCAGCAGCCCGAGCGAGTATGTCCAGTTTGAGCAGCGCATGACGCTCGTCGGTCTCGTCGGCATGTTGGACCCTCCTCGTCCCGAGGTGCGACACGCCATCGAGCGATGTCGTCAGGCCGGCATCCGCGTTATTGTCATCACAGGCGACAACAAGAACACGGCCGAAACCATCTGTCGCCAGATCGGCGTTTTCGGTGACACCGAAGACCTCACGGGCAAATCGTTCACCGGACGCGAGTTTGACGACCTCACCACAAAACAGCAGAAGCTCGAGGCGGTGTCGGCCGCTTCGCTCTTTTCGCGTGTCGAGCCTTCGCACAAGTCGCAGCTGGTGGATCTGTTGCAGAGCCAGGGCCTGGTGGTGGCCATGACGGGCGACGGTGTCAATGATGCGCCTGCGCTCAAAAAGGCAGATATCGGTATTGCGATGGGCTCGGGAACTGACGTGGCCAAGCTGGCCGCAGATATGGTGCTGGCCGACGACAATTTCGCCACCATCGAGGCGGCGGTGCAGGAAGGCAGGTCGATCTTTAACAACATGCAGTCGTTTATTCGTTACCTGATCTCGAGCAACATTGGCGAAGTCGTCTCGATCTTCCTGACGGTGCTGCTCGGGTTGCCCGAGGCATTGATCCCGGTTCAACTGCTTTGGGTCAACTTGGTCACCGACGGCTTGCCGGCCACCGCTCTCGGGTTCAATCCTCCCAGCACGACCATCATGCGCGAAAAGCCCCGTGGCCGAAACGACCCGCTGATTTCCGGATGGATCTTTACGCGCTACCTGCTGGTGGGTGCGTTTGTGGGAGCGGCCACCATCTTTGGCTACGCCTGGTGGTTCATGTTTGCCTCGACAGGTCCGTCGATCTCGTACGCGCAGCTTTCGCATTTCCACCAATGCGGGCTGCCCGCCTCGCAAGCGCCCGGTGGGCTGTTCCACGGTGTCGACTGCTCCATTTTCAGCACATACCGTCAACCGTCGACGATTGCGCTCTCGGTGCTCGTGGTGGTCGAGATGTTTAACGCGCTCAACGCCATTTCTGAGACCGACAGCTTGCTTACATTTGGACCGTGGAAGAACCCGCTGCTGATCGGCGCCATCGCGCTGAGCCTGGCGCTGCACTATGCGATCTGCACCGTGCCCTTCCTGCAGGACTGGTTCCAGGTGACAAGGTTGACGGCAGAAGAGGTGAAAGCAGTCGTGTGGATCTCAGCGCCCGTGGTGGCCATTGAGGAGGTGTGCAAGCTGGTCACGCGATGGATGATGGTCGGCGACCAGTCGACGAAGCAAGATGTGCTGCTCGCCGAGGAGAAAAAGGATCTGTGAAGGACGAGGTGGTGGTGGTGGAATCGACCGGACAGTTGGGTTAGATTCTAAAGAAAAAGAAACAGTAGGATAGACATGCGCTCTGAATCCAAATGATTGTCATTAGAGCCGAAGCGTTATGGTCGGACGTCAAGAGGGATGCTGTGATGCTGAAATTCGTGTGCCAAGACATGAGATGTGAGCCGAGCAAGAACAAGCGCGGATGATAGATCATGTGAGAAGTTTTCTGACACAATGTAGCGCAGCAGCTTTGCATGACGAGATCGACGCTTGTGCGGCTAGAGCACGGGGGGTCCGAGGCACCTATACCTTGAACGAACATCTTGGAACCACGTCTCATTGAGTGGCGCTATCACCGATTGTGTCGACGTCGCAAACGTACGCAAAGGCGGAGAGTGTTTATCCACGACAGCGAGCTTATCTTGTTGGGTAAACACGCCTGTCTGTTGGTGCGTCTCTTTACCCCGTCCATTTAGTGTCGTACTGGCATCCGTTACCTGCCCGAACAGCACAGTCTGTATCCGAAAGCTACCTGACCTTTCCACAGACAGTTTCCCCCTTTGACCCACGGGTCCCGAACCAGACTAAAAGTGGGGAATCAAGCTAAACGGATAAGAAACGTAAATGTTTGCTGCAAAGAAGAAAAGAAAAGACAAACAATGGTATATAGTAACCGTAGTAGCAACGGTTGTGCAGGCAAACGAGGTGTGCGATCATGCTGCAACGTGAGGTGTGAGGTGGGAGGTGGGAGGTGAGAGAGTGTGTGTTGGATGGCCTGGATGAGAGTTGATGCGATGCATGTACGAGCTTGATCGTGTGGAATAGCTGCAGGGTGATGGAGACTGGAATGGCGGATAGGGTGGTGATGGGGGTGGTTAGCTATGGAGATCGGGCGTTGGTGGCCGTGGGTAAGATTTTGGGTGCGTTTGGCGTGGACGCGTGTGTACCGATGCTGTCCTGCGACAGTTGTTGCTGCCGGTTGCTCGCGCTTCTCCCTTGCTCTGAAACCATGCAGCCTCGGATTCCGTTTATCCAGCTAAACATCGCACAACTTATGCACCCGCTCCTAGCCTGCTCGCGTCTTGCTCTCTCCCGGACTCTCAACAACCCTGCACTTTCCACTGAACCAAATCTTTAGGATCGACCAACCTCTTTTCCAACGTATGGCATCCGCCACAAAACGCCGACTTGTCGCCTTCGCACTTCCAAATCTGTCGGCCGCCCGTCTGACTGATGGTCTCTGCGAATCTGCACTTGACGCCCTCCAACGCTGGCAACGGTTCCCTCGACAGCCAACACGCGGCATCCGCGCCACCGACGCTGTCTGAGTGGAAGTACTGGTAGGGGAGATGTGCGAATTCCGATGGATCCAGCGGTGGCGGTTGCTGCTTGGGCGGTCTAGGCGCGACGATGGGTGTGCTGAGCAGCAGGAGTAAGGAGAGCAGCGCAATGCAGACGAGTGACAGTCTTGACGCGATCATGATCGCTCGTTGATGCGTGGCTGTCGTCGAACAAGGAGAATAGAGTGGGCGTTGGTGGTGGGTATAGCGAGCAAGAGAGAAAGAGAGAGAGGAAGAGAGGATGAGAGGGTGAGTAAGTGATTGAGGAAAAGATGGAAAAAAGTGGGAGAGTGTGAGAGAATTGAATATAGGACAGGATGGCAACGGCAGCGAGACAGGCAGAGAGAGAGAGAGACAGAGAGACAGAGAGACAGAGACAGAGCAAGGGCACGAGGCGAAGAGAAGGGGTAAAGGGGGCGGAAGGGCCGTGACAGGTCGAAACGGGCGCCATGTCGCTTTACCCTCTCTTTCGCCCAGCCCAACCCAGTCAAGCGGGTCGCTGCCAAGTCGCCGTCGTGCTCTCCCTCCCGCAGGCTGGCAGTCGTCATAATTTGATGGGCGGAGTTGTAGAAAATCGAAAAAAGGCGAGAAACGAACAAACGCCCTTGCATTCCATGCCGCCGTGCCGTACGCCGCACGCTGCACGCCACACGTTCCACCTGATCTTCCCCCACGCTTCTTCACCCATCGGCACCCGATCCATTTTTTCTCACCGAAATGCCTCGTGTCTATGTATCAATAAGAAAGTTAACACCAGACTTATAAGCGGAAAAAAGGATGACTGAGCATCAACGTCACTCGGCACAAATCCGAACCGCTGTCGACGTTGATGAACAGGGTCCAATACAGAAGCGAGCATGCCTCTGCTACACTGTCAGCCTCGTCTGGCCGCGGGTGGTGGTTGTGGTTTCCATCGCTGAGACGGTCTCTCTCTCGGTGCTGCATGGAGCAAAGAATATATAACCCCGCTCCTTGCTGGACCGGCTTTGAGCGACGGTCACCACCGAAGCATCGATTTCTACTGTTCTACCCGTACGCTTCTACGATCATGTCGATCTCCCTCTTCCGAACCGCCGTTGCCAGCCGACATTGTACCGCCACCACCGCATGGAAAACCGCACTGCGCAGCATCTCTACCACGAGCGTAGCTGGATCGGCGGTGAAGCCAGGTAGCGAAAGCGAAGCGACGACACCTGGTGCTGGATCGGTAAGCTCTCTTTCTCACGCCTTGACCTCTGCTGTGCTCTGTACGTGTCTCGCTAACGTTGACTCTATCTCTCTCAATCTATCTCCCAACGCCTCGCAATACAGACCGAAGACATCGCCAACAGCGAAGGCGCCTACGACGGCTCTCGCACCAACCCAGACTCGTCCACGAGCAAGATTGAGAACGAAACCAACGCAAACTTCAATGCGAGTAGCGCCAACAAGCAGACGTCGGACATGGCCACCCAGTCTCAGCAGCAATCGAACCGCAAACCATCCAAACAGCAGCAGACCAACCCCGATCGCGCCGACTTTGGCGCCTCGGAAGCAAGAAAGCAGGGCGGAAGAGGCGGACAACATAACCAGTGATCCCCCCTTTCACCGCATACCAAACCAAATGCATTCCATCGAAAGCAATCTGCCACCACTTTTAGCGCATCTCGGCTCAATCTCAATTTCTCAAACTCACGGCCCTTTTCACATGCATTCTGCCTTCAGAGAACCAAGAGCGAGAGTGAAGAGAGACTGTTTCGTTTTGTTTCGTTTGTGCGAGATGCGAAATACAACCACAGATACAGAAAAGAGGCAAAGATGCAGGAAAGTAGACGGACTGAGGGCGCCTGCCCGACGTTGGATTTTGAGTTGGTAGCGTAAAACAAAACAGTCTCTTGTGAGATAGAGAGTAGGAAGAGCAAGCCTTCACCGACGACAACATTGTTATTGAAGGTGGTGGCCGAATAAAAGGAAAGCGTGATAGAGGGTGGGGGAATCCTACGTGTCCGAATTGCATCGATTGTTTTGAAAGAAAGAGAGGCCAGTGACCGATGAGAGAGACTGAACGTCTCTTTTGTGTAAGGCGTACAGTATGTTTGTGTTGATCGATGCGGTGCTGACGATATCGCAATGGGCTGGCGATCCCGGCTGATGGGGCGTCAGTGTGTGAGTGTGTGCTGCTACAGCTTCTACCATTGCTGCGTGCCCTGGCAGCTATTCTACGCTTGCGATCGTGTCACAACCACCTCGCACGCTTACTGGCGGGGGGCACCACGGCCAACACCGGCGAAGCGGGGACGGTACTCGCCCGAGGGGGCGCCGTCCTTCTTGTCGCCAGCGGCGGCACCGTCACGACGACGGTACTCGCTGCGGTCGCCACCCTCGCGGTCACCACGGGGAGCACGGTAAGCACCGTCGCGGCCACCGACGGGCGCACGAGCAGGGCGAGCGGGCCTCTTGTGGGTAGCGGGCACAATCTCGGCGGGCAGGTGGAGGAACTCGCGCAAGTACTCGACACCCTCGTCGGTGAGGGTGTAGAAGTACCACTGCCACGAGAACTGCGTGTGCACGTAGCCGCGCGAGGTCAGCGACTGCAGAGCCTTGACCACCTCGAGGTTGGGGATCTCAAGCTCGGGGTGCTGGACGGTGAAGTTCTTGGGGGCAACCATGACACCCTCCTTGAAGAGGGAGGCGTAGATGGTCTTGCGGTTCTCCTTGCTGATGATCATTTTGAAAATGTGCGGGTCAACTGCGAGCAGCAAAACAAAATGGGGGGTTGACGCGTCAGTTGGGGATGTTTGATCGTACAGATGCGATGGGGGATGTCGGAGCTCTCAAGGCGGCTGGTGTGCGAAGCAACGCATTCGCGAAGACCGACTAATTGTCGGCAGGACGTCGATGGCTTTCTGTATTCGCTGACGCTGAATCCATGCTGCACTGTGGCATCCCTCGTACCTCTGGCACAGTGGTGGATCGTACTTTCTCCAGACAGATATGATGGGATCTGTCGGTTCTGCCAACTACAGATCTATAATTCCTTGCGACAACGCACTCGGTCGATACAATCCATGGTCCGTGATCCTTGGCGTCCGTGCGGGTCCCAACATCAACGCTCCATCGCGAAGGCGTCCTACTCCCCACTGCGTTGTCTATCTTGACCCATGCCCTTCAGTACGCTCTGATGATTTCTTCTATGCCGTTGTGCGATCCATCACTGTGCTGATGTCTTTGCCGCTGATGCTGATGCTGATATCGAAATTCTCGCAGCTACTGCTTGCTGGTCTGAGTATGTCGATGCGTGCATTGCAATAATGTGCTCCTTTCTATCATCCTGTATGGCGAAGGCATGTCGTACTTACGTTCTTGATGAATGAGTTGGGTCCTGGGGAGAAGAGGAAAGAAGAATCAAGGATCGCTGATGATGACGACGAGCACTCACCACTAGCCAATCGATGCTCGAGACGGTCGAGGGCTTGAGATCCAGGAACGGGGCAGCACGCCGCTTTCTGTCTAATTTCGTCTGCTGCTCAGAGTTCAGCACAGAGGGCAAGAAGATCACGTGAATGGTATTTTAAAAAGTTCCCACGTTCCGTCGATATCGACACAACTCGTAAAGGCTAGGGATTTCGAGTTGGCACGGAAAGAGAAAAATATCAAGTAATTTCAGGTTGAATACAATCGAATTGTAATTTTTTCTCTGTATCGCCATCTGCTGCCTCGAACATCGCTCAGAACGACCGGATGGTGATATCTCGCAAGTAGAGACTGGCCTGCTGCCCCGAATTCTAGCCAAGAATTTTGGTACAGCAGACCGCGAGCCGCCGTCGCAGCGAGAGAGATTTTTCCGATGAGCGTTTTGGCAGCGGTGTCAGCGCGTTTGACTGGCCGATTGAGTGCAAGCGGCACGACAGCGCAACATTTTTGGTTTGAGCAAGCAGCAAGGCAACCCACTGACTGACTGACGCACTGTGAGTGAGTGAGTGGCTGAGTCCGGTCAACGCTATCGAAAGTGGCTTTGGCATCATCTCCTCCTTCCGCCCTCCATATCGTCAAGGTTACTCAAACACGTAAGCATCTACACCATCTCAATTGCGCAAGCCGTATGTTTGATACGACGGCATAAGCAGCATCTACGCACGCATTTGGTACGGTCGACGATGCAGCTTGGGCCGGCATAAAGGACGTCCATAGAGAGAGCATTCAGCAACGAGCAATCGACATCATCTCGACACTTGTCAATTTTCGAAACGGACATTGGACCAGTATTGCACACATATGACACGGCATGTCGTTATCGTGAAGCCTCTGGACACTGCATCATCAATCTCTGCTCCACGGGCAAGGATTAGGTCGATTGTGATGGGTTCAGCTTGCAGCATCCTACGAGACACAACGCCGATTCGTCGACATCTATATCTTTTGTCCTATGTCGGCTCCTACTACCGACAGCTTCTTTTCTCGCATGTCAAATACTGTTGTTTGACTGTATTGAGGCTGGCCTAGATCAGACAACATAAAGTCGTCTTCTATCTGTGATGGCAACTCAAATTCTCGATGCACAACAGATGCAGCAAGCCAATCCGCCCATGGCAAATTCCACTCGATCCCCCCACTTGACCCAAGCGACTCGACCCATTTGCGCGCGCAGACTTGCTTTCGCCTGATGCTTTTACTTTTTCCTCTCGAACCAACATCTGACTCCTCGTCTCATCTTGTTTCCTCCACCATCACAAAATACAGCCCTCCGATAACACACACATAATCCAACATGGGTAAGGTTCACGGATCCCTCGCGCGTGCCGGTAAGGTCAAGTCGCAGACCCCCAAGGTCGAGAAGCAAGAGAAGGCCAAGCAGCCCAAGGGCCGTGCCAAGAAGCGTCTTTTGTACACCCGACGGTAAGTTTTGCTCTTTAATGCAAAAGCAGAAGAGTTGCTAGGAAGAATCTCGAGATGAACGGTACATTTGCCACCGTCGGTCGGGTACGCCATACATTCAGCAGCCGAGGGCAGAGATAGAAAGACGCAAAGGGATAGCGACGAAGTAGAGACGACGCCAGCCTTGCTGTTCGGGCATTGTCATAGACTCTGAAGGATTGCTGGACCACGATGTGCGGCATGACTCTGTGGCAACGTTGCAAGTCATGGGTCAAAGCACATGTTTAGGTCTTACGGATATCTTCGCCACTGTCGGATACAGTAGCAGTAGCTAGCAAGCGCTGTCTCGTTGGCTCTGGCGGACGATCCTGGGACAGGGGTGACAGAAGCACGGATAGTGGCGACTATTAGCTCGATGGTAGCGGCATATTGCGCTTTTGCCTTCGACAAAGGCGTCACAGCTGCAATGACATTCGCCCATCAGACGACTCCTCGGATACTCAGCCACGAGAGTCACCACTCGATTTCCTTCATAGCACCTTTCTTTCGCATCGCCACACCAGCTTGCTACACTAGTGACTTACACCCTGCCTTGCTCCTCTTGATCTCTCGATTTCCACAGATTCGTCAACGCCGTCGCTGGTCCCGGTGGCAAGCGCCGCATGAACCCCAACGGCGAGAAGTAAATAGCTTGCTCTACCGCCTCTCACATCAATCACATTCATGCAATACCTTTTTTAGGTTTTGGTGCACACTTCTCACACTGCATGCACACACGCGCCATCTCCTTCATTGTATACTTTTTTCTCTCTCCAGAGCTCTTTATCGGGCTCGGGCGCAATACACAAAAAAGCGGACGCAACTGCACGCCCAGGTTCCACACGATATTATGTGCGCCTGTCAGGATGAAAATGCCTTCCACTCGGTTGTCTCGTGCACACGCACGCGCGGATTGAATTTTGCGACGAGGTCTCTGGGTATGATTGTACGTTTTTGAGAGGTTTGTGAAGCGAGAGGAGCGGGAAGATATGATGTGGGGGAGAAGTCTGGGTTGGGGGGTGGAAGAGCGGTGTATAAATGTGAGCGAGCATTTATTCGGCGATGGCGGATCGAGAGTCGGGGGTCGGTGTGGTTACAAGTGGTGAAGTTTTGTCGGCCAGTGGGGTGGTGAGAGGAGCGTTGGAGATGCGGAGACGGTCGAGTCTGGCTTGGAGGTCGTCTTGCTGTTTATGTTGTTCTTGTGATTGTGCTTGGCTGTCGATCTCGTGCATGTGCTTTGCGTCGTCTTGCTCGTTGCTCTGTTGCTGGATTCGCTTGTGCTCCTCGGCTTCCTCCTGACGCTTCTCGTCCTCCAATGCTCTCAATTCATCCATCACTTCATCGTCATCTACGTCTGTCGCATCCACCCTTATTGCATCCTGCACCGCTTTGTGTCGCTCACCCAACTGTTCCAATCCATCCATGACACGGTCCACGTGGTCGATGCGCATTTCATCCTTACTGAGCACACGCCTGAGTACACCCTCACTAGCTTGCAGCGCCTTGATGACGTCAGCGTCGGATTTGGCCTGTTCGATTTTGTCGACGACGGCGGCGAGCGTGTCGCGCGCACCAGTGCGTTGGGCGAGCGCCTGTTCGAGTGCTTTGCGGCTGCGCAGGTGCGAGAGCGCTTGCGGTTTCGAATTGGTGCGCAGCGCGTGTTGGATTTGGGCGTTGCGGTCGACAATTTGGGACGAGAGGGCGGAGAGCTGACGGTCCAATTTGGACAGGGTCGACTTGACTGTAAGCAGCGATCGGTCTTCTTGCGTAATGGCTTGGACTGTCTCGTTTTCGCTCGTGGCAAACTTGACCAGGTTGCCTTGGACTAGAGCCACGCATGGCGACCGATCGCGCGATAGATAGCGCAACACCAATTCTACATCCCTCGCACTCGGAATCAAGCCCAAAGTCGTCTCACAAACGCCTCGCAGTTTGAACCCAAATTCCTCCCTTGTCATCAAGCACGCCAACGCACTCGAGGATGCCTCTTGGTCATAAAAGTGCGCCAAAAACGTTGCCGCAATTCTATCGAGCAAGGGGATTAGCACCCAATCTCCGCGTTTGGCGTGGAAGAGCTGCTCGTCCCGACTGTCCGCGTCATCGGTGGCGCTGCCGATGGCGAGCGAGAGCAGCGTGGAGCCGAGCAGCTTGGCCGGGGTGAGCAGCAGGGTCGATGCGACGGCGGTGGGCGTGGGCAGGTAGGCGCGCAGACCGAATCGCGGACGGTTGAGCGAGGTGGGGAGTGGGATGGGTTGGGTGCACTTGAGAAAGCTGGGTAGCGAAATGGCCGTATGCTCGGCTTCGAGCTCCGAGAGAACAGTGCCGAGGCCCAGCGGGCGACCGACGCGCGCAATAGTCCAGCGCGCTTTGGCGCTTTCGTCCAGCCGAAACACGGTACGGTCGACCAGAGGTGTCGCTACCGCTGCCGGCGTTGACAATTCAGATGCGGACGCAGATGGATCATGATCGAACTGCAATCCGCGAAACGTGACGTCGAGCAAGACGTCTTTCCACCACTCGACGCTAGCGCGGTACCCGGCCGGGTTGGATTTGCGTTGGCGCGAGAGATCCGAGTATAGTGCGGGCAGGGGCGAGGAGGACGAGCCCGAGTCTTGAAACGATGGGTGCGTGGAAATGTATCTTGCAACGCCGGTGAGGGATGGGCTGCTGCTGGTGGCAGATGAGGTCATGCTTGGCTCGATCCAAGAGAATTGATCAAGCCGCGTGAGTATGTGTGTGCAGGTATGACACGAGACTCTGCAGTGTCGACACGTGAGATGTGTTTGACCGGTGTCAAGTGTTGGCTGCCAGAGTTGCTACAGCGAGCTGTGTTGAGTCGAGGATGAGGATGTATGCTGGGCTGGCGACGCTGTTTGGAACAGAGATGGTGGTGACGATGGATACTGTTGTACGAGGCGCACGTGAATGTGACAGGCGCGTTCTTTGTGGAGGTGTTGCTCTCGACAGACTATTATAATTTCTCGCAATTCGGCCAAAACCTGTCAAGATCTGCACAATCTCGTCGACTCTCACCCACACCTCAACCACCATCAGCTGCCCTTCTACCGATGGATGGGGAAAGGAGTAGCCAACAATGTCGATCCCTCAACCCGCGACGTTTTGGAAACCCGGCTCTCTGCGACCCGGAAGTTCGCTCGATCGGTCTTCTGAGGCCTCTTTGCCTCTTCTCACCGCCCCCATCGCATCGTCTTCTACAGAATTGCCCATCCACTCGTCTCGGCGCTCCATCCTGCACGCACTCGAATCCAGCCAGGTGCTCATCGTCGTCTCGCCCACCGGCTCAGGCAAATCTACCCAGATCCCGCAATTCCTCTACACCGCCGGCTGGACATCGTCCTCCCCATCCTCCTCCTGCATCGCCGTCACACAGCCGCGTCGCATCGCTGCAACCACTCTCGCTGCTCGCGTCGCCTCGGAGCTCTCGGTGCCTTTGGGTCAGGAAGTGGGCTACACGATCCGCTTCGAAGATCACTCGTCGCGTGCGACGCGCATCAAGTACTTGACGGCAGGCACGTTGCTCAAAGAGTGTATGCGCGATCCTCTGCTCACAAGGTACAGTGTGGTGATGGTGGATGAGGCGCATGAGAGGAGTGAGGAGACGGATTTGGTGCTGGGTGTGCTCAAAAAGATTTGCAGGAAGAGGAGGGAGCTGCGGGTGGTGGTCTGTAGTGCTACGGTGGATGTGCTGGCGATCAAGCAGTTTTTCGACGACGATGAGTTGGAAGGAAAAGTGAAATTGTTGCAAGTAGAGGGGGGCAGACAGTTCTCCGTCGACATTGCATACCTGTCTAAACCGTGCCAAGACTACCTCGAAGAAACGATTGAGACTATCTGGCGGATCCACCTGACCGAACCCAAAGGCGACATCTTGGCCTTTCTTACGGGGAGACAAGAGATCGAATCGGCGCTACAGCAGCTCTCGGATCGCCAAGTCGACCTGCCATCGTCTGCACTCCAAATGCAACTGCTTCCCTTACACTCTGGTTTGACAGCCGACGAGCAATCTGCTATCTTTTCTCCGGCCCAGGGGACGGGGGCGATACGCAAAGTTGTGATCGCCACCAACATTGCCGAAGCGAGCATCACGCTTGATGGCATCGTCTACGTCGTTGATTGCGGACTGGTCAAAACGCGCATGGCGGGCGACATTGTCGATGCGCTCAGGGTGGAACCGATCAGTCGGGCGAGTGCGACGCAGCGGGCGGGTCGGGCGGGGCGCACGCGCCCAGGCAAGTGTTTTCGGCTGTACACTGAACAATCTTTTCTCGCGTTGAGGGAGCACACGCCGCCGCAGCTGCAGAGAGCCGATTTGGCGGCGACCGTGTTGCTGCTCAAATCGCTTGGGATTGAGAATGTGGTCAAGTTCGAGTGGGTGCCGCCGACGCCTGCGGTCGAGGCTGTAGCAAAGGCGGTCGGTAGGCTGCATGCGTGGGGGGCGCTCGACGACCATGCGAGGCTGACGACGCAGGGGGCGTGGATGGGCGAGTTGCCGCTCCCACCCGCTCTCGCGCGCATCCTGCTTGCGTCGGCAGATAGCTCGTTCAACTGTGCCCAAGAGATGCTCTCGATTGTAGCCATGCTGACGGTGACACAGCCGTTTTTCGCGCCCGAATCGGCCGAAACCATGCTGAGCATGCGTGCATTTGCCGCGCAGCAGGGCGACTTTGTGACCCTGCTCAATATCTTTCTCGCCTTCACGCACCGAGACAAAGGTGCAAAGAGTCGCAAGTGGTGTACCGCACATCGGCTCAATTTCAACGTTCTCAGCCGCGCTGTCAATATTCGCGTGCAGCTGCAACGCTTTCTCGACCGCTTTGCCTCTTCGCCGCAAGGTCAGCTGCTCAACCCACACTCTTCCGTCCTAGCCACGGATAGCGCAGTTGAGACCATCACCAAATGTCTCATTACCGGTCTCTACGCCAACCTAGCTCGCTACAATCCAGCCAGCATGACTTACACGCTCGCATCCGATCAAAGACAAGTCTGGGTCCACCCGACAAGCGTACTTTTCAACCGACAGCCCAGTGACGCCGCTCAGTGGGTCATCTTTTCACAAGCAATTCAGAGCGACGCCAAAGAGGATAAGATCTACATCCGCGATCTCGCAGTATTGACCCATATCGAGTGGGTCTCCGAGGTGGTACCTGGCAAGTACAAGGTCGAGACCACATGGGCAAGCCAAGCCAAACGTGTCAGCACAAGTGATGCTTTTTGAGTAGAGTGTGTCTTCAAAGTGCATATGCTAGATTCCACATAGCCCAACCTGCTGCTTCGTCCAGACTAGAATCCTTTGTGGCACAGCTCGCAGTGAGATCCGTGTTCGGATTCTCCTCACAATGCAACCACATCAATCTTGGCAGTAGTATACAAATCAACTACAAACTCGGCCTCAATATCCGCCTGATGCGTCGACGCAATCAACCTATAGCTCCCCTGAGCCAACTTGACCTTGTCGATCGAAGCTCCACAAATCAGATCCGTATAACTTGCACTGTTGGCCACCTGCTCTAGTCCACTTTGCTCTTCCACAAACAGCCCAAGATGGATGTAAGGCCGAACTCGATCAGCCGAGCTGACGGCTTCGATTTTGATCCTAGCCGCAAACTCGGTTGGTCCAGCTCGGTCGATCGAAAAGCGCCATGCTGGGTTGTCGAGGTAGGCTGCATTAGCGCGGGATCCACAGGCGTTGACGCCGCGTCTCCATGCCGATACAAGACGCCGGTGAAACATGCCGGCTCCTTCCTGCGGGATCGGCCGGAGCTGAACGCGATGCGTGCTCTCGATGCGTAGATGAAAGTGGTCCTGCATGCCCGCTTCGAATGTCGAGGCGATCAGCGTGTAGGTGCCTGGACGCAGCATGGCGCCGCCGCCACCGCTGGCAGCACCCGACCGCACAGAGGTGGAGCACAACGCCAAGCCATGATGGTACATTCCACTGCTGAGCACTACGTCTCCTTCCGTCAAGTGGGTCACGCGTCCAGAGCCGCCGCTGCCAGGATACGCCAGCAACACCTGCACAGGTATACGTCGATCAGAAGACTCGAGTGTCACCTGCAGCTGCACTTGGCCTGCACCGGCAGGTATGACCAACGTGTACTGTGGATTGTTCATAAACGATGCTAGCGTTGCATTGCCTCCAGCTGTGCGTGCTGACCACTGACCGTTGATAGTCTCGCAGTAAGGCAAGCCGGTTCGCAGCTCGGACAGCTCCATCGGATAGCGGGACAAGACCGAAAGGGTGTAGTTGACGTCGTTGCCCGCATCTTTGTTCTGTGGAATCGTCGATATGGACAGCGCATCTCCTTCGCTGCGGCGTGATGCGACCACGGTGAAGCTGCACTGCCGCTGTGACTTCTCATAGTCGGTTGCGTCGCCAGAGCTCGTAGGCGATCGACGGTCGTCGCAGAGAAACGATGGCTTGAGTCGCACTAGGCAGGACGTGCCATCGACGTAGGCGCCCTTGTGCTTGGTCCTTTGAGAAGGCGCAGCAGAAAAGGAATCCAGTGAGATAGTTTCAGAGGCTTGAGGGTCGTCTTCAAATGCATGAATCGCTATGTAATCCGCCGACGGCTGATCCGGGTCCTGGCCTTGTACTGACTCGCCTTGTGAATGTTGGGCTGATCGTGTGCTAGTAATGTGGCGCGTGAGCAGAAGCCAGATTTCATCAGCGGGATCTGGACTGCGACCAGGTACGCTCGAATTGCTTGTCGGTACCGTGACAGACAGCCTAAAGTGAGGATCTGGCTGCTTGAAGCCTGTCGTAGACGCTGCGGAAGCGTTGCCTCGCCAGCTCGAGTGGACTGTGACGTTGTTGTCGAACAATCCAGGGTCCCAATTGAGAAAGAGCGAGTCGAAGTGGCTACAGAAGTCGTCCCAAGAAACGGTAAAGGTCAAAGGAATGCGGCCTTCTTCCAAACCAGAGTCGAGCGTCATGCGGCCAAGCTGCCCCTCTAACGATGGGCCTACGCCGGGTTGACAGGCACGGTCGGCATAGATGCGATGCTCCTCTTCTTCCGAGATGGCGACGGAGGGTCGGATGCCAGCTGCAGTGCGCCAAGGATTCATGAGCGTGACGTAGCGATGACTTCCACACGTTCGCACATCGAGGATGGCGTAGTTATGGCTCGATATCAGACCCGATGGTAGCGTGACAGTGGCGAGTGCGTTGTTCGTGTCGGCAGCAGCGCTGTTCTGCTTATGAGGAGGCGGTGCCTTGCCAGTTCCTGCTGTGGCCATGCATTGGCCGGCACTCCAAGCAGCATGAAACCTGGTCCAAGTCTTTTCGCGTTGGAAGCCGGCATGGTGCAGAAAAATGTGTTCAGGAAGCCATCCTGTCAGGGCGTAGAGATCAATGCTACTGTTGGATCCAGCAAAGTCGTAGCCGCCCATGACCTGGAGGTAGGCCTTCTCCAGCAGTGCGGGCCAAATGGCTTGACCATCGCGTGAGGTTGCACACATGAGACGCTGATGCTGAGTTATGGGTTCGCTCGACTCTGACATGTATGCAGACGAAGCTGCGTCTGGCTCGAAATTGGTCGGGTTGATCGGGTAGTAAGGGAGCTGATCATCGATCGTAACGGTGCGTGGTGCGCCGTTCACATGCAACTTGACGTGGTATCGGCCATTTGGGCTTGGCTGGACACAGCCGGAGACGTCCTGGGGATACAAAGCCGATGTGGCCAACCGCCCGCCAAAGATGCGATCATGTTGTGCGGCAACCTCGAGAGCAGCCACAAAGGAGCAGTCGGTGACGACGTCCTGAACAATGTCGCTGCCCCTGTACTCGGTCGACCATGCTCGATCGTGTTTGAGATGCAGCTGAGATGCACGCCGATAGACGGCACCTTTGTGAAGCTGAACCGGTGACAATGGCGGCTGTGCGTCCTGCGTGAAGATCGGAGCTGTGCCATCGAGAGAATGTGCTGGAGGTGCATGCCAGAGGGGGTAATGAGATCCGTTGATGAGAGACGAGCTGACGAGGATGGTTGACTGCTCTTCTTGACTCAAAGCATCGCGGTCAACTGGACGCAGATCGTTTCGTGTGGCCTTGATCTTTTCGGCTCGCGCCATGACCTTGGTGGCCATCTGTTTGAGACGTTCGCGGGTTTGCACGTCATCTACCGTTGGCGAGCGCGATGGCGCCAGATCAGCGCCAGCCTTCGCAGTAGTTGCTACGAACGAAGCATGATGATGACTGGTGGTGGGAACGTTGCCGAGCAGCCAGACAAATAGCTGGCCTGCACGAACGTAGAGCTCGAATGCCTCCGAGTAGTTGCGAGCAAGTTCTGCCTTTGTCGCGCGTTGCGCTTGTTCCTGAGCGTGCTTGAGCTTCGAGTCCCAATCCGCACGTGTGATGGGGACGCTCATATCAGAGCCAGAGGTGGTTGAGCTGGTATGCAGTTACGCGGGACTGCGCTCCTCGTCCGTCTCGCAGGTGAACCTGGCAGCGCTGATCGTGCTGAAGAAAGGTCGAGATCCAAGAGGAGGTGACGCGCCGACGGTAGTGATGGACCAAGACTTGATTTACCGACGATTGGCGCCACGAAGCCAAGCGCTAGAGGAGGAGATGCCAAGACAAAAGCGTGACGTTGAAAGCGCAACTCGGCGGTATGTGAGAGCTTTATTCTGTTGGTCTGAGCTGAGCCGAGCCAGCCGTGCTCGTGTGTGCGCGCACAAGCTCCGGCGATTTCTCTCCGCGCCGTTTCGACCGTTTCAGGGTCCAAGATTTCCAGCAGTGCTCATTCCGGCCGGTCAAGCTACTCAAAGCACCTTTCCCCTCTGGTATCGAATCAATTCAATTGTCACGCTCTATTAGATCGTTTCATCGCACTTAGGCAAAGTAGGGTGGAGTTGAATGCCATTGATACAAAGGCTTCTCAGTTCTGGGCCTGACAGCATGTTGCTTGATCAGACGTGCGGATCAGCCGAGCGCAATGCTTGGTGCGGCACGGCCAATTCAGCCAGATTTGGACACATGCGCGACAAAGGCATGCTCCAGCGCCTCTTTCGGCTTGATACGTTTAGCAGGATCCAGCTCCAAGCAACGCTCCAACAGATCGATCAAGTGGTTGGTCATTTTGAGCTCGTCTGCCCTTAGCTGTTTGGCCGTGTCGCCGGGCAGCAGTCGCGAGCGCAGATCCGAGCTGGGCTTTTGCAACACCACCCGGCGAACTCCGTTCACTCCGGTGCTCTTGTCCGGCTCCATAGACAGGAACACGTTGGCGTCGTCAAAATGCTGCTCGCCGAATTGACTCTTGCGGATTTGCTTGGTAGGGAAGCGTCCTCGTACCTCTTGCATCAGGAGCAGCATGTGGTTGTTGGTCCTGCCGGGGAACAGGATCTTGCCCGTGGCCAACTCGTACAGCGTGCAGCCGACCGACCATACGTCGATCGAACAGTCGTACGCCTGCCCCAGTATCACCTCGGGTGCACGATAGAAGCGAGAGACAAGATACGGTGTGATTTCCATCTCGCTGAGCAACGAAGCCGAGCCCAGATCGCAAAGCTTGAGTGAGGTCTTGCTATCATTGACCAGCACGTTGTCCGGCTTGATGTCGGCATGGATTACCGACTGCTTGGCAAGGTGCGAGTGCGCGAGAAAAAGCTGGTGCGCATACGCCCGCACTGCCTGCAAGTTGAGACCCACATCGCGACCATATCGACGCACAAGGTCGCGCAAGTTCATGCCGAGCGATTCAAACACCATGCATAGGTGCCCCTTGGATTCGAAATACCGCTCGAGACGCACCACATGCTTGCGATCGTCTGGATCCGTGTCGTTGAGCCTTCGCAGGATGCTCGCCTCTTTGAGGCCTGCTTTGTGCATGCTCTCCTGTACTCTGATCACCTTGATCGCCACTTCCCGTCCATTGTCGCTGAGATCGCGTGCTCGCACGACAGATGCAAACATACCTTTGCCCAGCACTGCAAAGATCTGGTAGCGCTCGTCCAGCGTCTCGCCGAGGATGATGCGCAGATATCCATCGCTGTCGTCCCAATTGCTTGAAAGGTTTGCGGAACTCGTCGCAGCGATGTCCGAGAGCGCTAAGACTTTGGCGTTGGTGGAGAGCGGGGCGGTGGAGCTGGCGCGCTTGGGAACGCGGACGATCTTGGTCCTTTTCTCTTTTGCGCCTGAAAGGTTGGCTTCATCGTCACCAGACAGAGCAAACATGTCGAACTCAGCATCGTCTTCGTCGTCCGTGACTTGAATCTCGTCATACTCTTGCTCCTCCTGCTCTGTCGCTTGCTTTTGGCTTCGCTCCAGGTCATAAAGTCGATGCTGTTCGAGCCGAGCGAGCTCCTGCGCGCGGTCGGCGTCGGGATGGAGCTCGGCAGCAGAGGCGCGCTCCGTATCGGTTTGGTTCTGGACAGCGCTGGTATAGTGAGATGCTTCCTTGGTCAGCGAGAAGCTTGTTTTCGTCTCGGGCTTCGAGAAGGTGCTGTCGCGGGCACTCGAAGGTGAACCTACTGGAGCGAGAGAGGATTCCCCAGTGCTCCTATCCTGATGCGCTACGGTCTGTAAGGTGCTAAACTTGTCTGCAATGGCTTGTCGTCGCTTGCGACTCTCCTCTAGCACTCTCCTCCTTGTCTCTTCTGGGTCGATCCCGGCATTATAGTCGTCGAGCCAGCTGTCAAGGTCAGAAGCTACTTCATCTTGGCTTATTGACGCAGTGGAGGTAGGTCCGACTCCCCCCTGGCTAGAAGGACGGGTTCGACCATTGGGTCTCGATCGCTTTTGAGGTGGCTCTCGAGAAGCGGAGGACGAAGAACCAGCGGCTACCGAGGGCGGAGAGTGGCGATCGCTGCCGCGGATCGAGTTACGCGTGTCATTGGAGCGAGAATGGCCCGACGTCTGATGACGGTTGGACATGATGGGCATGCGGCAGAACGAGTACGAGGATGAACACAGGCACCGTAGGGAATGATGAGAATGTCAAGTCAAGTCAGTCAACAGCTTCAGCTTATCGTTCATGTCGCCGCCATTGGCTGCCGTCGTGTGCAAATGACCGACACCGATGGACGCGGCCGGCTCAGAGCTCGACGGCGGCAGAATGGATAGAAGCTTGCCTTCGTAGAGCCTCGCAACAGATGCAATGCTGTGAGGGCGACGTCGGAAGATGCGATGCCCGGTTCAAGAATATGAGGTGTATCGATGGTGGTGAGAAAGGCAAATGCCGTCGAACTATCGATTTTCTAAAAGTCCGAACGACACGCAGGCGCGAGTGATTCGGCCCAAGAAGGCAAGGCTACCGTGGATCTGCTCTCGCTCCACGCACGCCTTCGTAGCAGTGAACGGATCAAACAAACGACAAGGCTACATTTGGCAATTCAGAATCAGGGACCGACCGAGGTCTCCCTTTTGCTCGTTCTCACTCTGCTACGCTCATCGGAAAGCCTCTATTCTACTTGTGTTCCGGCTTGGAAGTCTTGAAAGGCACCGCCGTCACCCTCTTTCCACGCGGTGACAAGCGCTGAATCGGGACGTTCCGACGGTTCAACAAACTACGCCAAAGCATCGGAAATAACAGCATCACCAAGAATGTTCAGAAGAATGTTGTAAGCCCATTCAGGACAACGACGTCATTCTTCCTAACGAGCGGGTCGAGGAGATGTATTGCAGATTCGGCTGAGTCTAGGCAAAGCGACCACCACGTTCGGATATCGATGGGCGCTTCCATAGCTGAAAGTACTCGTACCGTGGCCAAGCCTCGGCATGTCTTGGTCGTAGCCAAGGATCGACAAGAAGCAGAGTTGCCGGCCAAAAGAACGTGAGTCAGAGGGTTGGCACGTCGGAAGATTTTGCTGCTGCCAAACGGTCCGCCGAACAAAGCCCAGCAAAGGGTGCGTCACAGGGTCCAGCGTTTCGGCTCTGCTTTGGACATCTCGCATCCTTCTCGACTAAGCTCGAAACACCTTTTTTTGCCCTTCACATACACACACACACACACACACTCTCCTTCCTTCTCTCTCCCCCTTTGTGTTCTGTTGGCTATCGACGTCTGAGAGGAGCCTTGACAAGCCTGGCAAGGTCACAACCGTGAAATGTATTGTTTCAGCCTGATCAAAAGGACGATCAAGCTCACCTGAATAATATCAGCTAAAGCAAAGCAACCTGCCCAGATCTGTGGAAGCAGAATTTGCTCAAAGCTGGGCCGAATGCAGCCGATTGCGTTGCTTTGCTTGCTTCCTGGCCGCAATTTTGGCTCCGATTGAAATTCGAGGCAATTTCGAACTCTCACTCTTTCTGCCGACTGGACGGACTGACCTGTTTCGTGCTCGTTCTGTTCTTTTTTTGCCCTCGAGCCCAATCGACTCCCGATCTGGACCTTTCTTTTACCCGCCGCCCGCATAGAATTTTGCGTTGCCGGCTCGAGCCCCTTTGTGGAATAATCGATTTTTGCCCGATTGCCAGGGAAAATCAAAACGGCGATTCCAAATTCGACGGACACAGCCTGCCGGCGCAGCTCAGCACGGCAAAGCAAACAAGCACCTGCCACGATAAGCAGCTGAGGATCAGCATACAGCGTCAGGCGAAACGACTCAGCCTTTCTGCCCTTAACCTCCACGATGCGCTTATTGTAAGCCCCTGCCAAGGCACCAGACCAGTCTCCACTCTCTCAACCTCCGGAAGGGTGGCGGCCACACACACACAAACCCTTCTGCCTCGCTTGGCTTTGCTTTGCTTGCAAAGTGCCGTGCGCCCCGTGCGCTGCCAGCTGCTGCCCGCATTTTTATCCTAGGCGCCAAGCGACCCACACGCGCAGCTGCGCAGCTGCCACACTCTCATCTTGCCCGCATTTCGCGCAACCCGTATATAATCCCAGCTCTGCTCAGTCGTTCCTTCACACGTTTCCGTTCACCATCCAACTTACCAGACATCATCCTCTACTCTGGTTTCAACGTGCACACTCGATTCCATCGATTCGCTTCATTCCACACACATTTCAGCCGCATATACAATCCATCCGCTCTAAGCAGTAAGTTTCACGCATCCATCCATCCGCCATCCGCCTCGCCACCTGTACGCGCCCAATCATGCACGCTGCCTGCAGGGTCTCTACATGGACGCGTGCATGTTGACCAATGAGCGAGCGAGTTAGCACTCTCATGGCACCATTCGTTTTCTGTCATGGTAAGCAAAGATACTGACTTCGTCCTCGACTTTGGTATTCAATTCTCGCCTCTTAGGTCATGCAGATTTTTGTCAAGACTCTGACCGGAAAGACAATCACCCTCGAGGTGGAGTCTTCCGACACCATTGACAACGTCAAGGCCAAGATTCAGGACAAGGAAGGCATTCCCCCTGATCAGCAGCGTCTCATCTTCGCCGGAAAGCAGCTGGAAGATGGACGAACCCTCTCGGACTACAACATCCAGAAGGAGTCGACGCTCCATTTGGTGCTCCGCCTCCGTGGTGGTATGCAGATCTTTGTCAAGACCTTGACTGGCAAGACCATCACTCTCGAAGTCGAGTCGTCGGATACCATTGACAATGTTAAGGCCAAGATTCAAGACAAGGAAGGCATCCCCCCTGACCAGCAGCGCCTGATCTTTGCTGGTAAGCAGCTCGAGGACGGCCGCACCCTTTCCGATTACAACATTCAGAAGGAGTCGACGCTTCACCTCGTCTTGCGTCTGCGTGGTGGTATGCAGATCTTTGTCAAGACCTTGACTGGCAAGACCATCACTCTCGAAGTCGAGTCGTCGGATACCATTGACAATGTTAAGGCCAAGATTCAAGACAAGGAAGGCATCCCCCCTGACCAGCAGCGCCTGATCTTTGCTGGTAAGCAGCTCGAGGACGGCCGCACCCTTTCCGATTACAACATTCAGAAGGAGTCGACGCTTCACCTCGTCTTGCGTCTGCGTGGTGGTATGCAGATCTTTGTCAAGACGCTCACAGGAAAGACGATCACATTGGAGGTCGAGTCTTCGGACACGATTGACAACGTCAAGGCCAAGATCCAGGACAAGGAAGGTATCCCTCCCGACCAGCAGCGCCTCATCTTTGCTGGCAAGCAGCTCGAGGATGGCCGCACTCTCTCGGACTACAACATTCAGAAGGAGAGCACTTTGCACCTGGTCCTTCGTCTGCGTGGCGGCAACTGAGATCCTCGGAACCGTCTAATGACGGACGCACACCTATCCTTTCCCATTCACTCTTTCTCTTGATAGTTGATGCTGGAGAATACAAGTTACCCTCCTGTTCGGCGGCTCCTTGTCGGAGTCTGCCCTCTTCAAATCTTTGTTGCCGTTCGTGACTGTGCATGTGTGTGAGAGGTTTTTGCGAGCTCCGCGATGGATTCCGACGTAAAAAGCCTCTTGAGAAGGGCAAGAACGGCGACGAGTTAGAAAGTTGCTGGAAAGAGCAGGTGGTCCTTATGCTCATGGAAGGTTTGGCGGGACGTTGAAAGCAAGAAGGCGTCCATGTAACGTCAACAGCAGGTAAAGTTGACGTAGTACGAGGAGCAGGTAGATGGGTGTGCAAGAAGGAAGCAGGCTTGTCGAGATAGATTTTTGTCGAGGAGACGGCAGCGGTGTGAGTCGGGTCTCTATGGGTTGAGGGCCGAACCGCAATGTAACCCTAGTTTAGCATGCTCAGCAGAGACGAGAGAGTCTTGTACTCATCGCACACACACACAGGCTTCGGACCAATGATTTGTCTAGAGCATTATCTGTACGCAAACACTTTATTTTTCCGCCCCTCCTCTTGATCCTCCTCCTTGCTCTTGCGTTACCAACAAAACATGATGCTCGTCCTATTGAACAGCGCTGGACTAGCAGCCGCTTTGCCACCCACACCTCCCTCCGGCGGGTTCATGGTCAGAGTCACATGCAAATTCCTCGTGATCTCTTGCCGGAAAAACGCAAACAGCTCCTCCTCAGCATCGAGCATCAACCCTTCGCGCTGGCTCGCCTCCTTCAATTGGCTGATCAAGCTCGAATGCTCGTCACCTTCAAACAGGCCGGCTACCTCGGCATTGGCTAGCAGCGTGTTGAGTTTCTCCAGACGTGCAGCGTTGGACATTTGCGATTCGTCGATAGTCCAGCAGATTTTCTCGCCTTTGCAGCCGACGCGGCGAAGCAGCGAGCGCAGGTCGTCGTCGAAATTCTCCTCGGTGTACTTGTTCGAGGTGCTGATGGTGAAGAGCGACAGACCGCGCAACCAGGCGCAGAAGCGCGTCACAGTCGTTCGTCCCGACCCCGAGGCTCCGATGAGCAGCAAGTGGCCAGCCGGCTGTCGCAGCACGCGATCGCATGACAGCGCCAGATCCAACACCGAATCGTGCAGCACCAGGTTGGCATCCAGCTCTTCGTCCGAATACCCCTTGAGTCGCGCTTTGGCATACTCGCGGACACTTTCTCGGTCCACACTACGGTACTCCTTGCTCAACCAGTTGCTAAACAGGATCGGTCGTGCCAGAGCCGAAGCTGTATCGAGTGTGGGGAAGCGCGCCGCTGCCACCTGGTCAATCTGCGCATCCGTCCAGCTCTTTTCCTCAGTCCCCACCAGTCGGTCTTGAAACAGACGCAGGCCTTCGTGAGCCCATACCCGCACGAGCCCTTCGACGCTGAGCGACTCGAGCGGTTTGATCGCTTCGTAAATACCTCGCATCCAGCGGGTCAATTCTCGGGGCGAGTAGATGTAGTGCGCCTGGATGTCCGGCGTGAAGCGTCGTTGCGATGCCGAGTAGAAATCCACCATGGCCGCCGTCAGCGCTTCCGCATAGCCTCGCAGGTTGGGCGTCACTTTCAGCAGCGCACGGTTGAAAGTGCCGTAGATCTGATTGAGTGAAATCTCTCCAGGATAGTCGACCATGATGAGCGGTGCATGGCGCAGGAATCGATGCGAGAGTGGAACACGGCCCGGATCCGTGGGCGGATTGCATGCACCGACAAACTGGATCCGTTCCAGCTTGACCCACGCCTTGTCGCTGATGCGCCAGAATCCACCGCTTTCCACAAGCTGGCGCAGGAACGAGATTACCCGCTGCGTTCCGTACTTGTCGGTCGCTGGCAGATTGATCTCGTCACAGAACAGCACCAGCCATCGACCAATCTGCGTCGGCGACAGCACGATGCCGTTGGGCGTCTTGCGGTACTCGCAGTATTGTTCGAACGTCTTGAGGATCAACTCGGGTGTAGTGGCAGACGAGAAATTGAGACCAACCACCTCCATGTCGGGCAGCTTTCGAAGCGCCGAGAACAGCGTCATGGTCTTGCCCGATCCTGGCGGTCCGCACAGCATGAGCGGCTTGTGTTCCGATAGCCACGAGTAGAGCACGTCCTCGTGGCGCACCGTGTCGATGGTGGGCACCACAACGTCGGCGGACGATACGGCCGCCGTATCGATTTCGATCGTGGGCACCTTGGACAGCCAGGAAGCCCACTCCACTGACTGCCCGGCAAAGCTGACGTCGTAATCGATGAGCGACGCTCCAGGCCCCAGAGGCGGGAGATCGACGCCAGTGCGGTTGCGCAGATACTCGCCCATCTCGGCACGCACGTCAAGCTTGGCATCGCCCGTGAAGGCCCAGACGAGCGCGATGAGCAGGCGGCGGGTAGCATAGGTCTCGGTCTGTTCCACACCCAGCGGGAAATCGGGGTGCTGCGTGTTGTAGTCGAGGATGTTGCGCACCGTCTTGTTGATCAACGAGAACAGTGTCGACAGCGCACGAGCTTCGGTAAAGTCCATGATGTGCGGCACCGTCCTGGCAAACTCGAGCGCACCATTGACCAGACCATCCTCCTCGAAAAAGGGCGCCAGTGCGTCCGCCACAGCTCTTTGCACCTGTAGATCTGGGCTCAGCTCGGTCGTCCCTGCTCCGGTGGCCCCAGTAGCCGCAGCAGCTCTTCGCGAAGCGACAGCGCCGGCCAGTTCGTCGTCGTCCAGCTCGATTGCAGTCGAGCGTAGACCTGACAGGTACTTCGCGTATACCATCGATGGTCGCACAATGTCATCGCTGAACCAAATCATACCACATCGCGACACCGTAGCCAGGGTAGCGTACCTCAGTGACTCGACCTCAAACATGATGCGCACGTTCGGAGGCAGGTTGAGACGCTCACCATTGGGCAGCGTCAGCAGTTTGTTGTCGTCGAGCACCGAATTGAGATTCTCGACCCATTCCGGGTCTACGTCGCCGTCAAAGACAATCCAGTGTCGCTTGCTGCTCTCGCCACGGACATTGTCGATGATCTTGCGCAACACCTGCGTAAACAGGCCGTCATTCCACTCTCGCGTCGTCGGATCGAGCGTACCGTAGAGGCTCTCTTTCGAGACAGCTTTGGGATCGATTACGTACGAGACACCTTCCTGACCCTCTAATCGCTCGAGGGCTGCTAACAGCACTTGCCAGGCTTGCGTCTTACCGGTTCCCGACGGTCCCACGAGCATGAGACCGTGCGAGATCTTCTGGATCTGATAGAGCTGCAGCACCTTTTCGGTCCACAGACCGCCCTCGACCAAGTGTCGCTCCGCGCACACAGCAGCAATGTGGCTACGCAGCACGTCGAGATTGACTGGCTTGTACTCGACACCAGGGAACACGTCCGACAGCAAGCTTTTGAGCAGCGGCACATCCTCGGCGATGAGCTTAGGCACGATGGTCTCGGAAACACTCTGGATCAAGATCTCCTGCTCCGACACCTCGATCGAAACAACGGCAGTCTCAGCCTCATCGCCACCGTTAAGCATGTGTTCTCGCTTCAGCTGACCGGCGCTGACGAGCACCGCCTTGAGCGCTCGCAGACCAAAGTCGTAATGCGGCTGAGGGCTGAGCTGCTCGAGGCACAGGTTGAAGAAAGGTACCACCTTGGACGCTAGCGTTTCGGCGGTTCGGAAACCTTGCGAGAAAAGCATTACCTGAGCAATGAGTTCGCGGTCGGGATGCGTCATGGCCATGTTGCGGAACAGCTTCTTCAGATTGTCTGGCAGGTTCGAGCGACCAGCATACGTCGGGTTGGTGGTGATAAAGATGCCAACGCGGTCATTGAGCGGCACCCGCTTGCCAAGCAGCTCGATTTCCCTACCGCTCGCATTGCTGCTCGCCGATTCGGCCAAGCCCTGCTGGATGCTCTGAATCTGCTGCGAGACGGCCGATAGAATGCGCTCCTCGAGTCGATTGAACTCGTCGAAACATCCCCACGCTCCGACTCGGCAGAGACCGACAAAGATACGGCCCATGGCTTGGAAGTCGAACGTCTCGTCGCAGCAAAACACAATGACGAACATGCCGAGCTGGACACCCAGTGCCTTGACCGACTCGGTCTTGCCCGTACCGGCGGGACCGAAGGGGGCTCCGCCAAGCTTGTAGTGAAGCGCCTGTGTCAGCGTGAGATAACAGCGGTCGGTGAGGGGCGTCTGAACGAGACGGTCAGGCACACCGAGATACTCGTAGCCGTAAGGGAAGGTAGCGTTGGCCATCTGGACCGTGAGTCGGTCGAGCGGCTTCTCGATCTGGCGATTGAGGTAGAATCGCATCTGCGAGAGCCAGTTGAAATCGCGGGCGTTCTCGACACGCTGCGACACGAGCAGACGGAGCACATCCCTCTGGTGGACGAGTTCGGTGATGAGGTGCTCGCACTTGCGTCGCTGCAGCGCTTCGACATCCGTCAGTACCGTGTCGGCGAGCAAGTCGAGTCCACGCAGCACAACATCGAGCGGATGTTGCAGACCAGCGCCGGTTTCGAATGCTGCGTCCACCATGGCCGTCCATCGCGCCTGCACCGCCAGAACGACGAGCTGGGCCGGGTACTTTGCGATCCAAGCAAGGAAGGCGTCCAACGTCAACGAGTCGGCGCCAGTGTAGAACAACTCGAGCTCGGCAGCGGCTTCGGATAGGAGCTCGGCGAGCGAGATGCGCATCTCGCTCTCCACCTTGGCCAGCCAATCGTTGATCTTGGCGTGCTCTTTGAGCAGGATCGGTGTGCGGAAGGGCACCGTCTCGCCCTCGCGGCTCACCATGGCCGTCAGCGTACCCGTCTCTTCGTCAAATTCGACCGTTGCAATGCCGGCAAACATCTTTTTCAGATGCTTGAGGACGCGTGCCGTATCCTTGGAATTGCCGATGATCTCGAGCAGATCCTCGTCGCCGACAAAGTAGAAGCGTGGAAAGTTGGCACGTTCGCGCTCCAAATACTCTCCGAGTGCCTTTTGAATCTTGCTGAGCAGGTCGGCGAGACGCTCCAAGCTCTTCTGAACGCCGGGGATGTTGAGCACGTCGAGCACAAAAGGCGACTTGTAGACCTTCTTCATCACGGTGAGGAACTCGGTGTTGATGTTCTGGAAGCGCGAGCTCTCGACGGGGAGGATGTGACGGATCTCGGCACTGCCGGTGAAGATGCCTTCCAAGTAGACCCACTGTCGCTGAACGTCGATCCAAGTGTCGAAGAGCACTGAGATCTTGGAGAGTCGATCTTCCCACAGCGACGCCTCTTCCTCGAATACCTTGTAGTGCGGGCTCATCGACATGGCGCGCAGCGCGTTGAGATTGTCGCCCGCGAGCTGGAAGAGGTTGTCCCAGCCACGAATGAGCCGACACTTGTTCTGGTAATTTACGAGGTCGAGCGTGTAATTGGTCCACGCCTCGCGTACCTGCTTGAGATACTCTTCGAGCGCCAGTTCTCCCTGTGCCTGAGCAACGACGGCCTTGATGATGGTGTCGTGCCTTTTGAGATCGAGGTCCCAGACGGTGCCGAGCGTCATGCTGCTGGCCGAGTAGTGGTCCTGCACCTTGAGTTGCTTGAACAGCGAGCGCCAGTGTCGCTCGCGCATCGCCTCGGATTTGAGATCCGAGATGACCGGATTGCTCTTGAGCAAAGCACGCACATGCTCCTGAACATACTCAAAAGCAGCATACTGGCGCATGCGACTAGGCATGTCGCGCGTCGAAGCCAACAAGGCATCGAGCTGCTGTCGCAGCTTGCGTGGCTGCACGTTGCTCCAGTTCATGTCGCGGATCTCGGCGAGCTGACTCCATGTGCCAGAGAGCGCCGTCCACACCGTCTTGAGATCGCGCAGCTCCTCAAACACGGGCTCGAGGCGGTCATCCTGCGTGTGCTCAAGGTCGAGCGCTTCCTTGGCACGCACCACCAGCGCACGATCCTCGGCCAGTTTGGAGACGCGCGTTTCAAACACGTTGATGGTGTTCATGGCTCCGTCTGCTTTGAGCGTGCCCTGGATGGGTTTTTGCTGCTCCCATTCGCTGATGATGGTGGTCATCTTGTCGCTGACGATCTTGTCCTCGGCAATGATCTTCATCTGGAGGCCGGCGAGCTGCTCCTGGATGCTGGCATTCTTGCGGGTGAGGATCTCTTGGAAGGCGCTCCATTCACCATCCACCTGGTCGACATAGAGCCAGTCCTGAGGGAACATGTAGCGTTGACGCTCGAGCGTCTTTTGTCCGGTACCGAAAAGCTTGATCTGTGGCTGCCACACTTTGGTCTTGCGTTTGAGGTCCTGAACAAATGTGATGAACGTGACGGCTTGGGCAGTCGAGCTGCCCTCGATGCTGTGCTGCTCGAGCTCGACGCGTGCCTTGGCGACGGCGGCATGCACCTCCCGCATCGCGGCGCCGAGCTTGGTGCCGAAACGGTTGAGGATGTCTCGCTGCCAGGTGTCGTACTTTGCGTTGACCTTGCTCTGCACCTGGTCGTAGTCAATGACGCAGATACCGAACGAGCGCTGCGTGTCCGAGTTGTCGAAGGTGGCACGTGTGCGACGAATCTCAGCGAGCAGCTGCTGCCAATTGGCGAGCGAATCGCCGAGGCGCGCAAAGACGTGCTCGGACTCGAGATCCCAGAGCGACTGGAACTGAAGCCATTTGGATACGTAGCTGCCAACTTCTGCGAGCTTGGCCTCAATGAGAACAAAAGGACGCGTGAGGGAGTCGTCCTGGAAACGGGTGAGCAGCGATGTGTAGTCGTGCTGTGTGGCCCGCTGCTTCCCGCGCATCTGAAGACCGATCTCGTAGCGCGAGCTCTGGATCCGTGTGAGACAGCAGACCACTGACAGGACTTTGTGCAGCTGTTTAAACCACGAAGCTCGGGCATTTTCGAGAGGAGGGTCGAGAAAGATGACCTGGTTCTGGATGCGCACTTCGTGGGTGATCGGCTCCAAGAAGATCTGATCGGCGGCTGCACCGTCCAAAGTGCCAGCGGCAGAGCCAGCAGCACCGTTGGTGAGGCTCTTGAGCCCTCGATCACCACGCACGGAGCCCGAGTTGGCTCCGCCCTGGCTGGAGCTGTGCCGCACGAAAGCTCGGCACCACGCCATGCTGACCAACTGGAGCCTGCGCAGCAACACATCTTCGATGAGACGGTCCAGATTGCCCACCCATTCTTCGAGGTTGGGGTAGCCTTCGAGGTTGAGCTTGTCGATGGTGTCCTGGATCTTTTGGAGGCGTTGCGCAAACGCTTCGGTGCGGTACTCGCACTTGGCGAGCTCGTCGATGGTGGAGTGCATCTCGCGCTGGATCTCGATGAGCTCGGCCGTCTTGTCCTGGAAAAGGCTGACGACGCTGGCGAATTGACGTACAAAGGCAATCTGACGGTTCTCTCGTCCAGGCTCGCCGCTAGAGCCGGGCAGGTACGAGGCTGCACGTGCGCTCTCGTAGATATTGGCGAAATGTTCCCAGCGCAGCGTCATACCTTGCGAGATGAGTTGGTGTGCGTCGGTGTAGACCTGCGCGATGAGGCAGGTGATCTCTGGATTGGCACGCACCAAGCCGCAGGTCTGGTTGTACGTGCGCACCGTCTCCATGAGCGATACTGCGTGCGGGTATACGCGTTTGGCGTCCTTGGCGAGGTTGGTGATGGCGTGCGGGATCTGGAAGTTGAGCCAGATCAGATTCCGCACCTCTTTGAAGAGCGAGATGGTGTGACCATCAAAATTGACGTTGAGCTGGAATGCGTTGCCAGCAGCACGGTTCTTGGTGACGTCAAAGACACGGCCAGCAATGCTCATGTCTCTGCGGTTGATGTCGTGCAGCCAGCTGTCGAAGAGCGGTCTTGTGTCGAGCTTGCGACGGAAGGTCTCGCTCTCGCTTTGCAGCTTCTGCCCCTCTGCGTAGAGCTCCCAGCCCTTGCCGAGCACATCCTCGACGCGCTTCATGTAGACATTGAGCTGACGTTCGATCTGACGGGCCCAGATGATGGCACCAGCGATCTCAGGGACGTCGCGCAGCTGACTCATGTGGTTGGCTTCCGATGGACGGTATTGCGCCTTGAACTTGTCGTGCAGCGCCTTGATGTCGGACTTGACACTATTGAGCAGCTGCTGCTGGTACTCTTGGACGGCACCGCGAACCTTGGGCCGCACAAAGAGGCTGTTGAACTGGGAGAGGACACGAAGCATCTCGCGCGCCGACTTGGCCTGGCCCAGCAAGTCTCGCAAACGCGCAATAAGACTGTTTTCGACGCGCGCCACACGCTCGTTGTAGGCGCCTTCGGCTGTAGTCCAGATCTCGGTGCCCTCGTTGGAAACGTCGAGCACATCGATTACCTTGACTTGGTCGTAGGCAGCGCGGATCTCCTCGCTCATCTCGATGCCTGCCAAGTTCTGGGTGGCCACTTGTCTGTCGCTGGAAGCAGCAGTTACAGCATTGACGGCGCCGGGCATGGTAAGACCTTTGCCCGAGCTGACCATGGCACGCAGCTGCTCGTGTGTTTTGCGGAAAGCGCCGATATAGTTGAGACGCTCGCGCAGCTTTGCATGGGCAGGATTGATCTTGATGGGGAGGAATTTTTCGGAACGCTTGCGGGTCACCTCTCTGGCGATATTGACAAAGTCCTTCATGAGCTCGTCCCAGACGCCAAAGACATCGGCGGCGGCCGAGATGGTATCCCAGAAGCGCGGGAAGTCTTGCCACATGATGCGCTGAGAGGCGAGCACCTTGAGCAAGGTATCGTTGAGATCTTTGCTGATGGCTTCGACCAGCGGCAGCGCACGTTTGATGGGATACGGGCTGATACGCAGCTTCTTGTTGAGATGGTTGAAGATGGCACTGAGCGCATCGGCACACTTGTCGAGATCGGTCGCCGAAAGGAGCTCGTTGATGGGGAAATCCTTCATCAGGAGATTGTAGTTGTGCGTCTTTTCGGCACAATCCTTGAGACCGGTATCTGCGAGGAACGAGACGGTTGCGTGGAAGCGCTTTGCATGCTTGAGAATGTCGAGGGTAAGCACAATGGGATCAGAGCGGAGCTGTTGCTCTATGGATTCCTGCGCTTTCTCCATGGAGAGCCAGAAGTTGATCTCTTGCGAGGCGGTGCCGGAAGCGACGCTGCGATCGAGCTTGGTGATTGTTTGCACCTCCTTGACCCACGAGTTGACATCAGATTGAAGCTTGTTGAGGAACGACGAGTCTTGGAGGAGCGAAGCTGGCTCCACAGCTTCGACGCTCACGCGTGTGCCGGCTGCGCGGCATCGATCCACGGCTGCACGCACGACAGGGTGAATTGTGAGAATGATGTCGGGGATTTCAACATTCTGTTGCAGATGGAACAAGCTGAGTTCGAGTTCGGCGAATTTGCGCTTGGCCATGGGGATGCCCATCTTTGTATCGCTGTCCTTTGACTTTGCGCCGGAAAGCAACGCCTTGTCCTTGGGCGCTTTGCTGGCTACGAATGCATCGAACCAAGGCGACATGACGTTGTGCACGACACTGTGGAGCGCTTCATATGGGCTTTCACGAACTGCTGATGCAGCCGAGGCGCCGTCGACGTCGTCTAGACTTGCGTTGCCGTTGTTGAGCGAGGGGTTCGCCGAGGCGGTTTGTAATGTCGATGCACCCGCTTCGGTCGACGCTGCGGTCGCGGCGGCGGCAGCGGCAGCAGCAGCAGCTGCAGGACCAAAGAGAGTGAGCACATGAAGCTGATGCGGTAGCGGTACAGTGGGATCGAGCACAGAGACGCGCTTGATGAGGGCGATGCTGGATACGTGGAGCGAAGAGTAGGAAGCTTGTGTTGACATTTGGTAGTCAAAGAGCTCATGTTCGGCATCCGAAGACACATCCTGACGACGAATCTTATTGACATAGGCAGTCATGATGCTAGGATCGCTGGCGAAGGTAGAGGCGTGCTCCTTCCATGCTGGTGTGTCGAGAAGCGCGTCGGATACGACGTCGGCATCCGAGTCGAGCAGGATGGGCAGCAGAGAGCGGAAATAGGCCTTGAGACGCGAAGTATCGTAGAGACCGCTGAATCGTGTCGCTGAGGAAGAAGGCGACATGTCGGTGCCACTTTTGAGGTCGAGCTCGCTCTCCTGACGACTACCCAGGCCCAAACGGCCGTTGGCACCGCTGGGTATCGCGTCGACCATGCTTGAACAAGGTTGCCGCCTACCGGCAGACGAGACGAAGTGTTCGCGTCGGACACTAGATGGGTCGTGGAGCCATGCGTGACGAAAAATCTCTAGCCTTTCCGATGATGAGGCGTTCTTGACTGTGACAAGGATGGAGATGAAGGCGTTGGTGACGGTGATGGTAACTCGCGATGCATTGCTGAGTTCCAGCCAAAGTGTTGCACTCACACCCGCGGGTCGGGTTGAGCTGGACCCTCTTTGTCTCTCTTCTCTCTCCCTCTCTTTCGCACGCTGGCTCTCGCGCTCACACCTCACGCACGCACACCGCTTCGGAAAAAAAGTGTTGGTCCAACGTTATTTCATGTTTCAATTTTTGAGCTCCAGCGCCCTATCTTCCGCTTTTTTGGTTGGTGATGGGTCCGCGCGTCGAATTAAGCGCCGAGCAGCGCGATTGTGTAGCATTCGGATGTAGTTCTAACACCGTTCTTGGTTCTTCGACGGACGGTCTAACATAATGCCCTGATCAAAAATTGTGCAATGTTGACGACCCTGAGCAAGAGTCGATGAAGGCGTCTTGAGCTTGACTTGGCGTTGGCAGAGCGGTACAGCCTGGAAATGTGGGTTCGAGAGACGAAGGACTTGAGGGACACCCAAAGTTGCTGACGAGACGGCAACCGCGCCCCTTCCACCCTCACTGACATTTGATGTCGAAAAGAAAACGCAATTCATCAATTGTTCCATTAATTGAGGCCACAAATTAAAGCGAGAAAAGGAGCCCCACCGAGGTATGGCGCATCGGACGAGCTGTATCTATCTACACCGCAAAGGGACGATCCCGGCCTGCGCTCCCGATACACGGATGCACTCACTCCATCCGGCTCTTATCATCATTACTCGGCGACTTGGTTCCGAACCCAACCATGTCCCACCTAGAATAGTCACCGGCGACATGTAATCCGCAGCCAGAGCCATGCGTTAGGCAGATTTCTGCGCCACACCCCTTGCAGCCACCACACGGACACAGGAACGAGGGATGCACTTTGTTAGTGCAAGAGTATCAAACCGCATGCACTTGTACCTGATCGACCAAGTCTTGGCAACACACGGTCCTGGCTCGGAGAGTGCAGGGTATTTGGCAGTGCAGGGTAATTGACAAATTCTTGTTCTTTTCAGGAGCACGCGTCGCGCGCTGCCAGTGTTTGCTGTCAAACATTGGCTAGCGCTGCCAAGAATCCCGTTCCGATACAACTGCACGGCACGCCGACTCGTGCAGCTTGTCAGAGCAGTCATGTAGTATGAAAGGCGGATTGCCACAATGTGTGCCGAAAGCGTGCTTGAAGGTTCAGGCTCGCATTTGCACCAGCTTGAACCGCGTTCTGTCGGCTCTTTGTTTGGCGCCGATCTGTGTACATCGACTCCGTTCGAGAGGTCAAGAGTCGGTCAACATGATTCATCTATGAGGACCCTACGCGGCACGGTGCAGAACGGTGTTGAGTTTGAAATGGATCGTCAAAGGTCGATCGCCGAGCTTTTGCTCCCTCTCTCGCCGTATTGTTTTTGTCTCGCTTCGCGTTTTACATACATGCAGGCGGCAGATCGCTTCGGAAAATCACTCGAAGCCACAACGGCAGCAACGGCAAATTTCATTTCACAAGCCTCAGGCACCAACCCTGTCTGTTTTGAATTTTAGTGCTGTCGAATACTGGATCGGCGACAAAAGAACAAGTGGAATTTTCCCCGTACTTCGCCGCCAGTGAAACTTGACTCTGAAGACAAAGTTTGACAGTATTGCTTAAATGAGTGGTACAGTATAGCGACCCATGATGCGAGTTGATGCGACGATGTAGATGCTGGTCTACAGAGCAAACGCGCCGCCGATCGAGACGACGATGATGAGTCCAAGGGAACGAGTTGGGGTTTCATGTGAGGAAAAGATGAAGGTGACAGAGGAGGGATCGTCTCGAGAGACCCCTTTTGCGAGGTCGATGGGATGAAAGACGGCGAGTCAGAAAGAGTCTGCCGAGAGTCGGGAATGACGATCGCCGTCGGCAGAGTCTGTGTCAGTCGTTTCGTAGAGACCCTTGTGACTACCCAGCGACTCCCTGAACTCCCTAGATCCTACGCGCTCGCCTTCCCTCCTTCGTCTCCTCCAACTCCATCATCCCTGGTCTCCGTCACTTTATCGTATCAACAGCATGGCTGTCACCACCCTTTCGTCGCTCTGTCGCTTGCGGCGCGGCAGTCTTGTCCAAACGCTGCTCTTCGCCCTCTGCCTCTTCACCTTCTTGAGCGTCACCACCACCGCCTCAGCAGCACCCTCGGCACCGCCTACCCGCCGCGATGCATTCACCGCAGTGCGCGGTACAGCTGGCGACACCCACCTCACCTCGGTCGGTGCCCGTCCCGCCGGTGCCTACGCTCGCTCGATCCCAGTAGGCACCGGTGAGATCTTTACGTGGTACTCCAAAACGCCTAACGACGAGTCCACCGCCGAATCGGCATTCATCATGATCCACGGTGTAAAGCGCAACGCCGGCACCTACTGGACCATCCTTAACAATGCTTGGGCCAAAGCTCGCGATGCTTCCATTGGTTCTGCGCGACCCAATTCGATTCGTGTAGCTCCCCTGTTCTTCAGTACACTCGAAGATGAAGGTGCCTACAATTCGACCCAGCTGGCTTGGGGCGATAGCAATGCCTGGACGGCGGGTGAGGCAAGCACCAACCCTCCGCTGAGCGGCGTTTCGAGCTTCACAGTGCTGGATACGCTCCTGGAGAGGTTCAGCAATGTCCGAGCGTATCCGAAGATGAAGACCATCACTTTTGTCGCGCACGGCGGAGGTGCACAGATGCTTCAGAGGTACGCGGTGCTGGGCAAGGTCAATCCTGCCCCTTCCAGGATCAACCTGAGATATGTCGTAGGCGACCCCTCTTCCGAACTCTACTTTACCCGGGACCGACCTGTGGGAGTTGACTCGTCCTGTTCCGCCTACAACGACTATCGCTATGGTATCGACCGGTACACTGCTGCCTACGGTACTCTGAGCTCCGCTCGAGCCCCGGCGCTGTTCAAATCGTACGCCGCTAAAAATGTGCGCTACGTGGTAGGTCTCAACGACACTTCCACCTCCAACGGCGATCAGACCTGCATGGCCCATGCTGTCGGCGGCTCAATCCGCCGCAATCGAAGCCTCGCCTACTGGAAGTACATCCACCTTTTGTCGGGTGCTTCCCCCGACTCGGTCAAGAACTTTCCCGGAACCTTCCCAGCCCTAGACTCCAAGTACGGGCGTACATCCCAAACCAACATTCCAACTTCCAGCAAGGCAACCTTGAGCCAATTCAAAGGTGTTAAGATCGCCCACACGCTGGCGGTGGTTCCAGGGGCAGGCCACAGCGCGAGCCAGGTGTACAGCTCGGCAGCGGGGAGGAATGCGCTGTTTGGCGCTCAAGCTTCGAGCGGCAGCGGAAGCGTGCCGGATTTCTCCAAGACGCTGCAGGGATATACGGCGACACAGGCGGGGGCCAAGGATTATAGCGATGACGGAGACGATGATTGAAGTTGGGCTCGTCAAGTCGTCTGCTCGGGTTTCTCAGGGTCTGGTGTCTAAGTTCTGCACTCTTTTATGGTACTGTTTTGAAATGCTCTCATTGCTGGTTTCATGTGAAGCGCGTTGGTGCCCATGCGAGCTGGTATGTGTCTTTGAGAAGCAAGCTGTTGATCGAGATGGACGCATGTTGATGTTGAGGAAAGCAGAGTGTGGAACAAATTGTCATCGGAACTCGGACAGCTTTCAACTGCAGACCGCGCAATTTTTTGGGAATTTATTCGAGCTCATGTCAGCCGAGCTTTTTTGACTGACAACACCACCATCATCATCTCATCTTGGTCGACTTTGCAAGAATGGCGGGCCCTAATCTCGAGCTCTTCAAGTTCGGCGTGTATCTGTTTTTCCCACTAGCTGTGATGATTCATTACGGGAGCCCCGAGTGGTACTCTCAAAACGTTCTTCCCGTAAGTGAATCTTGTTGCTGGTCTTGTGGGTTCGTACTCGACTGACATTCCTTTTTCAAATTGCTGGGCGGGACAACGGATGCAGATTCGAGACCAATTCTGGCCCAAAGAGGAGTCCCTTTATCGACCACCACGTAATTCGGAAGATGTCAGAACAGCGCTGGACGACATGAAGGCGAAAAGGCTGGCGAAACGCGAGGCGAGATTGAAGGAGCAGGGCGAGGAGCTCTCGGCAGCTTCAACACCCACATCAGCAGCATCATCAGCAGCAGCGCCAGGTAGAGCAGAGACACAATCCCAAGGATCGAGAATCGCCAGCTTGATCGAGGACAAGCGAAGCCGACGCCTAGTCTAGAAAGCTCAAAATATATCTCCACACATCCCGATCTGGGGAATACCACACTTTCAGTCTTTCCGGCACGATATGCGAAAAAGGAACGCCATTCAGTGTGAAAATACACACGCCGTATTCGTACAGATCTCGGAGCCTGCAGGCTGATCAAAAGTACGTGGCCAACTTCTCCCAAATCTGCCTCCTCACATCTCGACTCCTGACATTTTCGCTGATGGGCCTCTTCTTCAGGTTCTGGTCGACCAGGTTCGCCTGTCCCATCTCCAGATACCGTTGACCATCACCGTTTGCCAACAGGTAAAACGGCAGCTCCGCATACCCCCCCGGACCGGGCTTGCTACCGATCAGGGGACCAACCATTTTCCCTGCCATGACTAGTAAGCTGCTATGGCCCTGGTTGGCGAGCGCGTTGGTGTTGACGAAGCCTGGGAAGGCATGCGTGAAAGTGAGATTCGGATGCGATTCAGCAAGCGTCTGACAGGCCGCGTCGAGGACAGATGATGCACGAGCTCCCTTCTTGAGCAATCCGATGGGTCCGGACCACCATTTGCCTGCAGAGTGAAGCTTGGTGAAATCGAGATCGTCGACATTGATGGAAGAGTTGCCGCCTTGGCCGGGAGCAGCGACCATCAGAACGCCGCGCTTGATGGTGCCTGCTTCGACGAGCTGTTTGGCCAGACCGATGCGGGAGAGCACTTGGACGGCAAACTGCGATTCAATCCCTTCCGATGTGGTAGAGAAGGATCCGACTGGAGGACCACCTTGCGTGGCGATGAGGTAATCGATCCCACCTTTGCCTGCTTTAGCGCTGATGTGAGACGCGACTTGTTTGACCCCCGTCGTCGATGAGAGGTCGGCCTGGAAGAATTGATGATCTGCTGGAGAGGTAGAAGACTTGGCACGTCGAGATGCTTCTGATGATGCCTTGTTGAGCAGTGCGAGCACTTCGTTGGCCTTGGCCTCGTTGCGGCCGATGAGCCAGACATCGGCTCCTGAAAGGGCGAAGCGGAGCGCAATGCCGGCACCGATGCCCTGAGTGCCGCCTGCGACGAGCGCGCGTTGACCCGAGGCGTCGACGCTGGAGTTCTTGTTGGCAAGATCTGTGTACGATACCATGGTTCTGCTGCGATCGCTGCTATGGTCGGTTGATGGACAGACAGAAGAAGAGGGGAGAAGGAGCCTGCAGGTGGGTAAGTGTCTTAGCGCATCTCGCATTTCGGTGCAGCGTATTGTGTGGAGGCGTCAATCCCAAAAAATTGATCGGATCTGCCCGATTTCAGCGCACAGACACGGATTTCCCCTTTCATTTTTATCCACCACCATAATCACAGTATCGCAAAACCCCATAGATCCTCTCCATCCTCGTCATCTTTCACATCATCCCAGTTGCTGCACCGATACAGCCTTACGGTCATGGTGTCGAAATCCAGCCCATCGTCCGACGACAAAAAGATCAACGTGCTCTTCTGCTGTCTCGGCAACATCTGTCGTTCACCCATGGCCTTGGCTGTCTTCGAACATACCGCTACCACCGCAGGCGTTCGCTCGCACTTTGGAATTCTCGACAGTTGCGGCACTGCCGCCTACCACACCGGAGAAGAACCCGACGAACGCACCACAGAGCTCTGCCAACGGCGCAACATCCCCATCGACCTCTCCAACACTGCGCGCGGAATCAACGGAAGCGACTTTTCCACCTTTGACGTCATCTTTGGCATGGACACCAACAACGTGCGCAATCTCAAACGCATGCAGCCCTCCGGCACAAAGGCCCACGTCCGTCTCTTTGGCGAAGTAGACGACAACCAACCCGTAGCAGATAGCTACTACACAGGCGATTTCGAGGCAACCTACAAACAGGTGCTGCGCTACTCGCATGCGTATCTGCGCGAACTCGGGCTGTCCAAGGCGAAATCCTGAAAGCGAAAAGAAAATCCATCCATATTACAACAACCATTGTACACTATCTACATCCACAAAAACACAGATCTAGCTCGAACAAACTTGTTTCTAGCTTTCATACCTTTTTGTCCTGGGGCAATTTGCCATCGAGCATGCTCAACAGATCCACCACGACGCTGTCAAACTCTTGCTGCGACGCATCGTCCTCGATCATGTTGCCAAACACGCGCAGACCTTGGATCTTGGAGACCATCTCTTTGTTCCATGCGATGGTGAAGCTTCCCTTGGATCCCGGTTTGCGGCCGCGCGGGTCTTTGACCGGAATGGGCGCTTGACCGGATGCTTGCAGCGCAGCTTGCCGTGCGGCGGCTTCCGCCTCGGCTGCTCTCGCCGCCTGCATTTCGAGTTTGGTGCGTCGTTTGCGTTTGGCCGGAGGCGGGTTCATCGACGCGTCGGCAGCCGAGACGACGGGAGGAGGTGCAGCAGCGGCTGCAGCAGCTTCCGCCGCAAGCTCGGCCTTGGACTTGCGACCTCGCTTGCCTTTGGGTCGGATTCCTGTGACCGCGGGTGCAGGTGGAGCAGCAGCAGCAGCAGCAGCAGCAGCGGCGGCGGCGGCAGCAGCAGCTGCCTTCTTTCCCTTGGCAGTAGTTCCGTTGGCAGCACCGGCTTTGATCATGGTTGCAGATGGATTGATGAACCCAGCCTGCTGATGTGCTGGATAATGACCTACGGCTTTGCCTCCCGCAGCGGATGCTGCGGGTGCAGGTGCTGCTGCTGCTGATGCTGGAGCTTGGGTCTGGTTCTTGGGCTTGCGTCCACGCTTCTTGGGCCCTGCGGCTGTCGCAGCCGTCGCCGCTTGTTGTTGTGCGGATGCAGCAGCTGCAGGCGCGACCGAAGGCGAAGCCGATGGTGCTGCCGCTGTGGTGGATTGAGAGCGCGAAGCGGCATTGGCGCCCGTCTGGCCCGTCGAAGTCTGGTAGTTGCTCCAGTCTTGTTGACCGCTTGCCGAAGAGTAGCCGCTGTCGAAACGCGAGTCTTTGGCGAAGCTGTCGTTGGCGGATGGATAGAGCGACTGGCCCGAACGATCACGGTTGGCGCCGTACGAATCCGACGATGGCTGGTAGTAGCTATGCTCGCTTCGATACGAGGTGGTGGGCGGCGCCTGCTGCTGTTGCGGCTGCTGTTGTTGCTGTTGCTGTGATTGCGGCTGCTGAGCCGGTTGTTGCCCCTGCTGTGGCATGAGCTGATTGCCATTGTAGCCGCCAGTGAAGGCCTCGGAAAAGCTCGCAAACGTGTTGGGACGCGAGTTGGCTGACGAAGAAGAGGCAGCGTTGCCCTGCTGCTGACCGGGATAGCCGGAAGGGAAATGAGAGCTCGATCCGCCTCCAGCGTATCCACCGTATCCGCTGACATCGTCCCTGGAGCCGGAAGAAAGCATGTTGCTACCAAAGTAGTTGGCCTGCTGCTGTTGCTGTTGCTGCTGCTGCTGCGACGGCGACGACGCGTAGCCGGACTGACCCTGCATGTCCCACGACGACAGACCACCGCGATATTGCTGTTGTTGACCGCTTCCTCGACCGTACATGATTGCTGCGGCTTAGAAGATTGTCGCTAGCTAGCGTGAAGGGCGTGATTTATGATGAGACGCGTCGGCGACCGCGTGTTGTGACGCGCGATAAGCCAAAGGTGCGTGCGTGCGATGGGACGGGAGCCACGAGAGGGGAATGCACGACAAAAGGGCGCCGATGGTGGTGGTCCGGGTTGCTCGACGAAGTGTGGAGTCGATGATCAAACGATCGGTTGGTAGGTGCGATGGATGGATGGATGGAAGAGAGAGAAGCGCGGAGTGCGATGAGCGCGATGATGCTGTTCTGACGCTTCTCGGTGCTGCAGCTGCAGAAATTGGGTTGAAAAAGGCCACCGTCCGACTGGCCTGGCCTGAGCTTGGCTGACTGGCTGGCTGCCGCTCACCATTAGGCTCTTTTCTGCCATCGTCTCTCTCTCCCTCTGAACCTTGCGCTCTTTACTGGCTCGAGTGTCTCTGTCTCTGTCTCTCTTTGACAACCAACCGCGTTGCAATTTTAGAGGATTTTCTTTTTTTTCCCCTCTTAAATTTTGAAACAGAAACAGAGTTGCAATTGATCACGAGATGCGATGGCAACAAGGCACGACGGCTCCTCTATCCGATGGTCGACGCGTCGAAACCATGCATCGCCATCTATGGTTGCGATCGCTTCGAGGTCGCACCCGATCCAATACATGCAGATTCGACTTGCCTCCTGACAAATCCGAACAAGAAGAAATGGACTCTTTACGACTCAGCCCGACAAAACCAAGAAATTCTTGAAAATCTGGAAAGTTCTCTGTCTCTCTCTCTGCTTGCTGCTTTGGCTCCGTCGAGGACCGTGCTCTCTGCTCAGCAGCAGCAGGCGGCGGCGGTCAAAATTGTGCTTCACACCTCCACCAAAAAAGGTTTAGCAGCGTGTGACAGGGAAATCGACCATCTTTCTTGCCCATCAACACCATCTTCGATCTCTGTACGAACGTCGCCTGCTCTCAGGCTCTTATTCTCCAGCAGCTATGCCTGCATCAGCTGCTCGAGGCGCACTCAGTCGCCTCTCGCCATTGTGTACACCCTCGTCCTCGACGGCCATCACCACCACACCGCGCCGCTCCATTGCATCGGCAAGTACCAGCACATCGACGCTCGCTGCTCCCTCCCGATCTCTCGTCAGCTGGTCCCGTGCTTCCTCCCCCCTTTCTGGATCCTGCAGCTCGTGCGGCTCTCAGCTGTCGTCCTCGTCCACGTCATCAAGGCGATCCTTCTCATCCTCTGCCACTCATTCCGCTTCCACCAAGGATCCATACTCTGTACTCGGAGTCAAGAAGGACGCAGATGTAAAGGATATCAAAAAGGCATACTATGGCCTTGCCAAAAAGTACCATCCGGACACCAACAAGGAAAAAGGTTCTAAAGAGCGTTTCGTAGAGATCCAAAACGCTTACGATTTGCTCAGCGACGACAAGAAGCGCGCCGCCTACGATCAATACGGCACCACCGACGGCCAGCCTGGGTTTGATCCTTTCGGCGGTGGAGGCTCATCACCCTTTGGTGCAGGCGGTTTCGGTGGATTCCAGGACTTTGGCGGCTTCTCGAACGCAGGAAACGCAGGCTCCATCTTTGAGAGCCTGTTTGGCGCATTCGGCGGCGGAGGCAGACCTGGTGGACAGCGTGGTCCCGGCTTTGGCGGCGCAGGTTTCGCAGGTGAAGCACGAGGCGAGGACCTCGAGACCACCATCAACCTCACCTTCGAGGAAGCCTGCAAGGGCACCAAACGCAAAGTGGTTATCAATCCCATCGAACGATGCGGCACCTGTACAGGCTCGGGTCTCAAACCGGGCGCCAAGAAGAGCACCTGCGCAACCTGCAACGGTACCGGAACCCGAACATTTGTCATCCAGAGTGGTTTCCAGATGGCCACCACATGTCCCTCATGCGGGGGTGCTGGCTCGACGGTTGCACCAGGCGACAACTGCAACACCTGTGACGGCATCGGAAGGGTCCGCGGCCGAAAGGAAGTCGAGATTGACCTTCCAGCGGGTGTCGACGATGGTTTTCGGATCCGCAAGGACGGCTTTGGCGACGTTCCGCTCTCAGGCGCCGGCACGCCCGGCTCGCTTTACGTGCGCATCCACGTAGCTCCCAGCCGTATCTGGAGACGCCAAGGCTCCACGCTCTTCTACCCGGCCACGATTCCCTTCCATACAGCCATCCTCGGCGGCAAGGTTCGAGTGCCGACACTCGACGGTCCCGTCGAGGTTCGAGTGCCTGCAGGCACGCAGGTAGGCGAGGAGATGATCTTGCCTGGTCGTGGTGTCCCCTCGCCTACACGACGTGGACAGAAGGGCGATCTTATGGTCCAATTCGAGGTCAGCATGCCGCGTTCGCTCACCAAGCGGCAACGAGAGATCTTGCAGCAGTATGCCGATGAGGTAGAAGGTCGTACGTCAGCGGCAGCAGCGTCAAACGACAACCCCTCGAGCAAGACCTTCAACGCAGCAGCAGAAGGCACTTCGACGGCATCCTCAGTAAAAGACACTTCGAAATCAAGTCCGTCGTCATCTAGCACCAAAGCCTCATCAGCAAGCTCCGACAAGGCGCAGTCACAGACGGCCAAAGCCTCAACCAAGAAGGCTTCTGCAGGTAGGTTTACGATTCACCCTTCCTCCCGCTCTGACGATGCAAGCAAGGCAAGCGGCTTCTCCTCAGCAGCGACAGACTCGACTGCTCGACCAGCAGCCGCCTCAGATTCTACCCAGCCAAGGGCTGGAGATGGACACGAGGAGCCCAAAGAGCACCAGAAAGGTCTCTTCGGTCGCACATGGGACTGGGTGACGGGTCGAAAGTAGAGAGAAGAGAGAGAAGCCCTGCCGTGCGTTTACACAAAGTCGGGTGCAGTGTATTCTACGATTCACCATGCTTCCAAGTTGCTGAAATAACACCACTTCTTGTCATATCTCCTTCTGCATGCTGATCTCCGTATCTTACAGGTGCCGGCTCTGCAACAGCTGAAACATCAAAAACAGATTCGCCAGGCGACCGGGAGAGCGACGACAGCAAAACCAGCAAGGCGAGGACGGCCAACGCCAAGCCGTCCACGTCGTAACCGCCTCGCATCTTGGTGTCTCTCACTAACGCAATGCAATAGAAACCTCTTCTCCTCTCATCAACTGCATTGGAAGGAGACTGCCTTGACTGATTTGAGTGTGCCGATTGTTGGTCTCTGTCGTCAGGAGTGATCGCTGCTGATGGGCGTTGGGTCCTGTGCCCAACTTAACAGATTAGATTTTCTTTTGAGGCTGAGAGGTTGTGATCACACACAAGAAAGATGTGTCAATTTCCAGGCAAGACCGGCTTCAATCTCGGACCGCAGCTCTTCAGCCTTTTGTACTGGAAATCGTAACGTCAGGCTAGCCCAGTAGGTTGCATGAGTGCGTTGCCTTCGGAGCACTCGGCTCGCTGATCAACAGCCGTGTCTCTATACATACGTGGCATGGACGCTCTATCCTCCTTGGACCCGGCGAACCTGTGCGACAAAGGGATTGAAACCAACACGGCAGCAGCAGTGTTCGGACCCGCGAATGAAAAAGAGAGCTTTTTCTGTGCACAATCTAGAGTACAAAGGTAAGAAAATTTGTTCGCAGTTGAAGAGCGCGGCCAATTTCGACAGTGCCAAAAAAAGGGGAAGGCCTCACAGCCGATGCTCTCAAATTGCGGTACAGCAGGGCGCGACGAAGATTTAGACTATCGACACTGAGCGCAGAGGCAGGAGCGAAAAAAAAAGACGAGAAGCTTGCAGGGCTCAGAATTGCAGAGAAGTGTATGTGTGCGTGCGCGTGACGTTCCTTGGTGGAGAGCGATCTTTGTACGCTGGGCAGCTGGGAGAAAAGCCTTTCGAGTTGATTGGTTGCCTGCCAGCCTGCCAGTTCATTTGACTGGCTGGTGAGTTGGTTGATTGGTTGATGTCTGCGCTCTTGCCACTCTTTTCCAAGCGAATCAATTCACGCTTCTTCGCATCTGGCTTCCGCTCCATCTTTGAGACATTTGCTTCCGCTCTACTCTTCTCACTTTGATCTCCGTCTTCTTTCTTCTTGCCGACTTCTCTGATCTGCTTGAACAGCATCGCAACAATAAAGGGCTCCCAGTTCCGCTCGTACCCCATCGCTCGAACAAGTCGCTGTGCACCACACCAACGGACAAAGCAAGACAATCGTACAAATTCAACTCTCAGCGACGACGTCAGCCTTTACGGTCTGGGAACATCCCACACAACACACAAGCATCTTGACTCACCAGAAGTCTCGGTATCTCCTCCTTCGGATTGAGAGAGCGCCATTTCAGATCATCTCACACGCAATTGCAACCAACCCTCGACGCTTCAGTGCGCTTTCACCTGCCCAGCGTATAACTCGCTCTCCACCTTGAATTGCGCTTCCGCACCATCGATCACCAGCATACAAAGCTCAGCATAGCAAATCCTCGCACAAGCACCTCAACTTTCTCACACGGCATCACAATCTTGTCTGCTCGTGCTCTTCTCTGCATTCAAAGCATCCATCTCCACTTCCATTTCTGATCACACCATACACCAACAATTCCGCAAGCCTCTCTAATCCTCCTATTCAGCATACAAGCCAACTCTTCGCCGCATTTTCAGCCTTCGACCTCGCACTGCTACCCTCCAGCATCGATCCAGCATATCTTTAACGGTCCGCCCCATTCAAACTCTCTGCATCTTCCACACAGACCCGTCACCACAGACCCAACATGGCAACCTCAATGCAATTCGGTCCCGAGTGGATGCGCAAAGGTCCCAACAGTAAATCAGGCGGTAAGGAGACTTCCGCCTCATCTACGCCTTCAGCTGCTACCAGCCCAGGCACCGGCCCTATCACAGGCAATGCCGCTCCTAGCAGCAACGGAAGCCATGGCGGCGGCAACAAGCGGAGTGGCGGATCCGGCGGGCTTGGAAATCTGACTGGTCCCACGCCGGTGGTCAGCCCCTCGGTGACCAGTCCGGGTGCTTTTTCGTTTGCAGCCGCTGCGGCTGCGGCGACTGCGCAGGCATCGGATCGAAATGGGATTCAATCGTCCTCTCAACACAATTCCATAACTGGGCATGATAGTGACACCTCGACGAATCTGCTCAATGGCAGTTCCGCAGCGCTTGCAAAGGACAAGGTGACGCGCGAAAAGCTATTGAGCTTGTATAGCTCAGATCGCGCCAACAAGGCTTCAAGCGCAGAGCCTTCGCCCGTGGACGCTGCTCCGCTCGGCGTTGGTTCTGGTGCCGAACGTTCCAGCAGCATCTCTCGTAGAAAGGGTGGCTCCGATCGTCGTCCTTCTGCCTTTGCCGAATTTGGCGCTGTCGGTGGGGGGCCCCTTTCCCCTGGCTTAGGTAGCAACGAGCCTCGTGGACTCAATGCGCGCTCCACCTCGGGTAGCTCCTCGGGAGGATTGGCGGGTCCGAACTGGGACAAGGTCGATAAGGAGCGACCCGGTCTCTTCCAGCGCGCTTCCAACGGCGCTTTGGCTGGCGTGACCTCCAACTCTGGTTCACGTCCGCTCTCGCCTTCGGTCTCGCGTGATCGATTCAGCGGTATTCAGGGCGGGGTTCTGTCGGGCGTTGCTCCACCGGCACGCAAGAGAATGGATAGCAGCGACGGCGGGGCTGGTGCCGTCGAGGCTCCTCGTGCCGGCCGCTCGCTCCGGGGTAGCCAGGACGAGATCAATACCTCGCAGACGATCAACGGCGGCGCTGCTGGTGCAGGCTCCTGGGCTCGCTCCTCGCACAACTCGACTGCAACAGGTTCAGTCGGCACTGGAGGCGGTGTGTTGGGCGCCTTTTCGGACGCCTTCAGCTCCAATCGCGTGAGAGGTCGAAACGCATCGGCTGCTGCCGAATCGGGAGCTTACTCGACAGGTGGTGCTGCTGCAGCGCCATCTGCTGCTTCCGCCTCCCACTCGACGGAATCATCGCAGCCCTCGCAGCCTATTGTGCCTAGCGGAAACCCCGAGGGTCTAAGCATTTCTGCTCGATTTGCGCGTCACAAGAATCGCCTGCCTGGCGAGGGCCCTATCGGCCCTCCTTCCGATGGCAGCATTGGCTTTGGCAAGTCGTCCGGCTTGGACCGTCGACGAGAGCGGCAGACCAGCCAGGCCAGGCCTGTGCAGTCGCAGACGTCCAAAGGCGATGCTGCCTCAGCCAGCAACGGCGGTCCGTCTCACAGTTCTGCGGCTGCTGATGCAAATTCGAATGAAAGGGCCTCTGCGGAGAATGCTACCCAAAACGCTGCTACAGGCGAACATGGTTTCGGCAGCGACGATGCCGACCTTGCTCAGCACGCCTCGGCCGTTTTTGGCTCGCTCAAGCTTGACGAGGACGACAGCCCTGGCCTGATCTCCACATCCGCTCTCGCTCAAGGCCAACGATTCACGAACGCCAAAGCCGACGACTTTCCTCGAGAACGTGACATCTTTGAGCAACCTCACCAGCAACACGCCAACAACGTACCCCAAGCGAACATGCAGTCGACAGCTCCATGGTCACCAGAGACCTCCATGTGGCTCTACAGGGACATGGCAGGCAACGTGCAAGGACCCTTCAGCAGTCTCATGATGCAGGATTGGTATTCGCAGCAGTACTTCGCCGACGATCTGCTCATCAAGCGTGAAGAGGATGGCGATTTCAAGCCTCTTGCACAGGTGGTAGCTGCCGTTGGTAATGCTCTTCAGCCATTTGTTATACCTCCCTCGAGCTGGCTTCACCCCCCGGCGCTGCCAAGGCCTGCCTTTGACAGTAGCAAGCTGGGCAGCGCAGGTGACAGCTTGCTCGGCAATGAGCAGAGTCGCTTTAGCGATACCTTCGACAGGTCTTGGCAAGGCCAGGGTGGCAGGCAGCAGCACCAACAACCCCAGCATCAGTCCCATCAGCAACAACAGTCACAGCAGCAGCAACCGCAGACACAGCAACAAGGCTGGCCTGCTGCTCTGAGTCTAGGCGGTTTGGGCAATGCCGGTCCCGCTCCCGCTTCGCCATTTGGACGTGCTGACATCTTCCCAGCGGGGCAGTCGGGTCTGCGCAACCCGGACGACCTCATGTCGATCCTTCGCGAACGCGAATTGCACGAGCAGCGTCAGGCGGCTGTCGCTGCCGCTTCGCGCGGTCCTGGCGGGATGCATCTCGGTCAGCTCGACAATTTTAGCGGCGGTCTTGGACGGTCCGGATGGGGCAACGAGGCTGCCATGTCGCCGTCCCACTGGGGCGGCATCGGTCACGGCGGTCTCGGCCAGTTTGGCGACGTTGGTCTTGCCGGACACCAGAGCCCTTTGGTTGGCGACCGACCTGTCTTTGACAATTTTGGTCCTCAGCAGAGACAAAACTTCGAACAAGCCGGTAGCCCATGGAATAACAAGGCGTCGCTCGATGCGCCTCGATCGCAGTTCGACTCGATTCGACCGGCTCAGCACGGACAGTGGGGCGAACAGCAACAAGCACCTTGGAGTTACTCAGCAACCACGCCAGACGTGACCAACCGCCAGGTGGATTTCAGCGAAGCTATCTTGCGCAACGAGGCGATCAAGACTGCTGATCCGATCGGTACGCCTCGACGTGCACGATCGCCGGCACCCCATCACGATGCACTCCTCCAACAGGCGGTCGAGCACAAGGACGAACTGCACAAGTCGTTTGAGAATGCTTTCCCTGCTCCAACGCAAGGACCCCAGACTGCTGTTGATGCAACGGTCGCTGCTCCTGCCGCTAGCAGTGTTGAGGAGCAGATGGAAGCGACAACGGAAGTCAACGCCGAAGCAGCCAAGCTCGCTACTCCACAGAAAAAGGTGAGCAAGAGGGAGGCCCAGAAAGCGGCTGCGGCAGCTGTCGTTGCTGCGAACACTGCCGTTCAAGAAGTTCCGGCACCCGCCAAGACGGTCGAGACCGAGATCCCTCCTCCCGAAGCTTTCACCACTGGCGAAGCGCGTCCTGAGGAGCTGTGGCCGCAGTCCCCCAAAGCCGTCGAGTTTGCTTCCGAACCCGAGCTTTCTGGCATGCCTGCATTGACGCTCTCGTTCAACAAGCCGAGTAAGGACGCCAAGCGCGATTCACGCACGGCTTTGCAGCGACAGACCTCGGATGTATCTCGTGCCGTGCCTGGAAGCGGCGAGGCTGCAAACCGTGCCGCTGCTGCTGCGCGTTCCACTGGCGCCGGCAACGTGCGCGTGGTTTCGCAGGAGCAGTTTCGACGAGGCAACGACGTTTCTCAGACTGCTACGCAGGCACCTCTCTCGGACTGGTTGAACGATGGGTCTGCAGCTGAGTCGCCGGCTCCTGCCAGCCGACCCGCTCCTTGGGCTGCAGCTAAGGACGATGCTCCCCAGTCGACCGGCCCCAGTCTGCGCGAGATCCAGGAAGCCGAGGCGAAACGTGCCGAGGCCAAGCGAGCAGCTGAAAAGGCGGCTGCTCGCGCTCGCATGGCTGCCTCGCCTAGCGCCGCAGAGGAGCTGCCGACCACCTTGAGCTGGGGTCTGGCTTCTGCACCTGCTTCCAAGAGCATCGGCAATGCTAGTGGTGCTAGTGGCGGAAGTGACGCTGGTACGGCGACTGCGCCAGCTGCGCCTGCTTGGAACGCCGGTAAAGCTGCCCCGAAAAAGACGCTCATGGAGATTCAGGAGGAGGAGCGGAAGCGTGCTGAAAAGATCAAGGCGCAACAGGCTGCACAGGCAATCGCGTTGAGGAAGGGGTATGCAGACTCGGCCAGTCGTAGTGCGTCTGCTTCGCACGGCGCTGCTGCGACCTCTGGTGGAGGTGCGTGGTCCGTGGTAGGTGCTGGTGGCAAACCAAGCACTCCTAGCGGTGCAACGCCTGCTGCACCCGCACCTGAGTTCGGCTCTGCCACCGCGTCCCCTCTCGCACCGCGACCCGTCACTGCGTCTCGCACCGCCTCGTCCACCATCCCCGCGTCCACCTCTGGCAGCGCCTGGTCCGTGGTCGGCACCAAACCCGCCGCTCCCGCTCCTGCCTCGCCTTCGCCCGTCAGCCGCATCTCGCCCTCGACATCCACGCTCCTCTCGGCCGGCAAACCTTCGCGCTCGTCTGTTTCCGACCCCAATGCACCCTCACCCGAATTCATCAAGTACTGCAAGGACAATCTGCAAGGGCTTACGATCAAGACGGACGATTTCATCGACATGCTACTGCAGTTTCCGTTGGATCCAAGTGCCGACGTGATCGAGATTATCGCCGATACGGTATATGCGAACAGCAGTACGCTGGACGGGCGGAGGTTTGCCAATGATTTTGTGAGCAAGCGCAAGCTCGATGTGCAGGGTAGGAGCGGGGTTAGTCGGTGGGGGGCGAGTGCGGGTTCAGCCGCAACAACGGGCGGGATGGGCAGCTTTGGCGCAGGTGCAAAGCCGGTGCTCGGAGGATCAGCGGGTAAGGATAAGGTGAGGCCACCCGGGGCTTTTGTTGGCGCCGATACAGGCTTCAAGGTCGTCAAGGGCAAAGGAGCGAAAGGCAAACGTGCCTAGACTTTGAGTCACAGTAGGCTATGAAACACAAGAACTTGTCTGACATGCGCTTGCAAGCTCAGCAGTCGCATTTTCCACCTCCCACATCGGTCCATGTCTCCTGTCAGAAGCGACGTCGAGACAACAATCAAAGAAAACTTTCTCTTCATGATCCCTCTTTCGACGGTTGAATTGCGAGTCGATGCGATGCGATGAGAGCAAGAGGATGGCATGCTGATCTAAGAGACAAGGTGATTTGTTGTTGTGAGGGCGCCAAGTTCGAGAACCCGCGTCGAGGATGAATAGCTTTACATGACGGCGAGCAAGAGTGAACCTCACCATACGCTTCCGCCCACACGCTTTTTTTACAGACATTGGTTTGGGGGTAGACTGTGTGAACAGCTGAATGGAATCTAAAAGGAAAGCAAACGAACAGAAGGAGGACTGGCAGGCTTCTGTGAGACTGTAAAGGGTGGGGGAGGGGGTTCTACGAGTCGATGTCCATGTTGGAAGGTTCGAACTGTGGTGCATCTGGTGCGGGTGCGGGTGTGGGTGCGGAGGGGGCGGGTTGTGAGGGGTCGGCGGCGGTGGTGGTGGTTGTGGTCGACGTGGGGAGAGTGGGAGGTGCGGCGTCTGTGGCGTCTGTGGACGCTGTGGTGAGCGTGGAAGATTCGACGGCTGGTGCTGCGTCTGTCGTGGTTGTAGTGGCGTCGACTCCGGCAGTCGCAGCAGTGGCCGGATTCGAAGCCTCCGCTACTGGCTGCACTGTCTCTGTCTCTGTCTCTGTCTCCTTCACCTCCTCCTCTTCCTCCTCCTTCAGCTGCTGCTCCGCCTTCCTAGCCTCCTGCTTAGCCACCGCCTCTGCCTCGATGCGCTCATCAATCTCGTCCTCCACCCCATCTGCCGTCGGATTCTTCACCTCGCCTATCCCCACCTTGACCCCCAACCCCGCCCCAACATCCACGTCATCGTCCACTCTACCGACATTCGCCCTCGCCTCGCGATCCAACTCGTCATCGCCCCGCCTCGAGTGATCCTGGAATTCGCGCCTCTCGACCACTCTTTCATCGGGATAGCGGTCCTCGAGCACCTGTTCGCCGTTTTTGTCGGCCAGATCCATGCGTTCGTCCGCGCCCCCGGCCTCGTCGTCACCATTCACATCCTCCAAATGCATCTGCTCCACAATGCTCCTCGGCTCCACATGACCCTGCACCGACGGTGCGTGCGCCGTCTGGCGCAGATTCTCAAACACCTGAATCTTGATCTTTTCCAAGTAGTCGCGTGTGTTGAGATCTTCCATGTTGTTGGGTCGTACGTCGAGGCGGTAGTCGGGGCCAAAATATTCATAGTATTCGTTGACCGGAATTTGCGGGTTGAGCTCCTGGCCCGCCGCGAGACCCGTTTCGAATGCCCAGGCGCGCGACACGTTGCGCATGGTATAACCTCCTCCACCTAGCAGCAGCAGCGGCAAGCCGAACGACTTCACATACTCGACGCAGTTGGCGTGGCCCCGCATCGATAGGTTAAAGCAGCCCAACTTGTCTCCCGCCAGCGAATCGCTGCCGCACTGCAACACCACGGCCGACGGCTGATAATGCTGCATGATCTGCGAGATGACCGGTTCAAAGACGGTCTTGTAGCTCTCGTCAGTGATTCCATCGCGCAGGGGAAAGTTGCATGAGTACATTTTGCCTTTGCCGATGCCAATGTCTCGCAATTCTCCGGTACCGGGAAAGAACTCGCCGTACTTGTGGAACGAACACGTCATGACGCGGTCGGTGGTGTAGAACGCTTCTTCGACTCCGTCGCCGTGATGTACGTCGATGTCGATGTACAGCACACGCGGATGATAGCGAAGCAACTCCAAGATGCCGAGCACGATATCGTTAATGTAACAGAATCCCGACGCTTCCCCCTTTTTAGCGTGGTGCAGCCCACCGGCCCAGTTGATGGCGATATCGCACTTGTCGCGAGAAAGCCGCGCTGCTCCCTCCATGGATCCACCCGCTGAGATCGAGCAGTACTCGAACAGTCCGTCGAATACGGGGCAGTCGTCGCCTACGTTGAACTTGGCTTGCTCGCGGACGAACGAATCGACGTTGTCTGGTGTCACTCTGTTCAAAAACTCGACGTATTCATCCGTGTGAAACTGCGACATTTCGCGCTTGGTCGCAGGTTTCGCTCGAAAGATCTCCATCCGCTTGTAGAGACCGTAGTTCATAACGAGCGAGTGGCACATGCGGATGCGCGTGGGCTTCATGGGATGACCGGGCCCGTAGTGGTAGTTGCCGATATCGGAGTCGAAAAAGTAGCATACTCGCGAGGGGTTGGGATTGGAAGAGTTGGAGATGGGTGCGAACAGGGGTTCATCTGCAGAGTGGGGGGCGCCAGAGGCAGAGGTGCCGTTGTACGTATTGACGATCGAGTTGCTGCCTAGAAAGGTCGACGACATGATGGGCGAGAGGCGAGGCGAGGCTCGGCACTGCCAACGGTCTGGGGATCAGTGGATGGAATGCGAAGCAAGAAGCGTCGAAGTGTGCCTGCGGTCTTCGATTCGAGAGAGCTTCTGTGATGCCCGCCTGCTACGATCCAGTGGACTGAGTTGTCGTCTTCGTGGCCAGGATGTGCCGATTGTGATGGCAAAGGTATGCTTCGGATGGAGCGAGGAGCAACAGGAAGTACGCGAGCTGTAACGAATATGGAATACGAGCAAGAAGATGTCGCTCATTGCTGCAGGATTTCTGGACCCTCTTTTTCTCACCCGCTCGGACGCCTCCGCTCTCTCTCTCGAGAGTGCCGTGGGAAGAAACTCGACTTTGTGAACCGCGAATTTCTCCACCTTGCGTTTCCCCACTCCATCCGCACGAAAAAGCCAGCGGCGAGATGGCTCGAGCGGCCTCTCTCTCTGTGTGTGTATCACTGTCTGCACGTGATACAGGAGAATGTTAGGGTGCTTGCAAAGCGCTATCTCGCACAAGTTGGCACTCCACATTCGCAGACAGCTTAGCTTCCTCTCTTGTCGATCCCCCCCGACAGCCTTTCTGCATCATCGTCATCTTTCGAACGGTCAACGCTTCTTGACAACTCGAGCTGTGGCAAGGAAGGCCGAAGCGTAACGGCGAATCACTCCACCTTGGCCTTCCACCGGCGGTCTCTGGGAGACAGGTGACATAATTAACCATGTCGGCCGCAGATCGAACACTGATAGCGCTGATTGCGGATGAAGTGAGTATCCTCATTCACCTCCCACACACAACGCACACTCTCTTCCTAACCCTCACCCCACTCCTTTCAATCCCATCAGGACTCAACTACAGGCTTGCTGCTCGCAGGAATCGGCAACGTCGACGAAAAGGGCGAAAAGAACTTTTTGATCGTCGACAACAAGACCTCGATCTCGGACATCGAATCGTCGTTCAACCATTTCACCACCGAACGCAAAGACATTGCCATCCTGCTCATCAACCAACACATTGCAGAAAAAATCCGTCCCATGGTGGATAGATATACCCAGGCATTTCCCGCGTTACTCGAGATTCCGGCCAAGGACCATCCCTACGACCCGGCCAAGGATAGCGTGCTCAAACGCGTGCAGAAGCTATTTGGAGAGTGAAAGAGCAGCGATGAGGATCGCAGGGGTGTTGGCGATGATTTCTTTGTCATTGCGGTTCTCGCAATGTAAGACAATCACATGGCTTGAAGCGTTTGGGTTGAAAGCGGCTGCATCAGCAGCTGTGATTTGAGTTGCAGCCTTCATCTCGCAATATCGCTACAAGTGAGTGTCTCGACAGAGCACACGGTTCAGCTGATGCCGATCAAAGTCGCAACTGAGCAGCACAGTGTTCAGACGATTTTTCTTCTAACTTGACTGAAAAAGCCGTGCAAAGTTTGGCGATCAAATTTCCAACGACAACCACTCGACAATGTTCGCAAACTCTTCGCCGCCATGCATCAGCATCTCACCATGAGCCTTGCCCTTGCCATAATACACGTTTTCTCTCGGACATCCACTTTCGACCAGGTATTCCAGTGTATCCTTTGCACTCAGGATCGCGTCCTCTTCCGCCAAATAGAATCGGGTGCGCCTTGCGTCTTGCAGCTTATCGATCTCGTGTGGCCAAAGAATGTTGCTGCTCCAGTCAAAGTAGCGACAGAGCGTGTTAGCGGTTCCGACCTCGCGAGCGACAAAGTAGCGCATGAGCAGCTCGATGGGCGTCTGTGCGCGCTTGTAGATGAAATTGGCGCAGACAAAGGGGACCCAGAGCTGAAAGCAGACGGGGTCGACAAAGCAGCTGCGCCGGATGGCCGAAGGGAACGACTTGATGAGCCACGAGTGTACCAGCGAGCCGTACGAGTGCGAGAGCACGTCGATCGACGTCCAGCGACGGCGCGCGAGGATGGAGCGGAAGGCAGACGTGGTCTCGTGGTGGCCGAACGGTTTGAGAAACGAGGGCGAGAGAATCGACTGCGAAATGTTGGGTTGCAGAAGGATCAGGATCGGTCGATGCGCAAAGATGGGCGATTTTAAGAAAAAGGATACCAGCGATGCGTATTGGGCCAAGCCGATGCCGAGGCCATGGAGCACGACCAGAGGTGTCCTGTCGAGCCGTTGGCTGCCGTGAGAAGCAGACGTGTCCGGTGCGGGACGGTAGAGATACGGAAGTCGCCCTTCGGTGCACATGTGAAATCCGCCGCGCATGGCACGTCGGATCGTCAGATGCGAGAGCGTGTTGGTCACCAGGTAGCACAACAACGGCCTCGATCGCGTTCGGACAGGATCGATTGTGAGCCGCATCATCCGAATGCGCGGTCCCGCCTTGGATGCCAGCTTGTCCCCTGCTGGTTTGAGCAGTGTTGCGCGTTTCGAATCTTGCGATCCAGATCGAGTAGATGCTGTCGTGGCTGCAACGGCAACATCCTCGGGGTAGCTCCGTCCTTGTCGCGTTTCGAGCAACTCTAAGCAGTATTCGAGGAACTGCAGCCGATCACCCGTGGTAGGGTCCCATTCACCATCTTTGGCCCGCACGCCTCGAACATCTTCCTGCTCCTCGACTGATGCATCCGCCAAAAACGCCGGAGGCGGTCCGCCAAACGTCGAGGTGGGAGGCGGCATGGGTGAGTTAAAGGTCGATGGCGTCGCAGAATCCAGCTCATCGAAGTGCAACTTTGCCTTTGACTCTGATGTTGTCTCCAATCCTGCACCGCGTCCGTTGCCGAGCGAGCCACCACCTTCCCTTTCAGCTTCCAGTGTCTCGAGCTCGGTTGCGAATAGAGACCACGCCAGCCAATGCATCACCTCTCTCCGCGTAATTTGGTCAAAGGGTACGCCGAAGAACCATCTCGCCTGGTCCTCTTGGAACTTGATGGCGCGCGGATCGTCCGCCGAGATGGGCGTTGTCACAAATTGCGGTACAAAGCTCGCCGCACGCAACCTGCCAAGCCTCTGCCGTACATCGCTGGGCGCGGGAGTCTCGTTGAGCCCCTTTGACGGTGCAGATCGACCATTTGCGCCTCTTGAGGTGAGCTCTGTTTCGGAGTGGGATGCAGCTACAGCACTCGCATACGACTGTTTCGGCTCTTCCGTCAGATCTTCCGATGCCGGCTTCAGTCCAGCCTGAAGCGCCTGTGCAAAGACGCTGCGCAGGAAGCGCCTTCCATACAGCGGCCGCGGACCCGGCCGTTGAATCCGCCTCGAGAGATGCAAATAGTATAGCGAGAAAACCGCCTCGACTGCACAGTAGGAATAAAAGAGACTGGAAGCCCACCGCCAGCGTGGCGAGAGGAGATGGGCCCAGATGCGCAAAACGGTTCGCGGCGAGTACTTGACAACGAAGTCCCACACTGCTGTATCTATCGAATAAGCTGTATAGCGATGGAAATAGTATCGCACTGCGCGGGAAATGAGGGCGAGCCAGCTGAAAGGCGTGACACCCCACACGATGAGGATGAGCAGACGTGTGAAGATGAGCGAAGCATCTCCGGGAATGAGTTGTGACATCTTGGGTGATCTACGTGATCCAACAGGGAAGCTGCAGTACTCTTGATCGGAGCTTGAAAGTGGAGCTGTCGTAGGTCGCGCACGTTGGAGATTCTTGACCAGAGGCACTGACGAGAGAGATGGAGCAGAAGTCGGATTCAGGAGCGGTGCTATTCCGGCATATCATTGAAACAGGTACGCGGTGTTGTGCAGGTCGGCGGATGCGCAACGTGAGGTGCCGATGCCCCTGTGCCAAATATATGAAGCCAGAAGCCTGTGTGGCAGTGACACACAATCGAATGCGTTGGCAGATAGACACACGGACAGCCGATGACTGCGAAGCCGAACACCTGAAAGCCTTGTAGTTGATATTTTATACCGTAGACGCTAGACGGAAAAGCAGAAGGAGAGCACCGTGAGAGAGAGATGGAGTCAAGAAGCCAAGACCACCAGTGTTGATTCAATTAGCTTCATTCAGCAATGCACGGACTTGGGCATCAGATCGCAGATAAAGTTGGTTCGGAACCCTTTAATTTTTGACAGGCGTCGATTGTTTTCCCAACGGATTTATTATAATTCTGCTTTGAGAGCGTGAAAGAGACAACAGACCGTATTTATTGTATTGCCGCCGCCTGTCATCCAACGCACAATTCAATCGGCTTCCGACATGTGCACAGAGCGGCAAACCCACATGATCGTCCTCCCGCATGGCACCCGCTCAAACACCCATCCGGCTATACGGGCACAATCAGCTCAGACAAGGCCACAACAGCCAGGCAGCTTCCGTGAGGACAACGATAATCGTCATTACAACAAACTCTAGACATGGATTCCATTCATTGGGAGGGTACCGATTTGTTAATGTGAAGGAAAGCTCTGCTGTTTTGAGCTTTACGAGCGACTGGGCTGAGTTTCCGTGGTAGATGAAGCCTCCGCAACCACGGTCGAATTCTCTTCGGTTGGAGGGTTTTCCAGGTCTTGCACCTTCTTTTGCGTTTCCACTTGAGGCGCTTTCTGCACGTCTCTGCGCAGCGAATAGCCCTTGACGCCGAGCACGGCAATGAAACCGGCAGCTGCCATGGGCGCAAGCATGATCCACACCACTTGCAGACCGTTTCCGTACGCCGCGATGATCTCGCGACTGAGCTCGGGCGGCCGGATCTTGCGCAGGCCGGTGAGGTCCTGCCCACCAGAGCCCGTCTCCACCATCGAGGGGCTGAAGCCGGCAATCTTGGCCAATCGAGATCGACTCTGCGTGTTGAATACTGCGCCGGCGACCGCGATACCCATGGTGCCTCCGAGAGATCGAATCAGCGACATGGCTGCCACCGTCGTCGACAGATCTCCGTGGGGCATGGCAGCCATCAGGCCCACCAACGGCGTCTGAAACAGGAAGCCCGTGCCAAAACCGGCAATGCCGATAAACACCTCCTGCTTGGCTTGGCTCGAGCTAGCGTTGAGCGTCGCCATCAAGCTGTAGCCAATCACCATAAAAGCCCAGCCGGCCCACAGGAAGGGTCGGTAAGCGCGCGCTTTGGTGATGCCGATGCCCACCACGCTCGACATGATCGAAGCGATCAACGCGTACGGAAGCATATATACACCGCTCATGAGCGCCGAAGCGCCAAAGATGGCTTGAAAGTACACCGGAAGGTAGTACGTTGCAGCGAAAAAGGCAAAGCCGTGCAGCAGCACCGAAAGCAGGATCAACGATGTGGTTCGTGTGGTGACCAGACGCGGTGGCACGATGGGCTTCTTCTTGGTCTTAAACTCCCATGCCATAAAGGCAACCAGCAGGCATCCACCCACGGCGAGCGGTGCGATCGTCTCGGGCACGTTCCATGCCTTTGTCTCTGCGTAGTTGAAGCCGAGCAGGATGAGGATGACCGAAACGACAATCATAATGAGGCCGATAAAGTCAAACTCGCCGCAAGCCTCGCGGAAGGTGAGCTTGGGTCTGGGGTTGAGGTTGAGCGAGAACAGGATCATGGCAAACCCGATGGCCCCCACGGGCAAGTTGAGGAAGAAGCACCATCGCCAACCAGAGTGACCAGCATCGGTGAAAGCTCCTCCGAGCAAAGGTCCAATCACCGACGCGATGCCCCAAGTGGCACCAAAGTAGCCCGAGTACTTGCCTCGGTCTTGCAAAGATACAATGTCACCGATGATAATGTTGACGAGCGCAATGATACCTCCGCCTCCAATGCCCTGCACTCCACGCGCTGCATCGAGCCACGCCATGTTCTGCGCAGCACCGCAGAGTGCTGAACCAAAGAGGAAGATGATGATGGCTGCGTAGAGCAGAGGTTTGCGCCCTGTCAAGTCCGACAATCGACCATACAGCGGAATCAGACTCGTCGAGGCGAGCAGATAAGCCGAGCCCACCCAAGAGTATTGTCCCGCGTTTCCGTTGAGACGCTGTGAGATGATTGGAAGAGCGGTGGATACGATGGTCTGATCCAAAGCTGCAATCGCCACGCACAGCATGAGACCTGGCATGACAAGCTTCATGTTGTTGTTTGGAAGCACATGCTGGTCCTTTTGAAGCCAGTGGCCGCTCCCCTTCTTGATGGGTTCGCCCGACGCGGAGGCTGAAGTGGGCGTAGCCGCACGCGAAACGCTCTTTTCGTCCAGTTCAGATGCTGCTCGACTGCCACTTTCTGTAGAAGAGTGGGTTGCAACTGGGGTCTCGGCGGTAGCATGGTGGACGTCGTGTTCGGCCGAGCCAGCGGCAGAATCAAGCCCGCCAATCTGGTTGCCCTCAAATGCTGCTGCTTGGATCTCCGTGTCGCGGATCGAGGCTGGAGCCTCTTTCATCTGCATTGTGTCGCCCGGCATCGCCTGTGCTGATGCGAATGAATAGAGCGGACGGGAAAACACGAGACGGAAGCGAAATGTCGTGACGGCGCACCCCGGTCGATACAAAAAGTGCAAGCTGTCGGTGGTTCTTATATGAGAGAGAAGAGTCGGAAGGTAGAAACGGCTGAGCCAGGAGGAAAAGATGGTAGAGCGTGCAAAGATGGCAGAAGGGGGCCAACTCGTACCACGAGCGGGATATGGGCGGCATCAGTCATATATGACTCTTACCTGAACCTGACTCCCAAACACGCCTCGGCGCGAACCCCGACCAGAATGGAGCGAATAAAAAAAAAGCTTGAATAATCCTCCTTACTTGCACTTCCGCGCATTCAGTGCGACATCGTCGTCCACACGCGGATTGTACTGTATTGCATAGCCTGGATAGCCGTGTGAATAAATTTCACACTCGCGCTTTTCTTCGGTTACACGGAAATGCCGCGGTCATATTTTGTTCGGCCTGCCATCAACCATAGCTCTTGCTCAAGAGAGCACAACGAGCACCTTCGGCTCAACACTTCTTGACCGACTAGCCAGCCATGCATCACTTCCCCATTCGTCACATTGATTCATCGCAAAAGCGCAGCCGAATCCACACCATGATCCATACGTATCTCGGCATGCCGTACCAATTGGATCTGTTACCCTTTCAGCTCGTGCCTCCGAACTTGGTCGCCCTTTCCTAACTCGCCGGTTAACGCTTTTCCTCCGTGGAGCTTCCTTCACCATTGCACGTTGTGCAGATGGCGTAATCCCCCTTCTCTCTGTTCCAACGGAGCCACATGTCGTTTGCAATGGGCATTGATGGACAACAAACTATGCCGAACCCTTTTCTTTGGGTAGACCGCCGGAAGCGGATAATCGGATCTTCGCGCGTGGGGCAGCTTTGTGCAGCACATCACAAAACACGCACCCGCCATTCCCCAGCAATACAATTAATTTTCTCTCAAGTTACGAATAATTTCGAAAATGATGCTTTGCTCTGCAGTGGTCAGCAGTGATACACGCTGCGTGGTCAGACGAGGCCTTGGCATCTCTTACAACGATCGACGCCACATTGCGGGGAGAAATTGCACCGAGATGATCAGGATTACAAGAAGCTGTGATGCCGAACAAGTCGCCAGTTTTTTTCCGCTGCGAGGCAAAACTTTCGCTTTTCGCGGTCGGAACGCCTCGCGCCGATCCCATCGACTTGTGTGCAGGTGTTTGTGTGCCATCCAGTCCCTCTCTCGTCTTCCCGGTTATACAAGCTGTCCACTCGATCCGCATCTTTGATATGGATGCTCCAACGGAGGGCTGAGCTCGTTACTCTCGTTGTATCATGCTGTTGGAAAGGGATCAAGTGAGATCCTCGCGACAACAACAGCACGATCAATGTTATCTCGTTTGTTCAAAGCTCGGAAATGCCGCGGAATCTGCATCTTTGATATAATTCCTCTCTTTCTCCGCCCCTCCGCCGTGCCTCAACCCAAAAAGGCTTGGGTCTTGAGCTCCTCTTCTCCGTCCACATCACCGCGAGGCTCCCTTTTCTCGTTTTGCGGCCGACTGTAGGCACGATCTAACATCTCAAAATCGGTGCCTCGACAGGAAAACGCATGGAATGGAAGCCCTCACGATTTCCTTAGATGCGCTCACGTCGATCGAGACAACGTCAAAAGTGAGCGCGCAACATCGTCGACTCTCTCGTGTGTGATTTTGTGTGAGTGAGGTGTAGATAATAAAAAGAGAGAGAGAGAGAGAGCCCAAGAAAGTCCATTTAACGAGAGCCACTTGCCAGATCGAGCACAGCAGCTTCGTCAATCGAGGCAGCCAAGGTGGCCACCGAGACGAAAGCTGGCTCTGCTGGTGGATTTGGCAGTGCTTGCCTGCCACGTAGTCGGCCTAGGTCCTGCAACGAAATTGAAGCAAATTCAGACACGGCCTCGATGGGCCAGGTGAAAGGCGAGATGCAGTAGCGTCCGTAGAAGTCGTTCTCGCGCTTGAGGGCGACGATGGCTCTGGCATACAGAGCTGTTCGTTGAACCAAAGAGGGGAGCGTCAGAAAGTAGCGAACAAACAAGGTCAGAGTGTGCTGATTCTGTCAGTTCCCGTTCCCCACATATCGCTTCACAAGATGCTGAGAAGTTTACATTACTCACCGTCCCGACTGTAGCGTTGGCCACGTTTGCTGAGAGTCAAGACGAGCGTCGAGATATCCGGATCGAAAGCATCCGAACCCGCCGTTCGCAGATAGAGTAACCACCTGGCTGCAATTAAGAAGCCAGTCGAACAGAATGACGGCAGTCCGTACAGGAAGGGCGGTCTCTGTAAAGCCATCCCTGCCAAGCGTGAGAGCCAGACGGCTGCGTTCTCGACCATGCCTCGTGCCTCGTCGCCGCTTCGTACGAGAGGCCGGGCGATGTCGATTTCAGGTTCAAAGAGGCCAAGCACCGCAAGATGATGCGTCACCTCGGCTGCAAAGCGCAACTTGTCCTGCATCAGCAGCGACGGGGCCAAATCGTCACGCATTAGAGTAACGCTGTTGTAGGCATCCGACTGCGAAATGGTGCGATCATCGTAGTGCGACAGCATCATCCTCGAATGACGGATGCTCTCGCGCGCCACCTGAAACGCCATGTCGCGTTCTTGCCGCGAAATTAGACCGCCGTCAACCGCTGCTTCCGCAGAACGGGCTCGTCTACGCGTGGCGATGTTGTAATCACTACACTGATCGAGCACCAAGCTCACCTTGACGAGGAGTGACATGGACACATCCGACGATTCCAGCAAAGGCAGACCTCGTCGTCGTTGCAGGTACGCTTTGACGTCATTTGATGTATGCTGCGGCGTTGGGTCGAGTGCATCACCATTGCTACGACGAGGAAAATCTGCTTGGATGCTCTGCCGCTCTAATGTCACCGGCAACAGAGCCAAGCGGTTCTGCAAGCAGTCGTGCAGAAAAAGGCTCCAGAACGCAAATGTCTCCTCTCTGCTCTGCATCAAACCGCGAAGCGCTCTAGCAAGATGAGAGGAGCGTGCCATGCCTGACGAAAGACGAGGATGAGCACCCGCAACTGAGCTATGGAGATGTGCCAGACGTGCGTAGCTGCCCGCCAGAGCGAGGTCTGCTTGAGCTAGGGTCGTTGTCGATTGGGCGTACGATACCTCGACGAGCAAAAAGCGAGCCAGCAAAGTTGCGCGAGACAGATGTCCAGCCGAACTGGCTGAGGCTTGATTGAGCAGGTCCCGCGCTCCATCTGCGTACATCTTGATGACGGTCGTAATCCAGTCTGGGCTGTCGAGGGCGGAAAGGCCGGGCTGTATTTGTGGACTTACCAAAACCTCGATACTGCGTAAAATTGACGACCGGTTGACCACTGTCGACGAGAGTCCCAAGAGCGGTAGTCCAGTCGCCACGCATGCCAGCATGAGCGCCTGTGCTGGCAGTACATCAGCCTCGTTCTCGGGTACCGTCTCCAGCAGCGCAGCAACGTCATGAAGCGCGTAGCTATTGATCGCCGAAAACACCCAAGATACGCGCACGCAAGTCTCGATGAGTTGATCCATCACCTGTCTACTTGGCAATGGCGGTGATGTGGACCGTGTGCCAACTGAAGCCCCACGAGACGAGCGTGTGCTGATATCGTTACTATGGTGAAGTGGTGCTGATCGGCTCGCCGACGCCGGAGCAGGCCCAGTCACGGAAGACCTCCAGCTCAAGACTGAGGTGTTTTCTGCTGGATTACGAGAACGCGGCGATCCGGCTGGGTCGTGCGCGTTGATGTGGTTTTGAAAGGCACTAGACACATTTTCGCCGCTTGCCAGTGTAGATACTGTTGCAAGCCCAGGAGGTGCTCGGTGTCTTATCCTCGCTGTTGAGCCGATACCATCGTCATGTGCGGGCTTGAATCGCTTGAAAGAGGGGCCATCGCTTTGCCTCTCTGAGCCCGTCTCCGTCGCCGATGTATACGCAGTTCCTAATGCAGCGCTGCTTTGACGCATTTCAAAGCGCGGACTGGAACTCGTCCCAGCAAGAATCATGTCGCTCTCTCGGAGCTGAGCTCGAAGATGCGCGATCTGTGAGCGAAGCTGCTGGTTCTCTTCCGCAAGATTTTCGTCTTGACTCTGTTCGATAGCCACATGCTGATGACGAGCTGATGGCTTTGACGATGGCGCGAGTCGAGCGTCTTCCGGGCTGCTTCTTCTGAAGATCTTTGATAGAATGGATGTATCGTACTCGCAATGTGGTGCGCTTGGCGAAGACGAATGCGTTGCATCAGGGGAGGGATTGTAAGCAAGCCACGCCTGTTCGCACCGGGTACAAGTGGGCTTCTTGGCATCGCAACGGAGCTTTCTCTTTCGACAGGCAAGGCAGGCTTGGGATCGGCGCAGCGTCTCTGATGCTTTAGCTTTGCTTCCTTTGACGAGAGGATCTGAGGCATCGTCATGTGTTTCTACCGAGCCGCGCTGGGCCGATGAACCAGGTGCATATGCATATCCGGCAGGAGTAGGCGTGACATGATCCGATGAGGATGAATCTGTCTCAATCGGATGACTAGGACCGCTGCTTGAAGGTGCACCTTTGAATTTCAGGCTGCTGCTGTCGTGCTGATCCGCCATGACGGTTTGCGAACAGGATGACGAGCGTCGTCAACTGCACAGCCAGCGAGATAGGTGCCGTGCTTGAGCTGTGGCGGTACGTCGAGGAGGGGGAGATCATCGAGCTTCTGGATAGTCAACGACGATAGATGTCGAGTCCTCCTTCAGTAATTTTTGGCGGTGACCAGGACTACAAATCTGAGGACGACGTTCTGAAGCTATTGATCGACAGGCTTCACGGAGCGGTCGAGATGAAGGAGAAAAGGTCGACCTCTCTTCGTTTCTGGAGACGGACAAAGACAACCGAAAGAGAGAAAAAGTCGGAGCTGAAACGGCACGAGTCGATCTGGAATGGTTCCATGGGATGATGGCGAGGTGATCTTGCAGATCGGCTGGCTGGACGTAGTGTGGGGCAAGATGTGGTACTGAAGACTGTGTCTGATGGTTGACAATGGAGCACCAGTCGCAGCTTTTAGGACCTGCCGAGAAGGGCAGCTGGTGGGGAAAGAGAAATAGATACGACAAGTGTTGACGCTGAGTCAGGACGATGACCAATAGAAAGAATAAAGCACTGCAAGGTGGAAGTAGTGATGCCTTTTCAACAAGGCACGGTTCGCATCAGGTCAGGCGGAGCGCTGTGGTCCAGTCGACGGAAGACATCGGCTGTGGCAGACGTAAGCGAGGCGAACACGAATGGCTGCGACAGGGTACGGAACGGCGGAGGGCATCAAAAGGGGTAATATCTGCTTAGCAACACAATGAGGTCCGGAAAAGTCGTTGCCTGAGGAAACAGTGCAGACTCTGTGCTGTATACGTTCGCGGCGATCTGATGGGATGAAAGGAATTGCGTTTGTTTGTAGGTCTGGGCTAGATTGGAGCAGCAGCGTTCATGGGAGAATGTGACGAAGGTGTAAGGAAACACCACGAGAGAGGGACGCCGGGAACCAGAAACGGACAGGAACACAGATAGGAAGGTGGCACAGGTATGTGGGACGGGAGATGAAGACACTGTACGCAAGGGTGAGACCGCTGCATCTCGGTGAAGCTTGCCAGATTTCCGTCCTGACGGCGAGAACAATAAAAAACGAGAACAATAGAAAAACTGGCACACACCCAGATCAGAGGGAGCCGAGCCGCCTTGGGGTTTGATGCATGTCGCCCGATCACAGCAGCTACAGAGGTCCAGTAGCTGCTGACCGGATGCTCGGCCTTCCGTAACGGAATGGGAAGGCTGAGCATGAGACAGAAGATCTCCCACAGATGGAGCGAGGATGGTTCGGGACGTCGTCATTGTCTTTCGATTGACCATGCGACGCAATCGGAGACGAACGCGTTATTGTTGTTGCCCATGAACTGACTCGCAGCTCCTCGGATGCATACTACGAACAACATGCAGAAGAGGAATCGCCTTGGATATAAGCTATCTCAGCCTTGTTACATTACGATACGAAAGAGCTCGCGTATGCTTTGTTCCAAAACAACGGCATGATCTGGGCCGTAGCCTGGCCAACGCGCAAGTCGCAGACTAGCAGATCGCAACGAGGCAACCAAGCGAAGGCTGCTGGATGACGAGACTGTCAGAGGGCGGCCTCAGCCGACCTGGAGCAGGACGGAAAAAGCCGTGACTTCAAGTAAAGCGATACAGAAAGTTGGGACCGTGATGCCACCTCATTTGACCTGCACGTCCAAAAGATCTTTGTCAACGCAGCAGATTCAGTCTTCAGACGGGAGGTGAGACCAAAGCCTGCGTCGATCTGAACAGCATGCAACGCTGAATGCAACCAGTGTCGGAAGATGCTGGTCGCTGCTCACGAGAAGATACCGAAATCGTCAGCCGACCACGCTCTCCTCAAAGCACGTCAGCTGAAGGGCAGCAGGTATTGTGAGCGTCAACAACTCGGGAGGGTGCAGAGATCGCATGAAGGCGGGTTCACGATGAGCGTTGATCGGAGGCCTTGCTCGAGTACATGGGGAGCAGGCAGGGAGATGCAGCTAGGTCCCGAAACGGGGACTGCCACTGAAAAAAAATGCTGCGACCCAAGTCCCAAAACGAATCCTTCTCAGTATCGTTGGGTGTGGAGATACTTACCCATAAAACTTGAGATGTGAATGGTCTAGATGATCGTTGTAGCGAGACAGGCTGAGTTTAGAAGCAGTGTGCCACATGGACGTGCTGACGATGACTAAACGGTAGCGATGGGGAGTTCTATTCGGTTGCTTTCCGAGTCAAGCTAAGCTGAAGAACAAGTCGGCAATGGAGACGGCGATTGAATCTTGGCAAGAAGCAAGCCACGGGGATTGAATCTACCACGCGACGTTGTTGTATTGCAGCCTTCACCCCGAAGCTGCATAAAGGATTTACTACCGAAAAGACACAGGGTTCCTGCGGAAAGTGGCGCTGTTCGTTTAGACCGCAGCCGCGGGTTTTCTCTTGAACGAGATGCAATCGTTGCGCACGGTACCAACACTTCCCCGTCATCACAGTCTTGGAATCGTTCCGCTGGTCACACTGGCCATTGTCACTTACAGAGATCACACGATGCAGTGAACTGAGATGTTATGATCATGCTGAACACGGTGGGAGGTATGGGCCTGCAGAATGGCGACCTTCTAACCTCACCCGAAACAATCTTGCAGTATTGACCTTGCGAGCGAACGCAAACAAACACAACTCGCTAACACTGCGTCCACCAACATCGACAACAATTTTGAGTGGCCGCAAGCTCCTGATGCAGCTGGTTCGCTTGCTATAATGGTACAATTTGAGCTTCATGACTATATTACGGCATTTTTTGTCCAGCTGCAGCTCATGCCTGCACCGCGGAGCTCAACAAGCGCTCGACTGTAAAGCGCCGACAACATGGAGGCGTGCTTGTTTCGCAGAGAAGCACCCGCTGCCCTGGGCCCACGTTTGACCAAATTCTCCGAGCAACGCGCGAGCGAAAAGATCGCCGAGGTAAGACAGCCAAGGTTGCTTTGGCACAAGAGCCTAAGCCTGAGCAATGGACATTGCCAGGCACGCCATCAGTTCTGGCTGTTCTATCGACCTCGACAATACCGCCCTGGTCCTTACGGGACGACTTGATTGGCTAGCTGCCTAGGCCTGGAGCCGTGATATGACCGCATGTCGTCAGAAAGCGACAAGAAAGAAGCACGAACTTCACCGTCTTCTACGAATCGTCGGGATCGGAGCATCGGATAAATCAGATCAAATGGAAAGCTCGCGAGCAGATGCCGTAGCTGCTTGCATGCGTGCAATACCTCATAATTCAATCGTGCATCCAGTGAGTCTGAAAATGTACATCACACAATACACTGCGAACAGGACGAGGAGCTCGGAGTCACACAAGGCGTCATCGCCGGAGATGGAACGGGACCGCATTCTGCGGGTACAACAACGTTGTTGACGGAGTCCGACGTGAAGCTGATGATGGCTTTTGGCGGCGGCCAGCGGGTCCGCGGTTCGCTCATGGAAATTGGTGGGATGAGCGCGAGATTTATGGATCGAAAAAGCCTCCTTCATCTGCCACGTTCCGAGAATTCGGTTTCGCGTCGCCAAAGCCACGCTTTTTCGCCAAGCACAGTGTACGCGTGCTCTGGAATTTGCAGTCGGGAACCACGAGACGCAAGCTTGGCTCGCTTGAGAAAAAACACCCGCCAAACCTTGTTTTAAATGCTTTACTTCTGAGTTCTTCTTTTCCATCGAGATCGCCGTTAGGTCTCCGATCCGTCTGTCCAATATTTACTCAAGCGGCCGAGGTGCTGTTTGCAGGACCAACACCTTGTGTCACCGCGTCTCATTGGACTAGATTGCCATGTCTCCATGCGGTCTTCTATGCTAACTTGTGCTTAGGTGCACCGAAAGGCTTTTCCGCTGCGCGACCCTGGTCCCGGACTCCGCATCTTAGACTGTATGCAAAGTGTGCCTTGGAATGTGAGCAATCCAGACCCTGAGCATCTCGGTGCGCTAGTGGAGGCTTCTACAGCTCTATTCCGTGCGGGCGCGAAGGGGCGGAATTGCCTCAGTACCAACAATGCAGAAGAAACGCAGATTCGCCGTCGCAAGACGCGCATACTTGTACAGTTCTGCCGTCTTGTGGGTCATTGTTCTCCACATCAAGGACACTGAGCTTTCGGCGGTTTGCCTGTGTGCACAGCAATCATGGCAAGCAGAGAGAATAGTGCCAAGATCCCGAGCACACTCACATGGGCTTGGAGTACTATGAATGCAACTCTATCTTTCGTGGAGGAGACCATGCGATTCGACCTGCAGCGGAAGCGCCTGTACCCTCTTGCATCGCGATCGCGCGCATTGACTTGGTCTCCTTGTTCCACCAAGTCACTGTAGGGGACACAACGCGTGACCGATTTGAGCTTGCCACCTCCGTTGGAATTCACAGAGAGTGATACCGCTCTTCCGCCGACCCACCTCTTGCGTTGCCTGACCCGGTGCTCAAGTTCCGTTAGATCGTTCAAGGTCACGTTTGATAGAGTGGGGACATCCGGAAAGGCTCAGACTGACTCTCTCCTGCTCTCTCATCGCAGAAGGCCGAACCAAGGCAGAATGACAGAGTAGGGATTGCACTGTAGCTACGTTGACAAGTTTTGTTCGAGTCCGTCTTTCATAGCATCGTTGGTTCATCGAGCCACTGTAGGAATGGAAGCAGATAATGTAAGTCAGCTACAGCCAGGGTCCAGCTTAATCGAATCCTATACAAAGTCTTTGCAGCACTTACGTCGAGGAATTCAGGCGTGAAATAGCTGAGAATGATGTTTGCGCCGGCTCTCACCATGCTTTGTACCGACTCTTCTGCCATCCTTCGCAGCTCATAGACACCTGCTTTGGCACCAGCGTGGATCATGGCGAATTCGCCGCTCACCTGATAGCACGCCAGCGGATGATCGGGTGCAAGATCTCGAGCTTCGGCGACAATGTCCAGGTATGGCAGGGTAGGTTTGACCATAAGCACGTCGGCACCTTCGGACGCGTCTCTGACAATGGCACGTCGGGCCAGGCCTCGTGCCGTGGGGGGAAGTTGGTAACATCTGCGATCGCCGAACGAGGGTGCCGAATCGACCGCATCGCGGAATGGACCGTATAGGCTGCTAGCAAACTTGGCGCTGTATGCCATGAGGGTGACCTTGTTGCCGAAGCCAGCATCGATGAGGCCTTTCTTGATGTATCGAATGCGGCCGTCCATCATGTCGCTGGGGGCGACGCAGTGCGCACCGGCTTTGGCGTAGTTGACGGCCACCTCTGCAAGACGTTCGACCGACGGCTGGTTGTTGATGGTGCCATCTTCGTGGAGGATGCCGCAGTGGCCGTGCGAAGTGTACTCGCACAAGCAGACGTCGGTGGCAATGTACAACGAAGGGAAAGCTTGCCTGAGCACCTTGATCGCTTGGATCACGGGTCCATTGGGATCATCCGCAAGTGTACCTTGCGCGTCCTGTCAAATGAGAAAGGCAGAAAGGCGCAAAGCGTCAGCATATTGGCCGAAGAGAATTGTTGAGGAATTGAGAACACACCTTGGGCGTCTTGAGCGGAACACCGAAAAGAATCACGGAGGACAGACCCTTCTGTACCAAAGGAGCTAGAAAGCCTTCGAGCTTCTTGACACCCCATCGGCACTGACCGGGCATGGAGGCTAACGGCACCTCTGCATCTTCATCATCAGTGATAAAGATTGGGTACATGAACATGGACTTGGTGATGTTGCGACCTTGGTTCTGCCATGCCCGGGTCACCGGATGCTGATAGCCGGAGTGCAGGATGGAGCTGTTCGGCAAGAGCGGCGCGAGAACAGGACGTCAGCATGAGAATGTCCATGCTGTGGCGCAGCAGCATCGTAGCGAATACTCACTTTAAATCGGAGTTCATCTTGGAAGAAAGTTTTGAGAGACAAAAGTATGTAGTGTCGGACAGGCGGAGAAGAAGAAGCTCAATTGGTCGATGGCAGAGATGTCGTCTGTCGTGCAAGTTGAGCTCAAACCAAATCTCGGCAATCGCTCCACAAAAGTTACCGTACTTTCGATCTTTGAATCAATGTGAAGCTTGAATGGCGTAACAATTGTCTCCATTTTTCTTGTCTTGGCAAGCGAGGACACGATGATACAAGCCTTCGCTCTCACCTCGACCCGCTGCGACCACTATTGACAGCACAAAGCGGCTGTATGGAAGAAGCTCAGTGAATGATCAGAAATGCGTGTTGGAGTGAAGAGGTACAAATACAGATGCTGGGAATCATAAAAGACAAGTTGCGCGGAAGGGGCACACTGCACAAGCGACAGTGCAACAAGGCGGGGGCAATTCGAGATACAAGGGGGCTAGTCGTAGACTGCCTCGCCTCCATCATCATCTCCGACATCATCATCCTCGCCGTTGTCAAAGTAGTTTTCTGCGTAATCGTCGTCCACCTCGTCTTCGTAGTCGCCCAGATCTTCGGGCTCGGACGACGCATCGCCAAGTTCGTCTTCGGCACCGATACGGTCTTCCAGATCCATCGTGTCCCAGTTGATCTTGCGGCGAGCCTTCTTTTTGGCCTTCTGTTCTTCTCGTTTGGTCTCGCCCTGCATGAAGGCGTCCCATAGACCCTTGGGGAAAACCTCTTTCTGTAGATGGATCGATTTGAGCGAAGGAAGGTCTTGCGCTTCGGGACGATAGCGATCTGAAAAGCGGATGAGGTCGCCTTGCTTTCGCTCTTCCAACGTAGGCCAATAGGCAGATGTCTTTTGCTCTTGCAGGTACATGAGCTGATATGAGGCGCAACGAATCTCCTTGTCATCCGGCCTTTCCATTCGTGGCACTGCGGAAGGCTCCGGGTATAGCTTTGAGGGTGTCTTGTCGAGGCCGTGGAGTTCTTGGATGCTGAGGCCCATGGGCGGCATGTTGTTGCCTCCAGCGCCAGCCCTCCCGCCGCCGCGGCCGAAACCGCCTCGGCCACCTCGTGACATGGCGCGAGTCGAACGTTGACCCTGAGTCGGTGTTTGCCGTCGACGTCTGTCGAAGAGGCGCCCCGGCCTAGCGTAACGTGGTCTCTGTCGAATCAAGCACTGATCCGGAGCTTTGCTGCGCCACAGAAGGTCTCGTCAAAGCGGCCGGCTGCTCGCTGCTGATTGATCGAATTGTTGGTGGAAGCAAGGCAAGCTGTGTTTAACATTTGTAGCTTTCCAAGCTCTTTTGTGACCACACAAAAAGGGGAACGAATCCCCGCCGCCTAAATTCTTTCCAGGAAAAAATAATCATTGATCGGGCGACTTTGCATCCACTTGATCAGCGATTCTCACGCAGCCGCACTCGCACTCGCTCCCGGGTCCACGCCCCCACAACGATTACGCCGCCCCTCGCTGAGGCGAGAGCACGCCAGGCCCACCGAACCGGTCCCTATTTCGCCGGCACGCACCCACAGCGGCTAAGGGGTTCAAAATCAATTCAGGAGTCTCGTTCGCAAAGCCCAAGCCACAGCGCGACCTTCTTTCCCTACGGTATGAAAGAGAGGACGCGATCCATGCACGAGGACCCTGCAGGATCCACCACATCTCTCGGCTCACGCTGTAGCTCTCGACTCTGTCTCTTGGCTCCTGTGCATTACCACAACCGAAATCACAGCATCTCGCCAACGCCCAAAAAATATTAATCCAAAGTCACCGCACGCGAGCCGTGGCCTTGTGCTGAGCGCAGACGCACCGTACACTTTCTCCAGGCGCGATCGCACGCAGCGCCATTCCCTTCAGCACACCACATCACATCACATCATCGCATACGTCGAAACGGAGACGACTTTGCTCGTCGATCTACCACCAACCTCACAACGACATGTCACAGCAACATTTCCTTGCGGAGTCCTAAGTACGCCCATCAGGCCGTAGTGATCGACGTCTCCACAACCAAGGACGTGCATCGCAACGAATATACCTACATAATGTCATCAATTCCACCAACCCATCCACCTGATACTTCTTCTGAGTCAGTAAGGGAGGCACCAGCAGACTCGACGCATGTATCGCAGCGGGCTGCGAACGATCTTGATCCATTCACGGTCGAGGACGCGGAGGATGCTCACATACCTGCGAAGATACCGGAGAGTTTCGACACTCCGCCGTTTCCCAAGTCTCCTCGCTTGGATCCTTGGTCACCTCGGAATAATTCCACCATCTCTTCTCTTGCTGGATCAAGAGAGCTTGGAAGGCCCGCGTTGGAAGCGACGACAAAGATCTCGACGGTCAGCACAGCCGTTGCCATCGGACTGAGCGGAGCGGCGTCTATCAGTGCTGGGGAATTGGCAACAGCAGAGCATGAGATGGCGCGGGATGCAGTCGAGCCAGATGTTGCTGATGCTGAGATCGCTTATCGCACTGAACCGCAAGGCTTGATGCAGATGCTCAGCCTCGTTGGAAGCACTTTCTTCGATGCTGACGGGGAAGGCTTTACCGAAGACGATGTGGAAGAATCGGATCTTCCGGTCCGCTCGCAACTTTTGACATCGTTGGCAGGTCAGACTTGCGACCGGGACGAGGCTACCGGCAGCGAGCCGACAGCAGAAGCGCAGTCGCAGTCATCGAGGCACTACAGGCAGGCTTCTGACCGTACCGCCAAAGGCCGTCTACAGGCTCTGGTGCGCGACGACAACTCGGACGATGGCTCCACACCGCAGGGCAGCAGGTCGCCTTTGGACGCTTCAGTGCTCACCATCGGTCCGAGTCGGCCTAAGCGTAATTCATTGACACAGAGCGATATCATCGCTTCCTCACGTGATTCAACAGCATCCAGAGCATCTCGAAGAACGACCCATTTCCGATCGCAGCTTCACAACGTCTCATCCGCGTCTATGTTTGCCTCGACCTCGCGATTAGCCAGCAGCCAAGACGATCGAAACGAGCAAGATTCCCTGCGTGGGAGCAGTCCGATCGACGAAGGCTCGGCAGATACGCAGCATGGGCTCCGACCAAGCCCACCAGGTATGGCACGCTTGCCGTCCGATGCGGGTCGACCAACCAGTGCCGGTTCAGAACCGCTACTGATACGACCTTATCAGGGCGCACCTCCTTCGGACGGGGACCGGTCGGATACGAAGGAATCGGATCGCCACCGTCTTATTCGACAGCTCAAGGACATCTTCCAACTCGACGCAGCAGAAACTCTGTTGCTCGCGCAGCCATGCTGGCTATTCCGATCGCTGCTCCTCCAGGGTCATCTTTACCTTACCAGCAGCCACGTCTGCTTCTATGCCTATCTGCCCTCTCGCGACGAAAAGACCGTCAAGACTGGCTTGCTCGGCAAGCGCACGCGCAGAACACATCGTTTCAGCAGGCATTGGGCCTCACTCAAAGGTGGCAAGCTCAGCTGGTTCGATAGCGACCGAGATCCGTACTTTCCCCAAGGTCACATCGATCTACGCAAGGTCTCAGCTGTCGAGATTTCCACTACGCACAAAGACCGGTTCAAGGTGACCACGCCAGCGCGCAGGTTCACGTTCCTGACCGAAGACGAGCACAGCAGGGATGCCTGGGTGGCCGCGCTGCAAAAGGAGACGTTCCGTGCGCAGAATCAGGGCGAAAGCGTCCGCATCAGCATTCCTCTCGAGACGGTCATGAACGTCGAGACTACGCTGTCGGTCGACGGAACCGAAATGGTCTGCATCACGGTCGTCGACGAGGCTGGCGATTTTTCGGTCGACGAGTACTACTTTCTGCATCTCATCAAGCCCAGCGCCTTCATCTCTGGGCTCAAGTCCCTCCTCGGTCAGGCCGGCAGAGGCTCCACATCATCGCTACAAGGTGGCGATCAGGCTTTCAATCTATCGAGGCTCAGCATTCGCGACTCTACTGGAACCACACACATGCCGGCGATCTCGCGCAAGTCGCTCGAAGAGGTACCTGTGCTCGCGAAGGTGCATGTGCCGATTCAACCCAACAGCGACATTGCACAGACGCAGCAGTCGACGGAGACAGATGTGTCTCGAGGCGGACCGAGTCAGAAGGTCACTGCAGGGGCATCGAGGCGTGGCTCAAGGGACCAGCCGAGTGACCACTCGAACACGACTTTGACATCTACGGCCGCGGTCGCTGTCCCGATGAGCATTCGAAGAAGGTCGCAAGAGGGTTCGACGGATGCCGTTCTGTCGACTACACCCAAGGCGGTAGTGCTGAATCGTCTTTCCACGGAATCATTCCACACATATCCACCATCTCCATCTGTATCGGATCCGCCGACATCGTTCGAAGAAGTTCAAAGGGAAGCCGAGAGAGGTTGGGCGATTCCCGAGTGGCTCAGATCTGCTCCCGCTAGGGTGTTGGGACGTGCAGCGGACAGCAGCTCAGCCATCTCACCGGTGAAAGCACCACAAGCGGGCGCCGGGACGCGAAGACGACGCAAAGTACTGGAAAGGTGGTCGGACGAAAAGAGTGGCGACGCTAGCAGGGGCGAGTCAAGCAACACGGATAATGACGACGACATGTTGTCTCATTCTATTCACTCGGCGCAGTCAAACTACTCCATGCTCGATGCAGCGAACGATGCAGCCGAAACATCGAATGATAACGATGTCGCTGCAGAATTTCGCGATACGTTCGGTCTCAGTGAGGACGAGGAATTGGTGGGCCACACACATGCCTACCTCTACCGAGTCTTGCCTGTAGCAGGAAGGCTCTTTGTTGCCGAGCGTCACCTTGCTTTCCGCTCGTCCGGCATCGCGGCCAAAACCGTGGGGCGGACGTTGATGTTGATTCCTCTGCAAGATGTTATTTCGGCTGCCAAGCATGTCGCATTCCGCCCTGGCCACCATGGCATGGTCATCAACATAAGTGGTCACGAAGAGCTGTTCATCGAGATCTCATCTTCCCATCGTCGCGATCAACTGCTATCGCTCATCGAGTATCAGCTCGAACTTGGCCGGGTCGGACGCGGAAGCAAAGTGTCGCCTGAGGCGGTTACTCGCGAACGGTCCAATGCGCTGGTGCTTCGAGATTTGAGCGAAAGGATCAACGACGGTGCTGCGATAGCCTCTATGACCTCTTCGGCGGACTCGTCCATGCTTTCGCAGACAAGTTCTGCGCTTGCGAGCAAATCGGGCAGCCTCTCGCAAGTTGGAGAAGGCTCTAGTGTACTGTCATTCGCCCCGGCCGCTCCCCTCACATTCACCATGCTGACCATTGGCTCTCGAGGCGATGTACAGCCTTACATTGCGCTTGCCAAGGGCCTCCTGGCCGACGGACACCGGGTCAGAATTGCGACTCACGCCGAGTTTGGAGACTGGATCCGTGGTCATGGGATCGAGTTCAGCGAGATCGGCGGTGACCCAGCCGAACTCATGCGGATCTGTGTCGAAAACGGCACTTTCACCGTATCCTTCTTGCGCGAAGGAGTCACCCGATTCCGTGACTGGCTCGACGATCTCCTCGCTTCCGCCTGGCGCGCATGTCAAGGTTCCGACGTGATCATCGAGTGTCCCAGCGCCATTGCCGGCATTCACGTCGCTGAAGCGCTCCAAATTCCCTATTTCCGAGCGTTCACCATGCCCTGGACTCGTACCCGTGCTTATCCACACGCCTTTGCGGTACCCAACAACAAGGCAGGCGGCAACTACAACTACATGTCCTACGTCATCTTTGACCAGATGTTCTGGCGCGCTTCGTCGTACCAGATCAATCGATGGCGCAAGAACCTGTTGGGACTCAATCCGACCAACTTCGACAAGTTGGAACAGCACAAGGTGCCATTCATCTATAATTTCAGTCCAAGCCTGGTACCGAGGCCTTTGGATTGGTTTGAATGGATCCACGTCACGGGCTTCTGGTTCCTGGACAATCCGGACAACTCGGAGAGCAAGAAGTGGGAGCCACCCGAGGATCTGGTTGAGTTCATTCGGAGGGCGAGGGAGCGGAAGCGCAAGCTGGTGTACATTGGGTGGGGTTCGATCGTTGTGCCGGATGCAGCGGCCATGACGCGGTGCGTTTTGCAGGCGGTGCACAAGAGTGGCGTCTGCGCTATCCTATCCAAAGGATGGTCCGACCGTCTCTCGTCGGACTCTTCTTCAACCACCTCGCTAGATCCAAAGCTGCTTGAGGACGTATACCAAGTGACCTCGGTACCGCACGACTGGCTGTTCCCGCAAATCGATGCTGCCTGTCACCACGGTGGCGCCGGCACACTAGGTGCGAGTCTACGAGCAGGTCTACCGACGGTGGTCAAGCCGTACTTTGGAGATCAATTCTTCTGGGGTCAGCAGATCGAGAGCTTGGGAGTGGGCAGCTGCGTCCGAAATCTGACGGTGGACGCGTTGGCCGAGGCATTGGTGCGAGCAACGAGCGACAAGAAGCAGATCGAGCGGGCGAGGTTGTTGGGCGAGCGAATCAGGAGCGAGGATGGCGTGGCGTGTGCTGTCAAGGTGATCTATAGGGATCTCGAGTATGCCAGAGGGTTGGTCAAGAGGGACACGAGGATCAAGGGGCAGCCAGGGGATGACGAGTATGCGGCGACGCGGAGAGGTGGAACCAGCTTGGAAACGCGAGATGGTGACGAGGAGAATGAGGGCGACGGCAACACTTCGGATGAGTGGTCCGACATCGGTGGTGCAGAGATGAGCCCAAAGGACGGAGCCAGCGAAGGTCCCAGCTCCAGCCTTGTTCTCGGCTGACAGTCCCGGCAGAGCGGCAGCATCTCTTTTTCTCCACGGCAACTCACACCTTTTGCTCCCACTTTCAATGTCAATCTCACCACCACCCGGCTACAAATCTGCATAAAAGAACCTTCACTCTCAAACCCTACTCACGGCCATAAGCGAATGAGACAAGAAGACATCCTTCTTCCCAAATTTGTTCTTCTTCAAGCGAACTGACTAGACTACATCAAGCTCTTCAACGCGTACGGATGATACCGGCAGCAATGAGCTTTTGCACTTTTTCGCGGATGATGGGGCTCTTCATGTGCTCCTGCAACGCTGCTGGGTTGCCCTGGGCCTGCTGGAGGATGCTCTGCATGACGGGGTCCTGCATAATCTGGGCGACTTCGGGGTCGCGCATGGCTCGCTGCAGCGTTTCTTCCTCGCTCTCGCCGCTTCGCTGCGAATAGAGCTCGTTCATGCATTTGCTCATGAGTGTCTGGATCTCTCTTGCGTTCTTGGCGCCACCTTCCTGTGCCGCATCGACGCTTTCGGCCTGCTGACATGCTTCCATGGCCTTTGTGTATTCCTTCATGCTGAAGAGCACGTTGGCTTTGCGGATGTAGCCCTTGACAAACTTGGGGTCGACTTTGATGGCCTCTTCGCTGTCCTTGAGTGCTTCCGGAAGCGCGGCCAGTTTGGTGTATGCCGAAGCACGGTTCGAGTATCCGCGTGGGTCCGAAGGATCGCGCTTGATGGCTTCGGTAAAGGCGGCGACCGCGCCGGGGAAGTCGCCATTCTTGTAGAGCTCGTTGCCGCGCGTTCGCTCCGACTCGGCCTTGGCTGGGTCAATGTAAGCTTGTCGTGTACGCTCTTTTTGCAGCTTTTCGGTATCGCGCAGCTTGGCAAGGATGTCAGGTGTACGGTGCTCAGTGAGCGACTTTTCAAAGTTGGTAATGGCCAGATCGAGCTTGTCCTGCTTGGCATAGGCGGAGCCGATTCGTCCGTAGGCTTTGGCGACGAGCTTGAAATCGGCCCGCATGGCTCGACCTTCTTCGACGGCTTGTTCGCACGCCTTGATGCAGTCGTCGAACTTGCCCTGTTCAAAGTAGCAGGCGCCGAGATTGTTGAGGTAGGTGATGTCCTTGTGCAAGTCCCAAGCTTTTTGATAGTGAGGAATGGCGGCGTCGAAATCGCGTTTGAGGTATCGTTCGTTGCCAAGCTTCTTCTCGACATCGGCGGCTGCTTTGGCTTTCTTGTCGTCGTCCTCTTGCTCTTCGGGCTCGACAGAAGCGGATGACGTGGCATCCTTCATGTCAACATTGGGGATAGCAGAAGAGGCAGATGCGGTAGGAGCTGTCTGCGGCTTGGAAGACGAGAAGGAGGCGGAAGAAGATGCGCCAGACTGCTTTTCGATATCTTCGCGACGGTTCTCAAGATCAGCCGGCAGCTCGTCGGATCCCTCGGGACGCTCGAAAGCCTGCAGGTCAATGCCCATAAGTACACCCATGACCTGGATCATACGAGGATCCTGGAAAGCCATGCTGGCCTCTTGAGGGTTGGCCTGGATTGACTTGAGTTTGGCCATAAAGGCGGGGTCGGAGAGCAAAGCGGCGGTCTTGGGGTTGGCGCCGAGCTTGGCGAAGAGTTGAGGGTCGTTGAACATCTGACCAAGCGAAGCCTCGGGACCTGGGCCGTTGGCGGCTTCGTTTTCGACAGCACGTCGGACATCAGAAAGGCCCTTCTTCAAGCCAGCATCCTCGGGAGCAATCTTGAGACCGGCATCGTAAGCATCCACGGCCTCCTCGAGCTTTCGTGCGCCGTGAAGCGCGGCACCTTTACGACCGTAGCCCTTAGCGAAGGAAGGGTTGGCTTTGATGCATGCCTCTGCATCTTGGAGTGCATTGGTCCAATCACGAAGTCCGGCGTAGCAGGCGGAACGATTCGAGTAGAGAACGTGTACGTTGTCCTCGGGCGAAGTAGCAGCGGCGATGGCGTCGTTGTAGTTCTGGATAGCGCCTTGGTAGTCCTTGGCGGCAAAGGCGGCATTGCCCTTTGCTTTGAGGTCGGCGACCGACATGATTGCCAGGCAAAGGATATGAGCTCGTGCGTGGGTATGTGCGTGTGGGTTGATGGAAGCAAGAGAGGATGGAGGACTGAGATTCAAATACAAGGTCCAAAGTGTCTGTGCTCGTTTCTCGCCTGCTGCAAATCAAAGCTGAGTCCAAGCTTCCGACGCGCTCTTGAGAGAAAGTAGTGAGAGAGGGTTTCTCGTTCTTCTTGTTCTTCTTCTCTTCTGCCCTTTTGCCGCGCTCTGTGTATTGCGCAGCGATTTCGGCGGGTTCTGCACTGAGCTTCTACCGATTTCTCGTGCTTTCGTCGGTCACTTCTTTGTGCATTTTACGCCTCCACACTGCCAAATCGGACGCTTTCAACAATGTTTGAGAGCAAAGGCTAACAGTGGTGTCGATTTAACCACCGTCTGGAACTCGCAGCTCTTCACACGACACTCACACCGACTGCACACTTTGAGCACACCCGCTCAACAATCAAGCACGCATAGATCACTCGCATGCGTGAATGAGACAAATCGTCCAGAGAGTTTGCGAGACGGGAGAGTGAGTTGTATGGGAATGATGCGAACAGATCATATATTTACGCCTTGTCGTTGGCCTTTTGTCGGTTAAGACGAGCTTGCTTGATGCGCTGCAAACGCTGTTTCAGGGCTACAACACGCTGATCTGCTTCATCTTGCTGCCGCTGCTCCTCTTCCATTCTTGAAATGATCTCTTCTCTTTCTTGCTGTTCCTTGCGTGCTCTCTCTACCGCCGCTAGCTCTTCGGCGCTTTCCTCTTGGACTGCTTCTGCGTCGGTTCGTCCATCGTCAGGCCTTTCGTGGGATACCAATTGCGGTTCTGCTTCCAATGCAGCGGCTGTCGCCGAAGTGTCATTCTCGGCGTCTAGATCAGGTTCGATTGATTCCATCTCTGACTTGAAAAGCGCCCACTCTGGATCAACGATGGTTGCCCGAGCTACTGATGTGTCTGCTTCGGTGCGTGCCTTTTTGTTGGCTATGGCTGATTGTACCTGGTCGTCGTCGGGGGTTGCACTTGATGTAAGTGCAGCATCTCCCGTAGCGGCTTCTGGCGAAGTGTCACCCTCTGCCTTGCGTTTACCGTCCTTTGTGCGTTGAAGTTCAGCTTGCCGCAAATGCTCCTCTTGCCTGATACGAGCGGCATTAGCTCGGTGACTCTTGCTCAGCACATGAGACCCCCATAGACTTTCATGCTTGATGCTGAGATAGTCGCATGCCGAGCATCGTAGACTACCGGTCGAAGAATAAGAAGCGAAACGGTCCGAGACGCCCGAGGTAGCCGCTTTGGCGCGCTCGTTAGCAGCGGCCCGTAGAAGCAGTCTTGCGTCTCCTGCCATATCAATAGTTTGGCTCACTTGTTGGATTGGCCTGTGTTTGCAAGCAAAGTGGTTGCACGAGTGGATGGTGTTCCGTATGCAAACAAGCAGAGCTTGAACTGATTTTGGACCCTGTCCGAGGCATTGCCAACCAAATCGCCCGAATCGCCCGATTGAATCTTGCCCGATCTGGTCTCGATTTTGGAACAACAAAACAAGAAGAATTGGCGCCGAATTCAACGCCGTTGTATGTCGCTGCGTCCTTTCATCTCTCTCTTTCTGCCACCATCACTCAAAACACTTTCCCAGGTACCTCTATGTGCTGATCTGACGCTCGTGCTCAACCCTAATAGTTGTGCGAGGCTCATAGACATTGAAACACCAGAAGAATCTGCTCAGTGTATCATAGCTTTGCTTGCTTCATCATGTCGGCAGAAGCAACAGATGCACAAGATGTGCACATCAAGCAGGAGGTGAGCGCCGACCAGCCGGCCGAAGCGGCCGCTGTGGAACAGACTGCTATTGTCGATGCTGATGCTGATGCTGATGCTGCGGCCGATGTCGATGCTGATGCCGATGCCGATGCTGATGCTGATGCCGACGCTGACGGCGAGGCTGACGCCGATGCTGATGGCGACGTGGATGGAGAGGCCGAGGATGCCACTGTCGACGTCAAGATCGAGTCAGAAGAGGTCTCAAAAGCCAAAATCGCGGTCGCACAAGCAACCGAGCCCAAGACCGAAGACCCACATAGCACATGGCCAGCCACAGGAGGAGCATCGCAAGATCACGATCAGGAGCTCCAAACAGCCGAGCTTCAAGCCCAACCTTTGCAAGCCGGCTCTTCCGCCCAACCACTGCAGCCACACAAGTACATGACGGTGGAACAAAGGAAACAGCTCTTCGAGGATCGCATTCGAATCGAGCCCCGAGATGGCGAAGCATGGCTCAACCTCATCGAAGAGGCACAGTCACGAGAAGACATGGAAGCAACAAGAGCCCTTTACGATCGATTCTTCAACGTCTTTCCCAACCAAGCTCGGCAATGGCTCGCCTACCTCGATCTCGAGCTTGCACATAGCAACTTTGCTCAGGTCGAGGCTATCTTTGCGCGTTGCTTGCGAACCACACCATCCGTCGACCTGTGGAGGTTTTATCTTTCATACACACGCCGGGTCAACCCACTTCCTCCCTCCACTGGCGCTGAAGAGGACCCGGCAAGAGAGCAGGCGCGAAGGACGCTCGAGGGCGCTTACGAGTTTGCGCTCCGCTTCATTGGCAACGACAAGGACAGCGGATCCATCTGGACCGACTACATCTCGCTCATCAAGGAGCGCGAGGCGAGGGGAGGCTGGAAGGAAGGTCAAAAGATGGACGACCTTCGTCGCGTGTACCAGCGTGCCGTCAGCGTGCCTCTCACCAACATTGAGGCCATCTGGAAGGACTATGATGCCTACGAAAACGGCCTCAACAAGCTCACAGCCAAAAAATTCTTGGCTGAGAAATCTCCTGCCTATATGACCGCTCGTCGCGTGCTTCGAGATCTCAAGGCTTACACCGATCCGCTCGTCAAGCCTCTGCTGCCGCGTGTACCCGTCTGGACCACTTCGGCGCTGGCCGGCGATGCTGCTCAAGACCCGGCTCAATGGCAGCGCGAACGCCAGCAGGCAGAAGCGTGGACAGAGTACCTCAAATGGGAGGAATCCAACCCGCTCCTCCTCGAAGACGCAGCTACTTTGCAGGCTCGAATCACCGGCGCATACCGCAGAGCAACCATGTACCTCCGCTTCTACCCAGAAATTTGGTATCTCGCATCGCGATACCTCGTCTCGACTTCGCGTGCCGATGAGGCAGCTACCTGGCTCAAGAATGGCATGGAAGCTTGCAGCGGCAGCTTCCTCCTCCATTTTGCCTATGTCGAGCTTGCCGAAGCCAGAAAGTCGACCGCCGACTGTGCTGCCATCTTTGACGGTCTGCTCAACCACATTCATGGCCAAATCGATGCGCGTCAGACTCGATTGCAGCAAGACCTCAAAAATGTTGATACGGAAGCAGAGATGGCCAAAGCCCAAGCGGCGTCTCGCCGGGCCAACGAAGGCGACGGTGATGTGGATGTCGACGGCGAGGAACGCGAGCGAGAGCGTAAAGCGGGCGAGCTTCTGCAAGTGCGCAAACGGGAGCTGCAAGCAGCAGCGAATCCCGAAATCGAGGGCCTCAAGGAAGCAAGTGCGCTCGTGTGGATCAAGTATATGCACTTCCTCCGACGCACCGAAGGCATCCGACCTGCGCGCGGTGTTTTCAGCCGAGCGAGGAAAAGTTCGCACTGCACCTGGCAGATCTTCGAAGCCAGCGCGCTCATGGAGTATCACTGCTCCAAAGACGCTGTCGTCGCCACCAAAGTGTTTGAGCTTGCGCTCAAGACGTTTGGCTCCGACGAAGCCTTTGTCGTCCGCTACCTCGACTTTCTCATCTCGATGAACGACGACAGCAACGCACGAGCGCTGTTTGAACGCGTCATTGGCACCTTCTCACCGGAACGTGCTCGTCCCATCTGGGACAGGTGGGCCAAGTACGAGTACAGTTTTGGAGACACTGTTGCGATCCAGAAGCTCGAGACTCGATTGGCAGAGACGTACCCGGACGAGCCGGCGACGAAGCGATTTGTCGCACGCAACTCGTACATGGACTTGGACCTGGTTGGGCCGCGCGATCTTGGTATCCAGGCGGCCATCCCCGGAGCCAGTGCCGCAGATCGCGCCGTCGAAGCAGCTAAAGAAGGCGCAGCAGACGAGGGATCCCGACGCAAAACCATGCAAGAGATGAAGCGTCTCGCTGCCGACAGCCTGCAAGATGATACCTCGGGAAACTGGGCTCGTCCAGGCGCCCCATTGACCGCTGCTGCTGCCGCTGCCGGCGGACCTGCAGCCAAGAAGTTCAAGCGCGATTCTGCATCTCCTGCACCAGGCGGATTCAATGCAGCTCCCATCGTCCAACAAGCCGCCGGTCCAAGAGATGCATGGAACGAGCTCCCCGAAGCCGTGCTTGTGTTCATGGAGATGTTGCCCAGCGCCCAATTGTTCGACGGACCCGTGTTCAAATCGGAGGACATTATGGATTGCATTCGAAGTGCCAATGTGCCAGTTGGCGGTGGTGTGAGGAGAGGTGCCGGTGGGTTTGGTGGTGCCGGTCGCGGGAGGTTCCGCTGAGATGTTCTCAAACCATGTATTCGTATCAATTACCAAACGTTTGAAACCAATCTCTGGTTTTCTTTCTGATCTGTGCAACCTCGTGCCTACTGTTCATGTCGAGCATCATTGGGCTGTGGGAAGTAAGGAAGCTTTCTCGAGTATTGTTCGTAGCGTTGTGTCTGACAGCGACCAAGCTGGCCTGTCATCGCCTTGACCGTCCCAAAAGCGTCTTAAGTTGGTCCAGGGAGTACCATGGTTCAGCAACCCTTCGTCTATCGACACAGACACCACTATTGCCTTCCTCTCTTTCGACCCATCTTCCTTCCACGACACCTTGAAGCACTGCACTGGTGCCAACAAGTCCATCTTTTGCTGAATCGCAGCGATCTTTGACGCATTCCCAGCCTTGGCTTCGAGCTGCAACTTCGCCAGCCGCCGCTGCAGGTTCCGAAACGCCTTTTGCCTCTCTACATCGATCGTCAATTTGCCCTCTACCAAATGCATCAGCGAAGAAGCGGCAAGGGCGCAGGCAACAAAGACAAATACGCCTCCGAATGCGACCAGCACAGGAGTTCTTGGCGTCTCTTGCGGCAGCCTTTCTTCCGCCAATCTACTCCATCTTGATGCGGCCATGCCGAACCCTACCATGTAGCGAAACGCCGGTCCGCCGATCCAGCTATACCACCTTGTCCACCACGCATCTCGGATATCGGGATCGTTGGACGAAAATGCATGGATGTTTTTAACAACTCTCCAAGCAGCTGGAAATAGTGGCGCAAACCCAAGCGTGTAGAGCGGAGGAATGGAGAGGAGGAAGCTGAGGAAGTGACGAAGCGTAGCGGGCGAGCTCACGTCGTTGTCAAACCAAGCACAGTGGTGATCAAATCCTACACGGCAGGTGCCGCAGTCTCCGCAGTGGCGTGTACGGAATGGCTTGATACATCCATCACAGATGTCCCGGTAGCATCGGAGGGGCGTGCCGTCGGATGAGCACGAGGAAATCTCAACGTTGGAAAGTTCTGAATCTTTCAGCATGGTCCCAATGATTTTTGCGATTGCCCTATCTTGCTGCTGGTGTGCCTCTTCCGGCGAGGCGAAACTCGCTCCCAAACGCTTGCGCAATGAAGCACCATCCTGGGTGCTAGCGCTGTGGGCAAAAAAGACAGAGAGGTACGATCGTAGAGAAAAGAAAAATAGGCCGTGTGCAGGAACCAGCCATAGAATCGGGAGAAGCGCGCGTTTCTGTTGGAAGTAGAGGTATCGGATGGCGTACCGATGAACAATGAGGTCATAGGCATAGAAGAGATAGACGAACAGGATGATTGGAACGATGCGACCGAGAATGCGATTGAGTCGGATGCGTTTTCTGGGCGAGGTTTGGGAAGAGGTGTGGCCATAGGAGGAGGTTGGCTCTTCCGACAAAGAGGACGTGGTCTGATCGGAAGTGGTCCGAGCGGCCGCAGCTCCAGAGGAACGCTGTCGCAGCGACATGGGCGCTCGACCAGCAATTGTAGTCGGGAGAGCCGCCGTCGCCAACCTCGGAAGAATTGCTATCGATTGCAATAACGCTAACTTTTGATGGAATAGAGAACAGCAACACTGAGCCCTCATCATGATCCTGCAGGCCAGCTGATTTCCGCAGGGTCCAACGCACCAAACAAATGTGGAGCCGATCGAGGAGACCCGATCTCTCGTCTCTCTCAAGCTGAAAGTGTTGGATTGACGAAAAAGGAGCTGAGACGCGAGCGCGACGCGAAGAGTGAATTTGTGTGATTACAAGGCTCTTTGGCCTCAGTTGCATGGCAACGGAGCAGCAGGAAACTTCGAGCTTCGAGGAATCGTGCGCGTGCTTCTTGCATCACTCATTCACATTTCGAGTGTGCGCTTTGGCGAGTGAGAAAGATTCAGCGCTTGAGCTCACACGCGCATTGTGCCAAACGTTACTGACCGCTAAGCGCGACAGGTGGAAAGAGTGTTTGAGGCTCAGCTTGGATTGATCAGCTCCCGACAAGGCTGTCTTCCGATCAATCATCGCCATCATCCTCTCTTTCCTGTCTCTCTGGAGCCACCATCTCTATCCGACAATCACACAGACAAGGCGTGCCGACAAAGAGCATTTTCACCTTGGCTGAGTCGCAACACTCCTTCGTTTACTCGTTCTGGAAGCTCTGCGCTCTCATCTCGGTATTCTCAATCTCGCGTCCCCTTGGGCACAATTTCGATCTTGCACACTCTTTGACTCGATAAAGTGCCACTATGGCGCGCACCACATCACGAAATGGCACCTCATCAGGTGGCAGCCGCGCTGTTGCTTCCACCCAGTCTGCTGAAACTTCCAACCGCATGGACGACTCGGATGGATCCTTGACCGAGCTGTCTTCCGAAGGCGAGGATGGCGACTCGAGTCAGGAAGAGTCCGAATCGGACGAAGAAATTCCGGACGAGGAGGACGACGACAATGACGGCGATTTCGGTTCCACCCGCAAGAAGAAGGCGCCACGAGGCTCGGCTGCGGGTGCCTCCAGGGCCAAAAAGTCCAACACCACACCCCGCGCCAGGAAGACAACCGGCACTGGCAGAAATGGCGCCGCCAAAACGCCGCGTTCCACCACCACCAAGCGTCCTGGTCCTTCCCGGCCCAGAGCTGGAACAACCGCTGGAACGCCTTCCGCCGCACGATCCCGCACCGCTGCCAGCAGAGACGAGCTGCTCATCAATGAAGACAACGACCTCTTCAATGCTGTCAAGGATCCTAACTCGGCACTCCAGTCGACTGCCGAAGACTGGGTCGTGTCTTTCTCGAGCCACGAGGGTCGCGCTCTTGCTGAGCTGGTCAACTTTGTCATTCGTGCATGCGGCTGCAACGGCAGCGTCGACGAGAACCAGGTCATCGACATTGACAATGTGGTTGACAACCTCGAGGAGCTGCAAGAAGCGTTCAAGAAGCAGACCATCCCCTCCTATCCGATCGTGTCGAGGAGCAAATCCTTCAAATCCTTCCGCAAGTCGCTGAGCGAGTTCCTCCACCGCTTGGTCATGAGCGCATACGATGCCGAGGTCTTGACTTCCGATGGCTTCATGGAGCCTTACCAGGCCTGGGTCTCGGCCATGTCTTCCTCGTCGCTGCGTTCCTTCCGACACACGGCTACGGTGGTCGCACTCTGGACCATCTCGGCACTCAACGAAGTCACCGCACAGGCCATCAAGGACCTTTCCACAGCAACAAAGCAGCGCGATGCCGAAAAGAGAAAGGCTCGCGCAGACAAGAGCCGTCTCAAGGACCTGGAGTCCAAGGTGCTCGATTCGCGAAAGCTCAAGGCGCGTCTTGAAGAATACATCAACGAATTCATCAACTCGGTCTTTGTCCACCGCTTCCGCGATTTCGATGCCGGCATCCGATCCGAGTGTGTTGAAACACTGGGCTCGTGGATGAAGAAATATCCGACCCAGTACCTGCAGAGCTCCTACTTCCGCTACATTGGCTGGGTGCTATCGGACGTCGACGCTAATGTGCGCATGGCCGCTGTGCAGGCCATGACTGGCCTCTATACCCGCGACAACTTTGTCAGCTCTATCCGCACGTTCACCGAGATGTTCAAGGGCCGTCTTGTACAGATGGCCACGAGCGATGTGGAACTTGGTGTGCGCATCGCCACCATCAACGTTCTCGTCATGATCGACAAGCACGATCTCCTCGAGGACGAGCAGCGCGATTTGCTGGCTACGCATATTTTCGACGTGGAGCCTCGCATCCGCAACGCTGTCGCCAGTTTCCTTGCTAACATCCTCGACGAGATGGTCAGCGAAGGGGCCAGCGAGCTCGGAACGCTTTCGGCAGCATCCAAGAAGAAGGGCAAGCAGGCCGAGGAAGAGCGGCAGCAGCAGGCCAAGCTTCGATTGAAGTGCCTCGCCGAGCTTCTCGTCAAGTATGGCCAGCGTCTTGACGCTCAAGATTCCATTGTATCTACCAGTTCCGCCGAGCGCAATGGATCTGACGAGCTCGCCGTTGTGATCGACGGCGCAAAGGAAGGCCGCGTTGGTCTGGCAGTTCAGGCGCTGTGGGATGCCGTCGAGGATCTACAAGACTGGAAGCCGCTCATCGATCTGCTCCTGCTCGATCACTCAAGCAAACCGGCAGCCGGCCGCAGCAAGAGCACTGCTGCTACCGAGAACGCAGCTCCCACCGCATACCGCCTCGAGACGGACGAGGAAGCGATCCTGGTCGAAGCGTTGGTAGCGATTCTGCGAAGAACCTATGCCAACGCCGAGCTGATCGACGACGCAGAGGACAACACCAAGGAAGAGGTAAGCCGAGCCATGATTGCGACTCTTCCCAGACTTCTCGCCAAGTATCGCACTGATGCACCCCGCATCGCCGACTTGTTGCTTCTGCCGCAAGTCATGGATCTCGAGATGTATACCGAGCTTCAAGAGACCGCTGCATTCGAGGCGCTTTGGGACGACGTGTCGAACCAAATCCAACGCCACGTCGAGCCGCTCGTGCTCAAGCATGGCGTTCAGACCCTGCAGAAGATGGTCGCAACAACGTCCCAGTCTACGATCAACAAGACCAAGCTGTCAGCGCTAGAAGAAGCGCTCGTCTCTTCGCTTCGGGAGACCGTCAGCGACCGGGATGTCGAGACCGCTGGGTTTAGCGAAGACGAGGTGCATCTGCTTGCCGCCAACATGCTCCGTCTGCATCTGTTGAGTCAGGTGACCAACACCAGCGATGCACTCGACGAGGACGAAAACGGACAGGCAACCAGCGGCTGGGAGATTGTGCTTGGTATCACTATGCGCGGCCGCCTCGCTTACAACGAGGAGGATGGCTTGGTGCGTGACGCTCTTGCCGTGCTGGCTCTTCATATCATGTGGAAGACTCGACAGGTGATCATGCCTGAAGCCGGTTCGCAGACAGCAGCCGCAGAGGCTTTGCTTGCGAAGCGTACAACGGTGCTTAGCCTGCTCGAGGAGTTTGTGGCAAGCATTCAATCGCAGGCGTGTGTCGGCGTTCAACGTGTTGCCTTCGAGAAGCTTGCCACCATTCATATGCTCTACGCAGCCATCCCTCAGCAAGCGTCTGTTGCGGTAACGGCGGCGACGACAGGCGACGACTCGTCGGTGGCAGCGGCAGAGGAGGATGTTTCTCAGCATCGCTCTGGCCCTCAGCTACCACCCTTGCTGGCTCTCACCTGTAGCGCCGACGTGCAGCAGCACTGCGCGCAATTCGTACAGGCCGAGATCGAGCGCTACATCGAAAAGTCGGGCGTGCTCAAGAGCGCAGCTGACGGTGACTCGGAAGAGGAAGAGAACGATGACGATGGCGAGGATGAAGACGACAACGACGAAAATGAAGACGACGAAGAGGATGTCGAGGCAACTCCCAAGGCTTCGCGTGTCCGCGGCGGTGGCAAGAGCAAGAAGTTTAAAAAGGCTCCTTCCAAAGGAGGCGCACAGAATGGATCTGCTGCTGCCTCTGTAGCTCATGGACCAGAGCGCCCCAACCAAGCGCAGCTGGAAGCCGAGCACACCTTCTGCTCGGTCATCAGCACATTTGCGTCGGCGATCCGCGTCGGCGTCATTGATGCTAAGTACTCGACGGTGGTGCTCATCCACTTTGGACGTCTCGGTGCGATCTACGATTCGTGCTGCAAGGCGTTGGTGGAGGTGCTCAAGGAAGAAGCCATCTTTGGAGGCTACAATCGCGCTGTCATCGTCGAGAGCTGTATCTGGGACTCACTGCGCGAGGCGTTTGAGCTTCACCTCGACACGCGCGATGCAGGAGGGGAAGCCCGCTTCATCTCACTATCGCGACAACTGGCGAACGCGCTTGTGGTGCGAGGTGCAGGATTCACCGCGCTGCGCAAGATCGACGCACGCTGCCTCATTTCGCTGCACAGTCGAGCAAGCGAGCACATTGCGCAGAAGGTTGCGGCGGCCGAACGCAACGGCAACAAAAGAGTGCGCCAACGAATGCCAGCACTGTACAAAGGGATGGCCAATCTGCTGCTGACTGCCAACCCCGCGGATGCGGTCAAGATCAAGAGTGCAATGGATCGGGCATACCGTGCTGCCAATGTGCAGATCCCTCCGACGTCCAAGGCATGGGATGCTCACCGTTCGTACGAGAAGAGGCTGCTCAAGATTGCGGCCAAGAGCACGATGTTTGCGACAGCCAAGCCAACGCCGAAGGGCAAGGCAGTGGCAGGTGGTCTTTCGGACAGCGGGGGCGAGCTTTCCGAGGATGATGATGCAGATGATGATGGACTGCCAGCTCGCGGGGCGCGCGTTTTGCCCACACCGGTACGCACGAGTCAGAAGCGCGATCGTGCCGCCGACGAGTCAGAGGAAGAGGAGGAAGAACAGGAGGAGGTGAGCATCATTGCTCCTGCTAGCGATGCTTTCTCGGAGGTCGATGTGGAAATGCCTGCCTCCGACGCTGGTTCTCTTGGACTCGATATCGAGGAAGATGATGACGGAGGAGCCGACGCTAGCCCCCCCACAAGCAAACGTAGGAAGGTTTGAGCTCTATCTCGTGAGCTGCCAAAGTCTGACTCTTCGCCCATGTAATTGTAATCGACATGCTTTGTTGTCCAAAGTGTCATGGAAAGAATGCTTAACGGGGGATGACAACAGCATTCTTGTGGCACAGCCGTGGCTGGGCTGCGTGAGAGGAAGGGAAGTGGACATGCACATACCCCGCATGCTGGCCACATATTCAAAACATGGTTCAAGAAGGCAGCAGAGAGGCTTGCAGCAGGCCAAGCAAAATCTCTGTGAAGCGTTCTTGGCCTCGTGAAGCGTTTGTGGCTTGAGTATGTGGCTAGAGAGAAGGTTCCAAGAGTTGGCGGGGAAATCTTGCACACTGTACCTGGCACGAGTAGGATCGTGTCAGAAGCTACGCAGGTGGTAGATGGCTTCATTGCTCGTTCACAGCCGCGAAGGCTCTATATTGCCTCTCGGGCTCGCAGGAACAGCAACGTGTTGTTTGACAGAACAAGGGCGAACGATTAGTGAAAAGAGCGAGCGTTATGACCGCAAGAGAGGACGCAAAGCTCGGCGCAAGAGATCTGACCGACAACGTCGATCACGTACGAGTCACAGTAGAATTGCCGACGCAGAGCTACCGCCAATGTAGTACGTCCAAGGAAAAGTTTGACCCCCAACACGATCAGGCGGGATCATAGCAGCTTGTCGACGATCATCGTCATGGAGCATCCGTCGGCCAATTTACCGAACTACACCATGCCGTGGCGAAAGAAGAGCGGAAGCTTATTGGGTGCATCCCGCAAGCATGTCGAATCGTTGAATTTGAAAGTAGTCACTGCCGTCAAACAACGCACGAGCTGGCACGACTGCTTAATGCTCGCGCTACAATAGCGCTCAGAACCTACGGACAAAACGTCCCGACACTCACGAGCGCACTGCGACAAAATCATCGATATGCCACGCTTTAGATTTTCTACTGTATTTTTGCGCTCTAGTTTTTATTCTCTCTCGACGGAGGGTGCACACATGGTGAGCGGCTCATTGTCCGTCACTAGTCCCATTACTTTCGCCTACAGACACCGTTATTTGGAAAGGACAAGTAAGCGAGGTTGAGAAACTTCCTCCTATATACGCTTGCTCGGCTATCTATCTTAGAGTGAACATAATGACGCGAATCAGCTTGATACCACCTTTCGACCTTTGGGGTCCTGGCCTGCTTTGCGACCGTGCTTCCAGCCGAGAACGGTGCATGTTGGGTTGACATGCAGACTCGAGATGAGACTTGAAGCGACACCGTCTCGCTTTTGTACACACGTGAGTTTACCGGCGTGAGAAATGCTGCCTGGGAGCTGGACAGATTGCTAAGAAGTTGTGCGAGAAACACCGACCGGCGTGTTGCAAAGCGTGACGCCAAAGTGCCACCGTGTTGAAAAAAAAAGCAGCCAAGAGGCGACGGACGGAGAGAAGAGACAGAGGAAGGAGGCAACGTGCGGAAGCGATTTGTGAGCTAAACTTCTGGGGCGCTCCTCGTTTCATCTTTCACATCGTTTCGCTTGCTACTGGCGAGGCTTCTCTCCAAGATGAGGAGGGTAATGACCCGCCTCATGTCCGCGCACAATCTAAAAGGTTCTTGTACTATATAATGGCACCGGAGAATGCACGGTAGCCATGCGGGTGTGCCGTGCGCGCAATTTCGGGTCTCTGAGCACCCACTTTACTCTCCCGTGACGCCTACATCGTCTCGGTCGCTGTGCGGTATTGTGATTTTCCGTCTCCGCTCAAAACTCTTCAGAGATTGAGAGCAGTCTGCCGTGACATCCCTCCACAGGTGTGACAGAACCACACGCGCGCACGGTGGGATGCGCAGCAACACTGCTCCGGTGCCTCGAGGTGTGGCAAATTTGCCACCCTCTCGTAATCTACCCCCGGCCGTGACATTCCGGAATACCCTGCCCTCAGACCCTTTTTGCAGCTGAACCCTTAATCTTACCACGGAAATAGCTGAACAAATGTTGGTGGGCGCTACGCCTGCTTTCTTTGACATTGACGTGACGGATAGACTGCCCCCCTGGCATGGAAGTGTGGCTCCCTGAAAATTGTCGCGACGGTGTCCGTCTTCATTCGAGCCGCTGCACGAGAGCACAGACGGCGCGCAGAATTTCTCGGCGACTGAGGTCCCTGGCACTTCCGTTGTGTGTCAGACGCAGAACTGCTATCTATTGCGCCTCCCACAATTGTCGGCTCTCCGTCACAGCTCCAAACGCGCCTCTCTGGTTTCTGCTATTGCTATTGCTCTTGCTCTGGCTCTGGCTCTTCGCAACGCAACGTTGGTGCGCTTCTTATATTATCAACTCCTTCCGACTTTCCTATTCATCCACCCTCCCTTCCTCATCATCAACTCCCGTACACGCTCACCCTTTTTGGTCTCCATTCAGACCGTTCCATTCGCCAAGTGTCGACCATTCTCGACCACACTTAGTCTCTTTCGTTGCAACACTGCATCGCCCGCCGACGACCACTCCAACAGTCCTGCTCAAATAGTCGTCGTTTCGCACAGCCAAAGATCATCACTTCTTGCTAACGCACCACCGGTCGTCGAATCGGTATTCGATAGTGCACAACCGCTTCCAGCCGAACACACCTCAAAGGTGTTCTATGCGACTGTGATCGTTGCTTTATCTTCCGATTCGGAATCGCTGCCTCCACTCAGGCCACCATTCGCATCCTCTTTCTGGCTCCTCTCGCCTTCTAGTTGCGTCACCTTCTTGCACCATTCTGCACACGACCAACACAGTCTTCTCTGTACACCTCTTCAAAGCCTCATCGCAATCTAGCTCCCTCTCTCTACAGCTTCCCCACGTATTTCAAGCGCCTGAATTCTTGACATATCTCAAGCGCCTAAATTTTTGACAAACAAGTCTTTTCTTCCAGCCATGCAGTCTAACTGGTCTGACATCAATTCTCTCGATGTTGACACCGAAAAGATGATGAACTCCTTCTTCACCACCAACGCTACCGACACCGTTAACGACACCAATGTCAACAACACAGTCGAGTCCGGCGCCTTTACTCCTGCCTGGCCGGCCACGGATTCGCGCTCGCCCAGCGGCAACGCCTCCAACTTTGGCTTCTCGCCATCGATTCCTCTCGGCGTCTCTCCCAGCGTCGCAAACCAGTATCAGATGGACTTCAACACAAAGCCTTCCGAGGCTTGGCAGCTCCATTCTGACTTTGCTGGCGGTGTCCCATCATCTGGAACCAACTTTGACTCTCTGCACTCGACGTTTGCCGACGATATGATGCCGAGTCTCTCCAACGGCAGCGCTCTGACCCCTTCGGATGCGCAAAGCCTGCGAACCGACATGGTCCATCCTCTCGGCACCTTCCCGGAAAGCAACGTGCCCATCGACGACATGATGGACTTCACCACCGATGTCACCAAGGGTTCTGGCTCCACCCCGCAGCTCAGCCCCGCTAGCTTCGCTTCACAGCCCTCGCCGCTCGTGCCCAACAACACCCTCACCGGCTACCATTCGAACATTGCTTCGGAGCACGCTACCCATCTTGCAGACCTCGTCAAGGCCAGCAGCATCATCAACGCGGGTCATCCCGGCCCACGTTCGCTTGCCTCGAGCCTGAGTCGCTCCGTTCTCAACGCTGATGCCATCGGCCGTCCCGACACCGCGGCCTTCGACGCTGGTCACTCGCAGAACAAAGGCCTCACCATTCAGCAACGACGCCGTCTAAGCCATATGGCCAGGACGCCGCCGAGCTCGGTCACGTCAGCCATGATGCCGGACCAGACGCGCTCACCTGTCCAGAATCGCCGACGCCAGAATTCGGCGCCCGACCCTTCGTTGCCGCCTATCGGCTCTTCACCCGAGATGCACACCACGCCGCTTACGCCCAAGCATCGTCGAGCCTACCGCGGTTCCATAAGCGGCGCTGATCTGTCCGCTGCACAGCCGTCGGGCGTTCCAGGCTCTGTTGATGACATCGACTCCTGGATGGATGCTGTCGTCGCCAACTCGCACGATCTAGTCTTTGTCCTCTCGCTCAAAGGCACTGTGTTGTACATATCCCCTTCCGTTCAGCGCATTCTGGGTTTCCACCCCGAGGAGATCATCGGCCGACCTCTTGTTGACTTTAGCCACCCCGCCGACATTGGTCCCTTCTCGCGCGAGCTCAAGGAGGCCATCACTCTGCCTTCCGGCGACGAACAAGACCCGGATGCCCATAACACTACCGCTGTCAAGGCCAATCGCCGCGTCGACCTCATCATGCGCATGGCGTGCAAGGACGGCACCTTTAGCCTTATCGAGACTACCGGCCGCGTCTCCGTCGATCCTCCGAAGCACCGCAAGGTGGTCGTCTGCTCTGGCCGTCCTCACCCGGTTCCTATGCTGCCCTGGACCGACGTGCGCCAAGACCTGCTATCCACCGACTTGTCGGCGTGGCTCAAACTCTCGCATAATGGTATCTTCCTCGGCGCTACTGGTCCTATCCAACAGATCCTGGGCATCGAGGACGTTAACTTGCTCGGCCGCCACATTCGCGATTTGCCTATGGTTACTAGCTCGTCGGATCTATTAGAAGCTCTGCGCAGTGGCCGATGCATCTCCGTGCAGGATCACTACGAGAGTCCGCATTCAGGCCAGAAGTCACCTGTCAAGCTCACGGTCTACCCATGGACGTCCAACGGCCGATCCAACGCGGTCTCCTTTGTCCACGTGCAGCAACAACTCGCGTCGGCGAGCACCGCTCCCTTGGAGCAGCAGAGTCCCGCGATATCGTCGAGTGTACCTGCCAAGCGCAAGGCGTTGCATCGGGAACAGCCAGTACCACAGTCATCAATGCCAAAGCAGATTGGCAGGGGCTCGTTGAGCGGTTCCGCGTTCCAGGACAATGGCACGTCTGTCCCCGTCATGACGGCCAACGACGCTGCCAACACCGTCTTTTCCGAGCTCACCGGTTTCCATAGCGGATCGTGGCTCATCGAAATGCAACGGCTGCACAACGCCAACCGCAAGCTGCGCACCGAGCTTTCAGCCTTGACAAAACGCTCGTCGCTTCACGTCACGGCTGCGGGCTCCAACAAAGTCTCGGCCTGCTCGTGAGCTGTTGCTGCGCCTTCCGAACGGACTTGCTTGTTTCGCTCTGTTTCTCCGATTTCGTTCTTTTCTCCTGCCTCACTTTGGTTCTGTTTCCTCTACGCTTGTCATCGTCACTTCGTTTGTAGGAGTTGTAATTATACCCTGTGCGCCGTTATGTGTTGCTTTGTACATCGGTTGCTATGTTATGGGACAGTGAATTCTCTTGTCATGGTGCAAAGAGTAAATGGTGCGTGTTGAATATTTTGTATTGCGACTGTTACAGGCCGTCGTCCCATACGCCTCTGCCGGATCGATTCTCTGCAAACTGAGCTCGGAGTACGGCTAGCCTGCTTCTGTAGTCGTCGTGGTTGATGTAGGCACCGCACAGCCTTCGGTTGCCGACAAATGCCGAACGACCGTGCAGGACACGGTGGTTGTCAAAGATCATGGCGGTGCCTGGTTTGAGTTGCACCCAGTACTCGCCTTCGGGGTTGGTGAGGATTTCGTTCCATTTGCGGAGCGCGTCGTAGAAGGGTTCGACGTCGTCGGCGTCGACGCGGAGGACGGAGCGGTCGTCGTTGTTGTATCTGACCAGTACGAGCTCGCCGGTGGCTTCGTCGTGCTGGAGGATGGGGTAGCCGCCATCGAGCAAGGGGCGGATCATGGTGTTTTCGTCGCCGGCAGAGTGTGTGCGAATTCGAACACGAGAGAGAGTTTCGTAAGCGTCCGGGTGGACGTCTTTGAGGACGGCAGCCGCGAGGAACCCATCGACGAGGAGCGACTCACCGCCGCTTGGACCACGTGATGCTGAAGAGCTGGAACTAGAAGAAGCGCTGCTGCTGGAGGAAGACGAGCTAGCGGATTTGCTGGCCGTGTGGCTGAGCAGATGGAACATCTGCAACCCGGCAGGGTCGGTAAAGTAGGTGGTATCGGTGTGTGCTTGCAGCGCAAGGTCGGTGTAGGCCGTATCGCCGTGGGCTAGGTCCGAGGTGAAATCCCAAAAGCCACCGTAATGGGTTTCGCGAATGAAGGCGATTCGACGGATGAGCGCTTCCGTATCGGTCGGAGTGGGTGGCACACCGGAGACAAAGGCAAAGCCGTACTGTGCGATCTTTGTCACCCATTTTAGGACGCCTTGCTCGCCTTGCATTACCTCGTCGTACTTGACCGTCGGCGGTGCAGATCCAATGCCTTTGCCCCAAAGAACCTTCTCAATCCCCTTGAGGCCCGAGTCGTCGCTCGAAGCCGAGATGGGGTCGGACAACACCGGCGAGTATGAGTTGCGCATCAGCCAACGCCATGGATAGAGCGAAGCATGTTGAGCCGTTGAGCCCGCACTCGAAGCATTTGCGGTTGCTGAGTCTGCCATAGCATCCGGAGCCGACGTGGACGAAGAGGCACTTGCAGCACGTTCCGACGGGAGTAGTGGCCAATGGATCACCAGACCCTCAGTACTGGCTTCAGCAGAGATCGGTTGAGCATCAGGTGCGATCTCAAACGTGTTGAGCAGGCGCTGTTTGGTGGTGGAATGGTAACATTGAGGACATCGGCAATGATCTCGTAGCCAGATGTTGTGAAACTTGCTGGTTATGCCACTGGCCCAGGTAATGTAGACAGATCGAGACTTGGCATCGGTGGTGACGCCAGGGGTAGCAGGTCCGCCATCAGAGTAGCTGCTGGATGCGCTGGTGGACGACGAAGTTGATGAAGAGGATGATGACGAAGCTGGCGCTTCTGCCTTTGACAAGGACGATGATTGGATGCTGATTCGTGAGCGTGTGTTAAAAGAGCGTGAGGTGTAGCAAGTGGGTACGGAAAAGCCGGTTCGGAATACCTCGTGCGATGGGACCGCGCCGCCGATGGCGTGAAATGAGGACAACTGTGCCGGACGAGCTGAACATGACCGGAGGCCTCGACTCCGGAGTTGCCGATACATGGTTGCTTCAGCGGTTCCGATAACAGCGGGAAAACCCGAGCTGCGCTCTCTCGAGGAAGTGTGATGTGCGTTACGACAGCAATGATGCCGCTGGAGGGTGATGATGGTTTGAGGAAAGGGTCACGAGCTGTGCAAGTGTCCCGATTCGGAAGCCAGAATCAGTTGACGCAAAGCATTCCGATCGATGCATTACGCCGGGTCTGCTGAAAGCGGGGCCAAGCCGTGCTGTGAAGTGAAGCATCTCCACATCTAAGCCGCGGAGATTGAATTTCAACACTCAACGCAACGTAAGACTTGTAACGTCAATCATAAACGGCCAAAAGTAATAATGATGAGGTACGACATCTCGTGAGGTCGTCCAGTACGAGATCTTCATGCTCAGCTCAAGTCAAGCACGCCCAGAATTTATGACGATTGTCGTTGGCTTGGTGGCTCACTGCTCGAATTGGTCGAGGTTGACCAGAAGCATCGTTCGCTGTCCTGGAGTTGTGCGGTCGCCCACGCCGTTCCGTACAAACGGAAGAATTCCAGAACATTGCGTACAGAAAGAAGGCTTGGGTTGTGTCAGTGTCCAGGGGATGTGATGTCTCAGACGGTGCCGGCTGTTGTCACTAACGTTGAACGTCCTCGAGCGCAGATTTGGCATCCAGGTTCGGGAATAGTGCCATCTGACCGTGCGCATGTGGGATCACAGGCGTCTCCAGCGGCGTAGGGATTGCGTTGTAGACCTTCTGGATATCACAACAGGGACAAAGTGATAAGTAGTTGATTTTGTACCCCAAGAGACAACCACAGAATGGCGAAGAGCACTTACCGCATCTGCTTTCAGCGATCTCAGTTCGGATTCCAAGACTTGTAGTGTTTGGAGTTGACGTTGCAGCTCGGCCTTCCTGCCATCTGCTGTGTTGTCGATCATCCTTCCGTTTTGCGGCTGTGCCGAATGGGTGATGAAGAGGTCAAGAAGACGCCTCGTTGTAGAAGCAGGTTAGAATACCACTCAAGGCTGAGGTCGCCAAAGGGCCCTAGCTCCGAATTCCGGAAAGAGTGCAGCTGGCTTCCCGAAGCCGACGGCCTTGTAGAGCTCAACATCTTTCCTGTGATGTCTCAACGGAGAAGCCGATGATGGTGTCACATTACGAAGTTGTGCAGCATCTCTTCGCAGGCAGTCCCTCATATACATCCTCTCTACAAAGACGAGTCTCAGACGAGCTTGAGCCAGATCGCAAGTCAACAGCGGAGACAAAAGAAAGGATGAAGTGTTTGAAGCGTTCCAGATCTTGAAGCGGCAGCCGCTCACACTGCAAGGCATGGGAGGTTCGGACTCCAGCATGACCTCTTCTTCCCGCTATCTTCTTTCCTGAAGATCGTCGACAACAGGCTCTATATCGGCGGGAGATATGTCAGTGAGGGAGGCCAGGGGTGTGGAACCAAAGATTTCCCTGCTCGTGCCGGAGGAGTTGTTTTTGTCGAATACTTGACAATATCTAAATAATTTGAAAGAAGCGTCTTCTGAAGTCATTGAATCGGGAGTGCCTTGCCGGCTTAGCTTGCTTGGCTGACTGGCTGACAGCCACACTTCTTCTGTGTGTTGAGCTCATGCACGTCGATGGCAGCTTCTCTGACGAGGCTAAGCTCCACATTTCTCCGTGGACCGAATAGTCCGTAGATTGGAGCGCGCATTCGTCAGGAAGACAAACACTGCACCTGCGCAAGTCGAGTGCTAATGGTCTGTTCTTTCACCATGACACTCATATGGCAGTGTGATGATACCATTGGCTTGGCTGCTCTTGGCTTCATTGCGCTACACTTGACGCTTAAAAGGTAGTCAGTCCATCGCAACAAAAACAAAAGGGTGTGTCGTCTGAGCGGGTCACGCCAGGCACCATCGGGTACAGTAATCATTTTGTTTCTGTTGAGCGGCAATTCCGACCAAATTCTCACAAGCGCTCCGCGGCTGCACGTCCCCTGTTGAAGGCCACTTTGACGCTTGCGTATGCTGGTGGTTGTGCCTCTTCGCATGACCTATCTATCACCTATCGCCTATCACCAATCACCAATCATCTGTTGCCCCTTTCTGTCCCACGCTCTGAGTGCCGCCAAAGCTAGCGATTGCAACCCGACGCCCGTTTCTTGTAACGTCACCTTGTTCAAAAGGCGCCAAGTTGAGCCAACCGTACTCAGCACCGGCAATCAACACCAGCCTCCTCAGCGACCTTTTCCACGATGCAAGGCGGAAACAAGTAACAATCTCTTGTGCCTGCCCTACTTTAAGGCTACCAGCGTCGAACTCTGCCCGAAACGAGATTGGTTCACACGCTGACAAGATGTCGAGGATTTCGCAGGTATCCAGCGCCGTTGCGCCTTCATCAGACATCTCGTACACAGCATGGAGGATAATGTGGGCCTTCTCGGTCGGTCTCTTCATCACGGCCATCTTTTTCCGCTCCATCCTGCCTCGTCTGCCGCGAGTCCTCTTTCGTGGCAAGCTACGAATCAAGCGAGCTGGTGTTCGCGGTATCCGTGGCATCGAGTACCGCTCCAAGGGCTTCCACAACGATTCAGCTGCCTTTTCGAGACACGAAGATCAGGTCGAGGTCAAAGTTCAACGGCTATACGCATCACTCCACCTTCCTTACTTCCTGCGTAAAGAGCGGCGCAATCCCAGCGTGGTGCCGCGCAAAAGCGGGGCCATCATCACGGTTCATGTTCAAGGCGTCGGCGTGCGTTTGCCCCGATCTCGGCAAGAAGCACAACAGAGCAACAACACCCCTCAAACGGTCGAAGCAGCCTCCGCCACCAATGACGATGATACGCCTCCTGAAGGGCACATGACGCTTGAGCAGCAGGAGGAACTCAGGCTGCAACGACTGATGAACAGCCCTCCCATGTCCCCCACCCTTGGAGGCAAACGCTCACTGTCAGACGCGTTCCAAACCGCCCCTCCTGGAGCAATCAAAGTGGATCCTGCCTTGCCCGGCCATGCATCGCCTCAAACACAAGCATCTGCTTCTCTGTATCTCACGTGCCACCGAGCTGGCCTCATGTCGATCCATTCGGTCTTAGGCTTGGCAACCTGGTTCAGGTGTGTAGCCGTTCCTGCTGTCCAAAGCATCATACTTCGCGCCTTTCGAGCTGCCCTCTTCATCCTCACCTCCAGCCTACCCGTTCTTACCTCCCTCGTCTCCATCGAAGTCGATCGCATCGAAGTCTACGTTCAGGAAGCCGAAGCGGTTGCTCGTATCGGTCGTGCAGGCCTTACCTTTTCCATGTCACCGGAGTCGTCCGCTTCCAGTGCAGCCACTTCACATGCGCAAGGCGATGTCGACGATGATCAGCGCATGTCTTTCTTCTTCAAAGCTCTCACTTGGAGCAGCTTTTTTGATGCGATGCGTAGGATGCCTACGAGGATGGGCACAGGAGCCCGCGATGCAGCGACGTACCTTGTCGCTGGCATGTCTCCCAGCACGGTTGCGGCTCACTTGCGCATCGAGAGCATAGACCTCTTTGAGTCCAACTTCCGGTCCGAGACAGACTCGAGTCATTCGCTCGCTTCAAGGTCGCGACGAGACGGTCCTCGCCCATCATCGAAACCGTCGACATCCTCGTCCTCCCAGCAGCGCTTAGATCGGGGCCTCCTGTCGCCCAGCCATTCCGACGCCGAGCTCGGTGAAGTCATCAATGCTCATGATAACAGCTCAAATTCGTCTCCTCGTCCTTCGCATTCGAAACGTGCGCGGAGTAGCAGTGCCTCTCCTTTGGCCAGGATGCCTTCGACCTCACTGCGCGGTTTTGCCGATCGCTGGGCAGATTGGGCCCTGGAGCCTTTGGTCGATTCCGATTTCCATGCCGACTCGGGTTGGACTCGACAGCATCTCGATCAAGGCGTTTCGCCACAACAACTTCAGACCGTTCCAGCCGCGGCCAGAATCGCGTCTGTGTCTGGTCTCACTGAACTTACTGCCAGTCTGCTTGTTGGATCCGACCTGGCGCTGGGAGGAGATCGCACGTTGGCAGCCAGACTGGTGCTGGGCAACATTTCTCTCGGACTGGATGCAGCACATCGCGTCATGTGCGTCATCGAGGAGCGCAAAGCGAGGAGATCCGGTTTGGTGCCTAGCCAAGGCGGCATCAGGAATGACCAGCGATCGGTCCTCTCCAAACATCTTGTGCCGCAACGACCTTCCGCTTCCGCCACAGCTTTGCGTATGGTCTCTTCAGCAGCACTTTCTTTACCCTCTCTTCGCATCACAGCCTCTTCCGACGCTCTTTTGGCCTCTGTCGCCGATTGCTCCGACGACCCGAGACCCGCTTCGCTTCCATCAAGAGAAATTGGCATCTCCATGGCCGGCTTCAATCTCGAGCTCAAGGACAGCAATCCCAGAGACAGTCTTCATCGTCGCTGGCTCGGAACGTGCGGCCTGCCTCCCAAACCGTCAACGAGCCAAGGCATCCGGCACAGAGCCAAGCGCGAGGCCAAAGAGTCGTCTTCTCAAGAACGTCGCAGTCGTAGGAATCTGCCTCAGCTTGAGCAAGCTGTGGAGCATCGACGCACCTTTCTGACCGAGTTGAATTTGGCTAGCCTGGATGTCCGTTGTGGCACGCGTGAACGCGGTCGCGCTTCGCGTCTGCTGTCGATTGGCGATGTCTCTATCACGGCGAATTCATCGTGGACCCCCTTTGGTCTGTTCCCATCCTGTCCGGAGGTATCTCGCCTGCTTATAGGAGGCGATCCGAATGAGCACGCCATCGCACTTGAGGCTGCTATCGGTGGTCTTGAAACAGACGTGACCATGAAAGACATCACCGCGGTAGCATCTATAGCGAACGAATTTGCCCGCAGACGACACAACAAGCGCGTACGCATTGGTATCGAGGAGCCGCCTCGCCCCAAAACCGATCTGGAGCGTCTCCGCCGCATTCCCAGGGTAGCAGCTGGTGTCCATGTTGCGCGCATCTCCCTTCTCTTAGATGCGAGTCCGACCGAGTCGGTAGACTGCTCGAATACGCAAACGCCAAGACCGTCGGACCGTCCGGAGGCTCAGAGCTCCAGAGAACTCACGTTGACTGTGCCGAACGTCGATTTTGTCTTCTTTGGCGAGTACAGGGACGAGTACGTAAAGCGGCCTGCCGCCGAAAAGCGAGCTGCTTACAAGGCGCTCAAGAATGATACCCTAGAATGGCCCATCAGCGGCATCAAAGGAGACGTGGCCGGACGCCATGCCAAAACCAGCCATAGTGACGGCCCAGACCCCCGAGACCATACCACGAGGGGAGCAGCCGACGGCGCCTCGGATCTCGCGAACTCACAAGCATCAAGCCTTCCGGCTGAACGATACGCGGAGACCGGTCTCACAATGCGAGAAACCTTGCAACGCATGAAAGAACTTCAACAACAATCTCAGGAAGGAGCCGGGCGACCATCCGCAACGGGCCGTCGCACTTCGCTGCGCGATGTAATGACAAGGACCGGCAAAGTGCGAACACCAGGCTATACCCGAAGATCCTCTCTGGCAGCCGAAACCCGCTTCAGCCTCCGATACCAATTCGAGACCTCGTTGCGAGTGGATGCTGTCGAGTCATTTCTTTCTTTGAGCACGGAGCTGCAAGACACCACTCAATCGTTCCGTCGACCGCAAGCATCCCATTCCACTCCAGCGGTCGGTTGCTCGCAACATCATCTCCTCGCTTTGCACAGCTTTGAAGTGCTCGGCTCTGGACGTGTCCCGGGCACTGCGGTACCTCAAGGCTCCTCCCTCTATAGCGATGTTCCAACCTTGTCTGCGCAGGACAGTGTGGCCGAGTTCAGAGCCAGTATCGAGGATGTTGATGTTGAAGCATGGCAAATGTCGGCGCTAGATACCTACGCTGACATCGCTGCTGCCATTCATAAAGCATCACAAATTCGCAAGGACGTCGGTGCAGCGCAAGAGGAGGGAGATTCAAGAGCAGGCCGCACAGCAAAGCCATTGGTGGAGCGTTTACCCGGAGGCCTGTCCCTCTACCTATCCATTGGCCGCACAATCGCCCACCTCGGCGGTCCCGATCGCCGCATCAAGGATAAGGTAGCTCGCGGGGTCGGCTTCGAGGCCGAACGCATCGTGATAGAATATGCGGGCGTGACCGACACCAAAACCAATGCAATGCCGCAAAGGGTCAATTGGGGTTCTCGGACCGCCCTGGAGCTATCCGAGGATCTGCAACTGCAGGCATTGTCGCTCGCCAACCGGCATGGGCGAGTTGGTCTGGCACGCATCATTTTGCACGAAGCCGGAATTTTTCCCATTCTCGATGCCGAGCTAGCCACCCAGCAGCACACCGAAGGCACTGCCTCTCAGAGCTTTGCAAGGGCAAAGTCGCCTCAGGAGGAGACACGGCGAAAGGAACAGCGCACGGCGGGGACGACGGATCGTCCAGCCACGTCCCTGCTGGCCGATAGCATATGGGCATTCGAGAAGGATGATGCACGGGTTCATGCGACCAAGCAGCATCGTCCGAGATTGCTGCAACAGGATCGCGCCAACTTCGTCTGTTTCATGCCTTATGCTGCCTTGAAAACGGTTGTGCGGCCTCCTCAGGCTGAGAACAAGGCCGGACTTGCAAGTACAAGCGAGGACGAGGTCTCCATCACAACCGAGGACACGAATCTTGTCTCTTTCAACATTGACATTCTCCATACCTATTGCTTCCTCTTGGCCTTTTCCACGTTCAAGCACCTTGCCACTCGGGCCAAAAAGGGTCCGCAGTCTTCCGCTGAAGACCAGCCGATCGACGACATGACGTCACAGGATCGACACGCTCGACCGCAGCAAAAGTCTCCCAAGACGAGCATATCGTGTCGATTCGACGTGAACGAGGTGCACACTTTTGTGACATTACCCAGGTCCACACGCGTTTTCATGCGGATCCGCCGCCTCGAAGTGCGTCAGAATTCTCGAAATGGATTGACGGTGTCTACCGAAACTGTCTTGGGCGCAGTAGAAAGTCCAAAGCACCCCAAGGGCGACGTCTGGGAGGAAGCGGTGCGTTTGAGGGACTGGCGAATTGCGTTGCCTCCCAAGCTGCCCGAAGATAAGCGCAGCATTGCGGTTAGCGGTGATGCGGGCCTCATCCGCATCCCGTACGGATACGTTGTCTTTCCCATCATCGATAACACGTCTGTGGCGATCAAAGCTACCAAGCAGCTTTTCTATCAGTTTCTCAACGACAAGGATGACTCCATCATCACCCCTGAGGCAGAAGATCCGAAATTGCTTCCGAATATCGACTTCCAGGTGCGCGTGCTGACGTTGGAGGCAGAAGACGATCCGTTCGAGACCAAACTTAACCTCGTCTGGCGAGCAGGCTTAGCGGAAAACATGGCTCGGGAAGAGAGAGAGGCCGCTTTTGCTGCCAAAGCAGAAGCTATCTCTGCATCCGAGATGCCAAACAGTTCCACCTCTTTCCGCTCCGGCAGGCTCGACGCTAGCCTAAGTTCGTCCGGCTCTTCCGTGCTAAGCGAGTCCGAAGATGGCGGCTATTCCAGCACTACGTCACAGGAAGCCCGCTCGACTAGATCGAAGCAGCCACACATCAGCTACGACCAAGCGAGAATTGCGCTGGATGCCTTCAACTCGTCCAGCTGGGTACGTCGCTATACGAATGCACAGTCAGAGCAGACACGCCGTCAAGAGGCAGTGCTGAAAAACATATACGGACGCTATCCCGTGTCGAAGAGTCTCGGCGAGCTTCCGGTCAAGGTGCTGCCGATCGGCAAGACGGCCCCGTTGTTTCGCTCCATGATGTACCGCGTTGCATTACAAGTTGGCCAAGCACACGTGCCCGTCAGTGAGTTGCGCAACTTTATCCACGAAAAGGGAGCGGGGGTCCCCAAAGACACACCGTACTCTCTCATGGTGCCCCTGCACGTCAAGTGGCAAATGGAAGAATGGCGCGTGGTCCTGCGCGACTATCCAATGCCGTTGCTGCATATACCGCCAACACATCGTGCTGAGAACGATCCTCGCAAGGCGTGGCTCTTTGAAGGCGATATCGTGATCGCTGAGCAGCTGGGAGGTCCCGAGTCGATTCGGCACGTACCAGCAATTATCGTGCCAGCAGCTACGGGACGTCCAGAGGCGGTCGAGTATGGTATCATCGTTCCCAAGGTGGCAATGTCGGTCAAGATGTATGGCTCACCCACTGTCAGACTGTGCACACCTTACCCGACTCGATTAGTCTGGGGTCAATCGCTTCAGCCGGGCATCCAAGACGTAATGCGCGTGATCGAGGGGATTACGCCACCCCCGCACGACCCATCACCCAAGCTCGGCTTTTGGGACAAGCTGCCTCTCATTCTTCACGGTCACCTCAAGATGAAGTTCGAGGACGAAGGAGGCTTCAACATCCACATGAAGGGCAGTCGCGATCCATACAGCATCGAAGGCCACGGAGCCGGCTGGGTCAAATCCTGGAAAGGTAGGGTCGAAATTCGCATCGGCTACGACAATCCAGAGAAGGAATTTTTCCAGATCCTGAGTCAGGAGTACATACTTGCGGTGCCGGACCTGTGCGACTATGCCGATCATGCGGCCACAGGTGTTCTGGGCGGAAGCGATCATCAGCCGAGTCGTCCACCTGCATCGCGCGACGTCGACGGTGAAGCGAGCTATCACGACTCATACGAACGCAAGTCGTCGGCCGATGTCTCCTTCACCTCTAGCATGTATCGATACATGAGAGACCCGACGTTCCGCAAGATTGTCATCCAGCTGACCAACGGTGTGCGTTGGGGGGTAGGGTTGCATGGCGAACGCACCTGCGACGACGAGACATGCCCTCGTCGACCCAGGTGTCGTGGCGATGCGTTCTACCGGGAATGTCGGAACTTTAGCCGCATCAACCATTGGGACGTGATTCCCAAGACGCACGAGTACTTTGATTCGATTCAGGAAAGCGAGCGACGCGACTCGTTCCGTGGCTGGAGGTCGCACCATCTCCATTTTGCCCTCTCTGTCTTCTCGCCCAAGAATGGCATCCAAAATTACGGATGCACCCAAGACAACGCCAGCGACAAGGCTCTCAATAATTTCTACTTCTCGCCGCTAGCCTGGCAGCATTTCTGGGCTTGGATGCGGCTCTTCAGCAGCGCAATGAGCTTGCCTATTCGTGCCGGCAAGCTGTTTCCCGACAGTCCTCCTCCATCACCCAAATTTGGGAAACACTTGGGCACAATAAAGTATCGAATCGACCTAGCGCCTCTGTTCATCGCGCACCAGTACAGGCAGTTCAACAAGGAAGATTGGGCCAGGGGTCTGCGGACGCATGTCGGCGTCAAAGCTCGGTTCGACTCCTTCACGCTCGACATGCATCAACGGCAGCAAGAGACAGTGAAAGATCGGCCTGAGCTGGGGGAGCCCCGCGTCATCCTCCACAAGCCCTTCTATGAGGCTGAGGTCAAGTGCGATGCCATCGACCTCAAGACCGTTGCAGCTCGAATGCGTGAGGATGCTGGCATTGCGGAACCTGTAGAGGACCAGGAGGTTGGAGAGAACATGTTTGACGATCTGTTCGCCGGAGACGTCGACATTTCGAACGACGATCTAGCCTGGATTGACATGAACGACTTTGTCGAGCTCGACGCCGAGGCTATCAAAGACCCTTCGCCCAAGGTTCGCATGTTCCCGGCCATGGTTTGTCCTCAATTCAACTACTATCGGAAGGTTGACTCTCAGCGAGAACGCCGCGCTCACAATAGGGAACGCGCCGATCGGGGCAAGGATCACAGCCAGTCCGGGAGCGACAGCGAGGATTCCATCGGCAGGCTGGAACGCAGCAAGTTTGGCAACGAGGACACCCACGTCTGCATGGTAGGTCTCAACGACAAGCCTTATGGTGTTCAGCGCAGGCTCGCGCAGGAGAGATTGCACACGATTCGTCATGATATCGATCACGTTCTGAATTCGAGCGACAATCGAAGCTTCGTCTCCGAGACCACTTCGGTGCGCTCAGACGACCACCATGATCGACTCAATGATCTACACAGTCGCGAGCGTGTCCTGAGTGGCTTCATTTCCCACATCGGCCGGCTGCAGGAGAGCCAAGACCGAGTCGAGCGCGCCAGAGCAGAAGGCAAGCCCTTGCCCAAATGGTCGACACCCATCGACCGCAATTTTTCTCTCAATGCCGCCGACCTCGCATCGCTGTATCATGATCTTGGCACATTCGACAACCGCTACGTTGCCCACAACCCCACGCTCTTCTTCAGCAACGTCACACGTACGCTTTTGCTCAAGTACTATTACAGCTCGCGATTGCGACGCGGTTACGCCCATCACATGACGGCGACGGCTGTAAGGTACATCCGAGATCTGCTCAAAAAGAAAGACAGGGGCGATCGCGGTTCGGACGACAGCCGAAATCGAAGTGCGAGTAACAACGGACGTGGACCCCACGATCCAAGTCCCAGTACAGAAGGCACAAATGGCTTGGACATTCTTCACGAAATGCTGGAAGACACAGTCAATCACATGATGGGCAAGAACGGGTACAGCAAGAACGGCATGGGCAGTCGGCCCGAGGAGACTAGCAATATTCCCGACGACGGCGAGATGCGACCCACTGACGGCATCTCGGACGAATTCAATGTGGTCAAGAGCAACGTCTGTCTGCTCCTGAAGCCTCAGGTGGTGTTGCGGAGTGACGTCGATGACAATTCCACCGTCATTGTGACAGCTCTCCGGACCCGCCTTCAGAACTACACGGTGCGAGACGAGAGTTGTGCGGAGGACTCGGTCAACGCGGTTGTTCTGCGACGCAACTGCTTCGTGCTCGACAACCTCCAATGCTACCACCCCAATACCCATGCTCAGAGTCAGGTCAAAAAACACGGCTTCGTGTCGCTTCCTCTCGAAGCTTTGGTCGACGTGCATGGCCACGCACGCGATTTTGAGCGCATCGTGCCGCACACGAACGCCACCATGTACTACGACAAATTTAACAAATTGCGTCTCTCGGACTCGTCGCGATCCGTGTCTACATTCAGAAGGGACGGTAAGCCGGTGCACGATCATCTGCACCACCACATGGACATGATCCTGCTCAGTTGCCCGCGCTTTTCGGTCTCGGCCAACGGAGAACACTTCGCAGCGTTGTACAACGTGGTGACGGATCTGATCCTGTACCGCGATCCAGCCCATCGCGACCACGCCAAGAGGCTGGAAGAGATGATGTTCAGCTACGACTTCACCGATGTTTCGGGACTGGCCGACATTGTGACAGCTCTTCAACTGCGGATCCGTGATTCTCGTTCGTTGGTGGAGCAATACCAGGCGGTTTCGCACCGCCTCAACGAGCGTGGCAAGGCGGAATTTGTGGCATTGCTTGGCGAAGTGTTCGACCTGGTGAAGGAACTCAATCTGATCATGGATGCTATCACCACCTCGCAGGACAGCAAGGGCGGTGCAGACCGCGCAAAAAAGTCGGCATTGCGCTTCATGACGCAAGCACAAGAGGTGGCATGGAACATGATTGGCGACGAGGCAGGACAGCTGGTTGCCAAGCTGGCTCTACGCGGAATCAGCTTCTCGTGGCTCAACAAGGCCGATAATTCTGCTGCCAACACCTTGTCGATCCAGGACCTGCAGGCACTCAACGTCGATCCCAACGCTATGTTCGCCGAGATTATCACTAAACACACGCGTGCTCGGAACCATCCCATGGCCAAAGAGGGTCGCTTCTTGGATGCCATGTGGAGTGTCTTGCCGCCTGTGGGTGGAATTTCGATTGTCGACATGTTCGAATTCAATCTGCATCCCGTCAAGATCCAGATCGAGTTGCTGGTAGGCCGCAAGATCATGGACTATGTCTTTGGTACCAAGCGCCAGCGTGAAAAACAGGAAGAGGAGCAGAAGCGTTTGGAGAATGAGGCAAGCGATCCGGGTGGCGTCAAGGCGAAGAAGAAGTCGCCATTTGCTCGTTTGCTGGGGAATCGCAAGCAGGCGGCGTCAAACACCGGCTCTCCGGATCCCTCGCGAGGGCCCGGCTCCGGCGCGAGCACGCAGAGCCTGTCGAATTCGCGCATGCCTTCGCGTAGCGGTTCGACGAGCGATCTGCTCTCGATTGGTCGTCCGTCAACCGAAGAGGCAAAGGACAACGATGGCGATAGCGTCTTGAGTGGCGCTTCAACCAAAGCGATCGGTCCAAGCTCCAGTACGACCGCAAAGACTTCAACCAAGTCGCGACCGAGCACCCCTAGCAACGGCAAGGATAAGGACAAGGATGACGCCGTCGGAGATTCGCGCCCTGGTGATCAGTATGCCATCACGCAACGCAACGCTGCCGAGATGCGATCGCGCGCCTCTGCCTACCGAACGTTTGTCTACGTCAAGATCTCGGAGACCATCTTCTGCCTCTCGTACAAGGGCGAAAAGCAAAAGTCGATCACTGATCTCTACGACCTTGTCTTTCGCACGCCCAACTTCGAGTACCACAATAGCACGTTTGGGTACGTTGATCTTGCTGACACTTTCAAGAAAGACGTTTTCAAAGCGGCGTGGAATCAAAAGTCGACGCTGTTGCGAGACATCATTACGCATCGACCCAATCGCAAACGCACTGCGATCGAGAGCATTCGGGCGATTCGGCAGGCTTCGCGTGCCAGAGAGACGTTGGCTCCACTTGACATCATGGTCGAGCCCCCCACGCCCACGAGCCGGTCCTCCTTCGATGGCAGCAGTCATCTGGTCGAATCGCCGACAGATACGTTCAGCTTTCAAGACAGCGAGGGTTTTGGCGATCATCGCAGTGATCACCATGGCCAGAACCCTGATGAGGAGGAGGAAGAATCAGACGATGAGGGCGACGACGACCACGAAGCTACCAGTGTTGATAGTCACGAACCTCGAGGACAGAGAGGAAGAAGGGACCAAGACGAAGCGCATGGGCATAGCCGCAGTCGCAACAGTACGAGTCAGACGCTGGCGGGTCAAATTCGTGATGCATGGGGTCGCAGCAACGCGATGCACAAAGATGACGTCTCGTTCAGCTCGGAGGCGTCACGAAACTCGACCAGCGAGGTGGATGATATGCTGAGCTCAGAACGCACTCCACAGCGCGAAATCTCGACCGAGCGCGAGTTTGCACGTCGCTTCCCGACCCTGGGTCGCGCTCACAATAGCAACGATTCGCCCTCAAACGAACGCAGCGATGCCAATACACTCGGTTCAACAACTCCAAACTCTTCGTCGCCCTTCCTCCATCTTCCCACGCGAAGAGGCAGCACTTCCTCTCCCTCCCGCTCCGTTTCGAGCTTAAGGCTAAGAAAGCTTATTCCCCGATCATTACGCCAGAGGGCGAGCTCGTCGAGTCACGGTGGTGCCGCGGGAGGCGCAGGTGAGCCAAGGAGAAACAGCCATACTACGGCCGATGGACGAATGACCAGTCCGTTGCATGATCACCGGCCCGTGGTCGATGGCGATGGTGCGATGGCATGGTCGCCTTCAGGATCGCTGCAGCCGGCTTGGCGAGAAGGTCAAGAAGGATGCGGCAGAAGGTCTTCTGCACCCCCGGAGAATTGTGGTGGCAGCACGAGCAGTCACGACTAATGTGAGATGCTACGACTTCATGTGAAAAGATTCTAGGATGCTTCAATGTAATGGATCACTTGAGCGAGACTTGAAGATTGATCGAGATTTGGAAATTTGTGCGCTCTCGTGAAGTGATGAGCATCTTCTGGCATTCCATCGAGGGGCGTCGATCCGGCATGCTTCGCTGCACCGCGCTCATACAGCGGAGCATTGGAGCGGAAAAGGGGCCAAGCCGTCTCACCGTAACGGGGTCAATCAGTCAACTTATGCCGTCACGCAACCACTCAGTACTTCAGACCATCGAAGCATCAGACACGTAAGCGAAACCAGAGAGCAGAAATGCTGTGCGGAGGAAGGCTAGAATGGATCCTTGATGCAGAATGATAGAATGAGACCGAAGAATAGATAACCTAAAAATACAGCAGAATGACAAAAGCCAAAAAACCCCGTCTTGATCTCTTACGCCTGTGCGCGCCTCTGCATCGAGCAGCGTCACTCGCTACCAACCAAAGCGTGTCGGTTCAGCAAGGTGTAAATCTCGGCTTCGACTCTGCTACGATGCGATTCGATATCGTTTGCATCCAACACGCCTTCGGTCTTGCTCCAGATGGATGATGCGCGTTGATCGTCCGACGAACCTTCTCCGCCATTGGCAGCTCCAAGTTGCTGCTCTGCCATCGAAGTGCGGTGTGGACCAATGTGAAATTGAAACTTGGCCGAGTCTTTTCCTTTGGCCAGCACATCGAGCAGAGACGCAAGTTGAGCGTCGTTGTGATAGACGATTCGGGTGGGCGAAGCTGCTACGTTGTGTGCTGACGAGGGGGAGGAAGAGTCCGCGTCGAAGCTGTCGATGTGAGGTGGATTAGCTATCTCGAACACGTCCTGCCTGACGCCTTTAGAGTGCGGGAAAGATGGCAGCGGCTCGTTGATATCGAGCGAAAATGCGGCGGGATGCTGTTGGGCTGCTTTGCCGGCTGGACGCGGACGAGTAAAGAAGCTTCTGGAATCGTCATCTGTCAACCCGGCCGGAGTGCGGAATGGGGGAGCAGCCAACAGCTCTTCTCCCTCCGCATCCTCGCCTGTCGGCGCGCCCGCCGCAGCTGAACCACTTGCATCGCTCAGATGGCGACTGGAACGCGGATCGAAATCCGAATAGACACTTGCTCGGTCTGCAAGCCCAGCAATGACCTGCCACACAACACTGCCATCGGCACGTTCGGTCACCTCGATGTGTCGTCGGGTTTCAGGCATGCGCGAAGCGCGGGTGGCCATCGAACGGCTTCCAGCAGGCAGTTCGTGCACGTCGGATCCTGGGCTACCCAAGTCTAGGTCTTCGCCGCCGGCAGCACCGTTCATGTACATATCGTACAAGCTGCCCGCGTACGAGCTCTCGACCCGGCTAGCACGATTGGACCTTGAGAGCGCATCCGGATGGAGCGACTGGTTCGAGCTAGCAGTCGCCATACCTGTTTCTTGCTGCAACTGCCGCTGTGGCTCAGAATCCTCGCTCTGCGTTTTTTCACCATGGGTATGCTCCAGCTCAGGCAAAGCCGCATTGTTGATCACGGCAGGCGATCCAAGGTTGAAGCTCTTTGAAGTGTCGCCGCTGTTGGGAACAGGTTCGTCTCCAATGCCGGCGAAGCGACGCGATTTGCGACTCGAACCAAACAGCGAACGTCTCTGATCGCCAAAATCGAGTCCGGCAGGAATTATGATGGTTCTACGGACGATGGTATCACGCAACGATTTGCGGGCGTCAACGGAGCGACTGGATCCACCAATTCCGGATAGCGGCGCTGCTGCAATGCTGTTTTCGGCTGCAGTTAGTGACGCATTGGTAGCTGGGAGCGTAGTGTCTGCAGCATCGTTGATGGTATCGTCGCCGTCTGGTGATTGCCGACCCACTGCAGCTGCCTCAACACCAGTTCCGGAAGAAGCGGCAACAGAGGCAACAGCAACCGAAGCAGAAGCTGGTGACGGCGATGCTCCTCTTGGCGTGACTGCTTCATCGTCAATTTGCGCAGCAATGCCCGCTTGCGGCTTCAACGTGTCCGACTTGCCATCCTGAAGATAGTCCATACGCTCGGTTGTCTTTTCTAACGTAGTATCAGTCGTCTTCCCCAGGCCGATTTCACCACTGAAGTCCGAACTCGGAACGATCGCAGAGTCGGCACTCTGTGTAGCGTGCTCGATGTTCTGAAGTTCGCTCTGCTGATTTGCAAGTTCTTGGTCAGGCTGCGGAGGCGATTGACTAAGGATAGCAGTGGGGTTGTAGCCAGGATCGCCGGGAAGAATGACTTCGGACTCGCGTTTCAGCACAATCGCAATGCGCTTCTTCGTCCTGGAACGCGGCATGGTCGTCGAGTCGATGAGCGGATATTGAGAAGACGGCGAGCGTAAGCTGCTTCCGCGGTCTGAAGACGAGGGGGTTGAAGGCATCCTGGGCAATGACCAGGGCGTCTGTCGCTCGACAGGGGTTAGTGAGGGCATCTCGGGTGTTGCTGGTTGCTGTGGCTGCCGCGGAGAGGGCTCGGATGCACGCGCGGCAGCACTGAGCTCAGGCGGGAAGGGCTCGATGGTCGCCCCGCCGTAGGCCTGGTCGTTCTTTCGACTCTTGATCTTGGAAAATAGACGTGACAAGCTTCCACCGTTGGCGCCTCCGTTCATGTAAGGATGGTTCGGATGGACACCCGCAGCTCGATCGCTGCTGCTTTGCTCTGATGGTGTTCCGCCAACTTGGCCGTCTGGTGTCTCGAAGCTCTCGTTGGGACTCGCCTCGTGACCAAAGGAACTTGATCGGCGGCGATGGAAGGAGAGACTGTTCTTGCCGAAGCTGCCCAGGGTCGACGGCCCAGATGGACTTGCCTTGACATGACTTGACGAGCCATCCCGACCCGAGTTACCAATGCTGCCCCAGCCAGGCGATCGGATGGACCGTTTGCCGCTTCGACCCGGAGCGATCGGCGTCTCCGCTGGAGGAGAGATCTGCGTAGCATGGTCAAGCTTCTGCGTGGTCGAGATGAGCTGCGGCGTGGAAATTTGCTTGCTGACCTTTTTGAAAGATTTCTTTCGCGAGATGCTCTTGGTTCGGAAAGGCGGAGTTGGGACGGAACCGTCGTCTGTGCCCTTGAGCGCTCGTGTAGCAGCGCTGGTCTGAGCAGCAATGTCGTCATGCAGACTTGTCGGATCATTTCCCATATAGCTCGTATCCGGAGTCATGCTGGTGTTGAGCAGGTCAGGCGTTGCTCCTCCCTGCTGCGGACCGTATCGATCCCACACATCTTCAGGTGGGAACGGTTGCGCTGCATGTCGAGGTGATTCGGCCACACTTGCCATGCTCGGCTTTCGAGGAAATGAAAAATTGTCGCCGGTGCGGACATTGCCCGGCAAGATTGTAGGGCTCGTATACCCGGCGTTGAACGGGTGGTCCTGCACGGGATGAGCAGCTACGGCGGACTCATCGGTGCTCAATTCTTGATCTACAAGAGCATGGTTGAAGGCGGGATGACGAGGCAGACGAGAAGCCTGATCGACCGCTTGCGAGAGGGAAAAGGACTCTCGGTGTCGATGTCCGATGGATCCATTCAGTTCCAAAAGGCTGGGCAGTCCACTGAGTGAGCCGTTGCGGCTGTGCAAGGCAGGAGACATTGGTCGGTGACTTGTGGTGACGTCGTACATGACCGCTCGTGGCGAAACGGGCGGATCCTGTGACACGCTGTTCGACAGACTTTTGCGCATTGGAACGTCCTGACGGGTGTCGATGGAGTCTGCAAACGTTTTGCTCTGAACTTCTCCAGCTGGGTTCGACCACCCTGACCCGGAATCAAAGACCAGATTGGGCGATGCAAGACCCAACGACTTGGCCTCTGCAAATCTTTGCTGCTGGGTTTGGCTCTGCACAAGATTGTCGGCGGTGATGCGGGGCACAGGTGGCACTTGTTCCGTGCCATTGGCGGTCTGGATGAGTCGATCTTGAAAATCGGCAATTTGGTCAAAGGTGATGCCAGTGCCTGCCAAGCGCTCCTCGGCGACTCCTGGTGGGAAACTCGAGACAGGACGCTCTGCCTTTTCGGACTTTGAAGTCGATACCATTCTGGCCCACAAGTCCTCTTCGTCGTTCTGATCATCGGCCACGTCCTCGGCTGAAGCGCGAAGGCTTACAGCATCAGCGGCCTTGGTCCCGTAGATGGCACGCCATTTTTCAGCCTGTTCCGGATGCGAAGGAGCTTTGGGCATCAAACCAGTTTCGTTAGCCGCCTCAGCGGGCTGAGCAGCGAGTCCGGGCAGCGGCGCGGGGCGTGGAGCGAGAATCGATGGAGCAACGCCGTCCTCGGCGGGGGCATGGCCTGCGGGCTGCGTCTGCGCGGGAGGCTTGTTGCTGGTGAGGGAAGCGTTACGATGATGGAGGCTGGTGCTGGTGCCACCCGTCTCTGGCGAGCTCGTGGCAGCGGCACGGTCGCTGCCCGACGCGAACACAGCAAAGCTCGGCACGTAAGGCGAAGGGGCGCTTTGACCGGTGGAGGCCGAGTTGCGCATGTTCTGGGCGCTTCGCAAGGCGGTGGAGGCTTCCACAACAGGGTTTTGCATGGGCAGTGGACTGTGATTGGCGTGACCCGTCATGTACTGCAGAGCAGCGGCAGCAGCAGGTGAGACGGCCGATGGCGGCTTGAAACCGGATGCATAGTCGTGCATCGATACACTCGACGAAGGCGGTGGGAAGTAGTTGGGGGAACGTGCGCTACGACTGAGCACGGGTGGAGGGCTCATTGCGCCAGAGGATCTTCGAGAAGCGTGTCCGCCCAGCAGACTGCCTTCGGATGAGCCAGTTGCGGATCGCTTGTGCTGACGGAAGTTGCGTCGAACGCTCGAAAGCGAAGGCTGCTCTCGCAGATGCGGAGGAGGTGCCATTGATCTGGCGTGCGCAAGCTTGTCGGCCGATGATTTGCGGCTGTGACTGCCTTGATAAGCTGCGGATGGGCCCGTAAGACTAGATGCCACCGAGACGCTGCTGACAACAGAATCGCCCTGCGACAAAGTCGACCGAGCGGGACTGGCAAAGGATTCAGTGGTATTCGTCTCCGGTGTGCGCAGTGGACGCGCAACCGGCTGGCGGCTGCTGCTAGCAATGGCTGGTTGATTTAGAGCACTATCAAACGAGCGCTGATTCGATGCTGGGAGATGTGTGTCAGCACCTTGTCCTGCCTCGGCTTCTTCGCTGATGGGCTCAGGAGCCTCGATCGTGGACGCTGTGGAAACAACACGCGATGGTGCCAACTGTGCGTTCTTTGCTGTAGCCACCGAGCTTCGTTCCGACGAATAAGTGAGCGCGGACTCCGCAAAGAGGAGACCCGACACTGAGGGTTGCTGTACCGCAGTAGCCTCGACTTGGGACGTCCGCTCGGCCGGAGTTGAACCGATATTTGTGCTGGAGTCCTTGCTGGTTTGTGTGCCTTCGGATGCTGTCAACGGAGGCATTTGTACGAGTGTTCGTGACGTAGGCATGTCCGACTGGGTGGCGGATGGTAGCGCGCCAGGAATGGACCCTGGAAGCGGCGAAGATCCGGCAAGACGGCCTTGTTCGATGTCACTGGCAATCAAGCTTGGCTTTTCAGCCGCAGTGTGGGGATCGGCGGTCTCACTCACGTCGCCTGCGCGATGATGCTCTCGCTCGAGCTCGGCATCCGGGCTGCGCACGCTGGAAACCGCGGAGATAAAGGAGTGAGCGTCGCTGCCGTCAGACAGCCTTCGTCGCCCGTTGCTGGAGTCGGCTGCTGGCTTTGCACGGACGCTGGGGGAAGGGCCGCGCTCGGAAGCCATGAGGCCAAATACCTCGTCGAGGGCAGTACTGACGCGTTTGAAAGCTTCAGGGGAGAGGGTGGTAAGCAAGTTCGTGTCTTGCGACGGCATTGGGACGCCCAGAAGGGACTTTGCTTCGGATCGCTCGGTACTTTGATTGACGGAGGACGAGGCTTGAGTCGCGCGGACGTCGTCGGCTGTCGCGAAAGCTCCTGGCATGGGACTGTCTTGTGTGCCATTGCTGTCAGGACGGGCAGTATCGTGCGAGAGCTTGGCGAGGTCATCTGATGTTGATGCGGGCATTGTATCCTGCGACGACGTCAAGGTCGCATCCGACTGGAGGCGTGATGGAAGCGCATCGTCGGGTCTTGAGTTGATGCGTTCCTTCTTGACAGTGCGGAAGTAGGCATGATCGCGCTCTGCACTCCTCCCGGTGAATGAGCTACCGCCAGGCTTCCTTGTGGGGGACCAGGCAGATGAAGTAGCATCGCCAACAACCGATGCGTGGTCGTGAGTCGAGGAGAAGTCGCCAAAGCTTTCGGCAAGGCTAGTGAGCTTGCTGAGGTGGTTGGTGGGTGCGGGACCCCAAGAGCCAAACCCGTCTGTACCAGCTGCATACCCCTGGAGCCAAGCATCGAGAGCAGTAGAGCTTGTAGAGCGCTCGATCTCGAAATCGCGGCCTTCGGCTCGGGCCTGTGCTTTGAGCTGTTCAATTATTGCATTCTCCTCATCTTCGGTGAGAAAGTGAACATCGTTGGTCATACCTGTCGCTTGGTTGGTGGCTCGAGCACGGGCACGTTGGGCACGCAGATGAGCACGCATGGCGTCGGGAGAGACAAGACTACCGTCGGGAGCACGTAGAAGAGTGAATCTCCGGGTGAGGTGAGGCATGATGAGGGATTGGCGGTAGTCGGATGCTGGCGGCAAGACAAGGTCCAAATTCTGCTGCTGGGACGAGGAAGGTCCTGGTGTCGCGATAGCGGAAGCATTTGATGCCCATTCCTGAGTCGCAGCGCTCGTGTCTGCGGCTTGCTTCTGTCGCGTGTAACTTGAGGAACGCGGCAGAGCAGGTGCAGCCGCGATGAAGATGCCTGGACGCGGAGGTAGCCCTGCGGTGGACGGGAACGTGGCATAGTCTGTCGGCGGTGGACTGGTCAGCGCGGCTTGCGTTGCGGCTGCCGCAGCTTTTTTCTGCTGCCGCTTCCTGAAGGGGTTGATCATGACGGGTCACAGAATGGAAGGTCCGCTGCAAGCGTTTGGCGGGTCCGCGGGAGGTCACAAGAGGCGCTAGAAAAGTTGAGGACCCAGCATCTGAGCGAAGCAACAGTACGAAAGGTGGTCTCGGGTCCGTGCTGTGGCGTGCCGTGAGGCTTCGTACAAAATGTCGAAGAATAGATGACCAAGGCACTAGTAATGCATTCGGATGGATGCGCGAGGAAGAGTGGGCAAGATCGAAGCACTTTGTGATGCTCGAGCACCAACCTGATGAGCGCGATAAGAGAGAGCAGCGACTGTCTCGATTACACGAGCCGTGTGATGCCGCGTGATGGAGGATGGGCCTGACCTGATGAGAATAAGCGTGATGATGTTGGTGAAAGTGACGCAGCGACGTTGACCTAGGTCTATTGTGTGGCCCGATACACTGTGTGCGTGTCTCACAAAGCTACAAGTCTGCTGTCCATGCTGCTTTTCCTGGTAGCACGTCCGAAGAAAAGGAAAAAAGCGTCGGTTTCGCGTCTCAGGCACAGCTGCAGTTTCGGCATTGCGCCCCGTCAACGCTTCACGGGCCAAAGTCTAATTTCCTGTTCAAGCCAAAGAGCGTTTCACCGCCACCCTGTCTACCCTTTCTTTCAAGGGCTGGCAACCCTGTGCAGTGAATTAGAGAGAAATCAAGAAAAGAAGCGCGAAATACAGGCATCAAAAAAGGCGAGACCATTCGCACATACAGCTGTCGGTCGGTCTCTTTGAGCATTCTCAACTGTTGCTCTTGTTTCGAGAGAATTGCTTAGCTTCGGCTAGACCGTCGAACTGTGTGCGGTATGCTTCGGTGCCTCAGGCTCTCATCGCTAGTGTATTACTGTGAGTTGACCTATACATGGTTTTATGGTTTGTGATGAACGTGCGAAGGTGCATGAATTGCACGGTTCCACCTGTAGCCTCGGTCTACTGGTAGATCCGCGGGAAGACCAATTGGCAAACGATCTGAATCGGGACATGAAAAAAAAGGATCAAGCCGATCGGAATCTGTGCGAATTTGCACCTTGCTCGGACAATCGTGAGAAATCGAGAGCGCTCGTAGGCGGATGCACCGAAAATTGATATGTCGTGTCTGTCCAATATGGCAGAGCCTGCAGCCGGCCTTCCTCACTGCTGAATGGCTTGGCATTGATCGTGAACCTATCTGTTGGACCTCATCTATGCCGCGATCTTGTCCGAACTTGGCCGTTGACATCCAATGCCGGTGAGTAAGCCATTCATCCGGAACATTGCGCCGCTGCGTGTACAGTCACCAAAGGCCACCGCTTTGCTGATCGAAGCACGCAGTGAGATAAATTGCTTTTCCCACATTACGGTGTGACTAGGCTCGTCGTAGACAGGCTGTATTAAGGGCTACTACCCGTTCCGCCTGTGCTGATACGCTTGCGCAAGTATCTTCGACGATGAACCCAATCTTAGTCTAGTAAAGAACAAGAGAACATCAAACGGCTTGCCTGCAAAGTGCTGTCAAATGATATACGCGTGGTGCAGTATACAAGAGCAGGACCATTTACTCAACCTAGCGCTGACGATCGGCTGCAAGTAAGTCTCTCGCTAAGGTTTGGACATGGACTTCGAGCTCGACTAAACACTACCCTCGATACTAGTCTGCCGCCAAAGACCGCCGATGCATGCACGCCGTCATCTCGCTTCCACTTTCTTGCCAAGATCCTTCTGCATGCGACAGCGTCTCATCAGCTCGGGTGATAGCTGATGAGTTGAACAAGTCATCTACTGTTCCACGGCTCTTGTTACCGTTGTCTTGGCTAGACCTCCCTGTGGCTAGTGAGGTCGGGGTCCGGAACGCTTTCCGTGTCAACCGGGCTTTGAACGTCTACTTTCCGGAATTCTGGCAACTGCACCTGCCCTACGCAGACTTTCCAAAGGTACTTAAGCCAGCTTGGGGTCGGCCCATCCTTTTCTTTCTTCCTCTCTCTCCCCAGCCTAGTCTCATACTCTCTTTGCTTTGCCTTGCTTTTGTGTTCGCTTCTCCTAGCTCCTCTTTCTCTCCGTTTCTCCAGACCAACTCTCTTTCCATCCTTTCCTTGTGAACCCTGGCGGTCACATCCCTATTACCACACCAGCAGACAAACACCGTCCCGTTGGTCTTTCACTCTCTTGGTCGTCTCGCTGCTTTCCTTTTCTAGAAGACCATTAAGCGCTATTCTTCACCCATATACTACCTTACAAGAAGCCTTCCTGTGGAAGATTCACCCTTTCGGACAGCATTTCAAGTCTCCTTCTTTGCTCTAGCTAGCCTAGCCAAGTCGAGTCTTTCTTCCCACCACCTCAGCCTCTGCTCTACCCTACACAGAACAATTCCCACCCCCCAAACACGCAATCATGCACATCACTCAAGCCCTTACCTTTGCTCTTTCGCTTTCGGCTGTTGCCGTCAAGGCCGCCCCTGTTCGAGCTGGCCAGGAAAACTCTTCCGAGCTCATGCTCCGTTCGGTGCACGAGAGCCAGATTGCTGCCCGCAGCTTCGACAATGCTGTCAGCTCGCAGCCTCTTCAGGCACGTGGCCTTGACTCTGTTGCTCATCTTCGCCGCGCCATCGATGTCCGCTTCGGCCATCTGGATGCGCAGGCCCGTGACCTTGCCATGGTCACCGAGCTTCACCGACGCGGCCTTCTCGACCAGCTGGTTGCGGCTATCCGCGATCTCATCATCACCCTGCTGGGCCAGGGTGGTGGAATGACGCGCCGACAAGCTTCCACAGATCAGCTGGAACAGGCCATCCACCAGATCACTTGCATCCTCGATGCCCTCTTCGGAAACACCGATGCTACGTGCTCCGATGTATTTGGTGGAGGTTCCAACTCCACCAATGCTACCAGCGCCACTAGCAAAAGCAAGACGCCCTTGGAGAAGAAGCTCGCCGCTTTCGGCGCCGAGATTCGCAACAGCTCCAGCATCACCCAGGCGGTAGACGGTATCATGCATCACAATGCTACCGCTTCCGCCAAGAAGAAGACCGACAAGAAGGCTACAAGCAGTGCTTCTAGCAGTACTGCCACTGCTCAAAAGCGTTCGACAGAGCTGCTCCAGGCTCGACAGAGCTCTGGTGTTGAAGGTCTGCTTGTCGCCCTTCGCGATGTGGTCGACACCATCCTCAACACTCTGTTGCCTATGGCTTCTCGTGGCACCGATGACACGGCCACCACTACGACTTCTTCGAGCAAGTGGCCTCCTCAGGACTGTCCTCCACCCACCCCCAACGACGGTATGTACCGTCCCGGGTGCCCAGGTTACGGTCGCCGTGACCTCGCCGTCCGCAGGAGCGTGGAAGCACTGGGAGAGCGCGATGCCAGCATCCTCCAGTCGGTGATGCCGATGATCGAGATGCTGCTTCAGCAGCTTCCCCAACTCATTCAATCGATGGCTTCGCCCACCTCTTCGGCTGCCAACGGTGCCACCACTGCTGCTTCGGCCACCGGCACCGCTAAGAACGCTTCGCCTACCGCCATGGTCGACGATGTCTTCTCGCAGATCATGTCTGCCCTCGGATACGGCGATTCCGCCTCCGGCAGCAAGGCATCTGCCACCACGGCAACTGCGGCCAAGGCTCAAGCCACTGCTTCTCTCTCGACTAGTGGTGCCGACTCTGCAGCACGAAGTGCGGCCAATCTCAGCCAAAACTTTGCCCGCGACCTGCTCAATGGCGATGGTATGAACCTCGGCAAACGCCAGGTCGATGGCAGCCTTACCGGCAATGCCACTTGCAATGCCAGTGGCAACTCGGACGGCATCAACGTGAGCTTGCTCAACAATTTGCTCAACGGTTTGCTGAGCGGCTTTTCCAAACGCAGCGAAGATGCTGCCCCCATTGAGTTTATCAAAAGGCAGACCACCGTCGACAGCAACGTCACTGACAGCGACGACTGTAATTCGAGCAACAACTCGGGCGGCATCAACGTCAGCATCCTCGACAACCTGTTGAACGGCCTTCTTTCAGGATTCGCTCGCCGTGATGTCGGTCTTGAGGACACTACACCCCTTGAAGCCCGTGCCGACTTTGCGCCTGTCTGGCTGCAGCTCAAGAAGCTCGGCAACGAGCACTTCCACGCTGCTCGTGATGTTGCTGTCGACCAACCCGCCTCGAAGCGTGCTGCTGCCAACGACGACTCCCCCAACTTCACCCCTGTGTGGGAAGCTCTTCGTGACCTTGTCGACAGCGGATATCAACAAGCAGCCACCAACGCTGGTGGTGCTCAACGTCGTGATGCCTCTTCTCTGAACCTTGACTACAAGCCTCTGTTCAAGGCCGGCATCAGGTTTGGCAAGCAGGTGTTCAAGTCGTTCACCTCTTCCCACGCCAAGCGCTCCACCGACTATAAGCCTTTCCTCGACGCCGCTAGCAGCTTTGCAGTCACCGCTGTCAAGGAGATGTTCCACTAAATTTCCCTTTTGTCTGTGTAGGAATCTTCTTCCCCCCTTTTCCCCCCACGTCACCCCACTTGTAGGATTAATACGCTCTAGTTGGCAAAGCAGATCGCGACCACCCTCAGGAAGGGTCGAGCGAAGCGAACCTGGAAATGCAATAGCAAAGGCAACACAAAGCAGACAGATCACGAAGGGATGTGCAAGTGTATCGAAGTGAACGAGGTGACGTTTGTCACATAGTGAGCACTGACGCTGTTTTGACTGTCAGGTGGCATACGCAAACAATGAGAAATGATATGCAAATTCGCAGTGAAAGGCCATGAGTCGCTGAATTCCACCATGCCACGCACGGCCTCAGTGTACGTCTCCAGCAGCCTGAGCCGTGACGATCGAACGCCGCCGAATGCGCTTCGTGACCGACTGCTGCTGCTGCTGCTGCTGCTGCTGAAAGGCACAAAAATCAGAAGCGGCTTTGGCCAAGCAAAACAGAGAGCTGTGGGCGTAAGCTTTGGCCACCGCACATTCGGATACGTGGCGTCCATTTTCGAAAGCCGGACTCATCGGTTCACCGTTCATAGCGGAGAGCAACGTGTGGCGCTCCTCGGGCCCAGCATAACAGCATTGGAACTAGGAAAGCCACAAAACAGAGTTGCGCCGCGCCACTTTGCCAGTTCACAAAGGAATCACATGCCAAGGAGGGGACAAAGTAGGTCACCGTGATGGGCACATGCACGTTCGGAAAAGCCGGTAGCCCGCTTCCGAGCGTCAGTTGCCGTCCTACGAATATTTCGTGACGCAGTTCAGACAACGGCTAGTGTCAATCTTCGTCTGACTGCGAAAGAGAGTCAGCAATTGAGTAGCGCCTTTACAGTGACAATGACGAAGACGAAACGAGGGAGTAGAGGTTCAAAGACAGAGCGGAGGAGCGACTTGTGAGGACAGGCGACAAGGGGCGCCGCGGCCCAGTGAGCGTCAACGCACGGCACAATGCTCTCTCGGCATCTAGACTTGCCCGCAGGCACATGCTAGCGCTCAACAACAAGAAAGGCCGACCCCTAGCTGCATCTTTGACCGCCTCTGTCTGTGTGGCTCGTGCAACACATCCGAAAACACGCTCGCCGTGCAGTTTGCCGCCGCTTCTGGTTGCAATCTGTTTCAGATGGCGGGGGGCGGTCGGTTCCTGAAAAACAAAAACAAGAATATGAATAATAAACGCAATGTCCATCTGACGCACGCACACACAAACACACTCATCCCCGACTTGAGTGAACCCGCTCTCTCTCGCTTACACCTTATCCACCTCAGCCGAAGAGTCCAGAGCATGCGCGTGGGAGCGAGCCAAGCCTTCTATTGTCGTTTCTTCCCGATGTCAAATCTCGCATGGTCAGATTAGGCTGCTGACCTTTCTTCTGGTACCTCAAGTGCCCAATCTCGATGCTACCTTTCGACCACCATCCTGACGTTGCAACCCTTATTGCTACGGACCCGTCTACGCACGCCAGGCACTTTCGAAGCTATTCTCGCGCATAACCTCTTCGTGCAGAATCTTTCGTACCTCAACATTACTACGAGCGGAGCGCCTCGGCATTGGACCTTCCTATCATTCAGAGATGCGCTGATCTTGACTCGGCCTCCAACACACTCTAGAGGGGAACGAGCCGACGCGAGCAGCCTCCGACAGCCCGGACCACCTGTCTCGACGACGCTCGCGGCTTAGACGTTCTCCAAACTGGCCGTTGCCAAAGATGAAGGAGACAAGGGTGGTCATTATGGGAGGTGGAGGCGTCGGCAAGTCGGCGTTGACGGTGCAATTTGTGCGAAATGTGTTTGTCAGCACGTACGACCCCACCATTGAAGACACCTATCGTAAGCTGCTCGTAATAGATGGACAGCAATGCATGGTTGAGATTCTCGACACCGCGGGAACGGAGCAGTTCCTCGCGCTCAAGGAACTCTACATCAAGTCCGGACAAGGCTTCGTTCTTGTCTTTTCTCTCACGTCGCTAGCCAGCGTCAATGAGCTCGGACCGCTTCGTGAAGCGATCGTGCGCATCAAGGATACTGCAGGAGTACCGATTGTGCTGGTGGGCAACAAGGCGGATCTGCGTGCAGATCGACAGGTACCGCGAGAGGTGGGCACTAGTCTGTCCAAAGCATGGGGAAACGTTCCCTACTACGAAGCGTCTGCTCGTAAACGCATCAATGTGGACGAGATCTTTGCCGATGCAGTGCGTCAGATTCGCGCCTTTGATGTCGTCAACGGCAAGCCCAGCAACGGCTCCCAGAATGGCTCCAAGGATAGCAAGATGATCGGAGGCAGCGCGTTCGGCGGAGCCTCGCGGTCCAAAGACCGGAAAAAGTGCATCATCATGTAGTCCAGTGCACCGGATATTCTATGCTGCCATCCTGCTCACGACCTGGGCGGCTTGCCATCTTTCTCGCAACAAAAATACCCACCAGCTCGGAACCGTCCCACCTAAAACTCACTTCTTCTCAGGACCGAACGCTCTTGCCGGCGTGCAAGATAACATTTACCTATTGACCCCTTAGATACCCTCCCTTTTCCCTCGACCTTTTGTCATCTACTCAGATACTAGAACTTGACCATGTGTACGGCTGGGACCATGCAATCGTCTTGACCTTGTGCTCTGCTGTTGCTTGCACATAGTCCCAAAGTGTGATAGCATATGTGAGGAGGGAGAGACCTGAGTCAAGAGTGCGAAGAAGCTGTTGAGCCCTCCACAGATACGCGTGGGGCAAGACGATCTAACAAAGCAGTAAATCGGGCGATCTGTCTATGCTTGGAAGAAGAAGAGGCAGCAGAACGCGTAAATTCTGCAGTGATCGGCACTTTGTGGAGAGTGGAAACGCACAGACAGGGTTGACGCAGCGCGGAGCCAAGCCACAAGTGTCCACGCAACACGGTCAAAACGCTCCTCCACCATCATCACCTTCCTCTTGTCACTGCTCGACTCACACTCGACTCCTTGCCAGCCCAACCCTCCGCCACGTTCTTCTTCCCTTCACTTACTGCAGTGTCTCAACTACTCCTATTCTCTCTCAAACGTCGACGTTGAAACACAATGTCGCGGAGGTACGATTCGCGAACCACTACCTTCTCCCCGGAGGGGCGACTGTATCAAGTCGAATATGCAATGGAGGCAATTTCGCATGCTGGTACGGTGATCGGTATCCTGGCCAAGGACGGTATCGTTCTTGCAGCCGAGAAAAAGGTCACGTCCAAACTGCTCGAGCAGGACCAATCTTCCGAGAAAATCTTCGCCGTTTCCGATAACGTCATGGCGGGTGTAGCTGGATACACTGCCGATGCCAACTCGTTGGTCAACTTTGCACGCAATGCAGCACAGCAGTACCTGGCATCGTACGACGATGATATGCCCGTAGAACAGTTGGCGCAACGCCTGTGCGATTACAAGCAGGGCTATACCCAATTTGGTGGTTTGCGTCCCTTTGGCGTTTCCATTCTGTACGCCGGGTATGACGACCACCACCATTTCCAGCTCTACCATTCGGACCCATCGGGCAACTACAGCGGCTGGAAAGCGACGTGCATCGGCAACAACAACGGCACTGCCACCTCGTTGCTGAAGCAGGACTACAAGGACGATCTGGGTATCCAGGACGCTATGGCGATGGCGGTTAAGATTCTGAGCAAAACGATGGACAGTACGTCGCTGGATAGCGAGAAGCTCGAGTTTGCGACGCTCACACTGAATGCAAAGACGGGCCAACCGCAGACGAACATTTTCAAGCCCAACGATATTGACAGGCTGTTGCAGAAGCACGGGTTGGCCAAGCCTAAGGATGAGGATGAGGCGGCGGCAGCGGCGACAGGTGCGACAGCAGCGGCGGGCGAGACAGCCATGTCAGTTGACTCGTAGCTTGCGACCTTGGCACCGAGCAGCGGGCATTTCAGATCGGCTCCGGTCCCCATCACGTCTACGTATCTGTTATTGTACCATTAGCATCCAATATGTTTCTTTGCACAACTTCGAACCTTTGGAGCGAAAAAAGAGCGTATACGTGCGTAGGCAGCTGAACCGACATGCGGAGTGCCAGAGCTGGTTTGCGGAGCGCGGCAATTCCGAGCTGCCCCAAACTGAGAACCGGTGGAGCCAAAGGTTGTTGATTTGTACACTGCATACACACGCTCTCTCTGCACCACGGCCAAGCCAGAACACGCGATCGCGACTTTGTCCCCGAAGTGCAAAGCAAATAAGATTGACGGTCTGGATTCTTACCAGTAAAGCTGTTCTTTACTCTTTTTTTCCACCTTCGCCTTTCTCTCCGCCAAACAGACCTTTTTGACTGTTCATGATTGCTTGGAGACGTTCGGGCGAGACATCTACACCTGCGTTTTTGAGTTCCTCCATGACTGAATCCCGCGCAAAACCGCCACAATCGAGACAACCTTGGTAAGCACAGACGATCAATACAGTAAGCTGAAAGAAGCAAAGTACTGCTCACCTTTGGTAGTTGCATCTCGAACCTCCTGGTTTCGTGCGAGTTTGACCATTTGCCACATGCTAGGCTTCTCGCCTGTATGCAAATCGACGCCGTTCTGCTTCATCACCTCGACCAGATTAGAGATGGCCGAGAGAGCCGAGGGTGAGTGAGCCAGCTTTTCGAATCCGGGTGGCAGCTGCGGGAAAGAGTTGGGTGTGGGTGAGGAGGCGTATGTGCGAGAAAGAAGGATGGGCCGCGGGAAAGCGAGGATGCTGGAACGCGAGGTTGCGGTAGCGGGCCTCCCGACGCGTGCAATGATGTGACGAGACAGCATGTTCGAAATAGACTAGAATGAGAAGAAGAAGGAGAGGGGCCGATAAGGAGATTGCTGTTTGGCAACGTATGAGGGAACCAGGAAAGACGGCGAGTTCAAGAGTGACTTCAGCCTCCACCTTTTTCAGTTCCGCTGTCCGAGTTCCGACATCTGAGCCAGAGAGGCTTTCTTCCTTTTGGCAAGACCCTGAATTGACCTCGTTCCAATCTGGATGATGTTGACGGCCTTCGTGAAGCTGGAAGGTGCCTAACCTCGGAGCTCAACAACCCTAGCTATGTCGGCGTCAATACGAAGGTCACCTTTCGTCAGGTGCGCGCTGCCAACTCTCGCCTTGCCACCGCGATCGTTCTCGGTCCCTCGATCATTTCTCCCCACGCAACATCTTTCGCAGGGTCGTCACATCACCACACAAGCGTCCCAACCCAAGCCATTCTACATCACGACGCCAATTTTCTACGTCAATGCTGATCCACATATCGGACACCTCTACTCGGACGTAATAGCCGACGTTCTGGCCCGCTATCACGGCTACATGCGATCCGGTTACTCATCCTACGATCGTTCTGGCAACCCTGCCCCCTCGCCTCCTACTGCTCAAGATAAAGTCAGACCGACGCTAAGCACAGGCACAGACGAGCACGGTCTCAAAATTCAAAAAGTCGCCGAAGGAGCCAACGAAGATCCCCGCGTCCTGTGCGACCGTATCAGCCAGCGATTTAAACAGCTCGCTGATGCGGCCAATATCGACTATACCCGCTTCATCCGCACCACAGATGCAGATCACAAGCTCGCGGTGGAACATCTTTGGCGCACCTTGCGCGAAAAGGGCCACATTTACCAGGGAAAACACGAAGGGTGGTATGCTGTTTCGGACGAAGCGTTCTACCCAGAGGGACAGGTCAAGACAGTGGTGGGCGAAGATGGGAAGGAGGTCAAGCAGAGCATTGAAACGGGGGCAAGGGTGGAATGGAGTCAAGAGGAGAATTACAAGTTTCGGCTATCAAAATTTCAACAACCTTTGGCAGAGTGGTTGAGAGCGAATCCCAAGGCGATTCAGCCCAAACAGAAGTGGGAAGAGGTGTTGGCAGAGATTGAGGGTGGCTTGGCGGATCTGAGCATAAGTAGGCCCAGTTCGCGATTGAGTTGGGGGATCAGAGTGCCGGAGGATGACGATCATAGCATTTACGTTTGGGTAGATGCCTTGACCAACTATCTCACCGTGGCGGGGTACCCTTTCGCAGCAGGAGATGCTGCTGCATCGCCTTCAACAAACGCTTGGCCAGCAGACGTCCACGTCGTGGGCAAAGACATTATCCGCTTCCATGCCATCTACTGGCCTGCCATGCTTCTCGCTGCCGGTCTTGCTCTACCCAAAACCATCCTGGCGCACTCACATTGGACGATGAACAAGGCAAAGATGTCCAAATCGCGCGGCAATGTAGCCAATCCTTTCGAAGCTATAGAGACGTTCGGTCTCGATGCATTGCGCTTCTTCCTCATGCGCGTCGGTGGCAACTTCGGTTCCGACTCGGACTACAATCCATCTGTGTTGGTCGAGTATCATCGCAAGTACCTGCAAGGTCAACTAGGCAACCTGGTCTCGAGGATCTGCGCACCCAAGATTCATGCTCGATTGTCCGGGTTCTCTCGCGTATCTAGCACAGGTGTCCTTGACCGTCCTTCCCGGCAAGAAGTAGAACAACATCTGGACAGCCAGACACTCGCCCTGTGCAGTGCGCTCGAAACATCATTGATCGAGCTGCCCGGGAAAGTCGACGCCCTCATGGCTGAATTCGAAGTGGGCAAAGCACTCGAAATCATCCTCGAATCCATCATTGCAAGCACCAACGAGCTCATCCAGCGGTTGCAACCATGGTCTGCCACAACTCATCCCGTTGTGGTGCTCGAGACTATCACGCTGGTAACCGAGAGTTTGCGCATTTCTGCTTTGTTGCTGCAACCTTTTATGCCGGAAAAAATGTCCGAGTTGCTGGATACGTTGCAGATCCCGTTGGAGAAAAGGCTGCATGCGAAAGATTTGATCGTCACCAAGGATGGGAGATTGGTCTCGCACGTGGTGCAGCGCTCGGCGGCTCAAGGCAAGCCTCAGCCTCTGTTCCCTAGGATCGAGATGGAGTGAAGCCCTACCGGGTGCGATGTGCTGAACCTCGGCCAAACGCCGACCAGCAGCAAGCTCATCTCAGTCCACTTCTTCAAGATTGCTGGCTCCTCTTTTGGCTCAGAGTGTGTCGTTCCGTGCTGAAAGCTCTCACAAAACTGTGCGCTGCAATGTCGTGCATTGCAATGTGGATCAAACGTCGAATGGCAGAAGCTTACGACGACAAGCCCAAGAACCCACAGCAACACAAATAAGACCACAAGAGTCATTGAGACGAGACAAAAGATGGTGATGCTAGATTCCCCGAGATTGACAGATCAATCCTCAAAAGTCCATGGTGGAAGAGCACGCTCGACTAGAGAGCGAGAAGGAAAGTGGCGGCCAGCACAGCAGCGATAGAAACAGCCGAGACGCTCGTCATGACACCGAGCGAGCTAGCAGCGGAGGAGGAGCTGCTGCTGCTGCCACTGCTGCCGCTGTTGCTGTTGCTCGAACCAGTGGTGAGTGATGGTGTCGAGGTCGCTACGGAACCACTCGCTGACGGCACGGGCAGGCTGCCTCCGCCGTAGACGCCGCTTGCGGTGGCCTGAGATGCGTATGTGGTGGTCCCTGTAGGGATGGGCAGACCACCCGAGCTTGTAGCCGAGGATCCGGAAGTACTCGATGAGGTCGCCGGGGGCGTCTGTGACGAGACGGCATTCGAGGTGACCGAGACGATTTGCGAGCTGCTACCCTTGAGACTGGCAAAGCCAACCCTTCCAGAGCCATCGAAGACCGAAAAGACGTTCTTGAGGAAAGAATCGCCCACGATCCACTGAGGAACGCCGTACGCGGTCGAGCCGAGATCAATTTCAAAGAGCGCACCGAGACACGTCTGCGAGTTGGTGTAAGGGTACGAGCCCAAGTTGAAGTCCTGCGTGTTCATGGTCCAGCTCTTACCGCCAAAGGTCAATTGGATGTCGAGGTTGGTGCTGCAAGGGAAGAGGTAGTATCCGGACATGCCAACGCTGCTGGCCGAACGCGAGCCGCTGATCTGTGAGTAAAAGGCGCTGATCGACGAAGCTGGGCCGCCGATGAGCGTTGTGCCCGTGTCGATGGCCGCGAGCGGGTTGCTGCCGATGCTGGCTGATCTGCCGTTGACTGTGATGCCGCCAAGAGGGATGGTCCAATATCCTAGACCTTGCTGGTTCTGAAGGTTGTTGGGAATGCTGGTGTAGGTGATATCGCCGCTGTACTGGTTGCTGTCGATCTTGCCGAGCGTGAAGACGCCGCCAGGATTCTGTACGTCATTGATGTTAGGATCGGTGGGGCTGATGTTGTCGATGTTTCTCGCGAGCTGGAAGGTGAAAGCGTTGGTCTGGAGCACATTCTGCTTTCCGAGCACTTGCCAGAAAGGAGTCGCGCCACTGGTGGAGAGGGATTGGAAGCCCATACCCATGATTCCCGAGGTAGGATATTCGACCGTGTTCTGGGCGACGGAGCTAGCTTCGGCAAACGTGAGGTTGTTGACGGTGTAGCCAGCCAACGAGACCTTGTCGGCAGCAAGGACACCCTGGACGGCGCCGGTGCCATAGGTGATGGAGAAGGGAGTGCTCGAGCCAATGTTGGTGGAAGAGGCGGCGGTGTTGTACTTGTTCAGGTTCGAGGCGCAATTCTGCGCTGTGCCGCAGTCCGAGTCGACGAGCCAGAAATCGGCGGAGCCGGTATCCAACACGACATTGAAATTTTGCGCGGGAGTTCCGACCGACACTTGGGCAAAGTAGTAGCTGTGATGTAGCATCACCAATGTACTCAGTCAGTTTATTGAAATGAAGGAAGTTGGCGTGTGGGCTGCGACCGGGAATGTTCTACGTACCTGTCAGGACCCACATCGGTCAATCCGATGGTTTGACGCTTCTGAATTGAGTCGGAAGCGCCATATTTGCTCTTCATGACTCGGGCCTGTCGAAGCGCCCATTTCTTGGTCTCCTCTGGGTCACGCTTAGAGATGTCCGGGTGCAGTCCTCCATGTCTCTTGTAGACGGGAACAGACACGGAGCCTTGCGAGAAGTCGTTGAGCGATCGACCAGCAAGACGAAAAGCCTTCGCAGCTGCTACATCGCCTCCGGTGAGCTCAGGGTTGGCTTGCAAAGGTAGGACGTATGCCTGTACTGATGATGCGCAAACCAACGCCGCTGTGACGGTCGATAGAAATTCCTGGAAAACCATTGCGAGGATGATTGCTTCGAAGCACTGCGGTGCTATGTCGGTGTCGAAGACAATCAGCTAGAAAGGTTCGGGAATTGAACGTGGCGCTCCTGGCGAGATGGGATGTACACACAGGTCGACGTGGAAGCAAAGGCGGATGGCGTAGGTCAGGAAGGAAGGTGGTGCAACCGGAATGGCAGCGCAGGGTTGATGCGAGTGCAGAGTGGCCGCTAGGGTCCGGCTCGCATCTAGGCTAGCAAGGCCAAGCTTTCAATCAGTCATAGCCATGGCTGCAACCGGCTTCGTCTGATGAGCCAAGCGACGTCACTCGGAGCAGCGCTTGCAACGTGTAGACACGTTCGGTCAAGTAAGCACTTTGGCGCAAGGGATGCCAAAACCAAGTCTGTGCTGGTGAACTGTTTGTCTTCGCATGACTGACAAGGCGGAAAAGCCTGAGTGAGTCTGGGGCAAGGATTCGGGGTTGTCCTGCAAAGGCGGCAGGGTTCATTGCAAATCGGCTTGAGCCAGCCAGCTACAGTAGCTCGAAACCCTTCTCGGGCCTGCGCATAGCTCAAAACAGCCAATTACCACGGCATAGCATGAAAGCCGGCATTGCAGAGCGGTTCTGTGTTCAATGAGCCAGGTCTTGACGCAAAGTGAATGAGTGAAAAAGAAAAGAAAAAACAGTGAAACACAGCGCAGGTAGCATCGTGTCGGTTTCAATTTTCCAACACCGCTCCGTTCTGCCACTTCCCGTTCAGCATCGTCGATCCATCCTGATTTACGACGCATCCAACGTTGCAACGCTGTAGCCCTACACCCAGCCCCCAGCTCCGTTGCAGTGTAGCTGCATGTACGAGAACAGCAAGGGATGAGGCCTCTGCATGCAAAGAATCCTGTCCCTGTCAACGCTAAGAGCGCACCTTGCCGTACACGGTCTGCGCACAGAAGCGACCTTTGATGTGCAGAGACCATCGGCTCCCGGTTGATGCCAAGTCTGGTTTGACCGTGTCGATCTCGTTTGGGAAAGAAGGGGAATTTCCTTTTGCGCGTGTGATCTCTCGCAGGAAGCTGGCCAGCTGCAGCAATCGAGGCGAAGCGAGCTATGTGAGTTAGCTGTGACCTCAGTCAATTTTGTGAAGTCACTTTACGCTTTCGGAAAATGACGATACTGGCTTGGGATGCTCTCGCTACTCTCCAGATTCAAGAAAAACAGGGTTGGCCCGTCTGTCTGCTCTAACAAAAAATACTGCACACCCCCGAAAATTCTGCTTTGGACCGCTGGATGGTTCGCTTTGCTGTCATTTTCGGAGCCAAGCTTTCGCCAAGGCTGTCCCCGAGGCTTCGCGGGGAGGTTCCATCAATGCGCCTCCCCCCCCCCCCCCCGGGGGGCGGCCGGGTGCTAGTGTGCTGGTGCTTGGTGGTGAGGGAACGGGAGATCGCTGCATACTGCATCTGGGTGTTTTAATGGGCGTTGTTGATGCACACAGCACAGTGGGAGAACCATCATTGGGGATCAAGGGCACTTTGTATTTTATGTCTGTCTACGAAGCGATTCACTGTCTTGCGCGATGGGCAGCTATGCCTTGCTGTGATCAAGCTGTCTGCGACCCGAGCACTGCTTCAAACCAACCTTTTCCTTGGCCGTTTCGTCTGGTCTTCCAGAACCAGTGACGCTGCATGACTTCTTGCGATGGCGAAGCCTGCTCGCCCAGCCAGTCGCGGAGCCACTGATCGAGCGCGTCCATTTGTCGTGCTGCGACGGCTGGCGGTAGGTTCTCTTCAATAGTGAGCACACTCAGAGCGAAGTGAGTCGGGGTGGGCGTGACGTGCAAATGCCGCATCCAGCTGAGCACGTCTACGAGTTCCTGTCGAGCTGCTCGTGCCTGAGCAGCATTGCCAGACGAGTGCTCCAGATGGAGCAACAGACGGAGGTAGTGCTCGAACAGCTCGGGCGTAAACACCAGGGCCTCTAGATTGGTCTCCTCTGTGGCTGCTGCTGGCGAAGTTTCGGTCGCGGTGAAGCCTGGAGTTTGGAAGATCGACGTCAACCACTTTTCCACCCTGTCTCCGATCGGCTCGTCGGGAAAAATCCAGCCGGCGGCACCATGGGCTCCAAGTTGCTCTTTCAGAGTGTTGTTATGTTTGGCCAGCTCGGGATGCTTGCGAAACAGCATACTTCGGAATACTTTTCGTCCGTACTGTGCATCGAGGTCGGATGCGGCTTCGTCTCGGCAAGATGCCTTCAGCAGCATGGCAAGCACCGGCGCGTCCGGAAACCGGCGAATGGTGCCCTGATACACTTCCCATAACGAGCCAGCACCTTGAGAACCACACGAGTAGAGTCCGCTGAATACCACCGTCGCGAGGACGGCGTCCTGCACTACTCTATGTCTCTTCGTCTCCCGATACACGTGCGTTGATGAGATCGTTGGCAAGAGCGTGTCTATATCAGCGACAGACGTCGTCGAGAAGGAAGGCACCTCGATCACTTTGAGCTTGTCACGAAGGCGCGCCACCTTTGGAACGCCCTCTTCGCACCAAAGCTGGATCTGTTGCAATGCGGACCGGACGTCTTGCAGCAGGAACAGATTTTGCAGTAACAGCGATAGAGTTGCGGTGTTGGGCATCACACCGCGTTGCAACATCGCGTGCCAGACTGTCAAAGCGCATCTGGGGCGTTTGCGCAACAGCAGGCCATGCATCACCACGGCGTAGGCACACGGATCTGCTCTGCGCGCTACCATGGCCTGAAAAAAGCGATCGCCTGTGACTAATTGCCTGCCGTCGGAGAATTCGTCGCCACCTTCTATGAAGATACCAAGCATGGAGAAAACTTTGCCAAGTGCTACGTCATCACTCTTGGCCATCACCTCGAGCAAGTCGATACAGCTTGCGGCAAGCTCCCTGTCGACCTGTCTACGCTGCTTCTTTTTCCGATGACCCTCGACCATCTCTTCGCTTTGGCTGCACAAGTGCCGCTCGGCTCGCAGAAATTCCTGCCACGCTTCTCGACGCCCCTGTTCGGAACGCACCAACGCTTTCGCGAAAAGCTGATAGTCGGCACCGGTCATTGGTAATTTATTGTCTCGCTTGTACTGCTCGTAGTCGTTGAACCAATTCCGTGTGTGTTTGTAGTTGCGGTCAAGTCCGGCAGCGAAGATGGCGCATCGCAGAGCACGTGGTCTAAGTCCTGGGTCGGCACCATCGTCGTGTTGTAGCAGACGCTCCATCAGCTCCATGGTAACAAAGTGTGCTGACGAGGCGGTCTTTCCACGTGGTGATCTGACAGAGATCTCGATGCTGCTGATGCATGCGGCGACGACGTTACGGCGGATGACGTCGAAGGTCATTGAATCATGCTGAGCGGCGAGCCAGTCAAGCACTCGTGTAATCGCTTGACGCGCTCTTTGGTCTGGAACTCCCGTACATCTCCTTGTAAAGTCGTAGAGAAGATCCACGGAGGACGCCATGTGAGCGGGAAATCGTTCGAACAGGGCCACGAGTGTATTGGTCAGCCGGGGAAGAAGGTGCAGCGCGGTCCCGTACTGCTTGACTGTGAGTCGCGAAAGCACCGCAAAGCAGTATCGAAACGCTCGAAAGGTCGAAGTATCCCCGGTCTTGAAACCTTTACGCGCACCGTTGACACACGAAGCGAGCAGCGCCAAAGCGTCCGACACTTCTGACGGCGTAGTGACAGTCTGGATGGCGCGTTGGAGGATGATAGGAGGCCATGTTGCATCAGGGATGCTGACCATATTTCTGCGAACATCAGGCCAGCTCTTCGCCACCATCGCATTCCGGTAGGATATAAACACTTGAGCGTCCAAGTTCCGATCGTAAAGATACCTTTCGAGCACAGAGGTGATTTCAGCCTTTGAGAGACCTGCAGCTACAAATGCCGAAGTGTGCGGATTCACCTCGTCCAGTCTCTGAGCCTCAATAATATCCCCCTCATGGCTCCTTGGCGCCAATTCTCGTATGAGCTTGTCGAAGGGCATATCGTGTAAAGCCTTGAGCGCATCATGCAACCGTTTCCGCCGGACGCCCGCAAGGTCGGGGTGTTCGAGGCGGCCAGGGCGATCAAGGTGCTTGGGCTTTCGCTTCGATTCTGGATCCTGGATTTGTGCTGCATCAGGATGCGTGTATGTCGCGGAAGTACGAGCTGTTGAACACGAAATGGAGCGTCGATGGTGCAGACTCTTGCCGTCCAGAATGACGCGCAAATGCCTTGTTTGCGCTACGGGACCATGAGCGGCAGCGTGGGAGACAGCAGCAGCCACCGTCTGCAATGTAGATCGGCGCCCCGCTGTCATCTTTGACGAGCCCGCGTGCGGACGTCAAGGCTCCTAGATCCGTCGCATGGTGCAGCCGACGTCGTTTTCGTTATAAGGTCGAGAGGAGCTGCTCGTTTGGATATCTCAAGCAAGGATTGAAAGGAAACTTGGCCAAAGACCCTCTTTCTGCGTATCCCGAATTCCGATCCTCACAATCTTCGTGCCTGTCTTTCGTCGCACCGAGAAGAAAGCTAAAAATCAGCTCGAAAATGAAGGCTTCGGAAAGTTATGGAGTTAATTCCACACATTTGAGACGGAACGAGACCGACTCTCAAGTCTTCTTATCGTACGTTCTCCTCCTCCTGATGAGCTCTTCGGCTTGATAGGCGACAATTTCAGCGAATTCAGGACTGTTGATGTGATGCGCAAACGCTTCGAGAGTGACGGAAGCCTTCTGACCCCTTTGCGATCTGTTGCAGTGATCCAACGTCGTCTGAATGCTCTCGAGCAACACGTCTCTAGCTTTGGGGTCATCCCAAACACCGTCTTTACCGTCCATCGCTGAGATGCCAGCTTTCGGAAAGAGTATCCGTATTGGTGCTTCCTGTTTACCCTGGTGCAGGCGATCGAGCCCTTGAAACAGATTGGTGACGAGATGCTCCCCAAGCTCTTTGTTCTGCCCCACGGATGTCCGCACTAGCGTCACCTGGCTGTTGTGCTCATACACCGGCGTGCCATCAGTGGTGTGTTGCAGGGGTCCCTCACTCTCACCTTTCTTCAGCTCGAATCGAGACGGAAGGGAAGATAAGGAGCCAAAGTTGATCATATCCAGCGCGCCGACCGACACGATCTGCGGAATACCTCGCTCAGCAGCTGCGGTGAGACGATCGGAACCAGCAGAGAGGACGCCGTCGTACAGGTGGTCGCAAATCTCCGTTGTGGTCAGGTCGATGACAGCTGCAAAATAACCTTCGCGGATAAGACGCTCCATACTGCGACCGCCGGATCCCGTAGCGTGAAATGCGACCGGCTCGTACCCTTTCTGCTTGAGCAGCTCCGAGATCTGATTGACAGCTACGGTCGTGACACCAAACATACTGATCGCGATCATTGGCTTGTGTTTGTGCTTGTCAGATAGCAGAGACACTGTAGGGCGATCTCGTTTGGACTTATGATGCGCATGCGCCATGCCAGAGATGGCTGCAAGAGCCGCTTTAAGCGTGGTCAAGGTTATGGCGTTGAGCGAACCTGAAATATCTCCTATGGAAGGCATGATGCAGATGTCGCTTTCGCCGAGATACTCGCTCACGTCGCCGCTGGCCATGGTGGTCAGCACGAATTTAGGTAGACCGATAGGAAATGTAGGATCGCGCATGATCGAGGTGGCGAATGAGGTGTTCTGACTGCCACCAAAGGAGGCGATCGCATCGAGAGTTCCTTGCTCGTGGATTCGAGAAAGCTTTGAGAGGCATGCTTGGCGAAGAGCATCTCTCAGAGCTGAACGCTCAAACGGGACCTCAGTGGCTTTGCCATCAGATTGAAGCGCCAGTAGTAGTTTCGGGGAGTACAGTGTAGAATTTGCCCCAAGATCGAACGGAGATGGCCCTTTTAGAGGCGGCTTGGTGCTGGCATCGAGCACAACGACATTGCATCCTCGCTCTTCGAGCCAAGACGTTGCGAATTGATACTCGGCTTTCTTCGTGTCAAGTGTCCCTATAAGCGCTACGAAAGGACTGCTCTTGTTCAAGGCCATTCTTGCTTTGTCGAAGTCTCTATTCGATCCGGTTGAGGTGATAGAGGTCACGAGTCAGATGGACCCTGCCATACGCCCTTGCTCGAATCTTGATCAGCTTGGGACGCACTTGCAGAGACACAGAGCCGAGTCAGAAAACAAGGTGGAGGAGAAGCGCACGGTGCAAGCCATGACGCCAAAGTTTGTCTTGCAAGCGATTCACTATACGATCCGGTTTTTTCCATCATCCGCCGCATCGTGTTTTCCGCAATGCCAGGCTACGACAAACCACCCAGGGATGGCAGAGAAGCGGCCGAACGGCTTCGAGCTACTGCCAAGAGCGGAAAGCCCATCATCGGATCTGGCGCTGGTATTGGTCTAACAGCCAAGTTTGTCGAGAAAGGCGGAGCCGACTTGATCATCCTCTACAACTCGGGAAGGTATCGCATGGCCGGACGTGGCTCCCTCGCTGGCTTGATGCCGTATGGGGATGCAAACGCCATTGTTGTCGAAATGGCAGCTGAAGTGCTTCCTGTCATCAACCACACTCCCGTCCTTGCCGGCGTGTGCGCATCGGACCCCTTCCGATGCATCCCCAAGTTCCTACGTCAACTCCAAGAACTTGGCTTTGTCGGGGTGCAAAACTTTCCCACGGTTGGCTTGATCGACGGCAATTTCCGACAGAACCTCGAAGAGACTGGCATGGGCTACGACTGCGAGGTGCAGCTCATGATGGAGGCGAAGCGACTCGGGCTTCTGACCACGCCGTATGTATTCAACACGGATGAAGCCGAAAAGATGGCCAAAGTGGGCGTCGATGTCTGCGTAGCGCATATGGGACTCACTACTAGCGGCAGCATCGGAGCTCAGACAGCCATGAGTTTGGACGATGCAGTTGAGCTCACTTCGAAGAGTAAGTAACGCGCGACATCTGAATTCGCACGGGGGGCCTGATAGCTGACAGCGACTATCCTTGTTCGCCTCTTTCAGTCACCGCCAAGGTGCACTCAATCTCGCCAGACACCTTGGTCCTTGTGCATGGCGGCCCAGTCGCTTCGCCCTCTGACGCACAGTACGTTCTCGACCGCGTGCCTCACCTCGCCGGCTTCTACGGCGCCTCTAGTATGGAACGACTCCCGGTCGAAGTCGCCTTGCTAGACAGCATGAAAGAGTTCAAAAATCTCAACATCTCTTCATCCAAATGATCCGCTCATCTTTTTATTCCAAAGCTCGTGACCACAGCATGCCAGACATCCCGATGGACTTTACGAAACTGCAATCCCGAGGGGCCTGTTCCATTCGTATTCAAGCGAGGTGGGAATCGAGCATGTGACACTAGTACAGACGATATACACAGACTCAAAGCTTGCGTGCAATGCAGATGTTGCCTCACTTTCGCGTGGATTATAGATGCATTGGGATGCAGAGAAAGTGTAGGAAAGTGTGTCCGTTGCATCCCGCCAGAGTCGAGAATATTGCTACTTCTTCCAGAGCAGTAGCGTCTTCATCAGCTCGTGGGACTCTTCGAGCCATTGCCGTTGCCGAAGCTTGGTGCGAAGCGAGTCGATCCCGCGCCTGCGGACGTAGATGGTCGTCGCACGAGTCCTTCGCGTGTAGAGCCGCCTTGGTCATTGGCTAATGAGCGACGGCGCCCGGAAGGATCATCTTCGCCATCGCTGGATGGCCCTTCGCGCGAGGATGACACGCGACTGTATCCATTGCCTCCGAACTTGGGTGCAGGAGCATCCCCCGAGGTCAGAGGACGCGACCAAAAGCTCGATCGTCGACCGTCTCCTGAGCCGCTCTCGCTTTGCAGCAGAGCGGCAATTGAGCTCGAGCCAGGCCGGTTGACGCCATGAGACGATTTTAACGGAGGCAGCGTCAACTCACGCGAGGCATACACCAGACCGCCACTCGATCCTGGCCGGGAGCTGCTTCCCTCTTCGTGCACGCCAAACGCAAGTGCTGAGCCGCTGCTTGAGCCGAGTCTGCGCGAGATGACGTGCGCATCCGGCGCTGTGCTCGAGCTCGGCCTCCGCCAGTCGGTGCCAGGCACCCCTCCGTGTCGGTCCATCGATGGTCGCAATGACGTCGAGCTGCTTTCGCGAGGCAGAGGCGGCGGCTGGAACATGAAAGGCGAGGAGTTGTTAGTCGGGCTCGTTCGAAGCTCGGAGCTGTCGGTCTGCAATCTCGGCGGCGCGTCCATGTCTCGCACGCCGTAGGAAGAACCCAGCCGGGACCGATCAACCAACGAGCTGGACAGCTCGTATGCAGATCCTCTACGCAAAGCCCGCGAGTCTCGACGCTCCTCCAAGTGTGCCAGTGCAGACGTTAGAGGAGGAAGACCGTCGCCATTGGCGTGCATCGACCCGCGTGGCTTGGCGGCCATGCCTGAGCCAGAAGTGAGCGGCCTGCGCTCGTTGTTCCAGGCGGACGACGACGTATTCGGTCGGTCCACAATCTCGGAGGCTGTGGGGAGCCGAGCATCACCACGCTGGCTGAACGAGGGACGAGAAGATCGTAGCGATGACGGCGGAAGGAAAGGTTTGGACGCTTGAGAGCCATCGGCGGCGTTGGCCCCAGCCGGGCTGGTGTAAGGTCGATAAACGCTTCCGCTCTTGGCCTCGTCGTCTCGGTCGAGCTCTGCTGACGTGGCAAGCAGCTGATGATCAATGCTCGGAAGCCTCTGCGTCGCCATGGACCCGGGACGACTTGCGCTAATTGCTGCCGCTGTGCCGGGCCGGCTTGCACTCGGTGTGATGGACGAGAGAGGAGGCAGCACGGGACGGTTGTGCGAAGTGAGAGGCCGACTGCCGTGAGCACTTCCGGGTGGTCTTCCGTGCGCGCTGCCGGGATGTGGAAGCAGAGGCGCCGAGCCCGCATCCAGAGACGCACGGATGCTGCCGCGCGAAGGGGGTGGACTACTCGCACGTGCACGCTTGGCCAACGTTGGCGTACGCATGTGGAGATGCGCTGAGAGGGTCGATTCGTACTGGGACCTCTGGTCCATTTCGCCATCGGCATAAGTGTTGTGATACGATGGGGCGAATACATTCTCGTTCGCAGGTGCAAAAGCAGGGGTTGAGTTTCGCCAGAATGGATTGGAGAAAGCAGGAGCCTGAGCGGCGCTGTCCGCGAACTTGGCCTCCGTCTCGACGTACTGGCTGCCAGCAAGGGCCGTCTCCAAAGGCGGCCCGTTTGACCGCCAGACCTGAGTTGAAGACGAAGACGCTGCAAGCTGTCCCGATGGGCGCCTCTCTACAAGCTCCGGACCGTTGCGACCATACGAGTCGAACGAGGTCATGTATCGATCTGGATGATCCTCTGGCAACGATTCTACTGGATAGGATGGCTGAGCAGCTGCATATCCCGCCGGACCGGGTTGTGGGTGAACAGCCGCGGAGTTCGTCTCTGGCGCATAGTATGGTGTTTGTTGCGGAGCGATGTGTGGAGCCATATTGAAAGACTGAGCGGCTGCGCCGTAGGGACCATCCGGTACCGGATGGTTCTGCTCGGGAGCCTGATGGCCATACTGCTGACCTTGACCAGACCATACGGCCAGCGAAGGAGCGGGAGCAGGAAAGTTGGCGGCGACAGGCATGGATGTTACCGCATTGGAACCATCGTAAGCAGCGGGATATGCAGAGGTGGGAGGATACACAGGACGGGCCTGAGTCTGGACTTCTGAGGCAGCTGGTAGTTGTTGGTGTTGGGGCAAGGAAGGCGATTTGGAATGTTCGTGACCAGGACCGCGCGCAGCTCTCGTAGCGGCGCTCGTTTTTCCACCTCCTTTGCCTCTTCGACCTGTGTGGTTGTGGCTGGCGATCAGGGCGCCGGGCGAGCTGCTCTTGCCTAGCACCTGCGCGTGGGCGTGTTGGGCTTGGGCGGCGGACTGGGCAAGTGAGGCATGCAGCGATGAAAGCTCTTGCATCATGATTTCATTCCGCTCGGGCATATCGGCGTGAACCGTCTGGGCGTGCTGTCGGAGGTTGTCGAGACGCGAAAAAGCCTTGCCGCAGTGGCATCGGAAGGGCCTTTCGCCGGTGTGTTTGCGGACGTGACGGGCCAGATGCTCGCTCCTCGTAAAGACCATGCGACAGTCGCCAAAGCCTCTGCATTGGAACATGGTGACGTTGCCACTCGGATCCGACTTTTGCCCATTGACATCGTCCTGGGGACCGTCTGATTGCGAGATGGGCGGTGCTGCGGCTCTGCCGTTGTGCTCTGGTGACTCGTCTCTGGCACGTTTCACCCGAGCCTCAGCCGGATGCTGAGCACCGTTGAGGATTGCAGGGGCGGGTTGAGGTGGTAGACGATTTGCGCTGCTGGGTGGGGTGATGGCAGGTTGGCCGTTGCCCGGTGTAGCCAAGACATTGTTGGCGGAAGAGTTGGACGGATGCGACTGGTACGGCATGTAGGTTGGCTCGGACGGCAAGTAGGGGGACTGCGCTGTCATGGGAGCTTCGGCGTACGGAAGACGTGCTTGCTCGGATGGATGAGACGAGAAGGCAAAGGGGCGGCCATCGGTATAGGCCGTCTCGCGATACGGCACTGGTGTCTGCTGCGAAATGCGAGAAGGGTAGGGTGCGGATGACCCCGGCTGCGTGTCTGACTCGAGCTTGACAGAGGTAGGCATGTACTGCTGGTCGGGATGCGCGGACGCAAAGGGCGTACTCATGCCAAGGCCAGGAGGTGGCTGGGATTGGCGTGGATTATGGTAAAAGAAGCCATGCTGCTGAGAGGCGGAGGCTGTCTCCATCGTGTAGTGGTCCTGAACACCGGCGTCGTGCCGAGCCGTGTGGATGGGTGCACCGGCGTGATGGACGGGGTAAGGGCGATGCTGTTCCATTCAGAGCGAGTGGGCAACGCAACGGCTGGAAAGCTGACGATGGACCGACTGAACCACCGCCTCTTGTATCCGCGGTAGAGACGGAGGAAGGATTGAGGCGTTGGCCATGCAGGTGGAAATTGGACGGAGGGCGTGGTGTCAAGCGCAGTCCTGATGAGATCCAAAGCAAGAGAGGAAGATGCGAAGGGGTCGAAGCAAAAACAAGGTGCGCCCCAGTCAATGGATGTGCCTCTGTTGGTGGCGCCGGTGCAAGTTGGTGGAGATGCTGTTGGCGAGCTGAGCCAGATCTTGACGGTAATCTTGAGACTGAGCAAGATTCTGGACTTGCCTCTCCGTGTGGGGACGGAGAGAAGTGGGAGCAATGAAGATTCGCGTCGAGTCGGACCAACGAGCGAGCTGTTTCCACGGAAGAGGGCAAAATCCGACTAACGGCAGAAGCGTAGTGTGTCACAGCACAGCGTCGAGCTGAGTGCAGCGGCCAGCAGAGGTGCAAGAGAGCAACGATGATAGAGTGATTGCCGGCGGATGCAATCGATCTGAGGTGGTCAGTTGAGGATCGGCAGAGTTGCTGCAGAGCGCCAACTTTATCGGTGCATCGAAATAGACGAGAACAATGTCAGAGTCGGGAGCTGTTCCGACACGAATGAGCACGACGAGAGAGCATAGATGTCGGTAGGACCCAATGTGTGCGGATGCCGGGGCGAGGCGAAGCGAAGCGACAGACAGAGTCGATGGAGACTTTACGAGTATGCGACGAGACGGTAGATCCGAAAAAGCTCAAAACCCGAGAGATGCAACGGCGGTTTGGCCAAATTGAATGTGAATTGATTTGGAGCATCAGGCACGCACACACACACACACACACACGCACGCACACACGCACGCACACGCGCTCACTCATGTATATCACATCTGAGAGTACAGCTCACTGGACACGATCGGTCACACTGTAGATGCTTTACTCTTCAATCCTGCTTCATCCCTGCACAGCGCTCACCGAACTCTCAATGTACTCGACCGTACAACACGCTGGACTCTCGAGAAAAGAGAGCGTTTGGTATGATTCACCCACTCAGATGCACCGTGCCTTTGATGTTACAGCAGATCAAGGGCTGCAGTCAGGCACAGGCACGCCAAAGGCGGTACTGAATTGTGGCCACGCACTTCAATTCAGGTCCCAAGATGAGATCCATCCGCGCAGGGCGTCCCTGATTGTAACTAGTCCTACTCTCACAGCTCCACGGCCACAAATGAAGACGACTCTCGGAAGCGAAGCCCACAGATCTCTTGTGTCGTGCCTGCGTGCCAATTTGGCCTTGTCTCACAATGCTTCCGAACAAAGCAAATATCCTGGCTTCTATAATACACTGTTCAGAGAGACAGGCCGACTGACAAACAGGAAGGGATGCAAGGGAAATTTGGTCGACGTACACCAATACGCAGCTGATTTGCAGGAAAGATCGGCACTACAAAATGCGGAGACATTTGTCGCGTGTTTGTTTGCTCCAGGCATCTTCCGTTACTTTACTTTGCTCCCTGGCTCTGTGTACTCTAGAGGAGCGAACAATATTGCCACCTCGCATCCTTGGCGTTCATTGAAGGCTGCAGCTACTGCATACTACTTTTCTTGGCTCTTCCTAGTGGTATCGGCAACGTCTAGGAGATGATCGCCGTCATTGGCGTCAACAGCGCTGTTCAGTCTCAAGTGTGCAGAGCGAAGCTGCTAACACCTTCAATATTTGCAGATTCGGTTATGTGGGATTCACTGTGCGCCTTCCAACTCGACCGCTGAACACAGAGGGAAGCATGCTCACAAGACGCGGACACAGACCAGATCTGCGGGTGCGCCGCGATCGTCAGAACCGAGCTGCTCTCCATTCGTGTAATTTGCAATTGCAACTGCAGCTGCATTCCTCAATGTTACTGCAATGCGTACTGGACCGCCGGATGGGTCTTTTCGGGGGTGCGCATGAAAGTCACTGCAACCCTTTTGTGACACAGGCATGTTAGAGCTGCCGTACACTTAATATCAGGAAGGATCAGTCTGCACAGCTCCATGGTCGCGCTCAGAGACTATTCGGATATCTCGGCCGCCATATGGACAGCCGCACACCATCTATGGTGCACTTGCGGCTCCGAAACCGGTGCTCGGCAGCGACACAGAGGCCGATCTATTGAATCTGCCATGCGACTCGGAAGAGACAAAGAAATGTGAATGTGAGGCGGCAATTGCTAGGACCCCGGATCCAGGAACACCATTTCCATCTGCCCTGGTAGGAGCCGAGATCCCATCTCACAGACAGGTTCAAAGGACAAACATTTTGGAGCAAGGATCGACATCGTCGCACCAAGGTGTGTGAAGATGTGCCGCCTGTTCATGGCTATTAGCGGTAATCTGCGAACTCCCAGCACGGCGCAGTGGCCCTTCGGACCAGCTTGCAGGCGTTAAAGGATCAGGGAAAGCAAGACGTCATCGTTTGCATTGTCGCAGCAGGCTTTGCTTCGGAAAACGGAGGCCACCACGGCTCTTACGCGCTCCCTGCCGAAGGCATATGGCAACTCTGGTGCTGTACACACCCAGATTGCCGGGAAGATCTCGAAGGTCCTCCGTACATGGACAGTGGTACCGCTCTGAGTTTGGTTCATGAGGCTGCCTTGGACGATCATTCGCGGAGCCATATTTTGGGGACCATCTCTCTTAGTAGCTCGCGCTTCTTGTCTCCGCAAAGTGGCATGTTGTGCCTGACTCCAGACCCGAGCCTGAAAGAGGGCAACTTGAATGGCGTCAAGATGCCAAGATGACCTCGCGGTTGCACTCACGCAGCTAACGAAAATTTGACACCGTCGATGTGCGATGATGCAATTGATCTTGCCGTTGAAATTTGTGTCGCCTCGGCTTTTCTCATTTCTGGCGGTACATCACTGCGCGCTCCTACGAAAGCGGAAATGGAAATAAGCATCAAGATCGCCTTGCGCAGGCATGTGCCCGTCGGAAAATTCTCCGAACTCTCAAGTTTGCAGACAGAACTTTTCCTTGCTCCTAGGCCTCACGGACTCTTCGCATCTGCCCAATGTGCACGGTCGGATCGACGAACGACCGCAAATGCGACGATGCAACCATGTGACCAATAAAAGGCAAGAATACTGCCCTTTGCTGCAAGTTGGAGAAGGTTTGAGCCATCGCTGATGCATTCCTATTCGACTGGATCAAGTCCTGCGTGAGTCTGCGCAGACAGGGGCTCCAACCCATGTTATTGGTAGAAGAGTGGGGGTCAAGCAAAAACCCCGTGGATACATGTACAGCTACTGCATGTCTGCGCTTCGGTGGCATACGGGACCAGTCTCGGACGACGATTCGATTGTTCGGAAGTTGAGATCCGGGCTAGCATGAACTCGGATTGGTGGACTGCGACTTGACCCCAGAGCGTAACAGCAATGCGACCTAGCGATCCTGCGAGCGCCCCGGTGTTTAAAGGTGAGCTGACGGGTACTCGGCAGCACACGATTGTTGCCGAGAAGCTTGGGCGCGTTTCTTTTACTCTTGTCTGCAGTTTGCCAAGGAGTTCTGCAGGCAAAGCTCGAGGGGGGTAGCAGTTGTTGCATCCGCGCATCACCCTCTGATCAAACTTGGCACTGGCTTCCGCCCCGACATGATGAGCATTCAACAGGCTCACGAGAAATTCATAGAGCCTAACGAAAAGATGTGTGGGGTTAGGCTTTGTTCCCTTTGCGGAGACATTGATGCAGCGGAAGAGGGGATTTTGCCCGTCGCAATCCATGAAGCCAAGTGGGACTATCTTGTCTCCAAGGGTGGTGCTCTCCAAAGGGTTTGCATGCGATGCGGCCACCCTCCATGGACTGCATCAAGCGACCGAGTGAGAGAGTGATAAAGTGGGGTTGGATGAGGCTGTGAGTTGGACCCCAAAGCAAGATTCCATCACCAGATTGCTCCATCCGGGCCGATCCCTGGACGAACAAAGCCCACGCCAAGAAGACCTGCTCGTAAGAGATGGTTGCGTCCTTGATCTGGAATTGACGGCAGAAAGTCGAGTGGAACAAGCCAAACAGTCAATAATTTCAGGGAACAAGAGGGCAGCGCAGCGGAGTTCCAATAAAATTCTCCGTCGAGGCTTTTTGCCGCTCTGACGTTGTTTTGTCCGGATGATCCGCTCCACTCTCTGAGTGCTTACGCTCTTGGCAAAACAAAGAGAAATTCATGGCTTAGGGTGCAGTATCTCGTTGCATGCTGCCCTCTGCTGTTTGTGAGGCGCCTTCCCTTGTTGTGACCAATCGGAACTGACCATATGCAGAGTGAAATGAACTCGTGGCCCATCTTCATCTTGAAGGAAACGGGGGGGAAGAAAGTGGGTTTGCTGGGCCCCCGCGCCGTAAGTTCATCGAGCCGCATTTCGGACTTGCACCGATGCGGCTCGACCTGTAGGATCCTATAAAGTCCTCCCTCCCTCGCTTCTATCACCTACGCCCGACACTTTGAACATTCTCTGTCCGTCCTCTGTTCTTTTTCACATCTACCTCGCCAAACAACATGGTCTTCCAAGTTCGAGGGACGCCCATTGGCGCCCTCACTATCGTCATTGCAGCACTCGCCTCGATGGGCGGGTTCTTGTTCGGCTGGGATACCGGACAGATCAGCGGTCTGCTCGAAATGTCCGACTTCAAGGCTCGCTTTGCTACCGTTGACGATCCCACCTCAGTCGGCGGAAAGGACTGGAACCCTTGGATTGAGGGTGTCGTCGTCTCGCTTCTCAGTGTGGGAACTGCCATCGGCGTCCTCATCGGTGCTCCCCTCGCCGACAAGCTTGGTCGACGCTACGCCATGGTCGTCGAATGCATCGTCTTCGACATTGGTGTCATCATCCAGGTCACCTCCTTCTACGCTTGGTACCAAGTAGCTATTGGCAGGCTCGTTACAGGATTGGGAGTTGGCGCTCTGAGTGCAGCCGTACCACTTTACCAATCTGAAACTGTTCCGCGCCAAGTACGAGGAGCTCTCGTCGGAACATATCAGTTGTTCATCACCTTTGGCATTCTTCTCGCGTATTGCACGAATATTGGAACTCGAGACTACTCGAATTCGGGTCAATGGCGGGTTCCCATCGCCCTCGGCATCTTCTTTTCTTCCATCCTCGCCATCGGCATCCTCTTCTGTCCCGAATCGCCTCGATGGCTTGCCGCTCGTGGCCGCAACGAGGAGGCCTACAGGTCGTGTGCTGCGGTTCGCGGTGCCAAGTACGGCGATGGCAACCCCTGGGTCGAAGCCGAGTACCGCGATATCATCGCTGCTGTCAAGGCAGACGAGCAGATAAGGCAAGCCGGCTGGCTGGATTGCTTCAAGCCACAAAACAAGACCCTTTACCGAACCCTCCTCGGTATGGCGCTCCAGGCCGGTCAGCAGTTCACCGGTGCCAACTACTTCTTCTACTTTGGAACCGCTATTTTCCAGCGTGCCGGTCTAAGCGATTCATTTGTCACTCAGATCATCCTCGGTGCCGTCAACTTTGCGTGTACCTTCCTTGGCCTCTACATCCTCGAGCGCTTTGGCCGTAGATGGCCGCTCATCTATGGTGCCGCTTGGCAGTCGTTCTGGTTGTTCGTCTTTGCAATCGCCGGTGTTGTCGGCGGTCCGCTTCCCGATGAGATCTCTCCCGGCATCGGCAAGCTCCTCATCGTCGCTGCATGCTTCTTCATCCTTGGCTACGCTTCCACCTGGGCCCCTGGTATCTGGATCTGGATCGGAGAGAGCTTCAGCTACCGCACCAGAGCAAAGCAGGCAAGCTTGGCGACATTGGCAAATTGGGTCAGCAACTTCCTCATTAGCTATTTCTCCTCCCCCATCGCCAATGAGATCCACTTCGCTTACGGTTTCGTCTTTGCTGGATGCAATTTGGCCAACTGCCTAATCGCCTTCTTCTTCGTCTACGAGTCGGCCGACTTGACGCTTGAGGATGTTGACGCGATGTACAACGACCCCAACTGCAAGGCTTGGAACTCGACAAAGTGGGTTCCCGCTGGATACGCGTCCCGAGACCAGATCAAGGACAAGGAAACGGGTCAGGCCAGCGAGGTAGGCGAGTGGAACAACTCTCCTTCGGCACTTCCAGGCGAGCAGGAGAAAAACAAGACCAATCCACTTCAAGTGGCTTAATCTTTGCGTCAACAGCATTCTTCAAACCTAAGATGCACTTTCGCACTCTCACCACGGAATGCCCCCTTTCCGATGCATTGCACGGGGACCGGATTCCAATCCTCCGTCTGCGACACATGTTATGATCGAACAAACGGCTACAATGACTCAATGACACGCTTGCGCCTTTGTACCTACACTCTACCAGGATGTGTTAATCATCTGCAATACACTTGCTTGCCTTTATTGTTTATGAGTCGCTTGAGTCTTCGACGAGCGAGATTTGTCTGCATCATACGTAGCCGCAGAGCAAGCTGAAAGCCATTTGACCGCGAAAGGTCGCGTAACCACCGACTAGCTCGTCGGTGGGACATTCATGTCAAACGTTAGACAAGGGGAAGGATTAGAATGGGCCAGGTTGCATCCAGCAAAGACGAAACCGTAAGCGAAGGGCATCTATTGGCGATGGGAGGGGCAACAGCTTATGAGGGAGTTGCTGATCCATTTTGCTTGCTTGCTTTATTTGTTTGTCGTTTGACTGACACCCGGCGTGTTCGACTCATCGCCGGCATTCGGGGGCTCTGTGCCGTGTCTGACGAATTTTGCGTATTGGAGAGCCCCCACAAAACCTCCAAGTAGCAAGCGTACAAAGCAATGCTTGATCAAGAGACATTTGCGCCGCTGTGTTGCGCAATGTTGCCAGAGCGGACTCTCATGGTCCGAATAGCCAATCTTGACGAGCAGAGTCGAGGTTGTGCCAAGGTCCGCCGAAAAAAGGCTGTGGATCGCCTTGGAAGTTCGGAAGTCGGGGCCAGGTTCAGGCTTTGGCTTTTCTCTAAAGTCTCGCAAATTACTTCGATCGTCCTCCACCACTGTTGCATTCCACCGCGCCTCTCATCCCATCTCAAGCACATCTACATAGCCATGTCTCTCTTTGGTCTTGGAGGCGGCTCCTCTTCCGCAGGAGCTAGCAGCGCTGCAGTCAGCTCGGCTCAAATCGAGGCTGCAACTGCCGAACTCGAAATGGTCACCGACGTATTCAACCGCCTCGTCTCGTCTTGCCATGCAAAGTGCATCTCGACAAGATACGCAGAGCCCGACCTGAACAAGGGCGAAAGCATCTGCATCGACCGGTAAGTGTTGCTGCTCTCTCACATGTCACGAATGAAGCATTCAGCTGATGTTGATTGATCTGGTTTGTTCCCCTTTCGAATTGCTCAGATGCGTAAGCAAGTTCTTCGCAGTCAACGGTAAAGTCAACGAACTCATGCAATCCATGGGCCAAGCGGCACAAGGTGGCGCTCCTGGTGGCTCTGGATCCTTCTTTGGCTAGTTACACGGCGTTCCATGCGAAATGGAATCACGCAGGTGTCTCGGTTCAATGCTTCACAATGGCGTGTGACGAATAAACAGCTAGGACAGAACACGTTTACGATGCGGAACACGGGTCGCAATGAGAGAGCAAGCTTGGAGCAGGGCACGCCAGTCAAAGATGATATTGTCGATCAGCAACCACCGCGCTGTTGCCAGAACTTGAAGAGCCAAGCGCTGCTGAGGGGCTCGCCGTTGTGACCCATGTGCGGGAACCATCGCAGCAAGGCTCCCGGGCCATGCTCGGCGAGGATGCGCTGGTCATCGATGGGAAAGATCGTGTCCTTCTCTCCGTTGACTGCGACGACGTCCGTAGCATCGTCATCAAGGAGGCCTTGGTTGAGCAGCGAATACTGCTCTACGTCCGCCTTGAATGACTCTGGATCGGCGTACCCAAAGGATTGACCCAAAGCGCGTTGCAGGCTGGCGGGGTAGGCGAGCTTATCGGCCGCCTCGAGCCAGGCTCTGGTAAAGGCATAGTGGCTCGCTGTGCCCTGGCTCACCACCCTCCGTACGCGGTCCTTTTCGACCCGAGAGACGCGCAAAGCCCAGTATGAGCCCGTAGAAATACCCCAGAAGCTGATGCAACTGGTATTGAAAACCTCTGAGTTGTACGAAAGCCAGTCGACGATGCTGGTCCAGTATTGCTGTCCAGCCAACTCGTCTTGACCTGTGATGGGCGAGTCGGCGGTACCCGGCATGGCCACAGTAATCACTATGAAGCCGTACGAGGTCAAAGCGGTGATCTGGTCGAGCATGAAAGTGTGGTAATGGTCGAGACCCGTGATGATGACCACAACAGGCTGGGTGCCGTTGACGTCCCTTTTCCCGAATACACGAAGCGGAATGTCTGTCGAGAATGAGAGGTCAAGAACTCAGAGTCGAGCACGTCGCTTGCTTCGTAGATACACGCCCGCGCATCTGTATACATACCCAGAGTCTCATCATCTCCGAGACTGACGGCTGCTTTCGAATACTCAAAACTTGCCATCAAATCGAGCGCATGTTTGAAGGCACGTTTATCCATCTTCCAGGCATACTGCTTGGCTTTGGACTGGCTGGTTTTCTCGTGGACCCAAGGAAAGTATGCGATCCTGAATACATTGGCGGCTCTCCTGACACGCGCGAATCTCAAAGGTCAGCGCTAACTCGCGATATTTCGGCACTGTTCCTGTCAATGCTCACATGTAGTAGTTGGTGGCGTTCTGAGTTGCTCTGGCCGAGCGCAGACCGTCGGCGACTTGGAAGAGCTCCTGGCCTTTCAAGTTGAATGCTTCGGCCCACTCATCGTCTTGAAGGCTCTCGACTGTCTGGTTTGGATAGGTGGCCTCGAGCAGCTGGAAGATAGGCGCAAAGTCGTTCGCATCGGCATAGGCATCCACGGGCCAAGCCTTTCGCTGCAGTGCAACTTTGAGAAAGCTTTCGTACCAAGCCGAGATGGAGTTATGGTACGGATAGGGCGAGGTGTCATTCATGGTCGACTGGCCGAAAGTGATCAGGACATCGGTGGAATCATCTACATCGGCTCGCACAACAGTCGACCAAAGCACCAAAAGCAGGAGCCAGCCGAGATCGAGCTTGAGAATGAAGCTCCTCATCGTGGCAAACGTACTATAGGAATCGTAGAGAAGTGGATCAATGTCGTAAGAAAGCGTCAGGCCTGGACGGGAACACAGCAAAATCGATCCTCGCTGCAAGATATCGGTCATTCCATGTTGCTTGCGAGTGGACCTACGCATCTCTGCTGCGCCTCGTGCAAGCACCTCCTTCCTTGGTAGGCAAAAGGGCAGTGTGCCTCGGATTGAACCAAGCAGAGCCGGAATCTCCGTCAGGATCGGAAGCGCTTCCGAACAAATCACATTGACAGGAAGTCTCTTCAGCGCAGCACCGGCGTAGACGAAGTCCCGAAAGTGTATGTGCCAAGGTTTGGTGGAGCGGCGGCGGCGCAAAGTGACTTCTGAGCGAGACTCTTTCTGCCAAAGCGTCTTGACTAAGCCAAAATTCCTGCACACACCAGCTCCACTCTTGACGCCCACATTTCCGATTTTCAAGGCAGGCGGGAAGCTTTTAGACGACAGGTTCTGTTCTGACGACCAAGTCGCTTTCGCAGTCAGTCCCTCTTGCCACATCACACTTGTCTTTTGCGCTTGCTGGGCCGTACCCAACGACTCGACTCTCGATTCTGACTCGGGGAGAAGAATCCGAACGAACGCAAATCGCTTTCGCACGTGTCAATCACCTGGACAAGCCGTAAGGATGTCAGCCACAGCCGAACCAGCACCGGCACCGACAAGGGACGAGCGAAAAGCATGTTGGTCGCATCGAGATAGCTACTTTGCTTGTCTAACGCAAAATGGAGTCACAGTGCCACCAGGAACAGACATGAGTGATGGAAGGGGGCCCGTTGGCAAGGCTGCCAAGGTAGAACAGGAAAGGCTGGAGAGGGAAAAGAAGCATACGGTCGAAGAAGCACGTAAACAGGATCCTTGCCTTGCCGAGAGACGAGGCTACGAAAGTAATTGCGCGCGGAGCTGGGTGAGTACGGCAGAGCCGCTGAGAAGAGCAAGCAGACTCAGCTCGGATGTCCAAAGGGCTACATGCGCCTAACCTACTGGATACTTTCAACCTTCTGTCCGTCCTTTTAACCTTTTGCACAGGTTGATTACTTCAACAAGAGACGAGTGCTCGAGGAGCGTCAGAGGATGATGTATGCTCAGGCGGAGACAAATCAATCCAAGCGCTAATCTGCATTGATGCACATCTCGTTACCACAAGGTAGACTTTTAACCATCGGGTCAAGATGTTCTGACAGAGGAGTAAAGCGTCGCAGATCACTGCCGAGCGTATCGCGCGGCGCTCAACCTCGCGCATGGCCACCTTCAATGATCTGGACGATCCCTGCTATTCTGCATGGCGCACATAACCTCTTGCGTACACGGTCACGCTCGGCCCACACCTCGTGTACGCAGCAAACCCACTTTGCTATTCCATTGTAATTGTACCATGTTCATATATAGTCTTTCACCGTTGTCTCGAGGTTCACGCTCATGGCATCATTACATCGGCCCGTCTGCTTGACGAAGCCCACCTATTTCAACAGCGCATTGCAGCGGGGACGATCCGAGACTATCATTCTTGAGAAGTTTGTATCGAGCAAGGTGGAGTAGCATTCATTCTCGGAACACGGCTTCGTTAGCGTCCAGGGAAGAAAGAATTTCTCGATAGGAAGCGCAACTGCTTCACTTGCTAAATGCTTCTATAGTCGCGCTCAGGTGGCACGCTCCTCCGAATTGACCATTGATGAAAAACTCAGCCCAACACCGCGTTTTTCGACTTTGAACCGACACACCTCACACCACATCCTGCCAACAACCACTTACATCACATTGCCAGGATCACTCAAACGGTGGCCTGCACCTTCTCCGACCTCGCTGCCAAGAGGGGAAGCGTATTTCACGTCATTGATCTCGTGCAGCTCTACCAGCTTCGCCTTTGTCCCAAACACTCGCGGATGGAACACGGCTAGCTGCACTGGACGCCAAGCCCCTGTCTTGCTTGCTTGCGCTCTGCAACGCATCGTCCGCCAGCATGCCTTCACGGGATATCTCCCCAGCTAGCGGTTCGAATCGGTCAGGTTCTTTATCCAGGTCTTCATCGCCTGATGCCGACGCTGCTGCACTCAAGCGCAAGAGGTCAACAACCCGTTCCGCTTCTATACCCAGCACCTCGTCCCGTTCCCTATCAAGGTCTAGATCGCCTCCGCCAAAGTCGAGGCGAAGAAGATCCAGTAGGCATCGCTCCCTATCCGTGAGCAGCGATGGAGGGAGGGCCGATAGAGACAAGGCTGCTCGAGCCCGCGAGGCTCTGGAGCAAGCAGCAAAGACCAAAGAGACGGCGGCCAAAGGCGAAGCACTTCGGTCGACGTTGGCGCAGCTTTCCACGACAAAAGCTGGCGGCGCCTATATCCCACCAGCACGTCTGAGGGCGCTCATGGCTGAAGCTGCTGCAAGTGATCCTGGCAGTGTAGAGTATCAGCGAATGAGCTGGGAGGCGCTGAAAAAGAGCATCACAGGTCTCGTCAATAAGGTAGCAGCCGACAACATCAAAAGCATCGTTCCCGAACTCTTTGGTGGCGCCAACCTCATTCGTGGCCGTGGCCTCTACTGCCGCTCCATCATGCGCGCACAGGCGTTGTCGCTTTCGTTCACGCCCGTTTTTGCTGCGCTCACAGCCATTGTCAACACCAAGCTTCCCATGGTCGGGGAGCTGCTCGTCACTCGACTCGTCTCGCAATTTCGTCGCTCCTTCAAACGTAACGACAAGACGGTCTGCAACTCAACCGCCATGTTCATCGCTCATCTCGTCAATCAGAGGGTGGTGCACGAGGTGTTGGCTCTCGAGATCCTTGTGCTGCTTTTAGAAAAGCCCACGGATGACAGTGTCGAGATTGCGGTGGGCTTCATGCGAGAGGTCGGCGTCTTCCTTAGCGAAGAAGCGCCTAAGGCAAACAATAGCATCTTTGACCGCTTCCGAGCCGTTCTCTACGAAGGCGAGATCAGCAAACGGGTACAGTACATGATCGAGGTGCTCTCTCAAGTGCGCCGCGAAGGATTCATGGACAACCCCCGCATCCCCGAAGCGCTCGATCTCGTCGAAGAGGACGACCAGATCACTCATCGCATCAGTCTGGACGATCAGCTCAATGTCGAAGAGGGCCTCAACGTCTTCAAGAAAGATCCCGAGTTCATCGAGAACGAAGACCGATATAGATCCATCAAGGCCGAGATCTTGGGCGAGGGCTCAGACAGCGATCAAAGCGGCTCTGAGGCTGACAGCGAGAGCGAGAGCAGTTCCGACGAAAGTGATCGAGGTCAAGCTGACGGCGGCGAAGGCGATGCTCAGCGTCAACTCGAGATTCATGACCGGACCGAGACCAACCTCATCAATCTCCGCAGGACCATTTACCTCACCATCATGTCCTCGCTTGACTTTGAAGAGAGCGTGCACAAGCTGCTTAAACTTGAAGTGCCCGAGGGCCAGGACATCGAGCTTTGCAACATGATTGTCGAGTGTTGCTCGCAAGAGCGCACCTACAGCAAATTTTACGGTAACATGGGCGAGCGTTTCTGTAAGTTGCATCGTAAGTGGGCCGAGACCTTTGCACAGAGCTTCAGCAACTACTACGACACCATCCATCGCTACGAGACCAACCGGCTGCGCAACATTGCGCGATTCTTCGGTCACCTCTACTCAACCGACAGCATCAGCTGGGCATCTCTCTCTGTCGTTCAAATGAACGAGGAGGACACCACTAGCAGTTCGAGAATCTTTGTCAAGATCCTCTTTCAAGAGATGCAACAGCAGCTCGGCCTCAAAGAACTTGCCGAACGCTTCAAAGAGCCGACCCTGCAAGAAGACTGGAGGGGTCTCTTCCCCACAGATAATCCCAAGAGCACACGATTCTCGATCAATTACTTTACCTCCATCGGTCTCGGCGTTTTGACTGAAGATATGCGGGAGTATCTAAAGAATGCACCCAAAATTTTGCTGGCACAGCGACAAGCGGCACTGGCCGCACGAGACACGGATGACAGCGACACGGACTCGTCCAGTGTCCTCTCTAGCAGTACAGGCTCGCGCAGTCGAAGCTCCTACTCTTCCTACTCAGGATCGTCGCGCTCCTACTCTTCCTACTCGCGATCGTCGCGTTCCCACTCTTCTAGGTCGTACTCGTCCCGTTCGTACTCTTCGCGATCTCGCTCACTCTCCTACTCGAGCCGTTCGTATTCCTCACGTAGTCGCAGCCGAAGCCGCAGCCCGAGCGCGCCAGTATCACGACGTCGTGGCAGAAGCCGCACACGGTCAGCATCGTATTCTTCGTATTCTTCTAGGTCGAGGTCCAGATCACGGTCATTTTCACGCTCCCCAGCTCCGAGGCGCTCCTATTCCCGTTCGCGATCACGATCGCGCTCTGCCGATGCACCCAGGCGTCGCAGCCGCCGTTCGCCGTCAAGGTCGGCTTATTCTGACTCTGAGACGGATGACTCAAGATCACGCTCTCCTCCCCCTCGAGCTGCAGCTGGCCGCAGCCAACGTCGATCTCCCTCTTGCTCCCGATCTGTTTCCCCTGTTTCTCGCCGATAACGACGTTCATTCGCACATGCGAAAGTTATTCACCTGATCTTTGTCCTGGATTCCGAACACGATGCCAATACGAGCCCGAATAGAGGCGGAATAGCCACGCAACTCCTTCACCACACCATCTCATCGAACGTCTCAGAAAGACTGCGGTCCGTTGAACGAGAGCACTTTTGAGGACATATAAGACGGTGAAACGTTCCCAACGAAAGAAGTTCTAGTGAACAGCGCTGTGCAGTGTCACGCGTGGACTGCATCTTCATGTGCCTGTTACCAATTGGCGTGTTCTGGTTCGGACTTGAGATCTTCGTCTGGCGGCAGTCGATACAAGCCTTGGTTTTCAATGTACTGGATGACACTGTTGGGCAAGAGATACTTGATCGACTGTCCCCGTCGGACAAAGAGACGAATTTTGGACGAAGAGATATCGTTGTAGATGGTCTGCTTGACGATCTTGAGGTTCCTGCGATACTTCCATAGCAAGTCGTGCGAGAGTAGGAACGACCAGACATCTGCGCCGGTTCGCTCGACGATTAGACATCCGTACTGGCCGAGAATGTGATGCAGATCGGCTGTGGCCCAAACGCCGGGCTCGCCCATGCTTTGAATGAGGTCTCCACCGGCGAGAAGCATGATCTTGACGTTTTTGCGTGTGCCGTCGCTGAGCAGCACACCGCCGTTGGATGAGCCGTTGATCTCTTCGTGAAAGTGATCCAGCACTACCGCTGTCCGCTGATATTCGTCCTGGAGCGACTCCCATGCGTCGACCATGAGCCACGTCGACGTCTTTTCTACTGCCAGCTCGCACATCCTGACGCGATGGGTGGCCTTTGCCAGGCCTTCCTTTTTGTAGTAGTCCGAGACGGGCGAATAGTATCCGGCAAGGAGCTCGTACTTGCCCGACTCGATGATCTGGTCTTTGGCCATCTCAAAGATGCGCATGTGGAGATAGGTGGGCGGCGAGAAACTTCCGCATGCGACCACAACGAGCGGGATCTTGGACTCGTCGCGCATTCGAGTTGGCAGGCGATGCCTTGGAAAGCTGTAATCTTCCTTTGTCTGCCCTTGCTGTGGGACACGACGATCACGGAGACGAAACTCGGCGGAGAGACCTTCAGGGCCGTCGACTTCTTCGTCTCTGTCAGCAGCTGAGGAACCGGCATCCTCTTGCGCATCGAGGTCTTCCGAAAACTGAGAGTAAGCCGGTCGATCTTCAAGGCTTGATGGGTAGGCCGAAGTACGACTGTTGCTCGAGGAGCCACTGTTTGTCCTGTAGCTGTATTGATTTCGCGTCAGTGAAGAATCGCGGTGAGCGCCGTTTTCCGATGTATCTGAGCATTGAATCGCTGAACGACCAGCCGAACCGGACGACTCTATCGAGGACAATTTCATGATGGGTTTGTCGGGCGAGAGTGTCGCAAGGCTTGCAGAGCTGGCTTGGCGTGAGGAGAGCCTTCCGTCCAAGTCCCACTGAGGCACGTCACGATCGTATGCGGATTGCGAAGGACCGTTTCCATCACGGGCACGATGCGAGTCTGCGTGTTCTGAGATGGATGATGCGTCGTGCGAGGAAGTCAAACCATTGATCAGGAGTGATTGTCTTTCGGCGGTTGGGGTCTTGACGCTCGCGTCGTGCTGGTGGTCGTGAGAAGATGATAAGGATTCTGGCGGGATCGGCGAGCGAGTCTGAGACATGGACCGGGTATATGGATCTTGGTCTTCACTTGACGATGCAAGTGCGGTGGCCTTGGAGAGCGGGCTGCTGTCTCCTACTTTCCTCGACTGTCGCTCGTTGCCCGAGAGATGCTGTGGCTGGCGCTGCGGGTGATTGTCGTCGAGAGAGTGGTAGGGAGCTTCCGAATCGTAACTTGAAAGAAGTCGCCCAGCTCCGTCAAGCGGACCGGCTCCTCCAACGGCAGCTCCGGTGAAGGGTGGACTGTCGAGATGGAAACTCTGGACTGACAGCGCCGCAAATTTGAGCGAAGAAGGACCGCCTGGACCTGCCTGCGAATCCGTCATTCTCGGCATAGGCGCATTGGGCTGTGGAGCAGGATGCACAAGTATGGATCGGATCAAGGCGAAACGGAATGGAAAAAAGTGGATGAGACGGAACAGTCAGCCCCAGTAACCTGTTGTTAAGTATGGCAAGCCACTTTCTGGAAGGATTTCTTCGCAGAAACTAGGCCAAAGTGGGAATCTATAAGATAAGGTTGACTGCTTACGGTCTGACGAGACATGTTCCGAGCAAGGCTCGAACGAGGAAATGGAGATGGAGCAGTTGACGAATGGATGCAGGCGGATCCTGGTAGGGTGGGAGCGTCTATGGTCGTTCAAGAGCTGAAGAGGTCTGCTAGAACGGCACTTCGCGCGTGTATATGATGCCGATGCCGTCGAGGGGCTTCGACTTTCAGCAAGTCTGATGAGAACGAGGTGATGACGAGGGAGGGTTGAGCTGGTGATGAAAGCAAAGGGAAGAGATGGACACGACCGACGGTCTACCGTGCATGCGGGCAATCAGGTCCGCAGACCGGTGCTCATGCTGAGCTGCATTGAGTGAACACCCTACTGAAGCTGTCTCTGTCTCTGTCTCTGTCTCTGTCTCTCTCTCTCACACACACACACACACAGACATCCCTAAATAGGTGTCGGTGCTTTGCCGGTGTCGTCGGCTTTTCACAGCTCTGTGCATTTGTGCTCGGCAAAGAGGAAAAGCAACCAAAAAAAGGGTCGCGAGGAAGGCTTGCTGCAATTGTTGAAATTTGCGACTGCGAATCATGCCCAATTGCGTGCCCGCGTGCCTTGCTGCTTCTTCCCAAGCTCGGTTTCTTCCCGTGGAGAATCGTATTCAGCTCGAGAAGGCGGCCGTAGTTTCCGGATTTCCTGACCACCAGCCAGCTCTAACGGAAGCTGCCGCTGCGGACAACTAGCGCAACTTCGAGCTCATCTTCTCAACCAAAACAACAGGCTATGTCGACCTTCAACCGACCATGCAGCAGAGCTGTCAATAGAGTTCGCATGAGCACAGCATTGGCCAACCAGCAATCGCTGGCCCGGATGTATTTATCTTTTCAGTGTTCAATCACAAAGTCTACCGCCGGAAAGTCTCGTGCCTGGTGGAGAGAACGGCGAAGTCAGTCGGACGCAGAAATTCAGCTCAATCCACGTTTTGGCCATTTTGATCGTGACTCGATCGGAACGGCAGAAAACGAAGCCGATCATAGCACGCTCCAAAATCGTCCTTCCCTTAGGCACTCCTCGCGAAGGCACTGCTAGCTGCGCACCGCAGGGATTCACTTGTTTCATTCTCCGAGCGTCACAGACAGGCGGATGCGATGGGATCGGAAAGAGATAGAGTACAGATGAATCTCATTAATCATGCATGAATCGCTGGTGTTGTTACATCTTCTCAAAGGCGAAGCCCAAATAGAGCGTAGCGGCTTGCCACATCTCCTCGTCCAGGCTCAGCGAGCCGTATCTGTCCACTACTTTCATCCTCTCGAGGAGCTTGCCGTATTCGTTGTGTTGCGAACCCTCGTGATAAATCTCGGCAAAGTTTTTGCGATAGATGCAGCGGAGGCCGACCTCATGCGCCAGGTCTTCAAACACCTCAAAGTCAACTACGTACTCCGGCACGTTTTCCACGGCGTCCTCGAGGAAGAACGTGTATCGGTTGCCGAACGCTGGCCACCTCTCAATCTGGTCAAACACCACCTTGTAGTAGCGATTGCCAATTGAGCGGTCTGCCGGGTTGCCACCAGCTGCCATTCGGTCGCGTAGCTCGCGGCTGTCTGGGATGGTGCCGATAAACACGCCTCCTTTGCGAAGGTAACGGGCGACGTTGTCCAGCATCACCCTCGCCTTTTCGACGCTCTCCCATGCATAATGCATGCAAAATTGAAGCGTTACGTTGTCAAACATGGGCTCGAGCAGCTCGCGCGGAATCACCTCGCTAAGCGCCACCGAGAAGCAGTCGAATGCGAAAAAGTCGCCGGGATAGCCGCTGTTGTTGTCGCGATGGCGTGCGATCGCCTGTTCGATCGAGACCGAGGCAATGTCAGCGCCCACCAGACCGCTCGGACGGACTTTTTCCCATTTCTTCAGATCGCCACCCTTGCCGCATCCGAGATCCAAGATACGTCCGGCTCGTGCTCGCGTCCGGCCATCCAAGGTCGGATCACGCCCACGCGCAAATGTGCCGACAAGCACCGACTTGATCCAGTTGTTGAACTTGCGCAAAGCGATGATGGGCGACTCCTCTCGACCGCGCACGCCCACCTCGCGGCGCTTGTTGTAGTGGTCCGCCACCTCTTCGGCATCCTCGAGTGTTGCTCCGATATCGCGCTTCTTGAGTTCGGACAACGGCTTTTCGCTACCATTCGACTTCGAGTTGGAACCGGTGTGGGCAGCGAGCTTGGTGTGGAAGTCTCGCAGAATTTCGTCGAGTGCTTCTCGGCTGTCGGATTGATGGACTTGTTCCCATTCGCGTCGCAGCGGATTGCGACATCGCGCACGCTTGCGATCGATCTCCTCAATCCCGATGGGGCGCATCACTAGTCGAGGTTGCGAAATTCGGTGGGTCGGCGCATAGCGTGGAAGGGGCATAATGGCATCACGAATGTCGCCTTCCGTGTGATTAGCTTCTTCCACCGATGCTGACGCGATTGCGACCCGTTCGCTTGATTCGACGTCTGCCTGTTCGGGCCCGGAGCCTGACCTGCTTGAAGCGTTTGACGCATCCCGCGATGGTTTCCGTTCTGATTGCTGCGGTGCCGGTACCTCTTGCGACGCAGTCGCGGCGGCCAACGCAGCTTCACCACTGTATCCTCGTCCATTAATTTGAAATTCTCTGTCATCTCCGAGCTTTTGGCTGCGCCGCTGTGGACCAAAAGATGGGGAGGTGGCAGTTGGGGGCAATGCCGGATGTGCCTGAACACTGGGGTGAACTTCTTCGCTGTGGTGGTGGCCTGAGCCAGGCGTAAGGATGGAATGATGACCGTCACGGTGATCGTGTTGGTAATCGACATTGGAAGCATAGTCTGCGCTGTGATGGCTCGCATGCTCCATTTGGCGTAGATGAGGGCTAGTCAAGCTGTTCCACCTCTCGCGAGCTGGGTCGTAGCCGCTGGAAAGACGCTCATCCATGCGAGGGAAGTAATTGCTCTCTTCGTACCCATCGCCTTCTGGACGGGCATGAACTGAGCTGGGCGTTTGTGGTGGCAAAGATCGAGATCCCGGCGTGACAGGATAGCCGCCTTGAGATGTGACGCTTCCCGGGGTAGGTGGTATGCTGTGGCCAGGCACGGCTTGCGGCTGGCGTTGCACATGGAGGTTGGCGTTGACGACACTGCCTCTGCGTGACGGAGCGTGAATCTGAGGTGGTGGCATACCTGCTGTCAAAGGCGCTTCGAACTCATCGCCGTTCCAGCTTGATGCTGACGTAGGCCCATAAGACGATCTCGGGTGTGCGCTGGTCAACGATGTAGGAGACTGGGGTAACGGAGCGCGTCTGGTTTCCGGCGATCGAGCAAACGGCACCTCTGGTACTGCAAATCGATGAGAAGGCGACGGCTGCAGGTGGGAGTGGGGATGCGCAGCTGGGCTCGAAGAGGCGCTGGGATATGCATGCGGGCGGGGCGCAGAGCGCGACGGCGGACCATAAGCGCCGGAGCCCGACTGCGCAGAGTGACGCGTCCGCTCGACAGGTTGTCCCAAGTGCGTTAAACCTGGGCCCGGACCAGGGCTCGAGCCTCCGTGGTTGAGTGTAGACAGATTTTGTGGGTGGATTCCTGGCGCATACGCACTGGTGGGCGAGCTTACCCGGTGCGGACCCGAGGAACTAGCGATGCCCGAATAGCTGGGAGGGCCACGGTCGCGACCAAATGACGCTGGTCCCGAGGCGGCATACGCTGAAGGGACACCAAGAGGCGACATCTGACTGGTGTGGTGCTGTAGAGGCGGATGCGAAACGTGCGAAGACACGGATGAATGCGAGCCGGACCTTGGACGATCGAGGATGGCTCCGGCGGTACCTTCGTTAAGCAAATGTGCCATGCTTGGACTGCGTTCAGAACGGCCGGATTGGTGTGGAGCTGTTTGTGGCATGCGTGGATGCGACGAGCTGTGTGTGAGTGGGGCCGAGCCACTACCCTGAAAGCCGCCAGAGGCGCTGCTGGACCTGCTCATGCTTCGATCCGCCATAACGTCTTCGCGGTAGTGACCCGAATCTATCTTCGCGTGTCGGAACCTGTCATGATCTGCTTCAGACATTTCGCTGGCCGCGATCAGGTCGGCAATCGACGCGCTGCGTCGCGCAGGCCGGAAGGGGGGCTCGATTTGCAGAGAGTTTCGAGGACTGTGATCAGAGCGATATGCTGCTGCGTAATCATCATCCCCATGGTGTGCATAGTCGCGCGAGTGTGGAGGAAGGGCTGTGGTGACCGAACGCGGTGAAATGGTGGAAGCGCCTGAGAATCCATCATGCAAGCTAGGACGGCCGTAGCTTGCATCAGCATGTCCGTATCGGTGGAAGTTGGTATCCGGGTGACTTTGCCTGTGCGAAAGCGAGTCTCCGCTGTGGACGGAGGAGCGATGCGCTAGGACTGACGAGGATGGAGACGCGCGAAGACCATGCTCAGGAGGGTAGTTGGGCGGTGGTGAGGATCGGTCTGAGCCGCCGGCATCACGGACTGGATCGTATCCTGGCATCTTGATTGGTTGATGTACACAGCGTTCGAGTCTCGGTGATGTGTGATCCGAGCGCGGACGATCAAGCAGCCGTGGAAAAGATTAAAGAAGATTCGGCCGTGAATGCATGCTGGGGCAGGTGATTTTGGCTCCCGACTGCAAAGTAGCGGACGAATATACAGATGAGCGTGATACGATGAGCGCCTATGTGCGCATGATCAGCAATTTGACGTCACCAGAGTAAAGTGTCGACTACGATGGCGAGGCGTGGCGAGCGAGTGATGGCGAGGGTGAGGAGGAGGAGGTCAAGGAGGAGCAAATCCGGAAGCAAAACTGTGCGCAACAAACTAACTCTCTCAGACGCGACTCGGAGCCGAGGCTCACTGAACCCTTTCTTGGATCCATTATCTAGCAATGTCAGATTGCGCTGGCGGACCGTCGGAACTCGGAGTCAGAATCTCGGAAAAAGTTGTGGGAAGAATTGAAAAGCGTTACATGGCGTGGTGGAACGCTTCTCTCGCTTGGCACAGGGTCATACAAGGACGTTTCTACACCTACGCATGATGAAAGCAGGCAGCCTACGTTCACAATCTACAGCTCAGCACTAAATAAATCTGTAAGATCAATCGACTGAATCACCTCAGGAGCAAGTGTAGCATCTAGACGAACAACTGTCGCATATCACCGCGTCGACGCGATGTCGTCTGTTCGGACTGCTGCAGTGCGGCGGCATGGCCAAGCAGTTACACACCGTTGGCTGTGTTTCCTCAACGATTGCCTTCCTTCGAGTCCTCAGCCCGGGCCATCGAGAATGTCACTCCATTGCACGTCGGCCTCAAGCACAAGCCATCAGCAACGGACTCCGTCGGCGTTTCGAGCATTCACCGTTTCCTTGCACAGCCGCAAAAAGCAGATTGGCGATGCAAGGACGTCCAAGGACAAAGGATCGAAAGAGTTCTCGCATACCCTGCAGCTGCCAAACACACCCTTCAGCATTCGCGCGAATGCCGCGCAACGAGACAAGCTCTTCTATAACCGCACCTGCACCGAACTCTACCAATGGCAACGCTCCCGGTCCAAAGCATCCGGTGACTTTGTCTTTCATGACGGTCCGCCATATGCGAACGGCCATCTTCATTGCGGTCATGCGCTCAACAAGATCCTCAAGGACATCACGAACCGCTACCAAGTGCTTCGTGGTCGACGTGTGCACTACATGCCAGGCTGGGACTGCCACGGACTGCCCATCGAAGCGAAAGCATTGGCCAGCGTTACTTCCAATCAAAGACAAAACCTCTCTCCACAAGACATTCGCAAAAGAGCTCGCGACGAAGCTGTCAAAGCGATAGAAGCTCAGAAGAAAGAATTCAGCCAATTCGGAATTATGGCAGATTGGAGCGACGCTGCTACCTACCGTACACTCGATCCTGGTTACGAAGCTCGTCAGTTGCGCGTTTTCGGCGACATGGTGCGCAAGGGCCTCATCTACCGCCAGTATCGACCCGTCTACTGGTCGCCATCCAATGGTACTGCTCTGGCCGAATCCGAACTTGAGTATCGTGAAGACCACCTTAGCAAAGCTGTCTACGTCGCCTTCAAGCTGATCCCAAGTCCGGCATTGCTACACCAGCTAGGGCAGCATACCGCCGTAGCTGAAGATCTACGTGCCATCATCTGGACCACAACGCCTTGGTCGCTTCCTTCTAATATGGCCATCAACGTCAACCCTGAGCTTGAGTATAGCATCGTACGTCAATCAGCAACACGCGGACCCTGCTACATTGTAAGCTCCGATCGCGTCGAGGCTCTGGGATCACTTCCATCTAGTCTGACGATCCAATCGCCAGGAGATGCGGTTGAACCACTCGGCCCCTTTGAAGAAATTGCTCGCATTCGAGGATCCGACCTGGCCAGCTCCCACTACCGCTCTCCTCTGAGCGCGCCAGATAGCTCACCACGGCCCATCTTGATGGCCGACTTTGTCACTGCACTTTCGGGTACTGGGCTCGTACATTCGGCGCCAGCACACGGTGCAGAAGACTACCAGATCTGGAAGCAGGGAGGACACATCGAGACGCACGGCATCTACTCCCCTGTTGACGAGCAAGGACGCTATTCCTCCGACATTATGGAGCTCGATGGCGCGGATGGCAGTTCCAGCCTCGGGCGAAGGCTCATCGGAAAAGAGGTGCTCGGCGACGGGGCGCACGAGGTCATGACCATCTTGAAGGAGTGCGGCGCTTTGGTATCCGCACAAACCCTGCGTCACAAGTATCCATACGACTGGCGATCAAAGCAGCCGGTCATCGTGAGAGCAACAGCTCAGTGGTTCGCCAATCTGGATGACATCAAGCAGCAAGCCATCGAAGCACTTGGCCACGTCACCTTTGTGCCGCCTAACTCGCGGGCTCGCCTCGAATCCTTCATTTTGGGTCGCTCCGAGTGGTGCATCTCAAGACAGCGCGTCTGGGGTGTGCCGATTCCAGTGCTTTACGATCTAGTCACCGATGAGCCCTTGATGACAGCCGACAACATCGAGCACATTGCGTCCATACTCGAGAATGAAGGGACCGACTACTGGTGGAAAGCCGATGCCGAGATATTCGTGGCGCCACAGCATCGTCAAGAGGGCCGTAAATGGCGCAAAGGTCAAGACACTGTAGATGTCTGGTTTGACAGTGGAACCTCGTGGGCGACGCTCAGGGATCAACTCGCACTCGAGTCCAACGGAGATCCTTCAGCAAGCCGAGACGCTGTCGCAGATGTCTACCTCGAGGGATCCGACCAACATCGCGGCTGGTTCCAATCTTCGCTCATCACGGCCGTGGCAACCACGCCGGAAGGGCAGGTACCTGTCGCTCCGTACAAGACAGTTGTGACGCACGGTTACGTGCTCGACAACGAGAGTCGCAAGATGAGCAAGAGTCTCGGCAATGTCATCTCGCCCCTCAGCATTATTCAAGGAGGAAAGGAGCCAGACGAGCCCGCTTACGGCATTGATGTATTACGTCTGTGGGTGGCCAGGAGCGACTACACAACGGACCCGCCCATCGGAAACGTCATCATCCACAAGACGGCCGAGACATTGCGCAAACTTCGGAACACGGCGCGCTTCATGTTGGCTAATCTACCTGCCACAGCGCAAGTCGCTCACCTCGACAAGTCCAAGATGAGACTTGTAAGTACTGGCATCACGCACCGTTGAGGCACTTGGACAATCATCGCTGACGCAATAGCTTTCGCTTTTCTTTGCCATCGTCTACGTCACAGCTGGACCGCTTTGTGATGCAGGAATTGTATCAACTAGAGAGAAGCTGCGCTTCCGCCTATGATGCTTTCGACTTTGCTCAAGTGGTCCGTCGCTTGACCGAGTTCACCAACGGGACCTTGTCCAATCTATACCTCGACGTCGGAAAGGACAGCCTCTATCTCGACGAGCTCAAATGCCCAAGACGCGCTATGATGGTTGCAGTCATCGATCAGATTTTGACCACCGTGACCGCCATCATGGCGCCCATCACCCCGTTCCTTAGCGAGGAGATCTACCATTTCCGCAACGGCGCTACAAGCGATCCCGTAGAGGGCACTGCAGGAGCGCCATCGGTCTTCTCGGCTGGCTGGCCCCGTTTGGAAGAGCACTGGAACGATCGGTATGCTGCAGCCGACTGCAGAAAGCTTCTGAAGCTGCGCGATGCCTCGCTTGTCATGATCGAAGAGGCAAGGCAAAATTCGCACATCAAGTTGGCGTTCGAAGTGGACATTGACCTCATTGTCAAAGACAGCCAGTCACCGATCGCATCTCTGCTGCATATGTACAGCCCAGAGCTGACGGAACTCTTCAACGTTGCCGAGGTGAACGTGCTCGAGGCAAGTCAAGAAGAAGGCCAAGACCAGGACCAACGGGCGGGTCAGAGCGTCTTGGTCACGAGGGACAGCGAGGACGGCGTCATGATTCGGGTTCGCCATTCCACGCGCCACAAATGTCCTCGCTGTCGTACTCACCGCAAGGAGGCCGAAAGCGACCGACTCTGTCAGCGCTGCCAAAATGTTGTAGACGCTTTCTGCGCGTAACGTAATTACAGTAGTCTGACGCAAACCCTAACCGATGCGGTTTTGAGCTTAATGCTTAATATGATGGTAGTGCTTGTCATGATCGGGTGCTCAACCGTCTGTGATCACGAGGAACTCACATTTTTTTTAGGGTTCCATGTGTGTCACACGGTGGGGTTTGGCCTGAGACGTAATTTCAATTCAAAAATGAGACGCGTTAGTATTCAATTGGTTAGGGTTAGGGTTACAAGGTGTCCTGTCCGACAAACAGGGTAGGGTGTCTTAAGTAAAGTTGTAGAGAAGGCGAAAGTAAGTACTTTTGATTATCAGACCCTACGCAAGTTCATTAATACTTGGCCAAGGTACGGCCCGGCAAAGTTTGGCTTGGTCCAAGTTGGGACGCCAAAAATGTGGGAATTTCCACTTGCATCCATAATGAAAGTTGTGTAAAATGGTGTCAAATGGACATGCTCAAAGTCCTATGACCTCAGCTAAAGTGGCCATGGAGCTACGGTCCACTTTCCGTTTTTGGTCAAAATGGAAAGTCCTCCAAGGGTCCCCCCTTGGGATGGGCCAAAATGGACCCCCTCAGATTGCTCTGCAGCCTTAATATAAGTTGTAGAGGGATGCTAGGAGATGCTAAGTCCAGAGTTTTGGAGTGATAGGGTTACAAGGTG